>JABSTQ010009654.1:3320000-3940574 GCA_013358835.2 Ixodes persulcatus | reverse complement strand
TTTACTCTTATTGATTTCCAGATTTAAAGGGGCCATGAAATTAAATAAAAAATTGGTTTGGGCTGGTTGGTACATATCAATTAAAAGATTAAAAAGCTCCCTTTCCGCGAGGCTTTTTTTTTTTTTTCGATGTGCTTTTACTCTTATTGATTTCCAGATTTAAAGGGGCCATGAAATTAAATAAAAAATTGGTTTGGGCTGGTTGGTACATATCAATTAAAAGATTAAAAAGCTCCCTTTCCGCGAGGCTTTTTTTTTTTTTTCGATGTGCTTTTACTTTTATTGATTTCCAGATTTAAAGGGGCCATGAAATTAAATAAAAAATTGGTTTGGGCTGGTTGGTACATATCAATTAAAAGATTAAAAAGCTCCCTTTCCGCGAGGCTTTTTTTTTTTTTTCGATGTGCTTTTACTTTTATTGATTTCCAGATTTAAAGGGGCCATGAAATTAAATAAAAAATTGGTTTGGGCTGGTTGGTACATATCAATTAAAAGATTAAAAAGCTCCCTTTCCGCGAGGCTTTTTTTTTTTTTTCGATGTGCTTTTACTCTTATTGATTTCCAGATTTAAAGGGGCCATGAAATTAAATAAAAAATTGGTTTGGGCTGGTTGGTACATATCAATTAAAAGATTAAAAAGCTCCCTTTCCGCGAGGCTTTTTTTTTTTTTTCGATGTGCTTTTACTCTTATTGATTTCCAGATTTAAAGGGGCCATGAAATTAAATAAAAAATTGGTTTGGGCTGGTTGGTACATATCAATTAAAAGATTAAAAAGCTCCCTTTCCGCGAGGCTTTTTTTTTTTTTTCGATGTGCTTTTACTCTTATTGATTTCCAGATTTAAAGGGGCCATGAAATTAAATAAAAAATTGGTTTGGGCTGGTTGGTACATATCAATTAAAAGATTAAAAAGCTCCCTTTCCGCGAGGCTTTTTTTTTTTTTTTTTCGATGTGCTTTTACTCTTATTGATTTCCAGATTTAAAGGGGCCATGAAATTAAATAAAAAATTGGTTTGGGCTGGTGGGTACATATCAATTAAAAGATTACAAAGCTCCCTTTCCGCGACTGGTCTTTTTTTTTTTTTCGATGTGCTTTTACTCTTATTGATTTCCAGATTTAAAGGGGCCATGAAATTAAATAAAAAATTGGTTTGGGCTGGTTTGGTACATACAATAAAAGATTAAAAAGCTCCCTTTCCGCGAGGCTTTTTTTTTTTTTTCGATGTGCTTTTACTCTTATTGATTTCCAGATTTAAAGGGCCATGAAATAAATAAAAAATTGGTTTGGGCTGGTTGGTACATATCAATTAAAAGATTAAAAAGCTCCCTTTCCGCGAGGCTTTTTTTTTTTTCGATGTGCTTTTACTTTTATTGATTTCCAGATTTAAAGGGGCCATGAAATTAAATAAAAAATTGGTTTGGGCTGGTTGGTACATATCAATTAAAGATTAAAAAGCTCCCTTTCCGCGAGGCTTTTTTTTGTTTTTCGATGTGCTTTTACTCTTATTGATTTCCAGATTTAAAGGGGCCATGAAATTAAATAAAAAATTGGTTTGGGCTGGTTGGTACATATCAATTAAAAGATTAAAAAGCTCCCTTTCCGCGAGGCTTTTTTTTTTTTTCGATGTGCTTTTACTCTTATTGATTTCCAGATTTAAAGGGGCCATGAAATTAAATAAAAAATTGGTTTGGGCTGGTTGGTACATATCAATTAAAGATTAAAAAGCTCCCTTTCCGCGAGGCTTTTTTTTTTTTTTTTCGATGTGCTTTTACTTTAGTGATTTCCAGATTTAAAGGGGGCCATGAAATTAAATAAAAAATTGGTTTGGGCTGGTTGGTACATATCAATTAAAAGATTAAAAAGCTCCCTTTCCGCGAGGCTTTTTTTTTTTCGATGTGCTTTTACTCTTATTGATTTCCAGATTTAAAGGGGCCATGAAATTAAATAAAAAATTGGTTTGGGCTGGGTTGGTACATATCAATTAAAAGATTAAAAGCTCCCTTTCCGCGAGGCTTTTTTTTTTTTTTTTCGATGTGCTTTACTTTTATTGATTTCCAGATTTAAAGGGGCCATGAAATTAAATAAAAATTGGTTTGGGCTGGTTGGTACATATCAATTAAAAGATTAAAAAGCTCCCTTTCCGCGAGGCTTTCTCTTCTTTAGAAAAAAAGCTCCCTTTCCGCGCGGCTTTTTTTTTTTTTCGATGTGCTTTTACTCTTATTGATTTCCAGATTTAAAGGGGCCATGAAATTAAATAAAAAATTGGTTTGGGCTGGTTGGTACATATCAATTAACAGATTAAAAGGCGTGACCAAGGTGGTTTATGAGATTCCTTTTAGTCGCGGCCAAGTTTACATTGGTCAGACCGGCCGATGCCTTAATGAAAGAGCGCGGGAACACAAGCTAGCCGGACGCAATAATTCGGGTGAGCATCTTGCGGAGCACTGCGAACGATGCGGGTGTGAACCTTTGTTAGAGCACACAAGGTTTATTAAGAGAGGGAAGGAGAAGATGGAAAGGGGATTAATCGTAGCTTTCGCTATACACAAAGCGGCTGACAAATGCGTAAGCAGCCATTCCTTTATCTACTAAACAAAGAAATTGTGTTTCTTGAGGGCTGCGTGTGATGAGCGATACGAACCTTTATCTGTTGCATGTGTTTAGGCGATGGGGATCGACAGTTTGACAATGTTTCGTGTTTTATTAAATCAGTTGGACGTTGAGGCTTGTCCGTGCCGTACGTGGTTCATTTTTGTCCTGTTCTGTTCGCACCTTTTATCCTTTTAATTAACATGAAATGAATTTTGGGCTGGGATAAATGATTTTACATTGGGAGTTTACTATTCGCATATCGTTTAGTGGGCCAAAATTAAAAGGGTAGAAAGTCAAAAGCCAGCTTCTCGGTACGAACATTTGAAAATATAGGGGACTATTTTGTACCTCATTTCCCTTGAAAGCTCTCCGCCTTTTCATTGTGATACATCCGCTGTACTCAGAGCATGTCAGCGTTACCCAAAGCACGTCAACGGTCCCCAAAGCACGTCAGCCGACCCGAGCTCATGCATTGGACACGAGAACTGCGTCACTCAGATGTATGCGCTCGTCAACAAATATTTGGATTCGCGTTCGTGGTCAATGAGTGCCCTGACGGAATTTATTATCACTTGCGAATGACAAGTTATATGATGTGCTCAAAAAGCACGGTGAAAGCCGTGTCAAGTTTTCTAATCACAGTCACTGGTTGATGTCGTACCGTGGTAATTTCCGGCCCTTCGAAAGCACTAGCACTTTTAAGAGTCACATTTCCAGCGATCCGCAGCCGCACACGAACGATGGTAAACAATAAAGATGGCGGAGTGTTCCCCGTGTTGTCCCCGCCGTCAGCGCGGTGTGACAGGGTTGTCGGACAACAAATCGGGCAACACGGTTGCCGGGCGGCAGCAACATGTTGCCGGACTGTTGTTGTTGCCTCGATGTGACAGGGTCGCCGGCAACACGATTTCCCCGTGTTGCCGGATAGAGTTGTCCAACTCGCACCACTTACCCAATTAATGAACCACAGGCAGCAAGCAGTAAAGCACGTGAACAATAGGCAGTTTCATGATACTCCTCAAACATATGATTTCGGAACAATGCTTTTCAAAAGAAATGTCATTAAACGACGGTCGTCGCACAGAGCTTCGCATAAAGGCCGCTGTACAGTTATAATGCAATTAAATGCAAAGGTGCAAGCGAGCTGGACAAGAATGACGAAAATAATCCCTGGAGAAGGGAACAAGAGGGACAAAGGACAAACACACACCTAGCTGGGTTTGGAGATTTGTGTTTGTCCTTTGTCCCTCTTGTTCCCCTTCTCCAGGGATTATTTTCGTCATTCTTGTCCAGCTCGCTTGCACCTTTGCATTTAATTGCATTATAATTATAACCTTAAAATGCAAGCCCTCACCGTTATTGTTGTTAGACTGGTGGCAGCTGATGAAACCTGTTTGCTCTACTGACGTCTAACCACTGGTTAGCCCAGTTGGTAGAGCGCTCCACCTGTAATGGAGAGGTCCCGGGTTCGATACCCGGACCAGGCGGATTTTTTCGGTCGCGCACCAGTCACCTAGCTGTGTTTGGAGATTTGTGTTTGTCCTTTGTCCCTCTTGTTCCCCTTCTCCAGGGATTATTTTCGTCGCTGTACAGTTCGCGCTTTCCACTTTCTCGCCCAACCTCCTCTCCCGCCCTTCTCTCCCCCATTTACCTCCTCCCCCGAGCGGTTAGCTATTAGTACTCAGCGAAGGGGATATTAGGGCGGCTTCTTTATCCGGCTTAGTCTGAAGAGCAGGGACCCCTCTTTGGCTGACTCTCTTCGTGCCGCTAAACGACAAAAAGGTGGAGGTGGGCAGCCGACCTGTTTTGCCTCATCTCTACAGCTCACAATGCTGGTGCCCTAAAGCAGTTTGAAAGCTGTCACGCACCACGCACTGATACTTAGTATATGGTCCCCGAATTTCGGCGAAAACTCGCAAAGCACAACCTGCTAGTTCGGTGGAAACTTCGTGTGCACCACAACCTCGGTAAACTTTTTTTGTAGCCAGTGTTTTGCCCTTTTGATTATTAGAAACATCATCTGAGAAATGCGGTGAAAAAAAGAAAGAACAAAAAGACACCTCTCATCAACCACGCAAGGTATGTGTGACGTCAATTATTTATTATCCAACTGCATTCCTTGCATCCCATAGTTATACATTGTTTCTGTGCATTTCTTAGACTTTTTTTAATGAAAACACGGCAATAATGCTTACAACATATAATTAAAAAAGAAGTTTAATCGAAACATTTATTTTTTTCCTATTTTTAACAGCTCCCCTTCTGACCAACGCTATGGCCGAGGTGGATGAAGAATCGGCCAACTCCCAGTTCATTTCAAAAAAACGTTTGAGTGACGGAACTGAAAAAGAATACATCTGCTCTAGAAAAAGCTTCCGTCGAACACTGAATTTAACGTTCTCCAACGAAGAAGAAATGAGCGAGTTTGACGACTTGCTAAAAAAGGCTAAGTGCGTGTACAAGGGCGACCCATTGGCATCTGTTATCGCACGAGCAGTGCGGATGTTAGTCCAAGAGGAGGACCAGCGAACTAAGAAGGCAGCATTAGTAAGTGAAGAGAAAGCTAGTGAAGACGCATCCCTCGTACTGTGTGACAAGGCAGCCCTCTCCAAGATCATAAATGCTGTTCGAGACCATACTCGGAGATGTCCAGAAGATCTCGGCGTCGTGAACGTGACTCCTTGGGGATTCGCAGCACGTGTGGAGTGCAAATGTCTAAAGCACACTCTAGTTTTTGACACGAGCACAAGTGTTGGAGAGATCCGCGTCGTTGACTGCTTTATTGCAGTCGCATTTGTGTGCAGCGGCATGCTCGGAACGCAATTTGAGAAGTTTTGTAACTTCAGTGCAATTCCGTATTCTCGCCGCTCGCTGGAAAAGCTTGCCACACACGTTGGAGCGGCAGTGGAGATTTTAAAAATGAATTCCCTAGCAGCAGCGCAACAAGAGGAAGCCAGGGCAACAGAGCAGCGCGATTCCTCCCTGACATCACTAAGCATTGAAACCGACGCCAGGCACGCCTGCCGAAAAAACTCATTCCATACTGACGTCGTTGCCTTGGGGCAGAAGCACCACAAGGTAGTAGGAATCGTTCACGTGACGAAGAAGGAAGAGCCTTCGTCGCAAAAGCACGAAGCTCTTGGTACTAGACGACTGTACGAATATTTCAGAGAAAGGAATATCACCGTGAATGATCATTCACACGACCGCAACACAACGGTTAACAAACTAATACGGGAGCAAAACGGACCAACAAACTCCAACGACAGGTGGCACGCCGCCAAAGGAACTTTGAAAGGGATGAAAGCAATCGCGTTCGGTCCCAAAAAAAACGAAGGGAGGACGTGGCACGTTGAGCTTTCTGACAAGTGTAAATTAGTCAGAAACCATGCCTACTTCGCGATGGCGACATGTGAAGGCAGCGCAACGAAATTGAGGACGACGCTGTTGAACTGCGTGGACCACTTTTGTGGGCGTCATGAAAACTGCGTGGAGGACTCTCCCTGCAAGACAACAGGACATGTTCCCAGCGCGCTGCTAATTAAAGATCCTGTTGCGGAGAAGCTTTTGTCCTCTTTCTTGAGGTCAACGACAATTTTCAAGAATGCCGAAGATTACATTCAAGCAAAGGACACATACTATGTTGAATCATTCAACAACGCCATGTTAATATACTTGGACAAAAGGATTCACTACTTTGATAACTCGTACAACCTAAGACAAAGTCTGGCAGTTCTGGACTGGAACGAACATGTGGGACGACAATGCACGTCAACCTACATCGTCGAGGACTCCCGTCACCCAGATCGCCAGGGTGGCAAGAAAAAATACTCCAAGAAGACGTTCAGGTAGGACCATGCAATAACTTAGTGCTGTCTTGCGTTGAAGTATTTTATTGAGCATTGGTGAAATTTTACCAATTAAGATCATTTGTCACATTTGATATCAGACCATATCACAAATTATTAATCAGATTACTTTAGTACTCAATAACTAAGTAACTGAATAGCCGTCATAAATGTAGGCCATAGCTGTGTTTGTCCTTTGTCCCTCTTGTTCCCCTTCTCCAGGGATTATTTCCGGTATTCTTGTCCAGCTCTCTTGCACCTTTGCATTTAATTGCATTATAATAATACTTGATTTATTTCCGTATTACTTTATTAGGCCCAGAGCCTATTGACACTCGGTATCTCCTTTTGCATGCAGAGTTTAATATTACAACAATTGTGGCGCAGAGCAAATGTATTTGCACAGTTTTTGTTGGTAACGCTTCATTTTCTCATTTTCCATTGATATAGGCCAGGATATTACGGTTTTAATAAATACGAAGATGTTTGAGCTCTGGCTACGGCGTCAAAGGAGATCAGGGTATCCCGAGACTCAGGAATGTTGTTTATTTTTTTACGTAAACAAGTAGTCACATTTCTTGTGAAGATTATTTCAAGAAAATGATCGAACAGAGTGATGTAAAATTAAATGACAAATAATTTATTAGCTACAGAGTAAGTTGCATAGTAAAATCTCTTTAGACAACAATTTAGCCGTCGTCATTTATTACAATCTGATTTAAATATTGATTAGTACTCATTTTATAGCTTTATCCCAGGTAATAAAATTCAATAACACCCATTATAAAACAGGTTGTCACCTATATAAATAAACACTTGTAGATTGGCGGAATGTGTCAATAGTCACGGTTTTTAATAAACTCTCTTCATCTTAGTTTCATTCAGGAGATCCGCCGTCTCATTCTGGAAACTGCAGCCTTGGACGAAACCAAGACCAGTCAAGCGACGGACGAGCCCATCCGCGAAAATGGCTCCTGAACACAAAGTGCGTTTCCGTAACCTTGATATTTGTAATGGGTGTTGTAAACACTGAGATAGAGGTGTAATACCCCTGCCAGACGGGAAGTTTATTCGAATGACATAAAACAAATCGGCGAATGAACTCGCGATTCCAATTACGAGCGTCGCATGGTAAACAGGCGGTGTCACAGTGGCGCGCAATGTCGTAGTGGCGCGCGCTATTCGGCCGTTTCCTTTTCTGCCATCAGGCATAAATGAAATTAAATTCCCGTATGATATGTTGGTAAGTCAGGAACAACTGCCAATCTTGACTTCATCAAAGGAACTGCTAGTGCTCCTTACGGAAACTTATAGTATTGTAAACACAGTAGTAACTGTTGTAACAATATGGACTACCATCGCCATATTATAAAGTTAGGATACATTTTTTATTCTTCTGGCTAGGGTGCCTCAATCTCCTTCTATTTAGGGTAATTTCATTCTTTTTAGCACTTATACCGACAACACGCGCTCTCGGAACAACATACAAAGAAATAGCCGGTTACAACATGCTGTCGTAGCACTGTCAACGGGAAGAGGTCGTGCCGGGAGACGCGCTTTCTCGCGCTCCGGATAAAACAAACAAAAACAACAGAAGCGTTCAGAGCAAAATGATCAGATGTCATCACCCTAAGCAAAGCGCACATGAAGGCACCCTACTTCTGGCATGCTACATACATACTGTCTAATATTTGATACGCTGACTTTATTGTTTTTGCAGCTCCAAGGATCCTGCTCAACATCATTATCCGGCACGGTGAAATAAAATGTAAATAAGAATTTTTGAGAGCCCAAGGTGTCTTTCTTGTACGTGCTCTCCATCGATTGGGCATGCATTCAAGCGTTCGTGCGTACGCAGCACAGGCTTGTGCCTAACGCGACATGGTGATCTATGCGATCTTTATCAGTACTTCGCGAAATCGGAACAACGTCGCTACCTGAAAGAACTTTCAGTAGCGGCTCCTAGAACTGCTCGTCCACTAAATGTGGGATTCCACTTGTTTATACTCCTTCAACCGTGTAATGAAGCTTTTTTTTTTTTTTTTTTTTTTGCCGACACGACAGCTTTTTGCGTAGCGCCATCACACCGACACTGAAAACTTTCGCACGTACTGGTTGAACGTCATCGTCGTAAGCTCGATACCTTGTTTCAAACTCCCACGTCGAAAACTATGTACTTGTCTTGAAAATAACTTCAACGGCAACGCATGCCGGGCCGTTCCTCCTACGCGTTGTTAAGGGCACATGCTAAGTCAACCATCGTTGAACGGGGCCCCGTTCTTTCCTACCGTGACGTCATGTGCATGCTATGTGCTGAAGTAAGTATACCTTTTGTTTAAATGCCTTAGCGCCGCTAATCAGGGGTATCAATATCGTGGCGTTTATTCAGGTAAATCAGTGTATGGCGCATGCTTTCATTAGGTGTCGTGGAAAGTGTTCATGCGTATGGCGCGTGCCATGGTTTCTTCTCTGCCACAACTACACGCAGGCTTCTCATAGTTTGCAGGTTTCAGATCCGAAAAACAACTATAAACAATAGAAGCGTTGTTTGATAGCTCAATACTGACGTTTAATTCCATTTGTGCCACATGAAGGAGACACCAAGAGTATTCGGGTACTGAGCTTGGATATGGTTCATAACGCATGCCGGCATCATTTCTCGTTTCGTAAAGACTCCATGCCCGCCTTCTCGCTTCCTTGCCAAGTATCTCGGGTCACGCCACACTCCTAGGTTGGCAAGGCACCCCCAGTAGACCCTGTAGTACATCTTCCGCAGACCGGGATTTTTTGGCGACGGCTCTTGACCCTGGCCAGTCCTCGCGTGGCTTTGGAGTACAACGCAAGGGCGACAAAAGCATTCCATGCACTCCATTGTTTCGGGAATGGTAACAGCGCTAATCTGCAATCAGAAAAAAAAAAACGAAAAAAAAAACGGTGGTCATTGTTTTTTTATTTTGAAAGCAGAATGTCACCGATGCTTTATATCTTATTACAGGCTGAAGCGAAAGTTATAACCTTTCTAATACGTAAGCACGAAAAACAAAACAAAACAAAAAATTGTTTTACCGACCAAGCTTGTGACAATTGTAACTTCTCCGAAAGTAAAAGTACTATCGTTACATTCCGAGGATTCTAGATTTATTTCAAGTTTTATTCTTCAAGCGTTTTGGAAGGCTACAAAATGTCTAGAAAAAATAGACTCAAAACATCTCCCGTCTTTTCGATAGTAAACAGCAAAAACATATTAACATGTCAGCTGCTTTATTTTTTGGGTAAAACTTGGACGGATGTTCCTAATTATACTCAGAATACCAAAGATCGCACGAGAAAACCAAATTTCTCTACTCAAGTCTCGCTCAACTGTGTCGCTGTGTCCGGTCTCGTTGTGCCCCCTCAAGTCGCAGGTAATTTTGCCAAATCCTCAAACCTACCCATCATCCGGCGTCCGAGGTCACGTTTTGACAGGTCCAGTCTTCACGCATCAACATCCCCCCTCCCCGGACTACGCACCGCGGCAGCTTTGTTTCCTCCCGCGATGCGGGGACAGTTTCTCCCCACTTAGTCCCTTCTTTCCACCCTCCGCTACCCTCGCAGGAGAGGAGGAAGCTAGGGCGTTTATCTTCCCTGCAGAATGGCCGGTAGTCGACGGAGCGGTGCTGGCGGGGCCGGAGAACTCCAGAACAAGGCGGCGGTGGCGCCCTCTACTAGCATCCACAGAAGGAGTAACCTCTCCGGCCAGCATCTGGACTCTGGTTACCATGCGCTTTTAGAAAGCTTGTTTTTTGCATAAAAACAAACAAAAAAAAATTTTTTGTAAAGGCTTTTATTGAAGATTGGTACAAAATGGTAAACACGTGATGATTTTTAAAAATTTTAGTTGGCAAGGTTTTGCGGTACAATTAATATTTTTTTTTCTAAAACCACGTCTCACCGGAGATTTCAGGTAGCGCGTCCTGACCTGGGTGCGTGCTGACTTCTGGAGGAATTCACGACACGCCCGCTTGGGAGCACGGGTTGGCATATTTACCGTATATGCTTCGGCGCCGAGATTGCCGTTTACGGCCGAAATAGAAGAGTAACAAATGACGCTATAACTCCTGAACCAGTTCAAGCAGCTGTGCAGTTTTCTTAGTGGCGGAGGCGGGAGAAATGGCGGCATTGCAATCGCCGATAGTTAGTTTCCGCTGTACGGATCTGTGCTAATTCTTCGGGGAACATTCTATGGCAGTGTACTGAGTTGTAGTAACGTTCACTGTATTACTGTTCCGCGATGAGGTGCCTGGAATATTTTCCAAAAGGCTTCCCAACTGTTTTGAAATTGTTGCGAGGCGAGTGAAGAACACCCGCAAAACTATGCAACGCAGCAGTGGCATGACGGACTCTAGCAACAAAAGCAAGACATTGTTGCCCCGATCATGGGGAAGCACTGTTGCGAGGAGTGCTGCCTCGTCATGCAGTGCAAATGTTGAGAAGATGCATGCGGCAGCAGTTGGCGAAAACTGATGTACAGCTGCAGTCCCGTCGTGGCGCGCAACGTCTGCCGAATAGGTTTGAGCAACAGTCAACCAACAATGGTGCCCATTGTTTCCGCAACAATTCCTCGAAACATCTATCCCGACCTAGCGCAAAACTGTTGTGACGCACGGTTGGAACACTTTTGGAAAGCAATGTTTGGCGACTGCATTCTGGCAGTATAAACGCAATCTGTTTTTTGTATCTGCCACGGGAACAGTTTGCTAACTGTAAAAACGGACGTTGCGATTACTGTTTGTAAGCTTTGTTTTCCGAAAGCAAAATAAGTTACGTTGCCACAACATTTCGGAATCAAAGGGCCCGACGCTACCGCAACATCAGCCGAATAGTAGCCAAACAGCAGTTCTGCACTCTCACAACTGCAAACGTGACGTTGTTGGCGGAGCTTGTGTTGCGTGATGATGTTTCGCCTACAGCTGCGCTGGTCTTTTCCGCAATGTTTAGCAACATCAGGACAGCACATATTTTGCTGGGTAAAAGCAATGCTTCGGTAACTGTTGCGAGCATGAGCCAGTCAACGGTTGACCGACACAGTTGCCGCAGTGCTTTAGCAGCGGACACTTCTGCAGTGTTATGACTGTTGCTACAACATTGTTGCGCGATTGCAATAAAACTGTTTTCATGTTGCGAAACTTTGTTGCTCCGACTATCTCCACAACATAAATTGTTACCTGGGTTCCTCACCAAAGAGTTTTTGGTATTTCATAAAACCGTCTCTAACTTGAGTTCGTTCGAAGCAAAAGTTTATTTGATCTGGGAGGTAGGCCGACAATTGGCGTCTATCTCCGGACTTCTGCATACTGAGTCCAAGAGCCAAACAAAAGATTTCTGCTACGCCACCACAACGACCTTGTACAAGGATGCCGTGGTCTTGCCGTTCATGATTTCCGTGATGGACAGAAAGAGGGTGTCTGGAATCCAGGCTATGGCAAAAAATATTCAGGACCATATTGTGAGTAGTATAAGAAGATTACATTACCCCGATAGTTCGGGTACCAAAGTTGAACTTACGAAAATAGTTAAGACACTACGCTCTAACTTTGGTTACCC
This sequence comes from Ixodes persulcatus, assembly GCA_013358835.2. Taxonomy (NCBI): domain Eukaryota; kingdom Metazoa; phylum Arthropoda; class Arachnida; order Ixodida; family Ixodidae; genus Ixodes; species Ixodes persulcatus. The sequence continues at coordinate 3,928,551 of JABSTQ010009654.1, read as the reverse complement.
TTTCGCAAAAAAAGCCAGCTCTAAAATTATCAACGAGCACTTCAAGAGTTACACGAACCTCCGGGGCCCGTTCCTGGCGTCATTCCTGGCCGCATCGAAGGCCTATGCTTTGCAATTCATCAAAGCTGTCACACGTAAGGCGCTGAAGCCAAGCTACCCCAATTTCGACAGCGTCTCTATCGGATCCTTCTACCAAGCTCCCAACACCTTGCACGTAACCGCAGCTTCCTTGCTAGAGCCACTTTTTCTTTCTGAGGATTCTCCAGAAATTAACTATGGCGCACTCGGTTCTATCCTGTCCCACGAAGTTGTGCGCTCCTTCGTTGGCGATGGCAAGATCGCCGAAGGAAACGAGGCTTTTCTGGACTGGACTAAAAATATTGCAGTCGCCAACCTGTCCTGTCATGCCGAGACTGCCGATAGCTCGGGTACAAGGGACGCCGAGTGGCGATTGTTCCTGTACGATTCGATGGCGTCGCAAGCATTGTTTAAGGCTTACAAGACATCCGCGTCAGAGTCTTTGGTCCGCGTTGGCGGACTCGAAGATTTCACCAGAGACCAGCTGTTCTTCATCAGCCATTGCTTCTACACGTGTGCCTCTAAACCGCACACACGAAAAGTAAAGTCCCTGGAGCAGCGTCGATGCAACTTTGCTGTTCGCAACATGTCCCAGTTTGCACGGGCTTTTAGGTGCCGTGATGGAGCACCCCTGAATCCCGAAAAGAGGTGTAGGGTTTGGTAGAAGCTGCGTGTCCACGGAGTATTCTCAGGCAATTTTACCCTCTTTAATTTGGAAGCCAAGCTAAACTGCAGAAATAAAAAGAAAGCACCGATTAATATGCTTCAAACGTATCCATGTAAAACATCATAAATACTCTAACTTCCGAACTGACGTGTTACGTGTTTCTCAGCGCTATTACAAAACATCGCAGGAAATCGCCATGAGTGTGTTAGACCGATAGCCGCAATGAACTGCTCAAATTTGAAAATTGTTTCTCACGAGTCACAAGTTAAACTAGATACGCGCAGCATGCAATTCAAATTATTGTAAAACACGCCCTCTCACCCGCTCCAAGCCAACCAAATACACCGTTCCTGCTTATGGCGAAATAGCCCAAATTTACACCAATATTTCGGGCATAAAGGAAAGAGCTGATGGAGTAACATGCACCTGACATGCTACACTCGACCATAGAAATCCGGCAACCGGTGCTTTCGTTTCGGCCGAAATACGATGCCGCTAACGCGTCTTTGAATGGTGTGTTTAGCGTCCTATACCGCCACCGCACCGCAATTGGTGCCGAAGTGGCGACAAATGACGTCACAAAAGCCGAAGTGCCACGCTGTCCGATGTCGCGATCCTGTGCGATGTCGCAAAAAGCACAAGCATACGCAAGTGTCGCCGTATTCGCAGCGTCCCAACTCCTGGCTACAGTGTAGAGATGAGGCGCCGACGCGCGCCTTGCATTGCTCTGAAGCGGCGAGTGTGGAAAGGTCCCGGATGTACGGGGCGGCGCTGTGGTAGCATGGGCTCGAGGATTCGAGCATTCCGAGTGCCTTCGGCGAGCAGGTCTTGCTTGACGGTTTGGCAACGCGAACTGGCTCAGATCTTTTCCCCGTGTTTTCTGTCGCTTATATCGAATGAAGTGCGATGCCGAATCGACTACGACGACAACGACGACGACGGCAGCACCACTAGCGCAGCGAATGTAATGCGAAGCATGCGCTACTACAGTCCATGCCTTAGCTCACTACCCCTAGTTCACTTTACCCAACGAGGTAGAGGGGCTTAGAGCGATAAACCGGGGTTCCGGTCTGCACTCGAAAGTGACCCCCCATAAGGCGGCTGCCATTGTACGCAAATTTGACCACTCGTCACGTGACCGAACCAAATACGTGACGTCACAGGAAAGATGGCAGCGCCCAGGCAGCGGCTGGCCCCAGCTGAGCCGGAGCTTGTGGGATGCTTTGTTCGTTGTCGTTCGTCTCGGCGAGTTGATTTCAGACGCTGAAGCCGTCATATGAGGCCGGTCGAAAATGACTTCAGAGTTCAGCGTGGCGACTGACGTAGGTATAACGTGAAAATAAGGAGGAACGGTGTGCATTTCGCTGGTGACCGACGGGGATGTTGATGATGGTGACCGACGGGGATGACCTCGGATTGATTCGGATACCGCAAGGATAAATTTTAAGGCGACGTTTCTGTGCTCTCGTTGACCATCGGAATGTTCGAGGTCTGCAGTGAAGCGTTTGCAATATATTTGGATACACAGTTTAGCGACGGAAATTGCGTGAGTCGTGCTTGGCAGTGTGCGATCGTGGTGCCGCTTCGTTCGAATGACCGAAGGCTCACTTTGGTTTTGCGGCGCCCCGGAGAGCTGCCTTTAAGCTGGTAGTTCCTGTGCCGTGCTTCAGATGATGTTGTGCTGCTTCCTAACTTGTTCTGGCGTAGACGTGCACTTTCACGGAGCACAGGGGTTGCAGTTGGTATTGATTCCGCTTGTCTGTCGCACGTTTCGTCGACACAAGTTTCATCAACACTCGTTACGCGAATTTCCGGCTGTGTGGACATTTCATCGCGCGTGTAACCTACCCAGTCCACCCATTCACGCCGTTTTGCGACGACAGTCCGCCGCGGCTCATTACCAGAAAAGTGGTCCCACATCCATTTCAGTTCAGTCTGTCCACGGCAGTCGCCAAACCCCGAAGGAGAGGATTTATTCGGGCAGAATGCCACTAAAGAAATGCAGCTTCTTTAGTGGCCAGGATGGACTCTCTTCTGTCAGTTTTGTTATATTGTCACGGATGCTTTCTCCAGTCCTATCTTCTATCAATATTTGATATTCTGGAAAGTTCCAGGCCATGCTCAGCTGTCATCGTATGTTCTGGTGGAGCTGCTGGGTACTTTAGCCATTGCCCTTCACTCTGTGTGCACCTTGGCGCCTCCTCAGCCGAGTTGCCCGATAACAGGACACGGGTGGCGGACTATCCCGCGTCCTAAACCCCCGGCGAGCCGTGAACCAAGTCCTAACCCGAGCTTGGCGGAAAAACCGCAAGACGAGCAAGTACCACAAGGACGAGCCCCGGAAATACACCATGTAGAACCTGAAATCCGAGCCAGTCGCTGCTACCAGCAAGAACCACCGGAATTCGGTCTTTTGCCAGAAAAACCGAAGCTGACTAAACCCACAATGACAAACCTGCAGCAGCAAACCGTGTATGCTCCCACTATTGTTTGCATGCATTTCTGTTGCACCTCACACTCCGACGCCCTTTCACGCAAGGTGTATGAAGACGTCGAGGGCTGGATTGAACAATATGACCGGGCTGCCCGCCACAGTGGGTGGACAGACAACCACCTTCTGCAGAACCTATGTTTCTCCTGGAAGAAACTGCCAGGCACTGGTTTGAGAACTACGAATCCTCCTTAACGCCATGGGAAGTTAGTAAGATCGAGCTGAAGTGCACAATCATCAGCCACCATTGACGAGATAGAGTCGGTGTTATGTTAGGACGTCAAATGATTGAGACTAGAATCATGTTCATTTCATAAGCGTTGTGCCCCGAGATCCTGCCTCGATCTCACGAGCTCCCCCAACACTTCATCTTTATTTACGAGTGCGTATGTCAGGAACATCACATTTTTCCCCCCTTAATAGACTTCTTCCAAAACCGACGCGCCCTATCGCGGCGAAATGCCACGCAGTGCACTCTGGGAACTAGTTGGCAACTAAGTTTCGGTTTCGAATGAGCAGCTTCATCTCATACTATCACGCCGCGACCGAACGCGCTGCTTGCGTTTTAGATTATCTGACTTTTTACGAATGTAGAATACACTCATTCTCGAGCGATACAAAACGAAGGCCGGAGCACTTCTCTTGGTTCCCGAAACACCGGATATTGTGCGTGCGTATGCAAATGTAGTAAGACGTGGCTTAGTCACCTCACCCTAGGGGCGGATCCAAGGGGGGGGGGGGGGGGGGCGGCGACGGGGGCGGCCGCCTTCCCCATAACCAAGTCGACCCCCCCCCCTCCTCCCCCCTTCTCGGAGGGCAATTTGACATGGGTGGACCCCCGGGTGCACACGAAAGAATGGGAAAACAGCATCCTTACAAATTTTCCGCCCCCCCCCCCCCCCAAAACGGAGTTTTGGATCCGCCCCTGCCTCACCCCACGAGTGCATCTTTGAGCTCAATTTCAATAATCCCGTCTAGGTACCTGTTGACTACAACTAAAATTTGGTCCCCTTGAGCCTTACACGTACGTATTTTGTTTACCAAACGTCCGCTTCTTGTTACTTCATTGGGCGAAAAGCAAGCTGCATCCTCACAGGAGTATCAAAGTTGAGCCCAGCGTTGACGCATGAACTTTAAAGGGAATGCAATAAATTCGACCTCACTACTGCACAAAAGTTACTATGACGTCTTCCTCGTGTCATCATATATCTCCCACTCAAATTTTAGGCTGATAGAAGATTAAGTTTTCGCAAACGCTGAGATCGGCTAGCTACGACGGAGGCCCTAACAAGCGTACCCTACTCCTCGCGAAGCCTTTTTGGACGAGCTTTTACTGACGCCCAAGATCTGTGCCTCACCCGTGTGTTTTAAATTATCTCGGCATACTCAGTCAGGAAGAAAGCAAACACATAGCAAATATTATGGTCATTAGCAACCGTCAAATGCGCTTTGAATACTTTCGTTCGTTTGGCGCACCTCATAGGGGTTCTGCCCGTTGTTCGAGGCGGGGCTTAGGCCGCACGTCCGGAGGCTTCCTGGCTCGTGACAACGACCATTCCCCGAAGTGAAGAACCCAGGGGTCCAGTGGAGGTGGGAGAATTGGTAACGTAACGAACGGTTTAATTACATGGTAGCGATACAGTCGTCAAATCCAAGAGAACCACTGGAGCCGCCTCACGCCCCGCCTTATATAGGGTCCGTTTTCTCCCTCACTCTCCGCCAGGGCACCAGGTGCGACCGCCAAGTGCGTAGCAGAAAAGTCCGCCGCGTCGTAGCCAGAAGTGCGTCGTAGCCATGGTTCTCCGCAGTTAGGCCAGGCCTCTCTCCCCTTCCGGAGCGCACGAACCCACACGCACACACACACACGTCCCGTTGACGTCACGGACGCGTTGAGACTCGTTTCGGGCAGACCACGACAGGTGGGCGACGGTCTTGAACACGTCGGGACTCGTTTCGGGCAGACTTCGACAGGTGGGCGACAGTCCAGAACACGTCGGGACTCGTTTCGGGACTCGTTTCCGCAGCGTTGAAACTCGGAAAAGGTTGCCGAAGGTTCCATTCTTAACACCGTCCGGCGCACTTCCGGCGAACGGTGCGACATTCTTCACTCAAGTGCTCGACGTTTGCTTTCTTAAAACGGTTTGTATGTGCGAATAACTTTATGCGCATACGCGATGTTGAATATTAGTGGAATGCAAGCGGGTGGAGACTTCACTTTGTGCAGTGCTGCGGGTCAGAACAGATAAGAGATAGGAAGTGTGTTCAAATGGAGCTTTTCAGTGGCGCCTCCGAGTTTTACCTCGCATACTCAGGCGTATTAAGAAAAACAGTAATTGCAAAAAGTTATATTTCGCCTATGGACGCACAAAACGAACTTCCTGATGAACAACACTAATGTAAAGGCGCGAGCTCGATGTTTGCATACTTATTGGTTGCTATCTTGTTGAATCGTACACAAGAAAGATGCCCGAGCTTCGCAGCGTCGAGATTCCCAGCACTGGCTCGTCCACATAAGCGTCCACATACCTCGAAAGGCTAACAGAAAGGTTTAAGTACAGAAATACAACAAGCATGTGTTAAGACAAGCTATATCGTCTCGGGCTTGTGTTAAAGCTTCGAGGTCTGGCCATTTAGGTTAGTTTAGAGACCACAAATGACGCTCTCGGGACCAGAAAACATGAGATAACGGCCCTTAATAGTCCACGCTCTGTGTATAATCTCTTGTCGACGTGTCGATCGAAACCGAAACCATGCCACTCTCCTCCCTGGCCAACTAGTTCCCAGAGTGCAACGCGCGCCGTGTTGCATGCAGGGATTTATGGAAGTAGTCTATTAAGCAACCACTAAAGGTAATTACTGGTTTGCAAAACGCTTAGGTGGGTGTCGGATTCGTGTAGGATACCGCCCCTCTTTGAGATGTGCATCAGTCATGTCTCCCGTTACGTCGCTCGACCCCGACCTGGTTGTTGGAGTCTGTGTTTTGATGTCCTCGGCCTCGACAATGACCGCTGACGCTCCAGGGTTAGGACGCGTTTGTTGGTTGTCGGCCACTGAAGTCTCTTCCGAAGATGTCGGGACACACACCGGTTTGTACATGTGAGTACTGTCTGGTGACTGTTCTCGTTGAGGCTGAGCCGGGATCAGCTGATCCTGATGGCGTCTCCATATCCTGCCGGGGGACACCTGTACCTGGAAGGATACCGGTCCTGTTTGAGAAACGACAGTACCACGCGTCCACTTTGACGATCCTCGATAGTTCCTCGCGTAGACGTCGTCACCCTCTGACAGAGTGCACTCATGTTCCGGCCTCGCCCTTTATTGTTTGAACTGAGACCTCGCCACTGTGTCCGAAATGATGGGCTTCAGATCTAGTCTGGTTCGTAGCTTTCTCCGCAGCATTAGATTGGCCGGAGACTCTTTGGTTGTTGGATGAGTCGTGTTTCTGTAGGATAGCAGAAACCTTGAAACCTTGGTGTCAATAGACGCCCCAGACGTTGTCTTCTTTAAGTGGTTCTTCATGGTCTGGATGGATCGTTCTGCCAATCCGTTAGTCGACGGGTGGTACGGTGCAGACGTAACGTGCAAAATACCGTTTGTCTTGACAAAGGTCTTGAACTCTTGAGACACGAACTGTGGCCCATTGTCTGATACAATGATGACAGGCAGTCCAAAGCGTGCAAAACACTGGTGCAGGCATTTTATCACGGCTTCGGACGTCGTTTAGTTCAACACAAAAACCTCTGGCCATTTCGAGTGTGCATCGACCAGCACGAAGAACATCTTGTTCATGAATGGCCCAGCCAGGTCTATATGGACTCTCTCCCACGGTCGTGTTGGCCAACTCTACAGATGTAATGGTGCCTGTGCTGGGTTATTTCGTTGCACTTGACACTGCTTACAGGTTCCCACTTCGTCCTCTATGTCTTTGTCGATGGATGTCCACCACACATAGCTTCTAGCTATTTCCTTTGTTCGAACGATACCGAAGTGATCGCTGTGCAGCTCTTTAAGGACTCTCTCTTGCAGAGTTATTGGCACAATTACCCGTAGGCCCTACATTAGGCAGCCTTGATGAACCGATAATTCCAACCGACGTGTGAAGAATGGTATCATTTCTTCTGCGCATTTTTCACTTCCCCAGCCCTTGAGCACCTTCTCCAAGACTTGGCTTAGGACATGATCATGAGACGTCGCCTTTGCAATATCTGTGCTCTTCACTGGGAAGTTGCTGAAATAGTCGTATTAGAACACGTAGGTTTCATCTACGACGAGTTCGTCGGAAGTCTTCGCAGCTTGCGGAAGTCTTGAAAGACAATCGGCGTTGGCGTTGTCCTTAGACGAACGATAAACGATGTTGTATCGATGTCCTGCCAATCTGCAAGCCCATCTCTGAAGGCGTGCTGCCGTCATCGTCGGAACTCCAGTCGTAGGTCCCAAAATCTTTTGATGTGGAGCATGGTCAGTTATTAATGTAAAGGGGTACCCATCGTCACGCCGGGGAGGTACGCGGAGCCAGTAGAGACAAGAAGGCCAGTGGAGGATGAGAATAAAGGAATATATTTACAAAAGAAGAGGAAAGGAAAAGAAAAAGATAACTAGAAGTAGTGCATAAGTAAGTCCCCGTCTCAGTGATAAGTCCCCAGTCGAGCCACTCACGGACACTTGCTCGTGGTTGGGGGGTTGGGGCTCAGCGCTCGGATGCCGGACTGGCGGAACGATGTCCCAGGCTGAGTTCAGTTCCTCGGCGCGTAGCCCAGGCTTGCTCGGTGCGTCGCCGAGCGCTCGTTCCTTGGCTCGGTGCGTCGCCGAGACCTCGTTCCTTGCTCGATGCGTCGCCGAGACCTCGTTCCTTGGCTCGGTGCGTCGCCGAGACCGGAAGCTCCAGCCGATTCCAAAGGATCCCGACCGCTTCTCTCCTCGAGCCCCGTTGCTTCCCTTCTTCTTCTTTCCTTATAGTGGCACACCCGTGACACTGCCTCTCCACTTTTGAGAAGGTCGCCTTGAGATCTTCTATCTTCCTGGCGTCTTCAGTTGGCTCCGCTTGATGCCGTGGAACGGCGCGCGCCTCGCATGCGCTCTGGCGGTTTTAATTGACTGCAGCATTGCTTACTGGCACCACCTGGTTCGCTGTTCAAGTTCACATGTACCACACGACGAAGTTCATGCCACAAAGATCAATTTTCCGGTTGATTCACACACACAAACACAATATATATCAACAAAACAAAAAAACGGAACCCCGACCCTGCCATGTCACAAATATGAGCCTACACAACCAAAAAACAAAAAAACCCAATGCGTTTACACAGCCCAAGAACCTTTTCGAAACCCTGGTTCTCGTCTTAAATCCGACTTAAAAAGTCTGCGCCGACGTTATCACACCCCTTGATATACTCCACATAAAAATCATAATCTTGCAGCTTTATGCTCCACCGCATTACTCTACTGTTGGTGTGCTTCGCCCTATTCAAGTATTCCAACGGCTGCTGGTACGTTTGCACTCGAAGCTTCCTACCATACCGATACAGCGCAAACCGTCCTATTGCCCAAACTAGGGCCAGCCAGTCCTTGTTTTTGCACCGTTCTCTGGCAGGCGTCGCACGAGCGAACATATCTTTTAACGTCACTTTGCATTCCGGGCCAGAAGAATTCTCCTGCCACTCGCCCCACGGTGTTATTTACCCCCTGGTGCCCTGACCTCAAACCATCATGAGCCATCGCCATGACCGCTTACCTTAAGCTCTTTGGAAGCACCAACTGCTCCGTTTTTTTACCGGAGTTGTACGCACAATCTCGGTACAACACCCCGCTTCTAATAAAGAATGCATACTTCGTCCGTCCTCTATGCTTTTGGACGACCTTTTCGACGCTGTCGAAGCATTTATTTAGAGTTGAATCAGTTTTCTGCGCTCCTCGCAACTCCTCTGCGGTGGTATGCAAGGGTGAAACTTGTGGTATTCTAAATTCGGGAGGTGGTGGTAGCGATTGATTCCTACCCCTCTTGGCCTGCACCGCTCCTGAGGTGTCTAAGGACTTTTCTTCGCCATCTCCCAACAAATTCGCTTGTCTGGATGTTACCTGGGTCTGTTTCGAATGATCCACTCTCATTCCGTTTTCTCCCTCATCAAGAGGTTTGGACAGTATTACCCCAGTTTGACTCGATTGTTTGTCTGAGTCCCAATTTGGATCTGGATCGTTGACGTCTCGTATCGGCGGTACATTGCCCAACACAAGATCGTAAAGAGGATCCCTCACGCATTTTGCGAGTAGTTTTCCCGTGAAATATGGCGTGCGGACCATAATCTCAGCTTCCGGAAGATATCTTATCGTCTTGTCCAGGAGACACACCGGATTCAGCGTTCCTGTCAACGCTTCTTTTGGGACCAACTCTTGGCGAACTATTACCGTGTTGCAGCCAGTGTCTCTCAATACAGATGCTCTGCGGCCACACACATATCCCTCCACAACTGGCAAATTCTCACTTAGAAATCTCGGAGGGTGTCCCACTACCGTATTGACAACGGGTATTTTCTCCCCATTCCTGAGCGTAACAAAACCGTCATCGATATCGGTTGACTTCTTTTCCCGTGGATCAGCCCACAAGCATGACGCTTGATGTCTCTCGCTTGACTTGGACGTACAGCCTTCGGCCCGGTGCCCAGTCCTACCGCAGTTCCAACACTTCGGGGCTTGAAGCATTGGCGGACAATTGCGGCAGTTTTCAGCTTCATGGCCGATCCTGTTGCAAATAAAGCAACGCAACACACTTCTGCCTGCACTAGTTATTGTATCTCCGGGCGATGCCGCATTCGGTTTCTCAGCCGACTCGTCACCTTTGAGCTTGCTGGTGCCGAGCTGAACCTGCGCCTCAAGAAATACATCTGCTTTTGACGCCACTTCGTCCAGGTCTCGGCATTCTCGCTCTAGGAGGAATACTGATAACTTGCTAGAGCACGTTACTAGGAACTACTCCACCAAGACCGCATCACGTAGGGCTTCGAAAGTCTTTGCTACTTCTGCCATCTCTACCCACTTATCGAAATAACCCGCTAGACGGGCGGCAAACTGCCTCCTTGTTTCTCCATCCTCTGGCTTTGGCTCTCTGAACCTTTCCCTGTACCCCTCTTTTGTGTAGCGGAACCTCTGCAGTAAGGCCAGCTTTACTCGCGTGTAATCCAGTGCGTCCCCGGGAGACAGCCACCCCACCACCGTCAGTGCTTCCCCGGTCAGGCACAAACTTAGAGTTGTCGCCCACTTCTGTTGCGGCCATCCTAGTCCGGTTGCTGTTCGCTCGAACCGCTTCAGATAGGCGTCCAAATTGTCTCTTCCCTCTTTAAATTGAGGGATTAACTTGTGCGGACTCCCACGTTGTGCTTGTCCGCCTGCCTCTCCTTCACCGTTATTATGGTTTCCTTCCTGGCTGGCCGCCGCGCCTTGCTGTACAGCTAATTTTAGTCGAAGTACCTCTTGTTCTTTATCTAATCGAAGGCATTCGCCTTCTCGTTCTAGCCTTGCGGCATCACGCTCTCGTGCCCTCTCGGCTCTTTCCTCTTTAATTCTCTCTCTTTCCTCCTCCACCCATTTCTTAAGCTCGGCTCCCTGGTAGCCCAACTCTTTTCCTGCCGCAATCAAACTTTGTGTATCCATCACGTCCAACTCAGCTCCACTGATCCGTCCGCACCCAACCGGCGTGATTAAGTGTATCGAAAGATGGTGGATCCTGACAGGCTCGCCAATTTGTCACGCCGGGGAGGTACGCGGAGCCAGTAGAGACAAGGAGGCCAGTGGAGGATGAGAATAAAGGAATATATTTACAAAAGAAGAGGAAAGGAAAAGAAAAAGATAACTAGTAGTGCTTAAGTAAGTCCCCGTCTCAGTGATAAGTCCCCAGTCGAGCCACTCACGGACACTTGCTCGTGGTTGGGGGGTTGGGGCTCAGCGCTTGGATGCCGGACTGGCGGAACGATGTCCCAGGCTGAGTCCAGTTCCTCGGCGCGTAGCCCAGGCTTGCTCCGTGCGTCGCCGAGCGCTCGTTCCTTGGCTCGGTGCGTCGCCGAGACCTCGTTCCTTGGCTCGGTGCGTCGCCGAGACCGGAAGCTCCAGCCGATTCCAAAGGATCCCGACCGCTTCTCTCCTCGAGCCCCGTTGCTTCCCTTCTTCTTCTTTCATTCTAGTGGCACACCCGTGACACCCATACAGATAGTAATGAAACCTTTTTACGCCAAAAACAATGGCAAGTGCCTCTTTTTCCAGCTGCGAGTAGTTCTTCTCATGCTTAGACAGTGTTCGTGAGACGAACGATACGGGTCTTTCTGTCCCTTCTTTCATGATGTGGGACAACACCGCTCCTACGCCGTACGCTGAGGCGTCGCATGCCAACACGATCGAAAGAGTTGGATCAAAGTACATCAGCACTGGTGCTGACGTCACCTTCTCTTTAAGAGTCTTGAAGGCCTCTCTACATTCTTCGTTCCAACTCCACTGGACATCCTTGTGCAGCAGGCGGTTCAGAGGACTCAAGATGGTTGCCAAGTTTTTGATGAACTTGCCATAGTAGTTTGCTAACCCCAAAAAGGAGCGCAACTCTGCATCGTTCTTTGGCTCGGGTGCATCTCGTAGAGCAGCCACCTTGTCATCGAGTGTCCGTAGTCCCTCGCTGCTGATGACATGGCCTAAGTAGGACACCTCCTTTTTGAAAAACTCGCACTTCTGCTTTTGAAGCCGGATGCCATTCTTTTTAAGGCGTATGAGAACCTCTTTCAGGTTCTTCAGGTGCTCCGCTTTTGTTCTTCCTGTTACCAGGATATCGTCAATGTAACAGGGGGTGTGCGTCTGGCCTTGTAGTGCCTGATCCATCGTTCGATGAAATATTGCTGGAGCTGAGGCTACGCCAAAAGGAAGCCTGTTGACTTGAAAAAGCCCCAAATGCGTGTTCAAGGTTAAGTACTTCTTTGAATCTTGGTGCATTTGAACTTGTACGTACGCTTTGGCTAGGTCAAGTTTAGTGAATAGCTGCCCTCCCGCCAGCGTTGCAAAAAGCTCTTCGATTCTGGGTAAAGGATAACTGTCCACATCGATCACGGGATTCACGGTGGACTTGTAATCCCCGCAGATCCGGATCTCGCCGTTCTTCTTGACGACTGGGACAATTGGAGAAGCACACTCACTTGTTTCAACCGAAGTCAAGATGCCTCTTTCTTGTAGAGCCAGCAGTTCCTTGGCCACAGCATCCCATAATGCGTGCGGTACTGACCTCGCCTTTTGAAATGGTGGAGACATACCTTGTTTCAGTTTGAGTTTTGCTTCAACCCCTTTTACGCATCCCAGATCACCTGAGAATATTTCCTTATACTCATTCATCAGACCTTCAATCTCCTGCCTTCCTATCTCTTCCGAACAGTGTATTGCTTTGATGTTTGCCCAGTCCAACTTCATGACTCATAGCCAGTCACGTCCAAGAAGAGGTGGTCCCTTGAAATCGACCACTTGCATCTTCAGGTTGGACTCCTTGTCTTCATGCATCACCGTCACTTGTACTTCCCCCAGCGGCTTAATCTTCGCTCCGTTAAATGCCTTCAAGACGACATTACTTCGTTGCTTTTTCAGGTGCGAAACTTTAGCCTGGTACTCTTGTAATGGCCAAACCGATACGGCTGCTCTTGTGTCTATTTCCATTCTCAAGGGAATTCCACTGACCGATAGCGTTATTTCTAACGGATCGTTTCGCGCGCTTCGTAGCTCGTGCATATCTATCTCTTCGTCAGAATCATCCACAGTTACAGCCTTCATCTTTTTCTTTTCGTTACGCTTACTGAAGGGTTTAGAAACTTGTCCTTGCCACTGTGGAGCTGAGCCTTTACAAACTCTTTGCAGGTGCCCTACTTTGCCGCATCTTCTGCATTCCAGGCCCTTCCAGCGGCAATTGACCGACTCGTGATTCTTGTAACCACAATGTGAACAACCTGCTCTTTCTAAAGGTTTGCTTCCCACCTTAAGAACTTCCTCGCTGGACGACCCTGAGCCGTGTAGAACTTTCGCACTGGAGGATGCGGCTTGCTTTGCTATCGCCATTTCAAGCGCTCTCTTGAATGTCAAATCCTCTTCTGAAAGCAGCCTTTTTTGTATGCTGTCATTGCATAAGCCACATACAAAGCGGTCTCGCAAAGGTTCACTCAGCGCTGTTCCAAATTCGCAGGTTTGAGCCAACTTTTTCAGTGCTGCGACATACTCAAGGATGGTTTCGCTGCCTTTCTGGTCCCTCTTGTGAAAGCGGAAGCGTTCAGCAATCTCAATTGGCTTCGGTGACAGATGCGCCCGGAGTATCTTGACAAGTTCCAAATAGGTCTTACTTGATGGGGCTTCCGGCGCTACGAGGCTCTTGAGTAGTGCGTAGGTCTTTCCGCCGATGATGCTCAGGAATGCCGCAACTCGTCTCGGTTCCTTCACGTCGTTGGCGATGAAGAATTGGCCGATTCTTTCGGCATACGTTGGCCAGTCCCCTTCCGCTTCATCGAAGGGCTCGATGCTTCCAAGCGTTGACATGGCCCTTGTCGTAGCACTGAGCGGCTTCCTTGAAGTCAGTCCTAGACGGAATACCTCGTCGTCAGTTTGTTATGTTAGGACGTCAATGATTGAGACTAGAATCATGTCCATTCCATAAGCGTTGTGCCCCGAGATCCTGCCTCGATCTCACGAGCTCCCCCAACACTTCTTCTTTATTTACGAGTGCGTATGTCAGGAACATCACAGTCGAATTCCTGATTCTGTCTAGGACACGGCCCCAACGAGAGCGTCACCGCCTTCGTGGAGGATGTTTTGCGCCTGATCGAGTTCCCACGCCAACCCTAATGCTACAGAAGACAAGAAGCTAAGAATCCCATGTCCATGTGAGGGACAACACTTTCGGCAGCCTTGTCCGCACCCCCACGACAACAGTCGAAGGGTTCATATCACCGAGGCTTCCAACATTGAATGTACACTGCAGGCCCGAGCCAGTCACTATCAAGAACTCCCCAGCGTCTCGACACTCGAGTCGTCCAGCTGCAACTTCGACACCAGCCTCCCAGGCATCCGCAACATCATCCACGACGTTGTCCGGGAGGATATCACGAGGCTACTTCCTGCCATCAGTTGCCCAGCTTTTATTTTGATTCACGAGATTGCTTCGGAACAAGTTCGACAGGAATTTCAACTGGAGACGTCACCGGCTACCCGTTAGTATTCAATGCCAATTCAACGAGACACCCCAACGCCGAAGCATTCTCGGCATCGGCTGTAGGTCTGCGCTGAACAAGGTGTTGCAAATGGCCGACCGAAAACTACTCTGCTACCACTGCATGAGGCCGACCAAGTCTACCGGAGCTGCCTGCACCAATGAATTAGCCTGCGAAGGTTCGTGCCAAACAACTCTGGATCACGTCTCGAGGAGCGACCGCGGGACATTGAGGATTATCGTCGGCGGCCTTTGTCCTTGCTGCCGACATTACCCCGAAGCTCCTGATCCCCATCACCTCGACGAGAGGTAAGCACGACAAAGCAAGTGAGCGGCAATGCAATGACAGTCGATTTGGTGTCGGTTGTCGTCCATGGACAATACATAATAATTTGCTGACACCAATTATCTGTGCCCACGCAACGGAGCACGCAATTTCCAACTTCGAGGAAGAATGCCGCTTAGTGACTTGAAGAGATAGAATGGTTGGTTGTTCTCAAAAGTGGACACCAAGCATCACCCGACTTCACTTTGCCACACGAGACGTACACAAGCTGCAGTGGTCGCGGGATGCAGAAGAAATCGCCATTACGAAATGGAAGTGAAATGGCTTGGATAGCAAACAAACAATGTTGCCAGCCATCAAGTCAACGGTACAGCAAAAGGCACAGCCATGTAAGCAATACATGTCCGAGCTTGCTGCACTGACGCAGAAAACTACCAGAAAAATTTGCGGGCTAAAAGCCAGCCCTGCAGCATTAGTGCATCAGATGTCAATGGCCGCACATGACGTATGATTACAAGACGGCATCAGTCATTCAAAATTGTTACCCGACCATACTGTACACCGACGTGCCAGGAGCGTCATCCGACAACAAGGAGCACAGGTACTACGACTGAACGCCTGACACGAGGCTGTCGCAGAAAGAACTCGTTATGGAACCATTTGCTAAGAATAAATAATTATGTAATCAAGTGGAAATAAACATTTGGTACACTAACCAAATCAACATATTTCCGCTAGCCTTTACGCCTTCAGAGTCTACAAAGCAAGAATTGTGTACACTGCATGCGGCGCAGTTTTTGGGGACACTTGCATCTCTGACCCCCGAATATTAATAAATGGGACAAACCAGACTGGCAGACTTGTTGCATGGGACTGCACTTCTTCCACCTGTCCTGAACATGTGGTGCACTGAAAGCAAACTCCAGTGATGTGAAAATGTTATTTATTAATTTATTCCCTTCAAAGACCCCTGGAAGCATTGCAGAGAGGATATTTCAAACTATACACACATTTTAATACCATCATAGCACACAGACGAGCACAAAACGGGCCCAGCTGCTGAAAATAAATATTACACTCGTAAGAAATCATTTTTGCTGTAACTTGATAATTACAAAGATAACACACCTCTGAACATCTAGTCTAATAGTTTGTGTTGAAGCATTGTTATATAGCAGGACACTTCCTATACATATGACACAATAGACCCTTTGCAAAACCCCATCAACCAACACAACTGTCACAATTTGTTTTTTGGCGTAAAGCACACGAATGGGTCCCAGTTAACGTCGAACGTTAATGCAGCATACAAGTCCAATAGGCGCTGAGCCGCATTCATAGTGATGGCTGACAACATTCTTGTCGAACAAATACCCAAAGTACGAAGGCCTTGGGTAATTAGAGTAGTAGCTACTGTAATTCGTTTCATCACAATTTGGCAAACAGCGAATGCTACAGTTTCGGTGAGTCAATATGCACGTTGGAGAGAGGCACATGACAACATATATCATCAGAATGCTCTCCTTCTGCAAAGATTTGTCGCACACCTTCACTCCGTCTCTCTGATTGGCTCGAAGGGACTGTGGCGGTTGCCCTCTTCCAAGTTACAACGAAACAAAGTATAGGAAGCCTATACTTTTGAAAAACGTCTATTGGCAGAGACTGAAAGGAATGGTAGTCAACATTTTTCAACAAGACTGCTTCTTCGAGCAAGGAATTAACACAAATATGAGTTGTCTTGTCCAGGTAATTAGAACAAGTAAATAATTGACCGACTAAAACAATGCACTCTTGATGAAAAATTGTATTGCTGCAATAAATCCTATGAACAAGAAAAATGTCTAGTTAATCTTCTATTTTCGAGTTGCATTACATTTAACGAATTGATATGTGAAATTCTATCTCTGAACCTCTAAAGAGTGGGGCTGCATTTTTTTTAGGATTCTAGATGTTAGAATGATGAATTAGACCACCATCTAAGAGGGGTATGATCATACACATAGAGGTTACTGTGGACTATTGATACCGATCGGCAAGGTAAAGAGCCTACTAATACTAATCTCTAAGGGACATCGGATGCAGCATTTTGTGCACTGATCAATCAAAGTCTTGCTGTGTTCCGAGTTCCAAGGGGACAAATAAACTGTTTTATGAACATAAGTAATGAACTTTTTTTTTCCGAGTGATTCGTTCGAATGCTTTGCAAGAGTTTGCATGCACATACATTAAGCGAACGCCAGCTTTTCACTTCGAGAAAGTATTGCGATCGAATGCAGAATCATCGATTAGCACAAAAGGTTAAAGATCGCAGGAGCTTCCTCGCTAAATGTTTCTGTGATTATGCAGTTACTTCGGGCTGAAACAAATTCCCCTAGGCCCTACGTCTGACGCATACATTTCGCGTCGATTCTCAGACATTCCAACGTTCAAACAAAGCTAATAGAATGCGAAAATTCCACGCTAAAAGCACTCGAAGTTCTATCGATCCTCGAACACATCAGGGAATCCGAGCACCGGCACGGCGATACGATTGATGCTGTCTTACAGGCGTTAATATCCAGATGATCCAGAGCGATCTTGCGCAGAAAGGGTATAAAGTTTCATTCCTTCATATTTTCACATTATACCTGCGTCAGCGAGCACGAAGAAGCCCGAAATCGCCGGAAAGCAGCTGCACATCACGGCTACCGCGCTCCGAACAAACTCGCATCCGGCAGCTCTGGGCGCTTCCATCTTACCGATGACGTCAGGGCTTTTGTGGGATCACGTGACGAGTGGTCACATTTGCGTACAACATGGCGGCAACCGCGGGGTGCCACTTCCCAACTTCCGGTTTATCACTCTAAGCCCCTCTACCTCGTTGACTTTGCCCAACGTTACTAGAACCCCCAGTTGGGAAACTCACCCTTGAAACCTGGGCCGCTGGCGTCCACCGAGACCGAGCTAAATACGACAACAGCGCCACTCTGTATCATTTGTCTTAACTGTGGTCACCTTGAGCTTTTAGAAAGCATGTTTTTGCGTAAAAACCAATGGAAAAAAACTCTTTTTCTAGTAACTTTTGTTGGAGTTTAGTACAAAATGATGGGCGCGTGTTGTTTTCTAAAATATTTAGTTTGCAACTTTTGCATTACAATTAATATTGTTTCTATACAACCGTGCCTCAGCGGTGATTTCAATTAGCGCGTCGGGAGCTAGGTGCATATTAACTTCGGTGGTATTCTGCGGTGCGTCCGCTTGGGAGTCGGGGGTGGTGCCCCTGAAGCCCCTTCCACAGTATCTGTTTTGGCCCCAAAATGGCCGATTAAAACCAAAATGGAAGTCACATGCAGTTCCTCGAGTGGTCGCTGCGGGAGAAATGGCGGCGTTGTGATCGCCATTACCTCGGTTCTGGTGGACGGGTCGGTGCCACTTTTTCAAAGCAGTCTCTCTGGCAGTTTCCCAACTGAGTGGTTTAGTAACGTTGACTTTACCGAATCTCGATGGATGAATGGATGGATGGATGGTAATGGCTATACCCTTCGTAACAGGTGGCAGCTTGCGCCACCTAGCGTTACATTTCGTTATCCCTTCTTTTTTTTTAAATTTGTATAAATTTTGTTATAGCAGACCCCTCCTCTCTCTTGTCAAGTGAATTTATTGCTTATTTTTATCTGTATTTTTTTTATCTTTCCCTAAATCTCTTCCACCAATCTTCCCATCTCCTCTTAGTTACCGCAATTCTTTACCTACCTATTCGTCCATCTATGTCCGGAAAACCCTGTGCCCCTCTAAATCCGTAGTCGTCCCCCCCCAAGAGGGTGGGACGAAGCACCGTGCACCTTAAAATTACATGTTCTATAGTTTCCCTGTCGCGGTTGCATACGTCGCACAGAGTGTCTACTTCCTGGAATTTACCCTGTACGTTTTCATTCTTCGTTCTAGCTTCAAACAGCAAAGAGCTCCCCACTGAATTATCATACAGCTGTTCCTTCTTTATTTCTTGTTTCTGTGCCCTGTATATTGTTAAAGCTGATTTCCCCTGCATTCTCTCTTCCCACAATTTCCTCTCTGTTTCCTTTACTCCCTTTTCTACTGATATGCTCTGTCTGTCTATGCTGGAAAAAGCGGTGGAGAAACTGCATCGTGACGTCGCCAGTGGGGGGAGCCTAATCTGCATCGCCAACAAACTACATTGGAAGAGAACTGCACCGTGACGTGTCCGGTAACGTCGCCGAACAGTGGCGATTGAGTGGAAACTACATCGTTCTTTTTTTCACTCCAGGGAATTTCGGAGAATCGCCGAGTGGGCAAGCGCACACCAGCTCGGAGCATGTGGAGCGAAAGCTCGCGCTGCAGAACCCAGGGATCCTGGGTTCAATTTCCGCCCCTGCCCGTTTTCAGCATCGTACCGGCGTGCGGTCGTGTATCACTTCTGTGTGATGCACGTTAAAGACCCCGGGCTAGCAGTCGTAATGCACTGGCTAAATTGCTTATCTACAGTGGGTAACAATGTCGCAATGTTCAGGCAGACTAACCTCCTGCTGTATAAACAACTAACGACAAATTTTACTTTTTGACTATGTTTGACTGCGTTAGTGCAACTTTTCACGTGCTGCACGAGAAAGAAATAATGTTCCTTCGGGGGTTAAATTTTCGGTGAAGTAGGAAGCAAAAAGAAGAAAAGAGAGTATTTCCCTCAAGTTGGGTTCCTAGTAGAAGAGGAGGAAAAAGCAAATCAATGTTAATCCCACGGTGTGTATAGTCTTTTCTTTGTGTGTATGTTTCTTCTAGTTCAGCTGGCCTTACCTGAAGTAGTTGCTTTAAAATAAAGTATCTCTCTCTCTCTCTCTACCTGAAGTATGAACGAACTAGCTCACCTTAAGCCTGTTACTGCTTCTTGCTTGGCTTTTTTCTCAGCCAAATCGCTTATATGGGGTGCACTCAAATGAAACACAATCGTGTTGAATCGTGTAAGAGTATTTAGAATATTTATCGATCACGCCGCTGAACTTGCATCGCTCGAAGAACTTCCTTTTTGTGAGCGCCTTCTCTGCTTGAGTTTGCTGGAAACACAGCCACTTCGATCCGAGGCAATCGATGATAGCGTTGGTGACATCAACAAGTACGCGACTCACAGAGCACTGGTGAACACCAATGTTTTCGTCGCTCCCGACGATTCCCTGGAAGCCACCAGCGGCGTAGAAGCGTAGAGCTGCGAGGACTTGTTGTTCGACCGTCAGCACACGGGGCCCTTCGCGACGCCGTTGGAGCTTTCCGCGAAGCTGGTAGCACAGCCAGCGAGTCACCCCTTTGGTCAGCCGGTATTCGCCCACAAACCTCGCATCGCTCGTCTCGAAAGCAACCTGGTGATCTCTAAAAACTCGATCCGCTGGCAAACCCAACAGTAGAGTTGCATATGTTAGGGTCGCCATCTTTTACGATGCAGAACGATCTCCGGCTTCGTTTCGACCACTCAGTTAACTGCATCGTCAAAGTGCATCGTGACGATATTTTGACGTCACCGCCAACTGCTTCATTTCACGAGCATAGCTCGAACTGCATAGGGAAAAACTACATTTCAACCCGAGAAAATAGACAATCAGAGCCCGATGCAGTTTTCTACATCATTTAGTTTGCGTTCCAGTATAGATAGACTGATCGGCTTCATCTCGTTGAATGTATTTAAATCTCAGCTTGCGGGTTCGGTTTGTCCACTTAGTGTTTAGACTTTTCATGTATAGATACTTGTACACTTTCGCTGACCACCGTGTATCCTGAATTTCAGCATAGTATTTTCAGCTTGGATTTTTGGATTTGGATATGCGGCTAACCCCTTTATATCGGGGGATCCCAGCGAACTGGATCTAGCCAAATTTATCTGTTATTTTCTTCTTGGTTTTTCCTCCACCATTGGTCCGATCTTCTTTTTGTCCATTCCACCACCGGTGTGGGCCGCAGGCCCCTGTCTACAGTGCTGTCGGCGCCGTCGTTGCCTCTGTCGGCGCCGTCGTTGCCTTTGTCGTTGCCCTCCTCGTCGATCTCTCGGAAGCCAACGCCACCGCTATGTCTCCGCCGCACGGCACCTCCGGTTGCAGGCCCGTGCACTCCAGTATGACGTGCTGCAGCGTTTATTCAGCCCTCTGTGTGCACAGGGTACATCGCACGTCGGTGTCTGAGTACTTGGCTCGAAGCGCTCGCGTTCGCAGCATGCCTCCTCGGGCGTCGAACAGAAGTCCACTGCCCCTGCCGTTTTCCATGAACTCCACCTTGCCCACTTCGTGTATCTCCCTTGTGTACAGGGCAAGTGCCGGCTTCTGTCCCGCCTTCTCCTTCCACCGTTCAGTCTCGGTCTCGACGACTCTCGTGCGAATGTTTTCCAGTTGTTGTTCTGGAGTCGGGTAGAGGAGAGGGCTGTTTATGCGGTACCGGAGGGCCAGCTGGCGTGTCCGTCGCACCCACCTAGTCGAGAGGCTCTTGAGGTGGATGTATTTGAAAGCCTGTCTTGCCCACCGCCCCTCCTGCATTTGGCAGAGGCGTCGTTCGAAGCTCAGCTTGGCCCGGGCCTCTCTGGCATCGAAGCTGGACCACCCCATGTCCCCTTGCTCTGCCTCGTTTGGTGTTCCTCGGCTGGCTCCCTAGCGCCGCCCGTCCCACTTCTCTCTGGCGCACCTCTAGGCACTCACGCGTGCGGGACGACAGACACAGGACTCCATTTCAAAAGGTGAGACCCGGCACTGCCACCATCTTCCACACCGCCCGGGAGATCTCGAAGCGGTTGTAACCCCAGAGGGCTCTGGCAGTCGATATCCCCTTGGACCTCCTGCTCTTAGCCTGGAGCCTGGTCTCGTGGTCTTCGAGGTAGTTGTGGCCCTCCTGGATGTGGATCCCCAGGTACTTGTATTGAGGTACCCACGGTACGTGTTCCCCTTCGATTTTCAGGTCATCTGCCTCGGTCTCCCCTCTGTCCCCGAAGCCCATCAATGCCGACTTCTTAGCACTGAGACTCAGCCCCAGTGACGCCCCCATTGTGTTGCACTCGTTCATAAGGGCCTGCAGGCCCTCCAGGGAGTCTGCCATCAGGACGATATCGTCGGCATAGATTAGCCCAGGGATTTTTTCTCCTCCACTGGTTCCCGCCTCCGTATATTCCAGGGAGAAGCCCTCGGAGCAGTCTTGCAGTCTCTTTTCGAAGCCTGCTATGTACATCATAAACAGCAGTGGCGACAGTGGCCATCCCTGTCTCAGGCCCTTGGTGATGGCTACTGGATGAGTCATCTCTTCTTGCCACTGTGCCACCACATTCGTCTCCTTGTAGATTTCCTTCAGTAGGTTGATCCACTCCCCTCCGAGCCCCCGCTTTGCTAGCTGCCTCCACAGCTTCTCATGGTCGACCGAGTCGTAGGCCCTGCTGATGTCGAGGAAACAGAGGTAAAGTGGACGCCTCTCTCAATCTGGGCGATCTCTATGACCTGCGTCAGCACGAATAAATTGTCATCAAGGCGCCTCCCCCACCGGAAACCGTTCTGTAGCTCCCCCAGGACTCCTTCTGCCTCTGCCCATGTCTGCAGTCGGTCTCGTAATATCTGTGCGAACACACGGTAGAGTACCGATGTGATGGTTATGGGGCGATAGTTTCCGAGCGTTGACTTTTGTCCTTTTCCCTTGTAGATGAGTCGTAGTCTCGAGGTTCGCCACTCCACCGGCACCCATTCCTCCTTCAGGATCTGGTTGAGGATCTCACGCAGCACTGCCCTCGTCTCTGGCCCCAGCTCCTTCACCAGCCTCATTGGTATTCCGTCCATTCCAGTGGCTGTGGTTCCTCCCATCCTCTTGACTGCTCTCTTTAATTTCCTCTCCGTGATTTCCTCTCTGCTCGGTTGCTCCTGCATTTCGTCCTCCGTATCCCCCTCCTCACTGTCCATCTGTCTGCTGTCCCCTGTGAACATGTCCCCAATCCACCTCTCAATGTACCGGTTGGTCTCTCCAGGATCTAGCTCCCTTCCCGTCGCATCTTTTTTGATTACCGCATCTCCTCTGGGTCGGCCTGTTTGGCCTTGTACGTGTCGCCAGAACTTCAGCGGGGCCTCACGTCCTGCCTCCCTCAGTTCTTCTAGGAATCTCTTATCTACTTTGGCCATTTTGCTTTGAATCCAAGCTGTCACCTCTATTTTCCTGCTCTGGTACTCCCTCCACTCTCTTGAATCCTTCTGTAGGGGGGCTTTTTTCTCCTCCTTTTGTTTCCTGATGGTCCCACGCAGAGTTCGGTTTGCTAGTTGCCTTCTTGTAATGGCCTCCCTCACTTCCACATCCCACCATCGTTTTCTCCTCCTCTTCCTTCGTGTCGGTCGTTTTAGTTTTTCGAGGTGGTCCTTCCACCACTGCATGAGGTTCCCGTACGTCTCTACCTGCCTGATTTCCACCTCTTCCTCCAATTTCTGTGCAATGGTTTGTGCTTCCGCTTGTGTTATGTGGTGCGATTTCATAGGTTCGCTGACTCTCTTTTCCGTTGGCTTTCCTCCGAAAGCGATCAACAATCTGTTGCGATCACTTCCCAAGCTCTTGTCGTCTTCCTCGTCTATCTCCATGTAGTTCAGTTTTTAGGGGCGAAGCTCCTTAGTGGCTAGCCATGTCCGTATGTCCGTCCGCCGTCCGCCGTAGGCCGGCGTCGGGTGCTCGTGCTTCTGCTCGTAAGATCACGAGCATGTGAGCACATGCTCTCGTGCTCGTGTAGGGCCAAAAAAAAAAATTAAGAAGAAATGAAAAAAATTATGAAAAAAGAAAAAGAAGAAAAGAAGAGTAGAGGGTTCTGAGATGCCATCCCATCTGTCTGCTTAAAAAATAAAAAGAAGAAAACCACACATTCTCCTACTGACATGAATGAAAAGGCTCAAAGAAAAAGAAGAAAAAAAAGAATAGGGGGTTCTGAGATGCCATCCCATTTGTCTGCTTAAAAAAAGAAAAAAAAGAAAACCACACATTCTTCTACTGACATGAATGAAAATGCTCGGCATGCTGCGGCTCAGCGTCTACGCAGACAAGCACCACCAGAGCTTCGCCCCAAGCAACATCATTCGCCACGTGGAGATGCAGTCAATTTTTCATACAGGACCGGGGACATCAGGCAATTATCAATTGTAGAGCTCATCCCTCTGGCCGTCCATGTCGTCTTCCCTCTGCATTTGTCTTGTGTGTTGACGATTACCATGTCCAGGTGCTCCGCCATGTCCTGCAGCAGCCTCCCATTACCGTCTGTTCTCCCATCGAACTCCTCTAGGTGTGCGTTGAAGTCGCCTAGCATAATGGTAGGTCTCCCAATGTTGTGATAGTCTTTTCAATGCACTTGATCAGCTCAATGTTTCTCTCCCTGCTGTCTGCCCCCGTCCACAGGTACACAACAGCCACTGCCACCTTTTTCCCCGCCAGTACCCCTGTCAACCACATGTGCTCTCTGCACTCTGGACTTTGCCTCTGCCAGCCTGGCCCACTAAAGCATCCTACCCTCCTCCGCTTCTCTCACTGCCCTCTGTTTACCCCATCCCAAAAAGCCCTTCGCAATCAGGGGGTCTTTCTTCATCCCTGAAGTGAGGTTCTGTGACTGCAAAAATTCCAATCTTATCGTCTTGTAACAACTGAAAGGCCTCTTCCCATTTTCCTGCTCTGCTTCCTCACTGCAGGTTTAGAAAGGCATTCTTCGCTTCCCTCTTTTTCTTTTTTGCTCTTCTGTTTTTCCTTGTTTCCTGGCCTGGTGCCTTTTTATGTTTTCCGCCTCTCGTGTTGTTGCGGGCACCATCTCTCTTGCTTTCTCTTAGTGGGCACGTCCCTGTGGGGGACACATCCTTTGGAGTTGTTCCTCGAGTCGTTGTAGTCTCTGGTCCAGAGTCAGCCTGCCTTCCATTCTCTCCCGTCGCCTTTTCATCGGTCACACTTTTTTTCTTGCATGTCCGTCCTAAAAGTCTTTAGTCTGTTACCCAGTGCTTGTCCCTCTTCAATTGCCGCATCTCTATTGTAGCAGACGTCTTCCACGTCATTTCCTGTTCCTGTGTTGGAATTATATATATAGGCTAATTTTACTAAATAATAATTAATTTAAACGTGTCTCTTGATTCACCCCTTAATCGCACAACAAATATTGTATCTTGATAGTTTACCTTGCCTCCGAGCCGTGCAAACTAACGGCTATATCAAAAGTGCCCTAACGCGGTGGCTGATCCTTTGAACTGCTGACCAGCATCACGTTCTCAAATATGCAAACACTCCAACTTTGTCAGCCCTTGTTAATGAGAGTCTTCAAACATCTACATATGCCAACCAAAAGGAAGTCAGAAGTTATGTTTCTTCTTTATTTATACTTAATTTATTAACAAGTCGATTTTCATTTTACACTCGTTTCCCGACATCCACTGCGGTCGATGACGTTATTCCGAAGGAGTAACGTCATGTTCTAACGCCCGCGCCGAGCAGCGAGCCCCAACAAAGACAAAGGACGAAAGGTGACCGCCGCATACGCGTCCACCTTGGAGTAAGAAATCAAAAAGAAAGAAAATGAGAAGCCATTGGGAGCTAGCCGGCCCATTTTTAGCCATCCGTTCAATAAAGGGCCGCTAAAATGAACGGGTCGCCTAACGGGCCGGCTATGGGCGGCCCTGCGTTCATTCATGACAGGGAAAAGAAAAAAGGGTCACCTGCTGCCGCGACCGAGTACACGGCTATTCCGGTGGGCCGGCTATTTTTGCGACGTTCGCCCTCGAACCTTGAATGGGCAGTCTATAGCCGTGATGTTTTAATTGCCCCAGATTAAGAGTGATAGCGGATGCGCCTGTCCCTAACACGTGACCTGCGAGAGACCGCGGGGAAGAAAGCGGGAGTTCCCCGCCGACACCCCACCCCCCTCCTCCAGTCACGCATGTGCGCACCCGAGACCCTACTGGAACCAATGGAAACGGATCGGATCCACCCACCACCGTGCGGTTACAGTGCGTTGCGTCTCACTGGATCCGACTGGTTACACTCAGAACCGCGCGGTACCCGATCGGATCCGCGTGGGTCTAAACTGCTCGGAAGTTTGGAACCGCGCGGCTCTGAACTGGAACCGCTCCGATCTGACATTCTCGTACGGGGCCCCGTACGAAAATGTAAGATACAGGCCGGAATGAAAAATGCCGGTTCCGCCTGGACCCAAAATTGGGGCACCAGTTTGCATTCAGCCTGGAACCGCGCAGTTCCAGACACCGCAGTTCCAGACGCGATACAAACTGGTGCCCCAATTTTAGGTCCAGGCGGAACCGGCTGGTTCCAGTGGTTCTGCAGAGCCACTAGTACCGCGTGGTATCAACCGGTGCCCCAATTTCAGACCCAGGTGGTGCGCCGCCGGAATTCCCGCTGCGCTCATCACTGGGCTCTATAAAAGTATTTCGTGCGATGCCCTTAGCCGTTACAGGTGAGATCGTCGCTATTTTAGATCAGGGTGGAAGATCCCGGGACTGAAATCGAGACGATCTCTCGCTTTTAACGGCCAAGGGCATCGCGCGAAATACTTTTGTAGAGTCCAGTGGTGAGCGCAGCGGGAATTCCGGCGGCGCACACGGTCGCCCAGACGTCGTCACCAAACACGGTGCACCGAACACACCCGTACGAAAACGTCAGATACAGGCCGGAATGAAAAATGCCGGTTCCGCCTAGACCCAAAATTGGGGCACCAGTTTGTATCCAGCCTGGAACCGCGCATTTCCAGCCCCAATTTTAGACCCAGGCGGTGAACCGCCGAAATTCCCGCTGCGCTCACCACTGGACTCTACAAAAGAATTTCGTGCTATGCCCTTAACCGTTACAACCAAGAGATCGTCGCGATTTCAGACCCAGGCGGACTGGGTTTGAAATCGCGACGATCTCTCGCTTGTAACGGCTAAGGGCATCGCGCGAAATACTTTTGTCGAGTCCAGTGGCGAGCGCAGCGGTAATTTCGGCGGCGCACACAGTCGTCCAGGCGTCGTCGCGTCGTCACCAAACACGGTGCACGGAACACACACACAGCACGCACAAGCACAGTATCCAGTGTTGACTGTCTCGGGAAGTTTCGGCGGGCAAGCGGTATCCGAGTTGTCCAAGTATTGTCACCAAGCACACCAGCGCATCCAGATGCCGAGCCAAACTGCAATGGGTCGGCAGCTTCACACTATATAAAGATTCAAAGCCGAGGTCAGTAAGTATCCATCCAGGGCAACGATAGGCGCGTCAGTATCCGCGCGCCCACAGCGCGAACGTCGCCGCCGGGCGAGCGCCGACCGAGAGTCCGACGAGAGCGCAGAAGAAACTAAACGACTAAACTGACGAAACTTTCGGAGCGTTGCGCGGCGCCGATTGCAACAGACAAAGCCAACCGCGCGCGCGGAGAACGCCCGCTCGCAGCGCCTCCGAAGCGGATGCGCCTGTCCCTAACACGTGACCTGCGAGGAAGTTCCCCGCCGACCCCCAACACCTCCTAGAAGAGAAGGCCAGAGCCAAGGAGATTAGAAGTACTAGGAGGGGGCACGTTGCAATATTGGTGAAGCCTAGTGATAAAAAGTTTAAACGATTTTGTGCCCAGCGTGACCGCAGATCTCTCTGGCGATTGGTGCACGTGACATGTCACGTGCGAGATGGATGTTTAATTGTAGGACAATTCCTTGCAGGCTTGCGCCCGCTCTGTCCGGTAGGTTTTATCAGATCGAAGGCTAGAATGTGGTGTATTCTAGTACACCATAGCTAGACGAAGGCTAGCTACGGTCACGTGTCGGGCTGATGAGTGAGGAGAGTAGGGAGGAAAGTGAGAAAGAGACGAGGCGTCAAGGGAGCATGGCTTGTGGAGGCCACGCGGCCGACGTTTTGCCCTCTCCTACCCTTCCATCCTCCTTGGCCAGAGCGCTCCGAGTCGTTACGTCACAATGTCGGAGAAGGAAGTCCATCGCGCAACTACGTGAGAAAAATTTCTGGGCATCGACGTGAAAAAAACCTTTCTTGTCGAGAGGCGCGGGGTGTTCGTGAGCGTTTATCCGACATTAATATATGTTTTAAAAGCGCAGTCTTGTACAATCTATTATATATATAGAGTAAACATAATATACAACGCGCTACCAAGGTTGAAAGTACCAATTTTTTATATTTATGATTATCCCCGTAACCACGGGACTACGTGCAATCCCGCAGATCACCACACTTCTCTAATGAACCGGTCCGCTGGGACGTTTTTTCCCTCGTACGGGCTCCGATTCTGGTAAATTTACGTTGTGTGTGAGCTGCTGGCTGTCTAAAAAAAGAACGCTGAGACTTTGAGAAGAGAAGGGAACCAAAACAAAATCCAGTAATTGTCGCAGGGAGCACGCGCGAGCAAGAGATGGGTCGACGATGTTAAGCCTCCCACACTGCGGCCGCTGCTCTCGTGTGCGTGAGTGTGTGGTTCTTTTGATACTCCTACCCGTCGTTTTTTTATCGTCACCGCAGTCTCGGTTAGTTTTTTTGTGTTCGCTTGATACTACGGCATTTACGTAGATTCGCGGAACAAGTCCTGCTACGGTTTGAGTGACGTGTGGCAACTAGTCAACGATGACACTGGTCGATTATCGATAGACCTCTCGACAGAAAGACCTAAAGATCGTGCTCAAATGTTTTCGTCTCGGATATTGTGGGACGTATGGATACGATCAACAGGTGAGGAACAACTTATCTACGGGCTTTCTTGGTCATGTGGGACGCGAGTAAAGTGCTGCAGTAGGGTTTTTTGTTTTGTTTTGTTTTTCGTGATAGAATGGCATCTTGTTCGATCGTTATCCGTGTGCGGTTGCGTCGACATTTGTAAATCTGTGTGGTAATATTCTAGTTTTCACTGGAAGGTGAATAACAAGTTTGTGTGATTATAAAAGGTGCGTTGTTTGTGCTTATGTGTTTATTTATACTAATGTTATGTTATTGCCTTTGTTCTAAGGCAGCTCGAGCCCATAGGGAGAAGTAAATTAGTTGACTGTAAATAGTATGTTTAGTACCCCTGCCACTTAATCTTAATTAATCAGCGCGTGGTGTTGAATGATTATACGATCGTCGCAAGCTGATTTGTCAACTCCATAATGTAATTCGATCGAAATTACATTACTTTTGCCATCTGGCCGGGGTATGATGCAAGAATTCAGTGACTGTACGCGATAACATCGCTTACATGATCGTAAGTGACATTTGTCTAGCCGTGTCCGCGTTGACTACGTCTACCTGATTTTTAACTGTGATCTGTTTTGCTGTGTCCTCTCACTGCGTGTCTCGCCATTTTGTCGAAGTATTTCTGTGTAAAATATGCATTCCTACAGCAATAATTGCGTGACTCAATGTTTTCTCTTATACGCCTACCTCATACCATTTCATACCGATTATTTAGCGGTGTAATATTTTGCCCGTGTAATAAAATATTTTCGAGACCCCTTGATATATGTGCAGCTTTCATTTTAGCTAATAAGACACGCGTATGTGACTAAAAGCGCGTTACGACGGTCGATCCACGCGCGTTGCCTTCGCTTCGACGCGCCCCCGATGGCCTTCCTTCGCGACGTCGCAAGAAGAGCGCTACGGCCTTGTCTTCTAGGAGGTGTTGGCTGGGAGCAGACCCTACTGGAACAAGGGGAGCAGTTCGAATCCACCCAGCACCGTGCGATTTCAGTGCGTTGCGTCTCACTGGATCCGACTGGTTACACCCAGAATCCAGCGGATCGGAACTGTCCACAAGTTTACAACCGCGCGGATCCGAACTGGAACCGCTCCGATCTGACATTTTTGTACGGGGCAGCACGAGTTCATCAAAGCAGTATCCGGGATGTGGAGGAAATCGTATTAATCCAAAGAAAACTAATGTAATCGGAAGTGGTTATAAAAATACAAAAAAAGAATGCTCTTCTTTAAAGGGCAGCTGAAGTGGTTCCGTATTTGAGAGCAAACACTGGCATTCTTTTGATCTGGTATTTTGGATCACGAAAATCAACATTATTTTTGAATTTGATGTGCTTAATGCCGAATGCGGTACCGTTTTAAGAAAGCAAAAGTCAAGCACTTGTGTGAGGAATGTCGCACCGTTCGCCGTAAGTGCGCCGGATAGGCGTGAACGTTTTCTATGCTGTGCGCCAAACGAACGAAATTATTCAAAGCGCGTTTGACGGTTGCTAATGGCGATACTATTTGTTATGTGTTTGCTTTCTTCCTGAGTGAGTATGCCGAGATAATTTCAGACACATCGTTCAGACACAGATCTTGGGCGCCAGTAAAAGCTCGTCCGAAAAGGCTTACCGATGAGTAGGGGACGCTTGTTAGGGCCTCCGTCGTAGCTAGCCGATTTCAGCGTTTGCGAAAACTTAATGTCCTATCAGCATAAAATTTAAGTGGGAGATATAGACCTTTCCAGCGGCAGTCTCGAACGAAGCGCCCGGGCGGAAAATGCTGAGTTACTGAGCTGTGGACGCATGCGCAGCATCCGATTTACCGCACAGCAGACCAACAGCGCATGCTCAGAAGGCGTTCCACAGCTCAGCAGACAAAGATGGCAGCGCGCAGAAGGCGCTTCTTGGAAAGGTCTATACGATGACATGAGGAAGACATCATAGTAACTTTCGTGCAGTAGTGAGGTCAAATTTATTGCGTTTTCTTAAAAGTTAATGCGTCAACGCTGGGCTCCATTTTCATACCCCTGTGAGGATGAGGCTTGCTTTTCGCCCAGTGAAGTAACAAGAAGTGGACGTTTTGCAAACAAAATATGTATAAGGTTCAAGGTGACCAAATTTTAGTTGTAGCTCACTGGTACTAGACGGGATTAATGAAATTAAGCTCAAAGATGCACTCGTGTGGTGAGGTGACTAAGCCACGTCTTACTACGTTTGCATACGCACGCACAATATCCGGTGTTTCGGAAACCAAGGAAAGTGCCCCGGTCTTCGTTTTGTATCGCTCGAGAATGATTGTATTGTATATTCGTGAAAAGTCAGATACTGTAATCGAAAACGCAAGCAGCGCATTCGGTCCCGGCGTGATGGCATGAAATGAAGCTGCTCAATGGAAAACGAAACTGAGTGGTCCACTAGTTCCCAGAGCGCGCTCCGTGGTATTTCGTAGCAGTAGAGCAGTAGCAGTAGTAGCCGTTTTGTGGTTTTGTTCTGTTTAGTTTCGGATGGTGTCGTCGGTGTTGTGTTTCCGTTTTGACGGATACTTTCGGTCCTAGTTGGCAGTAGAAATGTGTGGGTTCGTGTATAACAAGCAGGTTAACTACGAAACGCTCGGGATGTTAAATAAAATGTTGCGAACACTGATCTCTATGACAATTGCTGGTAGGGGTGTCGCGAACTTTTGTCGCATCGAATTTTGGGTTGAACTTTCGGGGTTCGACTAAGTCGAACTGGTAGATTCGACCGGTTCGACTTTGTGGACAGTGTGGCCAGACCTTGATACAAGCATGTCTGGGTTCGGATAATTTTTGTTTTTTATGCTAACGGTTATTTAAATTTTCTTAACAGTTGCAATTAAAATA
Organism: Ixodes persulcatus; assembly: GCA_013358835.2. Lineage (NCBI taxonomy): Eukaryota > Metazoa > Arthropoda > Arachnida > Ixodida > Ixodidae > Ixodes > Ixodes persulcatus. Next base: position 3,897,307 of record JABSTQ010009654.1, on the reverse strand, counting down.
AACTAACTAAAATCTCTGAAAAAGTTAATAACTTAATTTTTTGTACTGTATTAACTGAAATAACCAATCAGTGCTGCCCTTAATTTATCCCTTAGCCATCACTATCCAATCTGAAACCAACTGGCCAGCCTGTAGCGCATGCGCATAGCAGTCGAACCTGAGTCAAACCTTTGTCGAACTTTTCATAAGAAGGTAGAAAAAGTTGAACCTGGTCGAACTCGAACCTTGACTGGTTGGCGACACCCCTAATTGCTGGATCACGCTTCTCGCTCCCGCAAGTGAAGCCACCGGACGGCCATCTTGTTTGTATACAAATTGCGGTTTTGCTAGCGTCGCCGAGGCTGGCGGCAGCGTGATGAAGACGTGTTTTATACTGATTCGTTGTCATTTGTCGAAAAAGATTTTTCAGACCCTGTGTAAGTGTTGAGACTTGCAGTTGAGGACAAGTGAAAATTTTTATAAAAGCACAGTACCGCAAAATAAAAAAAACAACAACAGAAGGCTGAAGTCTCAGAAAGCAAGGTTCGCCGGTCTCGCGGCGTGATCAAAACTTCTTTGGAACACCGAAATGCTGCGTCTTTGTGCCTTCGCATGCTTGGATACCGATCAAGAATCGACACCGTGTGGATATGTTTTGCGAGTGCAATGTGTGTGAAGCCGAATGTGCCTCTGGAGCCGCGTTTTACTTTACTCTGACGACTGTATTTGTAACTTGTGGCACTCGCGGTTCAGAAACAAGCTTGGTCGAGCGTCCGGGGACGACGGAAGAGGAAGGGAAGCTACGTCCTTTTTCTCGTCGTTAGACAGTTTACAGAATACCGAGGACAACAGCTCCTCATCACTGATCAGTGCTGGCTCCTTATCAGCCTATTTAATTGCACTTGACGTTTTAGCGCTGCTCGCCTAATTGTGATTGGTCAACAAATTGCACACGACCATGTGGGCCGCGCTTCAAAAATTTTAATTCTCGCAGTCTTGTAAGTTTTGCTTTCGAAAACCCTCCTTGTTCCACAGCATTGCTCTATTTGTGCTGCCATGTGATCCATTAGAGAGTAGATTTAGAACAAAGCATGGTTACTAGAGCATAAGAGGAACCGTACACATTGTTTTCCACCTTTATTGATAGCAACTCGCTGGGACATCTGGACGATCCAGAACTTCATGACCGATATATGATGCAAAGACATCTACGCGCGAAACACCTTCAAAGCTTGGTCGCGGCACCGATTCTTGATCGGTTATGATGTACGAGTGAAATGGAAAGGAAATTAGAGCAGAGGAACTTAGCTTTTTATGTGAGTTTTCTGGGAGGGAGAAATGTAATACAGGTAATATAAGGACTTATGTATGCGGATGACATAAGTGCTCATGACAGATAACTAGGATACATTATACGAACTAGCTGGAATATGTAGAAAGGAAGCGGACACCTTGGGTATGAGTTTTAGTAGTGACAAGTCTGGAGTAATGGTGTTTAAAGCAGAGTCTCGAACCGGAACCGAACCGAACCGAAAACCGGAACCGAAATATTATTTTTAGCCGAACCCGAACTGAACCGAATTGAAATCTTCGCCGCCATCTTGGAACTGAACCGGAACTGAATTGGAAAAAATATAACAGTAACCGCGGTTCAAAACGGTTCACGGAATTTTTTTTTATTAATACAAAATGCGTGTTTGAGAAGTAAAAATTGGCAGTAGGGTATTTCGATGTAGGGATCAAATTGTCAAATACCGGATAACAATGTATGAGAAATCGTGGGTTTTCCTGGCGCTTTTGTATTGACACTGTGATTAATCATGTGTCACGTAGTCACGTGACGTCATGGTGTCAAGACATGCTGTCAGATAATGTCAGGTCACGTGGCCCCGTGACGTAGTCGCGTGACTCAAAGCGTCAAGTCGACTTCAATTGAGAACGTCACTAGATGTATTAGTGCTGTTGACCCCGTGGTGTCACATGCCATCACACCGTCTCACCGCGAGTTACGTGACACCGTGACGTACTCGAGTGTCATGAGCCCGAATCAAGTGCTCGGGAACATGAAAATCAGCGTCGCCAAACATTCTTGTTGGCTCGTGTTCAGTCAAAGATGAGAATGGCCGAACTCTAAAAATGTCTAAAGCTCAACTCATGCTTTATCCTTTGCCAACCCCAGCGTATGACTATGATGAACACTGGCGGTATAAAATTAGCGTCAGGTAACATCGCCGCTTGTTCTAATAGCGAGTGTAGGAGACGAAAGCTGTTTCTTTCCTTTATTTTTCCTACGTCTGCCGTTGAGCGGAGAGGAAAACTAATTAGTGTGTTGCAAGCTATCAAGGTCAGGAATTAATTCTTAGTGGTATTTACTAAAAGCACAAAAATTGTTGCATGACCCATTTTACATGAGGCACCCAAACATGTCTTCTTCGTTGCTGAACTATCTCATAAAGTTGTACCCGAGAATATGAGCATTGAAAGGACGAAATAAGGCTTAGTAATCCAACGATAAATAGACAAGTGTGTACGGCAGGGATACCTAAAAAGAAAGATTCTTGTGGCCTCAGAGGGACAGCCGAACGTTGGCAGTCGCTCAAATTTTCGCAGTTTTGTTTAAACTTCTTATTTTTTGGGTGAAAAATAAAAGAAATGGAGGATTACTGTTAACAAGAAACACAAATATAATTGCCGAATCGGCACCCCCAAACAGAGAAGGAGTCCTTCCGAAATAAAAGTATTCTCTGGAGCAGGAGGAGCATCGTGAAAAAGAAGGAAAAAGAAAAGGGGGGGGGGGGTAAAAACATACTGTATCGTAAAGGTTCCGCTGCTCCGCATCTTCGGCACAGACCAGACAGCGTGATCCTGCAAAATTACTTCGTTTGCAAAATAACTTCTGCCAGAAAGCGCATTTTCGTGGTGCCAGACGCTCGCACCGTTACTCACGACGCTGCACCAAGCAGGAATGCCTTTTGTTTCTGAATACATGAGTTGCACTAAGTGCGAACCTTCTGCAGCGTGCATTTTTCACAACGGGGTATGATTTTCTCAGCAAAAAAAAAAAAAATATCTCAAGGACCACCGTCATATAGTGCGATGACGTCACGTGCAAACCACGTTAAACAGTTCAGTTTTCTGGTGAAATGTGATGTTCTCAACCCAATACCCCGTTTCACTTTAAGTGTGAGCGTAGTAAAAGCTCCAAAAGAGAGCTCCGGGCTTTCAGGGTCCTTGCAAAGCACGCGCACTCGTGCAGAGCAAGCACTGTTCAGATCCATATGCTTGCGCTTGTAGCATCGGCTGCGTCTGGACTTGAAGGGAACCTGCAAAGCGTTTCTGACAATTTTGTTTTATTATTTGCATCGCGTTCGCTCTAACTAGTGTTCGAGCTATGCTCGTAAAATGATGCAGTTGGTGGTGACGTCAAAATGTCGCCACGATGCACTTTGACGATGCAGTTAACTGAGTGGTCGAGAAGAAGCCGGAGATCGTTTTGCATCGTAAAAGATGGCTACCCTAACATGTGCATCTCTACTGTTGGGGTCGCCAGCGGATCGAGTTTTTAGAGATCGACAGGATGCTTTCGAGATGAGCGACGAGAGGCTTGTGGGCGAATACCGGCTGACCAAAGGGGTGACTCGCTGGCTGTGCAACCAGCTTCGCGGAAAGCTCAAGCGGCGTCGCGAAGGGCCCCGTGTGCTGACGTTCGAACAACAGGTCCTCGCAGGTCTACGCTTCTACGCTGCTGGCGGCTTCCAGGGAACCGCCGGGAGCGACGAAAACATTGGTGTTCACCAGTGCTCTGTGAGTCGCGTGCTTGTTGATGTCACCAACGCTATCATCGATTGCCTCGGATCGAAGTGGCTGTTTCCAGCAAACTCAAGCAGAGAATGCGCTTACAGAAAGGAAGTTCTTCGAGCGATGCAATTTCAGCGGCGTGATCGATAAATATTCTAAATACTCTTACACGATTCAACACCATTGTGTTTTTATTTGAGTGCACCCCATATAAGCGATTTGGCTGAGCGAAAAGCCAAGCAACGGTAACAGGCTTCAGTTGAGCTAGTTGGTTCATGCTTCAGGTAGAGAGAGAGATACTTTATTTTAAAGCAACTACTTCAGGTAAGGCCAGCTGAACTAGAATAAGCATTGCACATAAAGAAATACCGTACACACCGTGGGACTAACAACTGATTTTCTTTTTCCTCCTCTTCTACTACGAACCCCACTTGAGGGAAATATTCTCTTTTCTTCTTTTTGCTTCCTACTTCACCGAAAATTTAACCCCGAAGGAGCATTTTTTTTCTTTCTCGTGCAGCACGAGAGCAGTTGCACTAACGCAGTCAGACAAAATCAAAAACTCAAATTTGTCGTTAGTTGTTTATACCGCAGGAGGTTAGTCTGCCTGAACACGGCGACATTGTTACCACTGTAGATAAGCAATTTAGCCAGTGCATTACGACTGCTAGCCGGGGTCTTTAACGTGCATCACACTGTAGTGATACACGACCGCACGCCGGTACGATGCTGTAAACGGGCAGGGGCGGAATTGAACCCAGGATTCCTGGGTTCTGCAGCGCGAGCTTTCGCTCCACATGCTCCGAGCTGGTGTGCGCTTGCCCACTCGGCGATTCTCCGAAATTCCCTGGAGGGAAAAAAAGAACGATATAGTTTTCACTCAATCGCACTGTTCGGCGACGTCACCGGACACGTCACGGTGCAGTTTTCGTCCGATGTAGTTTGTTGGCGATAGCGATTAGGCTTCTCCCACCGGCGACGTCACGATGCAGTTCTCCACCGCTTTTCCAGCATAGACAGACAGCTGTCCTGCATGCTTTCTTGGAATTATTTGTCTGACGTCGACAATTTCTCAGCGGCGCTTCTCAAGGAAAGGACGCTTTGCCACATAAAGGGTGTTGTAGGTGGGGAAGCCGACGCTGTGCGTTGGCTCTTGAAGGTCGAACCACGCATCGCTGTGCCTATAAAAGGGCTGGCGATGTTCTTGCTTGACTGCGCCAATCTTATTGCTCGAGAATTGTATACTATGTATACTGTATGTAATATTATTTTCGCTTGCGCGTTAGGGTAAAGCGAATAATAGTATGAGCGCTAATACAATTCCTGAGAGCACACGTGATTTCCCTAAAACTGTCGTGCTGCACGCTGCATCTAGTAACAACGTGCATCGTTATGGATTGCAGACTGGGGCTGCGTGTTTGTGTCGACCGATAGATGGTCTGAAGGTATTCGATGGTCTCGAAGACGACAGTGTTCTTTTCTCAACATTACGTTCAGTACAAAACAAACAAAAATAAAACTGACTGTGCCACTCGAGGCTTTATGAAATAATGGTATACGTTGAACAGTGAAGCTCCTAAGAACATTCAGAAGCAATTTAACGTGCGCGTGCGAGAATTAGTATTTCTATATAACTTTCCCGAACTACTTCTAAAATCACTAACCAATCGAAAAAAAAAAACTGCTACAAAAAGTTATTTGAATCTGTAGGTGCGAAATTGTCAGCAACGGCACAAGGCAGCTTCTAGCGCCATTGCACATATACACGCTTTAAAGACGCGCCAGATTACAGCCACCATTGCTTACCTTCTCACGTCTTGCCCAGATGCCGAGCCACTGAAACGGGCGTTGACGAGCCTCCATAAAGGCTGGGAGGAAGGACAGAGTAGAATCTAATCTGGCAACGAACTACCCTGCTGTGGTAATCATAAAGTTACGTAACCGGAATAAAGGAGAAAAAATGAAGGTAGGTTATAGCGGTGCCCATGCACAGCTGCTTAAAATCGTCTATATCCCTCAGTTATTGGCAATATATATAAATATGTTCTCCTTTTTTCTTGGGGGGGGGGCTAGGAACCGGAAACGTGGTCTTCTGATTTGAAGCCCAAAGTCTGATGGTGCGGGACAGGCCGTTTAAGAATGCGAATCCGTTTGCGCCTTACCTAATCTCCAGGAAGTCATTACTGCGTCTGGTTCGTTGATATTAAAGAAGACAACGCAGGAGTCTGATTGAACGTGTGGAGTTTCTGATTGAACGTGTGGAGTTGTGCGACGATGAATGGAAAAATACTGACTTTGATATGAGATCGAAAGTCGTGACCAAAACTTTGGAGATGTGTCCACGAGTTCATATCCCTTTCACTCCGACTTATTGCAACGTCAAGAGGTTATTTATTTATTTATTTATTTATTTGCATTTTTACTTGAAGACGGGACGAGCGGTACGCTGGATATTTGCATACTCGAAGCTGGAGATTCGGTATCCAGTTTGCCTTTGATATTGAACCTGTCTGCGCCATGTTTGCTTTTGTATATATTGGGACGATATTGGAACTTCGGTGGCCGCTCTTGCTCAACACTTTTATTTGGGTCTGCCTGATAGGGTTCACGGAGCCGTCAACCACCGCGTTATACTGAAAACACGCAGGGGCGGGGTATCTCATCAGCGGCCGTGGAACACGACTCGCCGACAAAAGCAAATAGAAACACGAGGTGCGTCCTTCAGCTATGGTTTGAGCATTATCGAATTCGTGACGACAGCCTTCGTTGACGACGCGTACGAGTAATTCCAAGTGCCCCCGCGTGCTTCCGGAATTTAAGTTTGATCGATACGAAACGTTGATAAAGAGAAAATACAATGGCAATGACATTTGTTTTGCTTGGCATATTTTTTGTATCTACAATTGGTGTTCCTGAGACTGCAACTCAAATGATTAAACATTATACGTAATGTTTTTTTTTCTCGTTGTAAAAAGAAAAAAAAAGCATTTTTTCACCCTTTTCTTATGAGCTTTGTTTCAATTCTAGAGTTTGTCTCCTTCGCCAATTGTGATACCACTGAGCGTGTTGGTTTCATGGCGTGAAATAGCGAATTGCTGTTTTTCAGTACATTGCACGACTTTCGAGTAACATGCATGGATGGTTCGTAGATTCTAAATGTGGTTGAACCCGCGATGTGGTGCGGGCTGACGGTCATTGAGCTACGCAGAAGGCGATGGAGGCCCGGTTGAGGTGGAGTAAAAACGACTTACTTAGATGTTCAAACTATGTACTATCGTGGACTAGATGAGCTGAAACAGCTCTCCGGCCGGAGCACGGTACTACCTGCGCCGCCTGTCGCCTTGCTCCTCACACATGGCGCACCCTGAGTCAGAGATAACTTCTCACTTTCGCTCGCTGCGCCACTGCGCTCTTCCGGCTGTCTGCAAGCGAGACGGCGGGTGCGACAGCGGGCATGTGTGGTAGGGCGGTGGGGGGAACATATGATTACACTTGTCGTCCCTCTTTTGTAAATGATTTACTTTACTCTATTATTTATTTATTTATTTATTTATTTATACTGCGACCTCAGTTGAGGTCATTGCAGGAGTGGATTACACAACTAAAAAACATGAGTAGAGAGAACAATAAACGAGAACATATTCAACAACAAATGATTCGCCAGAAACACCAAACATCAAAGGAAGTCAACTTTCGCGAGTTTTATAACAAAGTCGTCGTACTGGAGCATACGCGTAGAACCGTCAATACTATTCCACAGTTCAACAGTGCGCGGAAAAAGGAATTTTTGAAACAGTTTACGCGAGAACGAAAGGGTACAATATTTAAGGGATGGGAACGCCTAGTGCGCGAAATATCTGAGAAGGAAATATACTTCATACATTCAATGCCACTTACATTATTAACAATTCTATGTAACAACTTCAATCGCTCGATAGTTCGCCTTAACGATAAAGATTCTAGCCCTAATGTTGGCAAAGCGGATGAAGGTGAGAAGTGTCGATCATATCGATTGGAGATAAATCGGATAGCCTTAGCCTGAACAGAGTCAATGCGATTAAAGTCACTTACCTCCCTTAGTACTATTTCATCAATGCCATAGCTAAAAACGAGAGGTGATTTCTTATTCGTAAATTTCATAAACACAGATTTTTCAAAGTTTATTTCCATTTGCCATTGCTTGGTCCAATTGAAGAAGCGTGCGAAGGATTCATTAAGTAACAGCTGGTCATTAGCCGAATGAATATCGTTATATAGGACGCAGTCATCGGCATAAAGACGAACTTTAACGGGAATGTTATCTACAATATCATTAATATACTAGAGAAATAAAAGGGGCCCTAATACGGATCCTTGCGGAACACCTGAACTAACCGTCGCTTCTGATGAATTAGCATTCCCATACGAAACAAACTGTGACCGGTCTTTTAAATAATCAGTGATCCAGTCGAGTAAAAGGGGATTTTTAAGTATGACCTTTAACTTCAACAGTAGTTTGGAATGAGAAACTTTATCGATTGCCTTCGAGTAATCTATGAATATGGCATCAACCTGTCCTTTATTGTTTAAAGTCGTGGCGATATCATGAGTGAATTCCAGTAGTTGCGTGATGGTTGAGAAATGACGACGGAAACCGTGTTGCTGAGGGCGCGTAGAATCCCGTAGAAAAAACGCTGACTGGTGAAGAAAAAATATTGAAGTGTCTTAAATTTCAGCTGCGATTATCGTTTTTGAAAGTCACTTTAAAAGGCGTTGCAGGTTCTTTTTGTTTGATTATAGGTGCCTGCACAAAGAGGGGCATCGTACAATATAGGCCAAAATCTGTATGCCGGATTTAGTCCGGCTCCAAGTTATTTGTTTTCATTGATCACAGATGTTCAAGAAAAAAACGGTAAGCATACATGTTACTCAGAAGGTTTTGTAACCTTGATTGGTATGAAAAGGTTCAAAAATATTTCTTTATTACTGGGCCCACGTGTTTGTTTCAAACAAAACAACTTGCTGACAAGAAACCAGTTTTTTGTTTACAAATTTCTAGTCTTATTAATGTGGGACAAACACTCATATATTTGTCAGGAAAAGGAGATTGGAACTTTATCGAAAGAATATTTGCAGAGGACAATGTCAGACACAAAAGATTAATAGTCGGCGTGGAAGTTCAACTGCACTATACAAGAAGATCGGGATGAAGGAGGCGCCCCACAAAAGTCTGCGTGGTTAACGGCGTCAAACAGTGTGTCGCAACCGTAGCATCAAGCTTTGTTCCAATCGGCAGAAGTCCTGTTCAGGGATGTCCTGAGGCGCAGAAAAAATCGAAAAATAATTTAATACCGCGTCATACTCCCCTGACCCGCGACCACGGCTGTCATCCTGTCTGGTAAGAAATCATTGAGCGCGGCCACGAAGTCTGGCTCAGCCCGAAGCCACTCCCATTCAACTCTGGTTGCTTTCCACGATTTGTGGGCAGTGGCGCGGTGAAGGGGATGCCGTGACATGGCTACCTTGATGCGCCTCCAATGTTTTCGATGATACTATTCAGATCGGCTCCTTTTGCGGACCAAGGCAGCTTCGTCAGGCAGCGCTCCTCGAGGAGATACGAGCGTGACAGCGCATTTTCCACTTCGGCCCTTTCTTAAAATGCACTGAAATGCATGTTAGCTGAAAACGTGAACATAGGGCTACACGGCACACGCATCGTGATGGTGGTTTCGTCGGCCAATATTTTCGCTGTAAAAAAAAAAAAAAAAACTTCGTCTCACCCTACGATGGACTAAAGGCAAAAGCTACGGACCGCCAGATCCAATCACGAGCCACTTAGATATTGCCTGGTATTGGCGCTTTGATGCACGTAGTCAGTTGCCCGCGTCTCGGATCACTAATGCGGATGGGCGGACAGTGGTTAGAATCGAATAGCAGTGAGTGACTCACAATTGTTACATTGCCAAGAATGCCACGACGTACAGGCTGTTTGCAGTGCCGAAGCTATAGAAATTATGCAGCGTTTTTGGGTTCGAGCTTATTCGTCCCACCCCTAATCAAAGGTAGGCATTTCACAGTTTAGCGTGGAAAGTGATCTGACCTGGCGTCCCGTGGCTTTGGCCTTTAGTCCATCGTAGGATGAGACAAAGTATAGCAGACGGCCGGAAGAACGCAGCGGCGCAGTGAGCGGTAAGTGTGAATTTATCTCGGCCTCAGGGTGCGTCGTGTTTAGGGAGCGATGCGACAGGCGGCGCAGGTAGTACCGTGCACAGGCCGGAGCGCTGTTTTAGCTCATATTGTCCGCGATAGTACCCGTTTCTTTGTAAGTACAGTCGGGAAAATATGTAAAAGGTCAGCTAGCGCTTGGCTTCGGAAGCACGCAACGTTTTCTAACAAATGAAAGCCGAGTTATCAGCAAGAATGATGCGCATTTGCGACATTTGAGCAGCTGTTCGTTTTTTTGTTGTCACCCCCAGATCAGACAGCCAGCTGTTGCTGACTCTTTGCTTTTCTCATCGCCGACTTTAGATGAAGCTTGCAGCGTTTAACACAGCCAAATAGCGAAAGCGGTTGGGGCTCATGCAATAGGGTCGTCCTGTTGAGCCCGCAGGGAGTGAGCGATCGGGGATAAGCCGCCAGTGAAGGAATTTGTACAGATTTTAACGTCGCAGAAAAGCCGGCGTCGGCGTCGATGGCGTCGTGAATGGGAAAATCCTGATTGTCATAGGGTCATGACGTCACAGCACATGAGCTCGTGGGCGAATTCCCAGCCACCCACAGCGCTCACGCGAAACAAGATGTCACGCGTGGAATCAAAGAGATTAAGAAACATGACATAAAACGCGAATTAAAAGTTGCCACGTGTCTCAGGTACTTTTACTTTATAAAGTGATATATTTGGCCTTAAAAGTTTTTTGAAGTACTTTAGGCGTGGTTCGAACCCATGACCCTTCTGTTGCGAGCCAGACAGGCTACTGACTAGGCCATGTTCTTTTGTATTTTTTTATTGCAGACTAGGCCATGTCCTTATTTATTGTTTCGTATATTTATTGCCGGACAAAAGAACACAGACAAAAGCACACTGTAACATAAGCCATGAAAAAATGGTCCGCAAAGCTTTGGCTAACGTCGTGGGATTCAACTTTTCGCATTGTTAAGAGTACTTCGATTCGCGGACGCCACTCAGGAACACTTTCGCGCGCCTTGACGAGTTCGAAAAAAGAAATGATGCTCACCAAAATACTCCTGTGCTTCTCGTGCGACACTGTAAGCATTGCGCAGGGCGATCCGCGACCTCCAAAATGCCGTGCAGACGCAGTAGCATTACAATCTCATACGAGACGCCACCGTCGTTCTCCACAGGGATACCTGATCCCGCGGGGTCTCGAGCGGTAACTCTTTTTTCGGTGAGCGCTGGAGGACGTTCCACAAAAAGACGCTGGCCAGCACTCCAGGGAGACACGTTCAATGGTCGCCTGCTTCTTACAAAAAAAAATAGTAAGCGACTCACGGGACTAAGAGGCCCTTATCCTTCATCCACGTCTTTACCGTCAGAGTACCGGTTTGCAATTTAAAGAAAAACGTTTTAACACCGGGTAGCACTGGCATTTGGTTCACGCGTTTTAAAACGCCCTGGTCCAGGCCAGCGGAGTACAAAACTCTGTGTCACTTTGTGTCACTTCACTCAAATAGCTGTGTCACTACGTGTCACTTCACTCAAATATTCGTGAGAAAAACGAGTTACTAAAAAACGGCATGACATCACCTTTTATTTAAAGTACCCATGAATACCCCCAGGCATGTACGGACGAAGGAATCACAAACTCCGGCAAAACCCGACCCAGCCTTACTTGAAAAACAAACAAGTGTACAAAAAAGGATCGCTAGTATCTTGAAAGAAAAGGAAACGATTTACCACTTGACGCAAAAATAGGTGCGACAAGCCAAGTCAACCCTCGCGGACGCGCCGAAAAAGTTCATTCTGCTCGGTTTTTTTTTCACGACGTGCCCCAAATAAACACCGCAACAACACGGTGCAGTTTTTGCACGTTCACTCTAGAACAATACTTGCATATACGTACCACAGCTTGCTTACAAGAAACAAATTGCGAACTCTAGTGCGCGCAAAAATGGAAAAATTCCAACCCTTCCATTTCTCGGTTTTGTCGCGGAGTTCACCAACTTGACTACGCCAGTAGGGTTCGCTATCGTGGTAATATTCGAGAGGAACACCCAAATACTTAGCACGTTCACTCTAGAACAATATTTGGATATACGTACCACAGCTTGCTTACAAGAAACAAATTGCGAACTCTAGTGCGCGCAAAAATGGAAAAATTCCAACCCTTCCATTTCTCGGTTTTGTCGCGGAGTTCACCAACTTGACTACGCCAGTAGGGTTCGCTATCGTGGTAATATTCGAGAGGAACACCCAAATACTTAGCACGTTCACTCTAGAACAATATTTGGATATACGTACCACAGCTTGCTTACAAGAAACAAATTGCGAACTCTAGTGCGCGCAAAAATGGAAAAATTCCAACCCTTCCATTTCTCGGTTTTGTCGCGGAGTTCACCAACTTGACTACGCCAGTAGGGTTCGCTATCGTGGTAATATTCGAGAGGAACACCCAAATACTTAGCACGTTCACTCTAGAACAATATTTGGATATACGTACCACAGCTTGCTTACAAGAAACAAATTGCGAACTCTAGTGCGCGCAAAAATGGAAAAATTCCAACCCTTCCATTTCTCGGTTTTGTCGCGGAGTTCACCAACTTGACTACGCCAGTAGGGTTCGCTATCGTGGTAATATTCGAGAGGAACACCCAAATACTTAGCACGTTCACTCTAGAACAATATTTGGATATACGTACCACAGCTTGCTTACAAGAAACAAATTGCGAACTCTAGTGCGCGCAAAAATGGAAAAATTCCAACCCTTCCATTTCTCGGTTTTGTCGCGGAGTTCACCAACTTGACTACGCCAGTAGGGTTCGCTATCGTGGTAATATTCGAGAGGAACACCCAAATACTTAGCACGTTCACTCTAGAACAATATTTGGATATACGTACCACAGCTTGCTTACAAGAAACAAATTGCGAACTCTAGTGCGCGCAAAAATGGAAAAATTCCAACCCTTCCATTTCTCGGTTTTGTCGCGGAGTTCACCAACTTGACTACGCCAGTAGGGTTCGCTATCGTGGTAATATTCGAGAGGAACACCCAAATACTTAGCACGTTCACTCTAGAACAATATTTGGATATACGTACCACAGCTTGCTTACAAGAAACAAATTGCGAACTCTAGTGCGCGCAAAAATGGAAAAATTCCAACCCTTCCATTTCTCGGTTTTGTCGCGGAGTTCACCAACTTGACTACGCCAGTAGGGTTCGCTATCGTGGTAATATTCGAGAGGAACACCCAAATACTTAGCACGTTCACTCTAGAACAATATTTGGATATACGTACCACAGCTTGCTTACAAGAAACAAATTGCGAACTCTAGTGCGCGCAAAAATGGAAAAATTCCAACCCTTCCATTTCTCGGTTTTGTCGCGGAGTTCACCAACTTGACTACGCCAGTAGGGTTCGCTATCGTGGTAATATTCGAGAGGAACACCCAAATACTTAGCACGTTCACTCTAGAACAATATTTGGATATACGTACCACAGCTTGCTTACAAGAAACAAATTGCGAACTCTAGTGCGCGCAAAAATGGAAAAATTCCAACCCTTCCATTTCTCGGTTTTGTCGCGGAGTTCACCAACTTGACTACGCCAGTAGGGTTCGCTATCGTGGTAATATTCGAGAGGAACACCCAAATACTTAGCACGTTCACTCTAGAACAATATTTGGATATACGTACCACAGCTTGCTTACAAGAAACAAATTGCGAACTCTAGTGCGCGCAAAAATGGAAAAATTCCAACCCTTCCATTTCTCGGTTTTGTCGCGGAGTTCACCAACTTGACTACGCCAGTAGGGTTCGCTATCGTGGTAATATTCGAGAGGAACACCCAAATACTTAGCACGTTCACTCTAGAACAATATTTGGATATACGTACCACAGCTTGCTTACAAGAAACAAATTGCGAACTCTAGTGCGCGCAAAAATGGAAAAATTCCAACCCTTCCATTTCTCGGTTTTGTCGCGGAGTTCACCAACTTGACTACGCCAGTAGGGTTCGCTATCGTGGTAATATTCGAGAGGAACACCCAAATACTTAGCACGTTCACTCTAGAACAATATTTGGATATACGTACCACAGCTTGCTTACAAGAAACAAATTGCGAACTCTAGTGCGCGCAAAAATGGAAAAATTCCAACCCTTCCATTTCTCGGTTTTGTCGCGGAGTTCACCAACTTGACTACGCCAGTAGGGTTCGCTATCGTGGTAATATTCGAGAGGAACACCCAAATACTTAGCACGTTCACTCTAGAACAATATTTGGATATACGTACCACAGCTTGCTTACAAGAAACAAATTGCGAACTCTAGTGCGCGCAAAAATGGAAAAATTCCAACCCTTCCATTTCTCGGTTTTGTCGCGGAGTTCACCAACTTGACTACGCCAGTAGGGTTCGCTATCGTGGTAATATTCGAGAGGAACACCCAAATACTTAGCAAGGGTAGATACCCACCTTATATTCGCCAACACGCCCGGTGTCGCACACCAGTCCCCGTGCCAGAAACCCAGACATTTGTCCCAATTAACGTCACTTCCACTAACACCGCGAAAGCGCTTAACAGTATTCACCACTTCTACGACGCTTTCTTGCTTGGCACAGAAGATAGCCATATCGTCCGCATAAGCCAAAACATGGGCTTTTAATGAATGTAGTCCTAAGCCGTCTATTTTAGTATTTGTGGTGATACTTAAACAAACGGATTCTATGTAAATGCAGCATAGCAAGGATGATAACTGACATCCTCGGCGGACAGATCGCTGCACCTGAACACGCTTTCCTACAGACGTATTTACAATTAGCCTAGTAGTACAGCCACTGTACGCCATGAGCACACCCTCCCGTATAACTGATCCGACGTTGACATGATGCAAAACAGATAAAAGGATGTACATCACGCGGAACCCGATTGAAAGCTGTCTCTATATCTACTTGTAACAGGGCTACGCAACTCTGCATGGCATAGCAACACTCCAAGACGCACCACGCTGTATGAATATTAGTAAAAATAGTTCAGTTATGACGCTCTTCAGCCTTGTGGCCAAACTCTTCATCGGTATTTTGTAATCAACGTTAGACATAATTATGGGTGGATAGGATGTAACACGCCGAAGTTTAACTCCATCTTGCATTTTAGATATTAGGACGGTATGAGACGTTAAGAAAGAAGCCGAAAGAATGTTGAGGTGCAAAGCTTAGTTGAAACATCAGCTAAAAAAGGTGGCATTATATGTTTGAAGGTGTTATAAAACCCTACATTTACTTTGTCCGGCCTATAGATTACAGCTATTACTTTGTTGATAGCTGTAATCTTTAAAATAAATGATGAGGTAGCCTTTTTTTGGCACGTTAAAAAGTGCTTTGTGATCTTACAAGAAAGCGAATGGGGACCCTAAGTTCTCTATAGCAGACAGAGCAGAGCGGCAAAACTAGCAAAAGCAGATTTGAGATCACTGATTGGCTCACAGAACAAAAATATATAAACGCGAGTGGAAACACAAAATATGAATCAGGATTTCGTTTATCATCCAAGGATCTTAGCAACGAACACCGAAAAACCGAGTAACCAACTTTATGATCCGATTGAATGAGTTGTGGTCTCGCTTTTTGTACCATAGCGCCGCAAGCTTGATCTAAAATCAGACTATGTATCAACGTTAACTCAACAACAGTTAATCCGTCAAGCGGGAAGTGATTACGAGTATTGAACAGCGGCTGAAATAACGCTCATCCACATAATAGCCTTGTCATAGTTCAGATTTCTTCTTTTAGAAAGCGCTGGGTGCTTTTGGAACCACGCGCTCGTTTGGCCTTGTTCGTATTTTCTCCGACTGTACAGAGCAGGGGAAGTCGACGTGGGGTGAATTTTTTTGCTTATTTTTGTATCGAAAAGAGTCGCATGCCGAGAAGGACGACGCAGGGAGACGACGCCTCGGAACCCAATTTTTCCCTCGACGCTTGAGCCAATCAGCGAGCGTCCGGACGTGACATATTGCTCTTTTCCGGTTAGGCCATATTTTCGCTCTTTTTTATTTTCGAACCACAATGAAGGCGAAAGGCCAGAGGGTTCGAGAGAGACATGCAGTCGCCAAACGTGGATGGAAGCATTTCAGTGTGGAAAAAAGCAAGCCGATTGGAACATCTGACTGTGAGCAGTGTTTTATGTGCGTGTACGACGCCGTGAAACTACTCTTCTTCATTTGCGCGAAAGCTACCACCGAAGTTCGCGGTGCGTTCCGACCTCCGACTGTGCGGGAGCGAACACTCCCAATGTGTTGTGTAGTCTTTGTGTGCACCCACCACTACCCAATACAAGAGTTCTCCATCGAACACTCTCGCACAAGCTGCGTGCAGTGTTAAAGGTTCGGACGCGAAGGCTCTGGGACGCGCCGGCGTAGCACCGTGCTTTTTTTGCACAAAAACGCGGCAAAAGAGCACCTTCTAAAGCTGCCCGCTCGAGTCCGTGCCTTTCGCCAATGCTGCATATAACCGGAGTGTAAACGTATAAATAATCATCGCTGTTGTCTTTTCAGTGAAGACGGTTGTCTACCACCGCATATGCAATCGCGAAGACAAGGCAACAACAATCGTGCGAAGCAACGTTGGAAGCGGACGAATAAAAAAATTTCGCGTTCTCTCGACAAACGCGAGGTTCCCCGAGAAGACGCCGCTGTCGGGTGGCCCTGTGTGACTGCTTCGTCTATTTCTACGCCGGTGTCGACGTGGACCGCAACGCGCGTTTTTTTGCTCAGTGTGTATGCGCCTTTAGGTTGCAAACCCGATGCGCCAAGCCGCCAGGGTCCCCGTGACAAAACATAAAAAAACGCACAAAAAAACGTCGGGGGGTACAGATTGCTTCTCGACCCGACGCGTGCTCAACGGACGGGTGGCCCCGTCACGATATAGACAAAACAAAATGGCCGGGACGCCAAAGACGCCCCGCGAACACGGGGAGAAGCCCGCGGGGTGCCACAGGCTCTTTAGATATGCTGAGAACTGTTCCTCAGTAGCATACTTAGCAACGTAGTACAAATTATGATTTTGATAAAAAAGCCAATAAATCGGATTTCTTTAAGTCAGATTTATTTGATTTAGATCAGATTTATTTGATATAAATCAGGTTTGTTTGATATCAATCAGATTTATTTGTGTTAAATCACTGTAACTAGAAAATAGTCATTACTTACCACTTGATGAATTTTTAACATGGCAGACAAATTTATAATTTCGTCCGGACACTGATTACAATGCGGGAGAAAGAACTACTGTAAATTTGAAGTTTCATTCACAAGTTTTTTTTGGTTTTTATTTTTTTATACACGATCTCTGCCAAACTAGAACAAAACTGGCTTCGTTTTTTTTAGTTAATTAGAAAGCCTATGTGATTTTTCTTTCACGTTTTGACTTGATTGCAATAGGACATAACTTCATTTTTAATACGTTAGCATTAGAACGCTCGTTTCCACTAAAACCCGCAGGTGTCAGTCCGTGCATCCGTTTGTCAAAGCCATGCATGACGTCGCGAGGAGAGTGGGGTGGTGAGGACGGGTCGTGCCGGCGGCCGGAGGCGGAAAGAGAGGGAGAGGGTGACGCGTGCTGACGCCAGCGCTTCGGAACAATACGAGCAGGCGCCGCGCCGCTTTGGAGTGCGGCCCAGCTCAGTTGCCGCTCCGGCGATGGATGTGGTTCTTTCCACGAGTGATATGGCTGATCGTATGAGATTTTCTTCACTTAGAAGTATATACTCCTGAAAAATTTTCACACCTTTATACATGTAAGTGAGGTGTCCCATAACTAACATCCTAATAAGTGTAGCGATAGACCTTATAAAAAATTGTAAACCTCACACCCTTAAAAATGTGTGATTTTTTAAACATGCTTCTTAAAACGTGTGATAATGCACAACACCTTTTTATAAAGATGTAAAACCACAATACTCCTTCTCGTAAAGGTGTCCTTAGCACAGGACACTTCTTTTTTGGGGTGTACACAGTGGCCCGGGACCCAATAAAATGTCTGAACAAATAAATTACACAAACGAGTCGCCGAAACAGCACGTCGCTACTTGGCCAGTGTCGAGGCAATTTCGGCTGAAAACCGGCTCCAATATTGGCCGGATGTACGGTTTTGCGCCTCGTCCCGACATCCGGCAGGTATGGGCGTACCGATGCAAATAAACGATTTATGTCTAATAGCACTGGCACCACTGATCTCTCAGTAGGCTGGACCACGGACAGAGGCCTGTATTGCTGGGGAGGAGCGGCACCACCGGCAGTCATCGCTTGACACGATGCATGCTAAGAGAAACGGGAAAACTCAATTTTGTTACGTTAGTAGGTTGTTCTTGACCATGAAACTTCTATCGTGTTTTCCGCAAATAGCGGTTAATATTGTGGGCACGAATAGTAAACGTGTTAGGATACCAATCTTTTTAAAATAAATGTTGCGTGGTTGAGGGTCGAGGGCGACTTTGTTGGGCGTTAACTGTGATGTGTTTAATGATACAAGGGTTACCGAGAGTTACAGTGGAGTCATACGTGATCTCGAAGTCATCAAAGCTCAGCAAACGCTAAGTTAGAAGGCCTTTACTAGGGACATTTGCATCGTTTTAACCGCTTGTACATAGTACTTCATGGTGAAAGCTTTTTCTTTGAACTGCTGTCAGGGCTTCCGTGACAAACTGGAACTCGGAGCGTGCCGTTCAGTCGCTGAACGTGTCATTTATTTAGCAACCGAAGCAAGCGAAGTCGGTAAAGTCGGTGGGGCTCCGGCCAATTTTTTTTTAAATCGACGTTCGAACGCTTGACGAATGTCTATTTGATCTCCAAGCATCCGATATAATGATCGCAGCACGTCATAAAATACTCGCCCTCGAGCACCGCGTACAAGCTTCCTACTTCTGAGTGTTTCTCTCTTAGACTTGCGTGTATTGCCTGTTGTCAAGCAATGGCCGCCGGTGATGCCAGTGACGGGCTCCCGATCCGCGATCCAGACTTGCACTGTGAGAGTTCTAATGCATTTCACCCGCGGGGGGCTGCACGGAGAACCGGCCCCCAACGAACTTGTCGAATGCACCGAGTGCAGACTAATGCTGTCGCCATAGATGTTGTAGAAAAGTACCGACCTCAAACCGAAACTAGCGCCTTTTTGTTCGACGTGATGGGTGGGAATGCGAGGGTGCAGTCGCTGCCATCGTTTATCTATAAACGTTGGTTGCTGCCACGTAGAACTTACATTTGCGATGACTTCCAATAAAGCAACTCGGCTGTCAGAGATATCTACAAACGGCGTAAGTTTCCGAAACCAGCTGACTACAAAATAGCATTCACTTGAGACAATTGATGGCATTGTACGCGCAAAAGCTTGCTTTGTTTTAAGCATGGTATTATGAGTGAACCGCAGAAAGGATACGAATTAAATCTAGTTCGTTGGAATATCTAGCAATACGTTTCGAAAGACTTTTTATTTCCCTGGTGAGGGCGTCGAGAACGAGAGCTTTTTCAAACAAAATACGACGGGGCAAGAGAGCTGCAGTTCAAACATGACTTTGCTCAAGCCTCGGGCAACGTCTCTATGTTTAGCTTTCCCGGACGCTGAGTGAATCCGTCACAGGTTTCTGCTGTGGGAGCTTTGTCGACAAATGTTCCACTTTTCACCCTCACACGGATCATGTGGGATCTCGCGGCCCCTGTGTTTGTCCTGAGCCTTTCATTACACACTGGTAGCTTTCAGCGTCTGTACGGCAACATAGCGAATCAAAGTTTGCAAATAAAGCACGGGTCGTCGATTTTTCCCTTCCTGAAATATCAGACGCTTACAATTCAAACTCACGTTTGAGTTTGTGGCCCGCGGGACGCGATTTCGAGCAGAAAATCTACTTTTTTTTTTCGGTTCCGCTGTGTGAATGCCTCATCGTAGCAAACGAACTCCCGTCGTCTGCTCTCGCTTCTCGTCTGAGCGAGGCATGACGGGATCGAATTTCGGCCCAAAGGCGCTACCACGGCGCTACAGAGCCCAAAGACAACCCACAGCGAGCGGCGTGACCGCTCGCCTCCCCGCGCTGTCTCGTGCTGCTCGTGCTCTCGTGCACCGCCTTGGGATCGCGGGGGATTTTTTGTCAAAAGTTGCGAAGTTGAGCGCGCGCAGGGAGGAGGAAACTTTGCGGCGTTCTTTTGGTCACTCCCCCCGCTAAGTCAAAAAGCAAAGAATGTTTTGTTCCACGAGTTTAGCGACCCTGGAGTGTCGAAGGGGCATGACACCGTCACTACAGAGGAACGGTTACCAGTGTTGCCAACTCAAAAATTGAAAACCCGCAGTCGGAATCCCGAAAACCGCTAAAAGCCGCTAGATCCAAAACACAACGCAAAAATGACTTTTTAACATTTTTTTTTGCTTTAATTGTCGCCCAACGTTATAATAACAGCATAGATAATATCAATGTCATCTCAAAGGAAACTTTCCTTTTGTTCTGAATAGATATCTGTCACGCGCCGGAGTTCACCTAGGTGATTCGAAGCAAAAATGGCGGAGTGAGCGCGTGCGAACATGGCAAGGGACCTTTCAGCAGTGCGTGACTGGTCACACTTCCTTTCAACTGTTAAAATCGTCTGCCTGCCAGAGGAGAAAAGGTGCAGCGGCCGAAACATGCTTCTTCGTTGCAGCGTGCGCGACCAAATCTACGTGCCGGCGCTGATAGTCCCGTTCTGCAATAGCGGCACCTGGCTTGTCGGCTATCACCAGGAACCTCCAGTAGCCAGTCTTTAAGTTTGGGGCCTTGTAGCCAGTCTTTTCAAAACTTTTGAGCGTACTTCACCGGGCCAATTTCAGGAAGCAGTGCCCAAAACGTCAAAGGAACATTGGATTGTTCAAGGTGTTAAAATTTGCGGGCACAAAACAGGGAAGCATGTTCCGATATTCGACGCCTTAATGTTTTGATAATGTCACAGGCGTTAATCTCACAAACCAGAACGTTCGTGAGGGTAAGCAAAGACGCCTATGGCTGATTATGGATATGACAAATGCACAGCTGACAGTAAATTGATATAAAACTTCTATATCTCTAAAGAAACCGCCAAGATTACATAAAACCGGCTAAAAATCCCGCCGCCCGCAAAACAATAATTTACCCCGCTAAACAGAACCAAAAACCGCTAAGTTTAGCGGGAAACCGCTAAGTTGGCAACACTGTCGGTTACAAAAGCGAGTGTTCATATAACTAACCTGGAACAGTAGTAGGGGTGAGCGTTCCATCTTGCCGGTGTCATGCCCCGAGAAGAAATCGCTGACGGCTTGCTTATATAGGGTCCCGCTGGTTGTAGACGATCCAGGTTGCCAGGGCAGGATTATCCAATGGTCCAGAACCGGCTGTTGCATTGTCGTGACGGTGGCGAAAAAAGCGAAGGAAGGAGAGGCCGTTCCGTTGGCGCCAAGCGTGATGTGGTCGCCTGGCATGCCGAGAGAGAGCAGCACCTGGAACAGTGGAAGGGGTGAGCGTTTCATCTTGCCGGTGTCATGCCCCGAGAAGAAATCGCTGACGGCTTGCTTATATAGGGTCCCGCCGGTTGTAGACGATCCAGGTTGCCAGGGCAGGGTTATCCAATGGTCCAGAACCGGCTGTTGCATTGTCGTGACGGTGGCGAAAAAAGCGAAGGAAGGAGAGGCCTTTCCGTTGGCGCCAAGCGTGATGTGGTCGCCTGGCATGCCAGAGAGAGCAGCACCTGGAACAGTAAAAGGGGTGAGCGTTCCATTTTGCCGCTGTCATGCCCCGAGAAAAATCGTTGACGGCTTCCTTATATAGGGTCCCGCCGGTTGTAGACGATCCAGGTTGTCAGGGCAGGGTTATCTAATGGTAAAGAACCGGCTGTTGCATTGTCGTGACGGTGGCGAAAAAAGCGAAGGAAGGAGAGGCCGTTCCGTTGGCGCCAAGCGTGATGTGGTCGCCTGGCATGCCGAGAGAGAGCAGCACCTGGAACAGTAGAAAGGGGGAGCGTTCCATCTTGCCGGTGTCATGCCCCGAGAAGAAATCGTTGACGGCTTGCTTATATAGGGTCCCGCCGGTTGTAGACGATCCAGGTTGCCAGGGCAGGGTTATCCAATGGTCCAAAACCGGCTGTTGCATTGTCGTGACGGTGGCGAAAAAAGCGAAGGATAGGAGAGGCCGTTCCGTTGGCGCCAAGCGTGATGTGGTCGCCTGGCATGCCGAGAGAGAGCAGCACCTGGAACAGTAGAAGGGGTGAGCGTTCCATCTTGCCGGCTGTCATGCCCCGAGAACAAATCGTTGACGGCTTCCTTATATAGGGTCCCGCCGGTTGTAGACGATCCAGGTTGCAGGGCAGGGTTATCCAATGGTCCAGAACCGGCTGTTGCACTGTCGTGACGGTGGCGAAAAAAAGCGAAGGAAGGAGAGGCCGTTCCGTTAGGCGCCTAAGCGTGATGTGGTCGCCTGGCATGCCGAGAGAGAGCAGCACCTGGAACAGTAGAAGGGGTGAGCGTTCCATCTTGACCGGTGTCATGCCCCGAGAAAAAATGTTGACGGCTTGCTTATATAGGGTCCCGCCGGTTGTAGACGATCCAGGTTGCCAGGGCAGGGTTATCCAATGGTCCAGAACCGGCTGTTGCATTGTCGTGACGGTGGCGAAAAAAGCGAAGGAAGGAGAGGCCGTTCCGTTGGCGCCAAGCGTGATGTGGTCGCCTGGCATGCCGAGAGAGAGCAGCACCTGGAACAGTAGAAAGGGGGAGCGTTCCATCTTGCCGGTGTCATGCCCCGAGAAGAAATCGTTGACGGCTTGCTTATATAGGGTCCCGCCGGTTGTAGACGATCCAGGTTGCCAGGGCAGGGTTATCCAATGGTCCAGAACCGGCTGTTGCATTGTCGTGACGGTGGCGAAAAAAGCGAAGGAAGGAGAGGCCGTTCCGTTGGCGCCAAGCGTGATGTGGTCGCCTGGCATGCCGAGAGAGAGCAGCACCTGGAACAGTAGAAGGGGTGAGCGTTCCATCTTGCCGGTGTCATGCCCCGAGAAGAAATCGTTGACGGCTTGCTTATATAGGGTCCCGCCGGTTGTAGACGATCCAGGTTGCCAGGGCAGGGTTATCCAATGGTCCAGAACCGGCTGTTGCATTGTCGTGACGGTGGCGAAAAAAGCGAAGGAAGGAGAGGCCGTTCCGTTGGCGCCAAGCGTGATGTGGTCGCCTGGCATGCCGAGAGAGAGCAGCACCTGGAACAGTAGAAAGGGGGTAGCGTTCCATCTTGCCGGTGTCATGCCCCGAGAAGAAATCGTTGACGGCTTGCTTATATAGGCTCCCGCCGGTTGTAGACGATCCAGGTTGCCAGGGCAGGGTTATCCAATGGGCCAGAACGGCTGTTGCATTGTCGTGACGGTGGCGAAAAAAAAGCGAAGGAAGGAGAGGCCGTTCCGTTGGCGCCAAGCGTGATGTGGTCGCCTGGCATGCCGAGAGAGAGCAGCACCTGGAACAGTAAAAGGGGTGAGCGTTCCATCTTGCCGGTGTCATGCCCCGAGAAGAAATCGTTGACGGCTTGCTTATATAGGGTCCCGCCGGTTGTAGACGATCCAGGTTGCCAGGGCAGGGTTATCCAATGGTGTAGAACCGGCTGTTGCATTGTCGTGACGGTGGCGAAAAAAGCGAAGGAAGGAGAGGCCGTTCCGTTGGCGCCAAGCGTGATGTGGTCGCCTGGCATGCCGAGAGAGAGCAGCACCTGTAACAGTAGAAGGGGTGAGCGTTCCATCTTGCCGGAATCTTCGCGCCTCCGACCGGTGGAACCGCGGAGGGATATCTCGAATGCGCGAGGCTTACGATTCAGCCCAGTGAGCGCGCGCTCGAGAGCTGACGACCGGATCATCACTCCCGCGGGAAAAAAAAAAGAAAAAAAGAAACTTAAAGTGCGTTGTTTTTGAGACGATTATTGAGGTGGTATGTTCAGTCTCCGCAAACAATTTACATTTTTCGACCACTTTTATTTGCTTTTATCATCTACAAAAGCCTACAGATTTTGTAATAAAAGCGTTTGAAATCTCAAAGAAGTGTCGCGTTTTCATTGGTCACATGTCGTCCTGGCTTTTGGAGCAATGCTCCTTCCATCGCCGGAGATGACCTCGGTGTGTTCGAGTTTTGGTTTGCTTTTTGACTAGGGAAATCGGCCGCGCATCGTTAGGATTTATGGAGTTTTAGGGTGCTTTGAGACCGCAGTGACTTACCGCTATATTTAGGCGATCTCAGAAACCTCCTCAGGACACCATTAAGGTGATGCGTGCCCAATGAGACATCGGTTTTGTGCGCCTTTTCTGTAACCACTTGATCCATATCACTCTGAAAAAAAAAGCCCGTGCGTCTACTTTCCCGCACAACACTCGGAGAGTCAATCACCGCAACTTACGGAGGCTGCTCAGCGAATGACGATGCCGAAACATATGTTTTGACCAAAAAACGCAGTCTGAGTTGTGACATTAAGCAATGCAAGCGTGACATTTTGCATTGCAACTCAGACTGCGTTTTTTGGTCTAAACATATGTTTTGGCATCGTTATTCGCTGAGCAGCCTCGGTAAGTTGCGGTGATTGGCTCTCCGAGTGTTCTGCGGAAAAGTAGACGCATAGGCTTTTTTTTTAGAGTGTATATATAACGCGACGCTCTCCGATCGACTCGCGATGTTTCGCTACCTGAGCCTGCAGTGGAGGCTGACGTCGATTCGGATTCCGTCGCACTTTTGCATCGTTGTTTTGGTATCTCAGTCTGCTCCCGCCGCTTCAATAGACCCTTTTCGAAAGTGCGCACCATTGCTTGGCTGCCATTGTTTGGGCGCGTATTCTGAGCGTGTATTGGGCAGGGTTGGCGCTCGGTGAGGACTCGGTTCAGCTCGTATAAAGAACCAGTGTGACGTCAGAGTTCGGCGAGGACTCGGTTCAGCTCGTATAGAGAACCAGTGTGACGTCAGAGTTCGGGTAGGACTTGGTTCAGCTCGCATAGAAACCAGTGTGACGTCAGAGTTCGGGTAGGACTTGGTTCAGCTCGTATAAAGAACCAGTGTGACGTCAGAGTTCGGCGAGGACTCGGTTCAGCTCGTATAGAGAACCAGTGTGACGTCAGAGTTCGGGTAGGACTTGGTTCAGCTCGTATAGAGAACCAGTGTGACGTCAGAGTTCGGGTAGGACTTGGTTCAGCTCGTATAAAGAACCAGTGTGACGTCAGAGTTCGGCGAGGACTCGATTCAGCTCGTATAGAGAACCAGTGTGAAGTCAGAGTTCGAGTAGGACTTGGTTCAGCTCGTATAGAGAACCAGTGTGACGTCAAAGTTCGGGTAGGACTCGGTTCAGCTCGTATAGAGAACGAGTGTGACGTCAGAGTTCGGCGATCTTCCGGTTCAGCCCGTATAGAAAACGAGTGTGACGTCAGAGTTCAGCGAGGAATCGGATTCAATCGCACGTGACACGTCCAAAAAATGGCGACCGCCAACGTCGCGTGACGGACTTTTGAAAAAGGGTCTATTTGCCAGAAAATAGCGCAAAGCAGAATTTAGGTGTCTGAATTCTAACGACGGCTATGGTATATTTTGACGAACGGCAACAAATCACTAACTGGAATGCGCCACCCAAGGCGAGTATTTCAAGAGGTAATCGGTTGTTTTTAGGTATTTAGTTGGGTAATTATCACTTTGTGTTGTATGATGTCCGCCGCAGTCAATAACAATTACCCCCGAAGCCATATATTTCTATTCTTATTATTTCGAGCCCATTATTTTGTATTGTTGTTATCATTCGTTCGCTAAACAACCCGTATATAGTGAGCGATGGTGAATAACTTACCTTCCATGTTACTCTCCCTTATCGAAACCCGTTCTGGAGCTTACCTAGAACCTGTTTATTTTCCGCTCATTGCGCCATTCTTCTCTACTTGCTGCCATTGGGTGATACGATTTAATGCTACCTTTACTACCTTTTCCTTTATTTAGAAGCCTCATCTCACTTAGTTTATAATCCTTCTATAAATTGTTTTATCGATCACACGTTGTCATTTTTTTTTTCGCCCGCGATCTTTATTAGTTTTTTTTGTTTGCCTTCTGGCTCTGTCGCTGTTCGAGCCGGAAGCATATTTCCTTCTTTTTCTCCTTTCCAAAGTTACAGTCGCCTCAGTTGTTTCGCTTCATCGATTCTTCTACGAAAAAACGCTCCATCGATTGTTCGCCTAATTTATTCCTGTATCCTTATTTCCTCCTGTGCGGTCCCGAAAAGAGTGTCGAAAGAGGCAGCACCGCTGTCGGCCCTGCCAGGCTGCTCAAGTGTCCGCGAGTTTGTGCCAGCCCCGAGCTCAGCTTTCTCCTGCGGGAATCCATCGAAGGGCGACCCGAGACCGGCGGAACAGGAAATTAGCTTCCGGCTTGAATCGGGAAGTCGTTGTTTTCGTGCGCCGCGCTCCCAGCATTTGGGCTTTTCGATTGGCTCCCTTTCGGTCCGGTAGAAGCCTCGAGCGCAAGGGGCTACCAGTGCAGCTAAAAGGAAGACGCGAGGCAATACACGTTCGAACCACCGACTTAGGCGTCCTCCTTCCCTGATACCCTTCACTTTACGTGCGCGCGTTATTTCCTGATTCGAGATTTTTTTTTTTTTCTAATAATTTCCGGACTGCGGATTTAAATCCAAATTGGGGTTTAAAGAGCGACGAACTGCGTTTGCTCTTTGCGGTTATTATAGGCTGCCTTCGAGGATCCCTACGCCGCGAGCAAGGAGCGCCGGCAGCTCCGACGCCACATCGGTCAAGTTGCTGCCGACAAAATCGGTGGCGCACGTTGTCGTCTGCCTGGTCTTTTCGCCGAGCTAATTTACGGCCGACACGGTGCAACTGAAAGCGTACAAGTCTCTCGAAGCATACAACTACTTTGAGTCCGGTGAGACCTGGTTGAGTGCTACGCGTGCGAATACATTGGGAGTCGTTCGTGTAAGAAATTTAACTACACTTTTTTACGCCACGAGCTTGGTACGAGACTGCAAGCTCTGGACACCTTAAGACACCGCGTTGTGCGTCGTCCGAGCCAAGGTGAGGCCATCGGAGCGGGCAGCTGCTACACCGTATACGATGCCTGGGTGCAGCGAGCAACTGAGGAACGTTTGGGCGGCAACTTGTGTGCAGACACTGTAGGAACGAAGTCCGGGTGGTCTGGATCAGATGACGTCCCTACGTATAGGAGTGCCCCAGTGCTGGGAACAACGATTGGTGTGGAAGCTGTTTGTGGCACTAGTGTGTAGAAACTGTGTACACATGTCGAGACTGGGTGGAGCGAATAGCAGCTGGAATCCATAATATTTGGTGGTTGTATGGATATTTATACAGCGTGTAGTTGGTCCGCCATTTCTAAGTTGCGACGAGTCACTCGCTGTAGATGAGCAATTCAGCCAGTGTACTACAACCGCTAGCCTGGGGTCTTTAACGTCCACCACGCAGTAGTGATACACGACCGCGCGCCGGTATTGGCGACGTGAGCGATCGAAAGCGTCGCTGTGGTCGGCCCACCACAATTGGCCGAATGCTGACTATGACGTCAGCAAAGGATGTCTCATCGACGGAAATAAGAGGAATGTAAGAACTTCAATTTTGACGGCGTTGGCAGTGTTGCTTTGAGAGCGCTATGATTTCAGGCTTCCACCATGCCCATTACAAACACCATCGAACTTGTTGTTCACAAGGTAATGACGTCACGAAAGGTAACCGAACGAGGGCGCCACCGAAACATCTCGTCGCTAATAATGCTCATCCAGATCAAAACGGGCAGGGGTGGGGATTGAACCCAGGATCCCTGAGTTCTGCAGCGCGCGCTTTCGCTCCACGTGTTCCGAGCTAGTGTGCGCTAGCCTAGGGTGCCTCAATGAGCGCACATGAAGGCACCCTACGCTAGCCTACTCGGCCACCGATCCCCTGCAGCTGGGTTTCATCTTCTGTGGCGGCAATGTAAAGGTGACTTTCTCAGAGCCTGTTGGAGTAGGGTGCCTTCATGCAGACCTTCATGTGCGCTTTTCTTAGGGTGATGACATCTGGCAATTTTGTTCCGAACGCTTATGTTTCTTCTTTTGTTGTGAGGCGCGTGAAAGAGCGTTTTGTTCTCGACGATTTCTTTGCATTTTCCCTGTGAGCGCGTGCTGTCGGCATCGGGTACTTTGCGGAGCGCAAGTTGGTCTGCTTCTTTTGCAGGGGTAGTGGTGACGTCAGAAAGACGCCGAGCTCTGATTGGCTCTGATGGAAGGATAGTGGGTAGACCTCACAGCAAGTTGACTTG
Organism: Ixodes persulcatus; assembly: GCA_013358835.2. Lineage (NCBI taxonomy): Eukaryota > Metazoa > Arthropoda > Arachnida > Ixodida > Ixodidae > Ixodes > Ixodes persulcatus. The sequence goes on along the minus strand of JABSTQ010009654.1, from coordinate 3,869,078 downwards.
AGGTCAACCTACTATCCTTCAATCAGAGCTCGGCGTTCTGACGTCACCACAACCCCTGCAAAAGCAGACACAGCCGGTGCTACATGAGCGGCCATGAACAGTGCTTGCGTTGTACGAGCGCGCGTACTTGGCAGGGACGCTGAAAGCCTGGAGCTCGCTCTTGAAGCTTCTGCTAAGCTCACACTTACAGTGAAACGGAGTATAGGGGGTATTCGCTGGACGCTATATTCGAGGGCGATGCTTAGAGCGCATGCTCAGAACGAGCTCACATTAATAGGCTGCTACGACCGGAAATCTTGATGGCGCGGAATGCACGTTGCAAAAGAAGGGTGGAAGCTTGGCATCAACACACCCTCAGCTTTCGCGCACACAGCTATGGCCGCCAGGAAATACATGGGCGCTGCCATAACCTACCTTTAGTTTTGTTCCCTCTTATTCTGTTCGCTCCACTTCATCATTGCGACAGCAGGACAGGTTATTACCAATTTAAGTGCTACTGTGTCCTTCCCAGCCAAGGCCTTTGGGGAGGCTCGTAAACGCCCGCTTCAGTGGCTCGGCATCTCGGTAAGACAAGAGAAGGTCGGCTATGGCGGCTCATCCTGGCACGCGCTGAAAGCGTCTATACTAGTCTGTACATAGATTGCATCACCCTAAACAGAAGGAAGTTGAGGCACTTTAGGAGTGTCAGATGCAGTAGTCAAAGTGTGCGGAAAACAGAGCAAAACGCGGCAGCGACGATGAGAGCTCGTGGCAAAAGAGAACCAAACACTCGAACATGCGTCAACCCGTTGCAACCGTTGCTACAAAGTATCGCTGCTACAAGTTAAGCATGTCTAATGAAGCGCCTTTTTTTTTGTTGCTTTGTTTGTTTTTCTTTGTTTTTCTTTTCTGCGAAAGTTTGGAGAGCGCTCGTTTCACAAAGCATAGCGACACTGTATGGCTGAACACGTGATGTTTTCTACCCGTCGAGATGAACACGGATGCACTTGAGGAGGACGTTCGGCTGGCACTGGTGTCCAGTCAGTGAGAAGACGAGCGCTGCATCGGCGTTCGGCTAGCATTCGGCTTATCGACTTCCGTCCCTGGCTGGGAACCGAAGATGGTTTAGTGCCAGCCATATATCACGTTCCGTGTTAATAAGCGCTTTTATAATTGGTTCAAAAGTTTCATGCGCACATCATTGCCGTATTTACCACCAGAAAGCTTTAGGTGAACACGTGGTAACCAACAATGCGGCCTGTGTACGTCATGCCAAACCTATTTGCAAGTGGATCTCGAATCCCGCAGGCCAGAAATAATTATCCGTCAAACCGATTTCGATGCTCACCTTTTTCAACCGCAATGCAGGGCAGGGGCTCTCATGTGAACATTTGGCAAAAAAGTCGGCGAGGAATTCGGCGGCGGTGATTGGCCGGCACCGCGCTTGACCTTGTAGTCGGCCAATCATGGCGGTCAAATTCCTCGCCGACTTTTTCCCCAATTGTAGAAATTAGAGTTACAGGCCGAAGTCATTGTTCGAGCTCAACAAACAAATCGCCCCTGCTTCGTCCCCAGACTGCCTCTAGCTCCGCCCTGTTACAGTAATCCATCGGCAGCCTTTGAGATCGGAATAAGCAAATCCCAACCTGGAAGTGAATCTGAAGCCGCTGCTTTGTTGCGTCCGGCCCAATTGCACGGGCGGCCGAACGCAGCTTTGTTCCCGCCGACGCACCGAACAGCCTGCGTGTCTGGGTGTGCCTGCCGAAATCGATGTTGGCGTCGCGGGACGACTTGGGCCCGTGGAGTATAGAGCTTTTCGCCATCTACTGTGCGGGCGCTGCAGTCTTTGAATCACACGATGCGGCCGCCTTTAGGTTGCTTCAGCTCATCGCTCCGCTCTCCTCTCCGTGCCTCGGCGAATGCGTGGAATTCGTGTTTTTCGTCGCGTCTCACCGCGTCTCTTGTTATACTCCGAAATGTGTCCTCTGATACTTATATTTACCACGTAATTGCATTACATAATTATGTGCACAACTTCCGCAGTGTGGTTTGTAACACGTTTTGAACTATTTGTTTACCGTCGGTGTAGCGGCTGCGCGTGAAGAGGCTATATGGGCAGAGGAATCAGCGTTAGCGGTCACGCGCATTGAGTACATATATGACTCTACGACATCACGAGGCTTCGAAGGCCAATAACTTATAAGAACTCATGTCTGCTTACTAGTGGTGGCGAAGCATTCGCAATGGAAACCACAAGGTAAGTAGATATCTGATCACGCAGTATGAATCTCAAGAAAGGTGACAAAAATACTCAGCGTAAATAGCCACGTGCGTCGCCTAAAAGCATCGTGTTTATTTTAGCACATAGACAACCGTTGTTTTTTTATTATATTGGGGTACTCGTGGACAAGATAAAAAACAAACGTTTAATTTGATTTTCTTTTTCTAATGCTAAAAAGAATGGTACGTCAACGTCAGAAACTTTGTTCACATTATCACACCTACGTATGTATGACGTTCTTTAATGTTTTTTTCAATCTACACATTCGCGTAATCAGTGTATTCAATAAGAAAAAAAACTGCACACCATGCTTGGCCTTATGTCTAAAAACCTTTAATTACATTATTTTTTTTAAACATAACCAGTCTAATTTAATTAATAAATTTCAACACAAGGGTTGGACCTCCCCGCGCAGGAATCACATTCACAGACAGCTTGAGAGTTCCATGGGTCTACAATATGCGGCGCCGTAAAGAATCCGCTTGCATGAAAATCACCCGAGTGCAGCGTGGTCGACGACGAATAGGGAGTTGCTTGCGGTAGCTGGCGGCACCAAAATCTACAAAGCGCATCGGTGACTATTCTCGACTCCAACGGCCTATACAGCCAAGGGCACACGCGGATCCTCCGCTGTAAAACGAGCTGAAAAAAATTGGATAAAACTTAAAGATTAAACATAGGGACGGATGTGTGCTGTTCTGTCCGTCGGTAAGACTGTATCCAGCTTTGCTGGAGAATAATAATTGTATATCTTCAAGATCCTGTTTTCCAGTCAAGGTAGCCGCATTTGGAGGAAATCAAGACTATCTTTTCCTATGAAAGATGTTTTGTCTATTTCATTAAAATCTATTTTACAGACTGATTCACGATCTATTCGGTTTAAAACTTTGATACTGAAATCGCTCAGTCGATATCCGCCCTCTTAATAAAATCGCCGATACACAAAACAGAATATTTGCGATTCCTCCGAACGTTCAAATCTGACTATATACGGGGGTTTAGTTTTATCGGGCGAAACTAATTTGAACGAAGGGGCAATAGAAAATGATAAGCTGATCTTTCCATCTAACGTTACCGGCCGGGTTGACTAAAGGACTCGAGTATGACGCGATAGTTAGCGAGCCAATATCCTAAAACTCATTAGTTATCTATCGTAAATATTCGTCTTGTTACGCATGTTTTAATTTAAAAAATCGTGTCCTCTCCCGTTTTCAACATGGGCCACAGCAGTTATAACGTTGGCGAAATATAAATTCTGCCTCGTGCCATTTCCGAGATGCCATATGAGCGTAGAACTCCGACGAGGTGTCAGTGGGGAGTTTTGGGAAATCGTTTTAGAAACTCCGATAGCCATACCCAAAACTTCGTCAGCACCTTTCCGCGTGTATCGGAAAAAAAAAAAAAAAAAGTGTGCGTGTGTGTGTGTGTGTGGGGGGGGGGGGGGGGGGCTTTCTTTTTTTTTTTTTTGGTATGCCGGGCTCTGCACTCCACTCCATTTTAAGTCCGACGCTATGATACGATTAGATCCAGGCAATCAATCAGCGCCAAAAGTGCACCGTCATAGCGCCCGTGGCCAGTTTGCGTTTGATGTCACCGGCTAAGCCAATCACGCACAGTGAATGCGGCGTGATCCTGTGCTTTTTTTACTGTACGTGATTGGTTGAGCAGGCGATACCGAGCGCACAAATACAACGAGCGCCATGACTGTGCACTTTTTTGCCGCAGCTCGATTGTCTCCGTCCGATAGTAACGTTGATTACGGTGGGACTCGATGTGAAACGGAGCATAGGGGCCCACTCCGACGACGAGCTACAAATCCAATCGGAACGTGCGAGCCTAAGAAAATGCTTAGAAAAGTGAAGTAGTAAAGTTAATCAAACGAGCTCGCTCACTGTGACGTTGCAGTATACTTCACGTCCGCCGTGCTAGAGCACTTTATCGCAAAGAAATAGCTAAGCGCTTCATTTCAAATGTTATTCTTACTTTCCGTTCTGAGGAGCAAAATAATCTCGAACGATGCCGCTCCCGGAATTCAAAACCGCTTGAAAAAAACGCGCAGGTCGGGCAGAAATTATATAAAAAAAGGCAAAACCTCGGGCTTCCCCGTCTCGTCATTGGCTGCGAAAGAGCGGCCGACGGCTCAAATGATCTGTAGCGATTGAAAATGTGCGGTAGGGCGCAGGTTCCCATATACAGGTCAAAGTCAATGTCCAGCACTAGAATACAACGAGGCTGCTGGGAGTTTCGAAGCCTTTAGTGAAGACATGCAGGTTTCTCGGCAGCGTACGCTCTTTTTGTTACGGTCGCAGGTTGGGCAGGTCCGACTGTGGGCCCGAGATTGTGGAAGCTTAGATCGCAGTCTTTTGGAGCGCCAGGCAAGGTGACGGATCCGTAAGTGCGCATCTCAAACAGAGCCGCCATGCCAGGAAGGTTGCTGATGTTGGACACGGGTGTCGCGACCTCCGTCATGCTTGGCTGAATACACCTCCGGCGTTAAGCTTCCCAAGCTTAAGACGATGCACACCTTCCCGACAATATATGGAATGGCACTGCTCAGAGTTACACCAAATATGATATAGCTTCGCCAATACTGGAAACTCCTCCGAAAACCTATGGGAGCGGCGGCGAACGTGACAGTGGCGTCTCTAGCGGACTCGGAGTCTGCGGAAGCAGACGACGCAATGGAAAAGTATAGGCTCTGCGACACTTTGCGAGCCTCGTTTCTTCACTCCAACAGCTGAAACAATTCATTACGGTCAGCCCGTTTGCAAAGCGGAATCTACTGATCGCAACTGCAACGACAAACAAATAACGACGCGCGCATAAACGAAGATAGAGCAGTTGATTTAGACGTCTCAAACGCCACTCAGGGGATCACACGCGTTTGAAGCGCATCTGGGAAGCAGAAAAAAAGGCATTTAGCTACTCGAACTACGTCGTAAGACGTTACTGTTTATCCGTTACAAACTGTGTTGTCAGAATTTCTTACCTGAATAGGTGATTATTAAAACGTGCGCAAACATCATGTTAAAATTACCAGAGCAAGCTCACTAGCCTCTGCAGCATTACAAAAACAAAAAGTAACGAGAAAAATGACCCTGCAAACATTTTCCGAACTTTGCAGAAAAGATAGGGTCCCCATCCCAGACGAAAATAAAAATAACGGGAGAACAGTCGCGAACAACGGCGAATGAAACGAAGAGGTTAGCACACGGTACAAAGATACAAATCATTCAGCAAAGACCTCCGACGACGACGATCGCACGGGGCGTCGGTAGGAGCATTGAAAATTAGCAGGTGGTGCTCGCCGTCGGTGTTGAGTCAACAACAAACAAAGCGGAAGCAACACGACAAAACTATTAAAAAAGAAACAAAAAAGAGCCTCACTTCTTTTTTTGTGTTCAGCTGCACGTTACACGTTTGTTTATTTGTTTTCGCGGCGTTGGTAGAAACTAAGAACAAAAGAGCTGCAATCACGTGCTAGCAGTGTGGGACCTTTTTTTGCTTTCGCTTTTTTTTTCCCAGAGACTTTGGCAGGTTGTTTGTTTGCTCGCTTGGCGCAGTAGTTCAAAAGTACATTCCAGTACTTGTTGGCGTACATGTCCAGGCAATCCTTGCACATCGTGCCTTTGTTTTGAGTGTCGATCAGCGGCCTCAAGTGCGTTTTCTGCTGAACTTTTGTTTGGTGAAATATTCGTCTGTTGAGGCGTCAGTGGCGATTTTGAAGCCAGACTTGAATAGCTCTTCCAGTTTAATTTTAAGTAACTTAATTACTCACGTTTGTTCGGTCTTCTGGAAGCGGAAGAAGGATTTTCCACCACATCACAAAAACTTGCTTTTGCAGTGGAGATGACAGGCGCATGGCATGCCTGCCATCTCCAAGTATGCGCTGGCGTATGCCCGAAGGCGGCCGGTTGATCAACCAACGATGACTCATAGCAGACGTGACCGTGTACTCAAATAAAATACGAATAGAAATGTAAACGAGCTTACACTTCTTAATATATTTATTGAGTATCAAAAAGTACATATAAAGATTTCGGATCAGAAACTCAATCGAAGGCGAACATAGGAGGTTATCGCAGACGACAGTAGAAGGACTACAACAACAACAACAACAACAAAGTTGCAGACGGCCTCTCCAAATGTCCGGGCATAGCGTAGCAGACGAACCGGTGGTAGTAAGCGACGAAGCGAAAGAAAGAAAGTAAAAACTAAGCCAAACAAGGCAAAGCAAAATACGCGATGGTTCGAACGTCAAGTAAGCACAAGAACAAAAAAAGCAAACAAAAAACATAAACGCAGGAGTAAGAAAGACCGTGGCAGCGTAGCGTCGCCTCAAACATAAAAAAAATTAAACTTTGAAAAATGGAAGGAGGTGCACGACCGTTTATTGGGCGTTCTTTTTTGTAACTCCGCTTTTATTAGTTTCAGTAATAGCGTCAGATTTGCATGTGCACAATCGTCTTTTTCCAAAGCATACAGACATCGCAGTAAGGTACGTGGTTCGAAATTGCCTTTTGCTTCTTCATCCGGGGACGATCGGGATATAGCCAGCTCGCCTATTCGACGAAACGGTTTTAAACAATACATTCATGAGAAATTGAAATTGCAACAACAAAACGAATTGATCGATATGCACAGTAAAGTTGAAACGTAGCAATGTTCTAAAACATTTTTTACATTGTCATTTTCAAAGAAACAGGGCGAAGGTGCATTCGTGCCTTGCCTGGCAGACGTATGTTATAACAGAGTGTTTTCTTCAGGAGAGCCCGAAAATTGCACCCTACAAGCTGTAACATCTTTCCCACGCGAAGAAAATGTCCTTGACTCATGAGGTGGAACCTACTTTTTAACATTCAAAGCAGCGAATACCCGTGACACTTTTTTTTCACTGGTCACCTCGCACGGAGATAGGCAAAAACCAATGCGTTGTGGAGAATTCGTCTGCTAGCGGAGACTCCGAGCTCGCCTGGGGCGCTGCGATCACTTTTCGCCGACGATCCGCGGGAGTTGCCAGTATTGGCTTATATGGTATTTGGTTACACCGTTAAAAATATCGGTCGCGGTCTGTCTGTTATCGCGACCCCAACCGATCGCGTCACTGTCGTTCAAGCGGTGGGTTTCGCAGAAAATAAATTCGAGACTATCTACCACCTCCCGCTGATCCACTACCCCCGCTGTCGTGTCGACTATGATGCTAACGAAATACGTGAGCGCTTAGGTACAGCCTTCGAATGCTTTGCGCGGGCTCATGAAGCGTCTCAAAGTCTCCGGGACTGCCGGACGTCCCCTGCATGTCACACCAGTGAATGGTGACGCCGTCCAGCCTATCTATGCTTCACCAGCTTCTTCGGGATGTCGGCTGCCATTTCAAGCCGCGAGAAATGAGCGCTGTCCTCGGGATAACCGCTGGCAGCCATGTGAATCTTTACGGGTGTGCTCGAAGCGTACTGCCCCTGCGTCGCTCTCAGCGCCCAAATGCCGTAACGCACGTCAAACTCGGGAACTCGTCCGATGGCTTTGCCGTTTCGAAGGCCCATAGACCAGTAGATTATGTTCGGGCACAGTTTCAACAGAATGTGCTGGGGAAGGTAGTCCAAACGCAGTCGTTTACGGAACCTCGAATTGTTGTACAGGCAGTACAGGGCCGTCGTCATCTTGATGACGAATGGCGGAGCCGGAGACGCGTCGGCCGTGCGTAAATTATGGACGTCGTCGGCCAGTTTTACCTGCGCCAAGCAGCTCTCGTCGACGTTGGTCCACGGGTTGGGCGTCGTGACTGCGGTCGAACCTCAGGCGTCGAACGCCAGGATGTAGTATAGCCGAGGTACGGGGCCAGGATCAGGCCCGGCGGTATGACGAGACCCGCCAGTGTCATCAGACACACGAACCACATCTCGAAGAGCGTGCGTTTTATGCGTCGCGCCTCTTTGCGATTTCTGCGGCAGACCGCGCACTGGGGTGGGGCCACGGGAATCGAACTCTCCCTGGACTAGGAAGGATGGCTGGTGACAGGGTGCACCGGCGGAAGATCCGGTGGTTCGACCTGGATGTTCGAGGCCGCCCGGAAGTCGACGTGGGGAGCGGGGGGCCATGGGTGCGGGGATCGGCAGCCCTGGGTGTGCGTCGCCGGTGGAGCGCGATCCTTCGTAGGAACTAGATGGCGTGCTGGACGAAGACTCCGGGCTCGAACTGGAGTCGGACCTACGCCCGGCGAACGGTTTGCGCCTCGTGTGGTAACGGTTGAGTGGGCCACAGTGGAAGGAAGGAACGGACGCAGGGCGGTTCTGTTGCTGCCGACGACGGGCAATCGAAGCATCGAATGGCGCGAGAGGCCTTGGAATCATACCGCGTGAGAACCGCGAGAAGGGGGTGATGATGTACATAACCCTCTTTTAGTGTGTGCGTTGTTGATGAGGAAAGTAAATATTTAACGGAGATTTATTTATTTAAGCTTTATTTAACCCGAAGTGTCCAGAAGGCATTATCGCGGGAAGAGTGTGAGAAATTTATAAATATAATGGTGCTCAGCAATATGCACACAGATGGACAATACACACGAATATACAAGTTGATTAACGTTGACGTTTCGGCAAAGTTTCTATACAGACGTAATAAAAACAAAACAACGCAAAGGCAAGGACAAAGTAAAATGTAACCAACAGGACATAGCGCTAACCTGATTATAGCTTCGAGCATATTACACGCGACGTTTCGAAACGACCCTGGCGACCAGACACCACGCAAAACATCTTGGGTATTGTTTGACCGCTAAGTTTCGGTTTCGATTTGTCAACCTCGCTTCACGATATCCCGTCACGACCAAACATACGGCGTTTTTATTTTTAAATATGCTACTTCCCTTATTCGAATGTTCTTCCGATGTATACTGCGCTGCAAAGTTATACTTAACGCATAAAGACGTAAACTACGAGATAACAAACCAACAAGCCCAAATCCAAGCATTATTATACTTCCCTTACATTTATAACGCTATAGGTGAAATGAAACCTAGCAAAATGGACAATTGGGCGAGTTGGTAAGAGTTCATCATAGCTTACAGCGCGACTCGGACAGGGACAGACAGAGGAGAAAACACAGGACAAGTGATGAACTAGCAACTGATTCTATTGAAAAGAAAATACATATGATGCTGCTGCTGCTCGTGCAGGCATGCCCATCCGTGGCCCTGGCGCTTCTTTTTTCACTGAACATGAAACCGGCCGAGTTATCCGAGATCTAAAAAGCCGATCTCACTGCTCATCAAAGTCACTGTGGGCTGGCTCACAGAGAAGGATCCATTTTGTGTTATGTGGTACGTCTCCATCATTTCTCGGGCTAGTTTGTGGTTGTGTCAGAACATCACTGTCGTGTTCGTAAAAAGGGGTTTGGCATCCGCAATCCCGGTAATGCATCTCGAGCCCAGCCTGTCCTATGTACGCACGCCCGCAGGAAAACGGAATCTTGTAGACCACGCCTTCTACGCAGGCGACAAACTGCGTTCAGTGTTTGATGCTGCAGCCGCTCTGAGACATAAGATCGTCTTTTCTTGCGCGTTTGTTGACTGCGGAGCACACTGAGCTAAGCTTGTGGCGGGCGGCCTCGAGATACAATGTGAATGTTGTTTTTCCGCCCGCCACAAGCTCAGCTCAGTGTGCTGAGCTGAGCTTGTGGTGGTCCTAACGAATTAGAAAACTTTCAAAACAGAGCACTAAGGTACATTCACTCCGACTACTCAATTGCTATGCCAGTATCACTTCACTTCGTAATCGGGCTGATCTCCAAAAACTTTCTTTTCGTCGAACGCGCTCCCGACTTGCCCTTCTTTATAAAATGTATTATTACAATCCGCAGATGAAAATTCCCTTCACCGCCCCCAAATTGAATTTCCGCGAGAGTTGACAATGTGTGTAAAATCAAATTCATCAACACTTCATCCTTGTTTTTCGCGAATGTCATGCTACATCTTGCTATTGACGATTGGAATTCATTACCCAACGACATTGTGCTAGAAATAAAACCTCCAAGTTTTGTGAACTTCTCAATGTTTTCCTATGTCAAATGAACGAGTCATGAATTTCTATAGTGATTTGTAAACTTGTTATCGTCATTTAACTTTTGTACTATGTTTTTCTTTCTTGTTTTCATACTGTTTTATGTGATCTTTACTTTTGTGTTAAAAAATTGTCTTCTTACCCTCTCTTGTGTAATACCCGGACAGGGGTCTTTAAGGTAAATAAATGAAATGAAATGAAAAAGATAGAACACCCTAGAAACATTCTCAGTACCGAGTTGGCTACTGGCCGTACGTTGCCCGATTGCGCACACCAAGTCTAGTTTTTATTTCGCTTGGGAGACGCCTGCCGTCTGATGAGGTTGCGTCGTCACATCGAGCAATCTTCTTTTTTATTATATTTTTTTAGATTTGGTCGGTTCAACTTATTACACACTTCCATCTTTGCCAAAACAAACAAAAAAAGTTAGTCGTTAGTGGTTTGTATACAGGAGGAGCTTAGTCTCCCAGAATATGGCGACATTGTTACCCACTGTAGATGAACAATCTTGCCAGTACAGTACGACTGCTAGCCTGGTCTTTTTAACGTGCATCAAGCAGCAGTGATACACCACCGTAAGCCGGTACCATGCTCATTCATCAATCGAAACGAGCAGTGGAGGAAACTGAGCCTAGGATCCCTGGGTTCTGCAGCGCAAGCTTTCGCTCCACGTGCTCCGAGCTGGTGTGCGCTAGCCCACTCAACCACCGACGCCCCCCCCCCCCCCCCCCCCTCCCCCCAAATCTTCGCCACTTAGACTGAACTCAACAAAGATGACGGAGCATAAAGAGAGAAAAGAAAAAAGACAGTTCCCCGGGCCATTCCGAGTGCTTCGCCAGCATCGTCGCAGGTGCTCGGTGGTGAAGGCCCTCTGCTGGCTCTCCTCGCTTGGCTTAGGAGATGTCATGCAGCTGACGTCACAAAACGAAGTGCACAGGCTTTATGAACCTATTCACTCTCCACTGTATGAGCGCTGCCATCTTGAAATCACGGGATGCGGCCGCTATTAGGTTGCTTCAAGCCTTCAACTCCTCGCCCCGCTCTCCCCTCTGCGCCTCGGCGGATGCGTTGAATTGGTGCTTTTCGTCGCGTTTCACCGCGTTTCTTGCCTTACTCCGTAAAGTGTCGTCCGGTACTTATATTTACCACGATCATCCGCTGATGGGCTGCGTACAAAACTGCAGATCAAGAATATACATCACCTCTTGCGGAAGCTAAATCTCATGTTTTTAATCATACACTTAATATCATGTTAGACACTAATCCTAAACAATTTCGGAATGTCGTTAATCCCAAGTGTCAGTCCAACATTGTTCTTCAGTCATATGATGGTAAAGATATACCAGTAGCTGAAAGTGCAAGTGTATTAAATGATATTCTTAGTTTGTCATTTACAACCTTTGATGTTAACCATGTACCGGTATTGTCATTTTCTGATTTTTTGCTTATGGACCCAGTGGCAGTTGACGCGATTGGTATTGCTGGCATTATTAATAATATGAAGCTTTCGTCCTGCGCCGGAATAGATGGGATTAACAGCAAGTTCTTAAAAAAATTGTAATATGTATTGTTCGATAATTCTTTCAAAACTTTATATGGCGCAGTCCCGAGCGATTGGATGGTTGGGAAGGTGGTTCCTTTACATAAATCTGGCGAAAAACAAAACCCATCCAATTATCGACCATTTTCTTTAACGAGTGTGCCATGTAAAATATTTGAACGCGTCATTTACTCACAGTTGATAAATTATCTTGAAACTAATGACTTCTTCACAAGTTCACAACATGGCTTTAGAAAACACTTTTCATGTAAGACGCAACTACTATCCTTCACGCATGATCTCCATACATCTCTTGATAATCATAATGAAACCGATTGTGTTTTTTTAGATTTCTCAAAATCCTTTGACAAAGTTTCTCACAAACTCCTTTTTCATAAACTACAATCACTTAACATTGAGTCCTGTATATTAAATTAGATTCATGCCTTTTTAACTAACCGCCTACAACTCGTTACAGCTAATAATACAAATTCGTGTATTGCTCCAGTAACCTCAGGCGTCCCACAGGGATCAGTTCTTGGTCCGCTCCTCTTTCTTATTTACATTAGAGAGTTTTAGTAAACAGTTTCCATTTTCCGCTCCGCTCTGAGGGTGCCAAACTGCGCATGCGCGGCCCGCTTCGCCGGACTGAAAAGCGGAGGTCCAAAAACGCGTTTTTCTTCAGCGTAACCGCTCATTCACACTGGAAGCGGATCCGCGTTCGCAAAGCGGTTGCGAACGCGGTTGTATAAAGATCCAGTACAATTTCACGCGCAGTTGATGTCATCGAGTGCGCGTGCAATTGCACTGGATCTTTATACAACCGCGTTCGCAACCGCTTTGCGAACGCGGATCCGCTTCCAGTGTTAATGAGCGGTAAGAGCGTTTCGAGAGCGTTCGAAAAATTCGCTTGCGTAGCCCCACAAGTAGACCTTTATTGTACTAGTAAGACAGAACAACTAAACGTTAAGAGAGTGAAAGGGAGCATGGTTATAGAGGTAGTCAAAACAGAGGCGAGAATAATAAACACAAAAGAGTTGGCACACCCCCGAAGAATATTAAGCTATAGACGATTTGCAGCAGCTGTGCATGGGCGCCGCCATAACCGACCTTCAGTTTTTGCTCCCTCTTATTTTGATCACTTGCCTCCATCATTACCACGGCAGGGCAGGTTATTGCCATTTCAGATTCGACTGTGTCCTTCTCGCGAGCGTTTACCTTTGTGAAGGCTCGCAAAAGCCCTCTTCAGTGGCTTGGTATCTCGGTAAGACAGGAGAAGGTCGGCAATGGCGGCTGTAATTTGGCGCTTGTGTAAAGCGTCTATAAAATATAAATATAATCGTTCCACCTTGTGTGCGAGTGAAGCTGAAGGTATATACTTCGTTTCACCTTATGTGCGAGCTAAGGCAAAGCTGGAAGCGCGAGCACGAAAGCTCCGTGCCTTCAGGCTTTGCTCGAGCGCGCGAGCTGGGCAGAAACGCAAAAAGCGCTGGTCTCGCGCTTGTAGCTTTGGCTTCGCTCGCAGATAAAGTGAAACGAAGTATAGACCTTTCCAATGTTTACAAATCCACAGCCCAACGTGCGATCTCCACAGCTCAGCACGCGCGTGTGCGACGCTCAGGAAAACGAGCAAAGCACGCGCCATACGCACGAACACTGGAAATGGCACCGGCCATACGCTCTTTCTTGGAAAGGTCTATATGAGCATGCTGCTCTAAACGGTACTTGCACTGCACGAGCGCGCGTGCTGGTCAAGGACGCCGAAAGGCCGGCACTCGCTCTTGTAGCTTCTGCTCCACTCGAATTAAAACTGAAACGGATTTACGTATTCGAAGTAGAAAAATGAAAGAAAAGGACAAAGTTTGCGCATTGCGAGTACACCCTTTTGCGAAGTACGAGTACAGTGTTGCACAAGGCTAGCAAGGCACGATGAGTCCCCGCTGTTCTCAAGGAAGGGGACTTCTACTAACGAGATTAAGCTGGCGAGACATCGAATCTATGATTTGTATCCCTCATGCCATCAAGCGCCGACGCTACCTTTCCGAACGCGGTCTACTGGGCATTGCCAACGTAGAAGAGAAATCCTTGAGGAGGCAATCCCACTTCCAAAAGGACTGCTCTGCAAGCGGGCCTCCAAATCCCAGCACCAGACAGAACGGCGCATGCAGGGTGTTTCCGAACTGGCGATACGCTTTGCATGGTTCTTTGTCGACTGGCCTATCCCAACCGTCTGTTCGAACTTGAATGAGCGTTTGGACGGAACTCGTTGGTGTTCTCCAGTATTGTGAACCTCACCGTGGGTCACATCAACGAGAGGTTCGGTCACCTGCTCGCTGACATGAACAAACATAGGTGGTTGACCCTCGCTAAACTGGAGCTGTGCTCACAGGTGAGAGCCTGCATGGTTTGTGTAAATTTCGGTTTTCCATTGCTTCTAGCAGAGCTGCTTTGGCTAGTAAAAAGTTACTCTTTCTGATACGCCAATGATTTACGTATTTACTTTTGTTTCGGCACGAAAAAACAGCAAGATGTACTTGGGCAGTGTCGGGACAAGTCGCGACGAGCGCGTTTGTAATCTGCGAGTTTTAGTAGGCCTCTTTTATCAGCCTTCTATGCTCTACTTTACGCGCTGCAAGATGCATCGTCCCCACCGCGCATGCGTGGCCCGCTCATAAGTTGGAGCGTATAGTTAGCGGAATGAGCGTGCACTTCGCTTCGCAAGTTGCAGAGCGGTCTGCCCTCAACGTCCTTAGCGTGATCGCTTAGATATCAAGATGGCTGCTCTCACTCTATGTTCTTCACCGTGACCTCAGCCTAAAAGAGGCCAAATCAAGAAGTAAAGCGTACACCCCACGCGTGAAAAGCAAACCATTCCATTTGAGTTTTATGTAACAAAAAAAAAAAGAGCATAATCAAACGAAGTAAACGAGTATCACTTTGCTACCAGCACGGTGTCTGTAAAGTCCTCGCGTTTTTGTGGGCCTTCTATGGCTATGCCGTCAGATGTACGCGAGCGCGTCCTTGAACGCCGATTATTCTTGTGCACGCGCCCTCCTGTCTAAAAATTAAAACAGCGCAGGGACACGGACAAGAACAAGAAGATAGACGAACAAGGCGCTGACATACAACAAAAGTTTATTCATGCTAACATGAAGTATAAATACTATAAAGTCATGACACACAAATAAAGATAAAATAGAAGTAATGGACGCCACGTGCTCCTTAGCCACCGTTATGCGCTGTCACTGTGTGTCAAGAAAGTCACATTCCTTTTCAGATAAACATATTGAAGGAGTGCTGACACAGTTTTCCCCCAATTTTCCAATCTCCCGCGCCTCAATGATCTCTCGAGTGAGTTTGTCTTTATTTTTCCTAATCACTTCACACTTGTCGAAGACGGGAGTACAGCAGCAGTCACGGCAATGCAGGCCAAGGTGACCTGACACAACTCTAAATACATTATACTTATGCTCCCGCAAGCGATCATTGAGGCAGCGCCCCGTTTGCCCGACGTATCGCCTGCCGCACGAGAGGGGAATAGAGTACACCACTCCCTCCACAAGTATACTGTATATCTATACAACGTCTAGAAACATATTGTCATCGAACGCGGAGTTAAAAAAATCGGCGACGTCATCTAGTAACAATTGCATGCCCTTTCCAGGCACGCAACCGTACTGGGTAGGCTGACATTATGGGGTGGCGGTTCAGAAAACTATTCATCACCACAAAGAGATGCTTTTCCAGCAAATGTCCTAGAACAGGCAGAATATATATGGGGCGGTAGTTTTCTATTGCTTTTGATTGACCCCCCTTGGAAATCGGTCTAACAATAGCCAGTTTCAACGCTTCGGGAATCGAACATGTTTGAATGAAACCGTTGAACATATAAAGCAGCACATGTTTTAACGAATCAAAGTTCCTTTGTAGAAAACCAACGGTAATTCCGTCAGCGCCTGGTGATCTGGTCCACTTAATACTGAACACGGCAGAACGCAAACCCTCTTCATCAATCTCATAAAGAAAAGCGGACGCACAATTCGGTGCCAAGGTTAATTCAACAAAGTTAATCGGACAAGGTTAATTCCTGCACGCTCCCACTGAGTGTTTGCTCGGATGACGCAGCAAAAAAAGGTGTTAAATTTTTCCACCGTCCCCTTAGTATCATCACCAAAGTTCTTAACTATGACGTCATCAAGCATTAAAAATGCTATTACTAATATGTGCACTTTTAGTTAATATGTTACAGCTCTCTCCCCTCTTCAATGTACTTACCTTGAGGGTATTTGAAATAAATAAATAAATAAACTGTATTACATAATTATGGGTACAACTTCTGTAGCTACTTTTGTAACACTTTTTGGCTATTTTTTACTGTCGGCGTACCGGCTACGCGTGAAGAGGCTATATGGGCACAGGAATCAACGTTAGCGGGGGGATATTTAGACAGGGTGTAATTGGTCAGCCCTCTCAAAGTTGCGACGAGTCCCTCGCTGTAGATGAGAAATTTAGCCAGTGCAGCATACAACCGCTAGCCTGGGATCTTTAACGTGCACCACGCAGTAGTGACACACCACCGCAAGCCCGGGTACGATGCTCATCCAGATCGAAACGGGCAGAGGGGGATTGAACCCGGGATCCCTGGGTTCTGCAGCGCGAGCTTTCGCTCCACGTGCTCCGAGCTGGTGTGCGCTAGCCCACACAACCACCGGTCTCCCTCAACGTTAGCGCTCACGCACATTAAGTACTCTAAAGGCCGGTTCACACATACAGCGGAGCGCTAAGTTAGCGCTACGTGAGCGCTCGAAGGAGCGCTCATGTGGCGCTTCCTAGCGCGGGATGTAGCGCTTGTTTAGCGCTTCTGCAGCGCACTGTTAGCGCTACAGAAGCGCTCTGTTATACTTCGTTTCACTTTATCTGCGAGCGAAGCCAAAGCTAGAAGCGCGAGACCAGCGCTTTTTGCATTTCTCCCCAGCTCGCGCGCTCGAGCAAAGCCTGAACGCACGGAGCTTCCGTGCTTCGCGCTTCCAGTTTTGCCTTCGCTCGCACATCAGGTGAAACGAAGTATAGCGCTTCAGAAGCGCTTTGTTGGCGGTCTGTTAGCGCTTTGTTAGCGCTGTCACGTTACTTGTGCCGTGCTTGCTGCTGCGGAATAGCGCGTGCATGGCGATTCCTTTGTTGTTGTTTTTCCTTCGGCATTGAAAGAAGAGGAAGTAAAAGAGCCGCTTTCCAAGCAAAGGGTCGGGTAGGCAATCCAGAGTCATGGAGTCTGAGCGACTAATTGATTGGGTACGACCTCATCGTTTTGTATTCGATATGCGTGACCATGGTTTCGAAGACACGCAGTTAAAAATAATCGCCTTCGAAAGAGCTCTCAGTCTCGGTCCCTCAGCCTAGGAACGGTTCGCCGGGTTCCCGTCGGTATCTCGGTGGCGAAAGAATTCGCGCACCCAGAAGATTCTCCTGGGCGTTAAGCAGTCCCCAAACATATGCACTAATCACGTATGTAAGAGCATTTGTCGCATTTCTGTTTCAGCATCCCACATGTCCGCCATGGTGCTGCTGATGCACACCCAACCGCAGGAACCGGAACCGCAGTGCACGCGCTAATCCGCAGCACCGCGGTACAAGAAGCGCTACTGAAGCGCTAAAGGCCGGTTCCCACATGCAGCGAAGCGCTAATGTAGCGCTTCTCACGTGCCGTCAGCTACTTATCGTCTGCCATGAGCAACAGTTTTGACGGTGCGATGCAATGCTGGTGAACGCTCCCGTCAGGACGCGCTTAGCGCGAGGTCAGCACTATGCTCGTAGCGCTCCGCTACATGTGTGAACAGGCACTAGAGCGCTAACGAGGCGCTACTAAAGCGCTAATCACGCGCTATATTAGAACGAAGTCACGCGCTAAGGAAGCGCCACAGGAGCGCTCCTTCGAGCGCTCACTTAGCGCTCCGCTGTATGTGCGAACAGGCCTTAAGGCAGCACAAGGGTTCTAAGGCCCATAACTTATGAGAACTCAGGTTTGCTTACTTGTGGTGGCTTAGCATTCGAAATAAAAAGAACAAGGAAAGTATATTGTCACGAATGAAAATTGATGAGGCGATGATAACTGAAGAAACTAAACGTTTAATGGGGTGAACTTGTGCCCAAAAATAAAAAGGAAACAGAAGATAACAACAGAGTAGAGCGTCGCGGGCGTCGATGGCGGCGTAACAGCAGGATCGTACGCTGAGGCGGGACTGAGACCGGCTGGCTACGCGGAGCCCCTTTTATACACGTGTGGGCTTCTGGAACAATCGGCGCGGAAGGTTCGGCGTGTAGAACATCTAACCTCGAATCAGCCACACGGTTCTCGAATTCACCAGAACAGTACATTAGAGTCGACAAAAATGCGTACCCGCGGCCAGGAATCGAACCCTGGCTTTCTGCGTGGAAGGCACGCGCGATAACCGTTAGGCCACGAGCGCGCTGCTTGCTTCGTCAGTTGCGCTCACGGCAATATATATATCGCGCATTTTGGATCTCAAGGAAGGTGACAAAAATACTCAGCGCAAATAGTCCCGTGTGTTTTGTATTTAAAACAGAAAGAAAACAGTTGCTTTTTGTTATGTGGGGGTCTGGTGGACAAGATAGGGGACAAACGTTTAATTTACATTTTTTTCTTATGCGTAATGATACGTCAACATCAGGAAATTTGCTTGTTAACAATATCACACCTACGTATGTTTGACGTTCTTAATTGTTCTTGCGGTATTAACATTCGCTCGATCGCTTTATTTATGAATTCCGAAGAACTATATACCGTGCTTGATACCATATCGAAAACATTTGAGTTCCTGAACTGATTTTCTAAAGATAACCAGTTAAATTCAATTAAATAATTTTAACACAAAGTTTGGGACTCCCAGCGAAAGAAACTCTCACAAAGAGCTTGAGAGGGAATGGCTTCATAATACGGGACGCCGAAAAGAATCAGGAAAAATACCCGAGTGCAGCGTTGTTGACGGTCAATAGGGATTAACTTTCAGTAGCTGGCGACACTAAAGCCTACAAAGCGTATCGGTTCAAGCAAGTAAAGAGCTTTCTATAGCGGCTCATGGGGTTGCGCCTGGCGTTCGACTTCAGCCAAACTTGAAAGAGATCACCTCTTTGACGCCCTTTAATTTTGTTTGGAAAAGTTTACAGACTATGAATGTCAGACTTCATTTGACTTGCCAGTGACTTAGCTCATGCCATGAGATCGCCGTATCCAAATGTCCATGTAACAAATAGTTTATTTCGTAAGGCCAATATTATGATATGCTGTTAATTAGTATTTAAGTTAAAGAAATTTGCTAGCCAGCCTAGGTTGGTCTATCAAACTATTTCTCGAGAACTTAATTTCTTTACAGAAAACAAGCCGAGGTAATGTCACTCCTTTATTATACATATATTATCCACGTTATTAGATATAGAGGAAACTTTTCCAGTCTGCGAAGTTTACAAAACGTTGGTGTACGAAAACCAAACATTGAGCAGTAAACTTGTCAGTTCATAAGTTCTTCGTGATTCCGCACATTTGTAGTAATTTTGTCGACCCGCTCCTTTCCTAAGCACTCATGTTTGCAATATCAGAAGAGCAGTCGAATCTCTGACTCGAGCGCGAGCCCTTCTGTACCAGTCGGTCCACGCGCGGCCAAAGCACGGCGGCAGGAAACGAGCGCGTGCTGAAGGCAAAGCTTGTCCTTCTCGTTATTTATTTATTTTTCTGGGAACTATACTGCATCTCATGAGTTGCGTGCAGCAGAGGCAAAAGCACAGGCGCCAGGGCCTGGTCTGGCTTTCATATTTGCTTTCCTTTGACGAGCACCCGCGAAAAGAAAGCACATCTGAAAGCCACAGTGTCCGCGCCTTTGCCTTTGCTGCACACAACTCCCTAGATAGAGTATAGTGTCCGCGGGTACGGCCGTGGACGACGGTAATCCTCCCTGTGCATCAGCGCGGTTGTTTCATTGCCGAACCTGACCGAAATCAACGATGGGCGTGATCGGACGCATCTCGGTGTTCCCAAAAACGCACGCAATTTAGGCTCGAAACGACTTCGTGGTTCACCAAGTGGTTCGGTACCAGTGTTTCATTCGCTCCGTGCTACGAGAAAGAAATTCGAATCGCGAAATTGAGCGGAAACGGCATGAAACAGCAACACAATCGCCTGCACGTTGAAACCGAAACCAACCAGACTGAAGCAACCTAATGGAGGCGAGTGCATCAGCGTCCCCTACCCGCCGGTCGGAAAACTACTGAAATGAAAAGGTCTGAACACCTTTTCTCCGCCTGTTTGGGTCTCGACGCAGCACGGCAGCCTCTAGGAGGGCCGACATATAAACCACCGCTGGGAAATAACCCTCGCCCGGGCCGTTCGGAAATGCTCGGGGTGTAAGTCAACGAGTGGATTTCGGTACTCTGATTGGCGCGTTTTCGGGGGGAGAAAGAGGGGCGGGGGGCGAGGTTTACGTAAACACACCTTAGCGATTCACGCAATTTTTTTTGTTTAGCCGGCTCCCAGATTTGCTTACTGGCTAAAGGCTAGCTGGTGAATCACTGAGGTGTGTTTACGTAAAGCTCCGTCCAGCTCTTCCATCTCCCCGCCGTTAACCAGGTAATCTGACGTTCAGAAAAACACGCCAAGCAGAGTGCCGAAATTGGCCTGTTGACTTACTCCACAAGCTTTTCCCAATACGCGCCCGAGCCTGCATCCGTCGATCCCCCTTTTCCTTCGGCGTACAGGGTTACGCGCGACTGGGTTTTCGATCGGGGCTTCTCTGGTTTTATTTGCTCCGCTGTCGACTGGGACCACCCGTCCCCGCCTCGTAGGGCTGAGCCTCGGGTTCGAACCTTGGGTCTCTCGCTTCGGGCCTCGCTGCGTTTTCCGGAGAAGCGAACGGTGCGTCGGAGGAGATTTGGACGTCGCTCGGAGCAGCTTGGTCCTGTGAGGGTTGGGAGCGCACCGAAGCAGCGGGGAACTTCCGATGCGAATTGCCGTTGTTCTGTGGAGAGGATGGGGAGACCTCGTGAGTTGAGCTATTCGCTCGCTTGCATCGGAAGTTTAGTTGGTCTCAAATTGGTAGAGAGCAGGCTCGAAAAATGCAGGTTAGAAAGCTGAAAAAGAAATAGCAGTTGGGCGAACGTGAATTATTTAAGCGTTACAGTTTCGATTAGTTTGAAGCGATTTGGAAAGAGGAACTTGCGAGTAGGGAGTTTGTTCAAAGGGAATTATATTTTCGTATTGATTAAAGTAGCTGGAGTGATGTGAGTGTTACCCTTATTTTCAAATTTCAATGAACGTGTTAGTTTTGATTCTGTCGAGCATAATTCACTAACAAGCGAAGTAGTACGTGTGCGCTAGTTGATGAAGTGGATACCACGAGTTTTGGGAGACATTTGCCTGAGGTGATGTCGCGCTGTGGTGTTTGTTTTCGTGAGAGCTTGTCGGGATGCAAGCCGTCACACGTCAGGACATTGCGCAGCTGCGCTGACGTTGGCCTCTATTTTAAGATACTCGATAAAATTGCGAGGTTATGCTATGAGCGTATTCACACTTTGGTAATTAACGCATTGTGTTTTTTGTGAGCACAATCGGGAAGCTAAGGTATATATTTTATACAAAAATGTTTCGATGAAATATTTTTTTTATATAAAATGTGTTAGACAATATAAAAAAAAAGGTATTTTCACATTTTAATTTTTTTTTTTGTTTGAACATGAGCAAGATTGCGATGCTGACGCAAAGCAGATAAATTAGTTTAGGAAGTTGTTCGCCAGCTGCACCTGCAAGAGAGTCGATGTTTTCAGCACGGGCGCGTGTAAACAAATGACTTTTAAAGACTACATTTCTTTCTTGCGCTTCCGCCAGATAGAAAATATTGATATTAAAAGAGGTCACCAAGAAATGCACACCGAAAATCGTCTGTCTGCCAGATGATAGAATGGAAACAATTATAATATAATATAAATGAAGTAAAATATAAAACATTGCATTAAAAGAATCTTTTTTTTTATATAGAGTTGTGGGGGAGGGAGGGATTGATGAGGAGCGTCGCTAACGGCAGGGAGGATGCTTCTGCAGCGCGAGCTTTCTACCCTCTATAAGGACCCATATCATACGAGAGGACGATGTTTTAGCGAACAGCGGTCATTTGATCGAAAGACTTTCTAGCAAAGGACGCCCCCCTCCCCCGCTGCGTTCACGCCGGTTCTCGGCGGCTCATTACAGATATGTTAACCCACCTGGCTCACCCGTAAACGCCGCTTGGCGGCGGCCGACCATTCCCTAAATTGCCTTTTGATGAAAAGCCGGCGTTCGCTAAAACGTCGTTCGACCAACTTAGTGCCACACAAGCGAGACACACGGTCGTTTTCATCCTCACAGTGGCTACTGAATACTTGTATGGGGGCATTCGTTGATTTCTGACGCCGTTCAGTTCGTCCCAGACCTAAAATCGACAGAAGCTTTAGAATGTTGTCATCTACAATTATAACTAAACACTCGTATCAATATAAAAAAAAAAACGTGTTTTGAATGTTTTGTGCGCGACGTGCGAGACAAGAGCGGAGAAACGTTTCTTTGGCTCACTTTATTCGTCTTTCCCGAGGCATGTGTGAGTACAAGAGCCCGGGAAATACACGCAGCATGAACGCACAGGAAAACGCGACGGCGCACGCATGATGTTGACCGGTGAATGCGTTTCGCGTTCGTACTCGAGGAGAGAGAGTATTCGGCGGAATGCTTACTTGAGTGTGCAACGTGCGTACGCATGCAATTCCGGCTTCAGAGTCGTTGCGTGTTCAGAGATAACACGTCGACTTAAAAAAAAAAAAAAAAAACGCTTACTGTGGCGAAAATTTTTATTGCGTAAACGATAAATAAAAGCAGTCTTTATAAAATATCATCGCTGTTTCCAAAAATAGTTCCCTCTTCCGAGAGCGTCGTTGTTCCCTGTCACGAAGTTGTGTGTACATTCTACGTGCCTCCTGTTCAGAGTGAGCGCAGAGGAGGCTGTGTAAGCAGAGACAAGCCCCGCAAGGGGTACGCGCACCGTTTCTCGAACAATTTTATTTTTCCTCCATTTCACGAGAGTTCTTCGCTAGATTCACGCCCCGTCTTGTTCTCCGATATCGTGACAAGCTCATCTTTTTGCGATCGCGAAGCAAACAAACAAGCCGCCGAACGAGACACTGGCAACGCTGTAAACAAGCTGACCTTTCGACCGGACCCGCTGGGGCTGAAACGAAAGCCGGTGTTGGGGGAGTTTGTTCTAGCTCCCCTCCTCCTCTCTCTCTCTCTTTCTCTCTCTTTCTTCTTTTATATGTCATTGTTTTTTTTTTCGAGTCATCTCATTCGGCGGTGGCCCGAGGTGGTTTATTGTAGAACGCCCACGCGGGTACGGAGCTCGGCCGCCAGAGGCTCGCGCAGCACCCACGGGCGTTTCGCCACTGGCCGTCTATAATATGTTTCGTGCGATGAATCGCGATAGAAGATTTGTTCGAATTGCCCGAGGTCAGCGGATCGCTGTTGCGCAGTCGGGATCCCGCACTGAGCGAACGCGCACAGCCACGAGCTATAAACACATGTGACGCCAAAAGCACGCTATATGTGGATGCAATCTCATAAATAATTTGGTAGATCTGCGAACTGTTCTGTATTTTGTTCGCTCTTTTATTGTTTACGTGTGTTTGTGTTTCTAAATGAAGTTTTTTTTTTTTTTGTTTCGTTTTTTCTAAGAGAATTTTCGCTGGTTTTTTAATACCTCGATCGCACGTGTTCTTGGCACACTCGTTTCACGAAATAATGTTTCTTGTTAGCGAACCTTGGGCGTTATGGGACTAACGGCTGGTGAACCTATGCGTATTGATTGTGCCAACATAGACTAGAGTTTACTACGGGAGTGCTAGGTACCCATCAGAGGATCTGCGTGCGGTTCACACCATCCAAATTGTGGACGAAAAACAAAACAAAACCAGGTGTGGTCCCGAGGATAAACTGTCCTATGCTCAGTCGTCAGTCTCATCTCTGAGAAGAAAATCATAAAACGAGAAACAATTCTGTATATTTTTTCCCCCGATTTATCCCAATTAAAAACAAACGAGCCAGAAAACGTTATTTTAGACCGCGTAGTCACCTCTGTATCATTCTTATTGTTCTCTTTTTTCTTTCTTCTTTTTCTTTTCGCGGGAGCTATTTGCTTTAGTACTTTGCTGCACCTCCTTCCTCTCTTCTCTACTTTAATATTTACAATGGCCAACACGAGAGCTTTATCCCGCAGGCCTTCGTGAGTATCTCACACTTCATCTTTGCGCAATATATACTTTTTTCCTTCAAATTACCCAAGCACCAAGGAGAAACCTGGGAAGGTATATGTACGAGGGGTACACACGCTTGCCTTACTGCAACGCGTGTAACCGCACTCGCAGCATGCTCCTTGATTTTCGCGTAATTTAGCCAAATGTATACGCTCTTTGTGTCGTCCCTGACAAGATGAGAACGTCAGGGAGGAGGCCCCGTCTCGAGCGCGAGCTTCCTACCTTCAACACCGCTTCGGCGTCACCTCGAGCGCGAGCGGGGACCCTTGGCACGGCGGAAGGCATGGAGTGGGAGTCCTGGCGTTCCAAAGGCACACGCCCTGCCGTTCTCATTCAGGGTGAATTCCGCTCGCAGATCTCGAGCGCTCCAAAAACGCTCCAATTGGAGCGCGCCTATTCCGCTCGCAGATCTGGCTCGAGTTGGTCATGTTCACTCGCAGATCTCTGGCATGTAGCGCCCGCTCCGTGGAGCGCCTCCAACCCCGCCGCACTTGATCCGCGGAAGTTGAGAGATCTTGGCGGAAGTTTACAGAGCGCGCTACGTCATTTCCTTTACCTCGGCGGTGCGCATGCGCGACGAGGCCGCCGGACTGGCCGCGTCGCCGTCGACTGGCTCTGCTCGGATGCTTCGCTTGTTGACGCGGGATTGTGACGGCTCGAACGCTTCTACCTCGCCTAGATCAGGGATACAAAGCCGGGACTGGAGCGTGGCAAATCGCAAGCGCTGACATCTCTGATCGTAAGAGGAAGAAAAAGAACGGGCAGAAAATCGGAATGAGGCAGACGCGAGGTTAGGCCTACTCATTTTGCCGCCACTGATTGTTTACCTCGTTACACTGCATGCCGCCGGCGTTTTGTCGTGCAATAAAGCGAGATCAGATTTGGCAACTACCGTGCAAGTGATGGTTCGTCACCTCTTTGTGTTTATTAAAGTCGTACCAGCAGTCTGAACTCCAGCGATGTCAATCGCTGCGCGTGCCCCGCCGCTTCGAGGCGGCCGAAAGGTATGTGAGGGTGGTGAACGCGGACGTCTTCCTCATAATTTGTTAGATGGGCTTCGTAGTACGGATATTTTCGCCCGGCCTGTGTCGCGTGTTATTTCTTCGGCTAAGCAGTGACAGTTGTCACTGGTCGTCGGAAAGATCAGTCGGCTGAGGCGCTGGTCGGCTTGTCAAGTTCGAGCAGCGGCTATTTCGAACGGCCGATCGTGTCGGGCGAATCGGTGGGTCGCTCCAACAATGCGAGTCCATCTTCCGTTCTTCGATTCGGAGCGGGTCCCACGGAGCGGAATTTCGCCTCTCTCGC
This sequence comes from Ixodes persulcatus, assembly GCA_013358835.2. Classification (NCBI taxonomy): domain Eukaryota; kingdom Metazoa; phylum Arthropoda; class Arachnida; order Ixodida; family Ixodidae; genus Ixodes; species Ixodes persulcatus. The sequence continues at coordinate 3,843,580 of JABSTQ010009654.1, read as the reverse complement.
GGAATTTGGAAAGCTCTCCGGATCTACCAGTGGAATTCACCATGAGTCAGTGACTATGGAAAGATGACTTTGTCCTGCATCCTCGGTGACCGCCAAAAGCGTAATGGGCGGTTCATAAGACTACACATAAAGCTAAGGGTTCACGCCACTCGCATGCACCTCCGTGACCCGATGACGTAGAAGGAAGAAGAAGAAGCCGGGGGGCGGTACGCGGCGAGGAGCACAAGCGCGACGAGTGTTCGGAGGAGATGCGCGTCGCAGCACGAGTCGGATGGTGTCGCTCGCCACTGGCTGCCTCGGTTCGGCTCCGGGCCGGGAAGGGGGGCGGCCCAGGCTGGCGTTCCTCGTGTGGGTTCAGGAGAGCTTGTGCCAGCGGTGGATCTGCTTGGGCGCCGCGGCCATGGCGTCGGTCCAGTGCTGCTGCGCCTGGCCCCGCGCGAACATGAAGGAGCCCAGCACCACGCGGCCAAGGCAGCGGTCTGCGACAGAGACGAGAGAGCAATATTCCCGCTTCCTTCCCGTCTTCGGCAAAAAAATCACAACATCTCCACGTGGTGAATGATGTTGATTGGCGCGAAGCTCTGGTGGTGATGATGATACTGATTTTATTGTTCATAGGTAGTGCTGATGGTGCTGATTTTTTTTTATTGCTCATAGATAGTGCTGAGTTCCGGGTTGCGTTTCGACTTCATTATTACTGCTTTATGGACGGTAAAATGCAGAGCCAGTGGTTCTTCCAGCGGATCAGCTTAGATCCGCTAAAAGCCATGGGAACGCATCTCCACCGCTTAAATCAACGGTCCATGTCAGAAATAGAATGTGTGGTATAGAACGCGGTTATATACGCATTTGAGTATTTGACCGCAGCGCCCTCTCGTCTATAAACGTTGAGCCAATGCATGCAAAGTTTAACGCGATTATGTACGCATTTGACCGCAGCACCCTCTCCTGTATAGACGTTGAGCGGCTACATGCAACGTTTCATTCATGACAGACAGATGGGATGGCAATCGATGTGAGCACGGACGCCGGACGGATGGACAAGGCTAGACCCTAAGGAGCTTCGCCCCTAAAAAAAAAAAAAAAAGAAACGAAACTGCGGCGACTATTGGGGCACGGCACACTCCGTAGAGTTATTATAATGTACGCTATATGTTCAACTGGTGCTAGTGTGCTGTCACAAATTGAAGCAGACAGCAACCAGTCGAAAATTGACTTCCGGTAATGCATTTCTATAGAAAAAAAGTGAGTGCGGTTTCTTTCCTGCGCTCGATTATAAGAGAAAATATCTCGAATAATTCGTACGTACTAGGTAGCTTGGAACATTTCTCAGTGAGGCAGACGAAATAATTAGTTAGGGCGTTTTTCTTTCCAATTCATCGCATTAAAAACGGTGCTATAACGGCTTCGTATATGTATTTATGTGCACTGTCGGACATAGTTAGCGCAAACACGACGTCGGCACTTTTCAGCAGGGGAACTATTTGTGCCAAACGAACGAAAAACATCTGAAAAACCAAAAAAAAAAAAAACGGCGAAAACTACGCAGTAACACTGGATCGATAACTCCCTGTGCATGTATGATCAAAATAAATTGAAGAGACGTAATATAGTCCGATTTTCAATAAGCAAGTACGGCTTTATTCCTTCAGCTCTGTGCGAATATACTTGTTCCGCGTTCAAAACGTCACCCGCACGCTGAAAATTTATTGGAAGAAGTGCCTGATAAAAGTTGCCTGGCCTAGAAGTTAATCAAAAGAGACGCCTTTCATAACCCCAAATGCTTTATTCTTTACGTTTTGAATGTTTTTAACCGCTCGTAAAGATGCGCGACGGGGTGATTCTCATATAGTGACGGGACTGGTATACTAGCAATATATAAGCGTCACCGGAGTGCCGGCGAACCTTGAACACAGCCTAGATTCCTTTCGATTGCTATTTTGCTTAGAATTGTCGCTCGTTTTTACACGCCTGCTGGAACATAGGTTTGGAACTGAATATAGCGAAGTGAAGCATCCTTCACTGATGAAAGAACATGCGGAAACTAAAGCAAGTACACTTTTACACTGTTAATCAAGGTAAATACTATTCCGTACGACTCAAATAGCAAAAATGTTTTATGTTATTTTCCGGCGAAGAGACAAAATGCACGCGCGTTTTCCCGTAGGAATGCGCAGGAGCACCGTAAAAATAGACTGGTTGCTGTCTGCTTCAATTTGCGTTCCAGAAGTCGCATAGACACTAGCGCCAGTTGAACCCTTTTTTTTCCGCGCAAAATTTTGCGGAAAAAATTTCCCCGCTAAATTTAGCAGAAAACATTTTCCCGCTAAATTTAGCGGAAAAAAATTTCCCCGCTCGCGAAAAAAGTTTCCCACTAAATTTATCAGAAAAAATTCTCCGCTAAATTTATTGGAAAAATTTCCCCGCTAAATTTAGCGGAAAAATTTCCCCGCCAAGTTTAGCGGAAAAATTTCCCCGCTGAATTTAGCGGGAAAATTTCCCCGCTAACTTTAGCAGAAGATTTTCGCCTAAATGGGAGGCGAGCAGGAGAGGAGGAAGGGCATAGCCTCCTCTCCATACCTTCCCCTCCTTCTCCCCAAGAGCTGCGCTTTAATTTGGCGTTACATGGGATTGTAAACGCCTTTCATTTTTTTGTGTGTGTTCCGATTTTCGTTTAATTGGAATTATTCGGTCACAAAGTTTTTTAGCCACGCGTTGATCACGTGAGACTCCACCCCCCCCCCCCCTCTCACGAGAAGTGGAGTGTTACATGACCTTGTCGTGTCACGTGACACGATGGTGTCGTGTAACGTCATTTTTTCACACGATCACTGTCCGCCAAGTTTAGCGGGGCCAAAGTCCCCGTGAGCTGGCACCTATAGTGCATGTGCTGGTCGCATGGTTGCGTGGCTACTATCTTTTTACGCTAAAGTAAGCTCTGGCATGACATAAAAATCTCGGCTGACGTAGCACTTATAGTGCTGTAAGGAAGGCAACCGTGGCGTTACAAACGTATATAATTCACATTTCTGAATGATAACGTTCGCGTTGTTTGTGATTCATTTTACTCTCCCTTTTATCCAAAATTATCGACCACCGTGATCATTTTGTGAATTAAAATTCACTGGAAAGTTTTCCAGGCTCGTGCATTTGGCTGAGTTAACGTGAAATCACGCTTGTACTTAGCTAAATAACAAAAAGAAATCAGTAACCACTTTGAAGTTGCTTGAAAAGGTCAAATGGCGTTTTCATAATCAGCCATGCTTGTCAGACTGTTCAAAAGAACACTCAAGTGTGGGTAGAGCTCATGTTGTTAGGGTAGTAACTCAATCTCTGCATCTCGTTGCGTAGAAAAAATACGATCATATGTGATCTTCTTTTTAGTAATAACGCTGCCAAACATTGGAATTCGACCCCCTTTTCACAGATATCCCAGAAAAAGAGGGCGAGGCACGGTGCTTGATCACGTGTTTTAGATGCGGAGCATCTCTTGCTCGGGTCTATGTCCCGCGGCGTCGTAGTCCGCACTCACACTACGCATGCGCAACTCTCCTCCTCTAGTCTCCTCTCCTTCAAGTGTGAGCGGTAGCGCGCTGCGCGCGTTCCCCATCACGTGACCGGGGCGGGGTCAGAGGCGAAACCGTGTTTCCCCGGAGGAGGGAAAGGAGGAAAGTTTTCGGCGCGTGGGTCGCAGCGCCAGGCCAGGCCTTTCTAGTGGGGTGAGCTTTCCCCGCAACTTCGCGGCTGTCGTCTGCTAGCATTTCCTGACCGCTCGCGTCCGTTGCAGCCTAGATCTCGCCGGCCAGCCCGGTCTCGACGAGGAAACCTGCAAGCGCTGTTAGGGCATTTTGCGCCGCCTTACCGTGTGGTCTGATTAGACTTTATAAGTTACTCGTGCTACATCAGTTCACCGCTTTTGACTCCACTTCACTCCGTTCTTCCGATGAAGGGTTATGGAAGCAACAGTCCCGTCAGTTAGTGGGTTGGCGCAAGCAAGCGTCAGCACCACCCCGATGCTCCGCATCACCCCATGGTTCCCCTCGGGAAGATGGTGTAATTTTTTAACGAGGACAATCCACGAATTCTTCTATCTTTGGTTTTTCCAGGACGCCTAGAACACCTAAATTGAGTTTGTGCTAGAAAAATACCGAAAGAGAACCCTTTGCATACCCTCACTGTGAACACTGCCATCAAGGCGCCTTCGAACGCTGGGCAAATAGTTTCAGCGCTTAGGACGAGTTCAGAACGCTATCAGCCCAACGAAAACTCCGTGCGTCGGTTGCGTAAGATTGGGGTGTCACCTTGACCCAATTTTGTAGAATACGTGGTGATTCAGTTTATTTCTGTACTATAGTCTGGAGCCGTCTCACGCCCCGCCTTATATAGGGTCCGTTTTCTCCCTCACTCTCCGCCAGGGCAGCAGGTGCGACCGCCGAGTGCGTAGCAGAAAAGTCCGCCGCGTCGTAGCCAGAAATGAGTCATAGCCATGGTTCTCCGCAGTTAGGCCAGGCCTCTCTCCCCTTCCGGAGCGCACACCCACACGCACACACACACACGTCCCGTTGACGTCACGGACGCGTTGAGACACGTTTTGGGCAGGCTTCGACAGGTGGCTGGCAGTCCTGACACGTCGGGACTCGTTTCGGGACTCGTTTCCGCAGCGTTGAAACTCGGAAAAGGTTGCCGAATGTTCCATTCTTAACAGCCCCTCCGGGGCCAGGGAAACCTCGAATGGCCGGTGGTACAATCGCTGGCCTGAAGAGGTGGGCTTGGAGTAGGCCTTGAGAAGACGCTGCAAGCACCAAACAAACTCCCAAACCTCTCAACGGAGGCATCAGCGGAAACGTCCCCCACAACACCACGCCACACCGCAGTCAAACGCTCGGAATTCGCCAAAGACCCGCCAGACTGGATTACGGATTACCAAAATTTGGTACAATTTCGGGTATCGCCAAAAAAACTAATTTTTCCAACGAGGTCACTAAGAACAAAAGACAAAAGACAAAAACTTTTCGCAATTTGTGAGGTCATTTTGGGGTTTCAACGAAGTGCCCCCACTTAGATCCTCATTCCCGTGGATGACGAAGACCTCTGAGATCATCCCTACTATTTTTCGTGATGTCAGAAAAATCTGCTCAACCCATCGGCATTGCCGTTAAATTTGCCTTTCCTTTTTCTTACGCTGAAGTCATAGTGATCGATTTTCACGTGATTTCTAGACGTGAAAATGCGGTCCTTATAGCGCCGATAAAACAATCCGCCTCTTTCATTCCCCGTCACATTGGTCCTAGCAATCTCCTGAGCTGTACAGCGAAACCCTGACACACTAGGGTCGCTCTTCTGCTCGGCTGTCAAAGACACTCTGTCTACTCGCAACAGACGATCCAAATTACGTGACGTCGGAGCTACGAGACATCCTTTAATGATCCCGTCTTCCTCCGCCTTTTTCGCGGGCTCGTTGGGACGGCGTACGCTTTCTAGCGCTGCGAGGTCAGGCTGTTCTACAACCTGGTCCCTCTCATCCCGGTTTTCTGCCTCCAACTCTGGGAGTGCTTGCTCCCCGTCAGCTGCCTCTGGCTCTGGATCACTCGTCAACAAAGGGGCGACCTGACGCGATTTGGACCTCGTGCACGACTGAACTAGCCCTTCTCCCAGTTGTTGACCCCTTTTGCGCAGCAGGAAATCTGACCGGTTTGAAAACAAATAAGGATACTCCAACGGGACTGTTTGCGAGACAGCCGCCTCTGTCACTAGCTCTCCGAACGGGCCAGTTATCCTTACTGTCGCCATAGGCAGACAGACACTGTGCTTTTCAAGCAGCTGCTTGATCCAAACTACCTTTCCCGTAAAATCGGATGGCGTTACATACGACGGATGGACAACGTCCATCGTCGCTGCACTGTCACGAAGCACCCTGCACGGCTTTTCGTTTACCTGGAGCTCGTGAAGATAGGGACGAAGGAGCTTCAGGTCCTCGTCACTACCGTTCACGCACGAGAACACCACCCGCGGTTTCTTACATCTGGCCGCTGTGTGTCCCGGCTCCTGACAGTTGTAGCACAGGAACGGCTTCCTTGCCTCGAACTGCCCTGTTGGGCTTTTCCGCGCCTCGTCTCCGTTCGAGTGTTCTGCGCTCTTTTCTGGGACCTTTTGTCCTGCTTCGGGCTTCTCGGGCCCGTTTTCTCGCGAGCCGTTACCCTGTCGGAAGGTCTTGCGCTGATCGCTTCGGCCGGATTCGCTTTCCTCTCCGCTCAGCTTTCTACGCGTTGCGTACTCTTCGGCTAGCTCAGCGGCCCTTTCGACAGAGTCGACTCCCACCCTGTCCTGCACCCAGAGCTTGACTGACTGCGGAATGCTACGAAAGAACTGTTCGAGGCACACACACTCGACTACCTTGTCTCGGCTTTCGTACACTTCCTCGCTCTTCAACCATTCTATCAGGTTGGTTTTAAGCCCGTACGCGAATTCCGAGTAGCCCTCGCTGCTCTTTTTGGATGCGTTTCTAAACCTTTGACGGAACGCCTCGGCAGAAAGGCGGTACCGCTTCAAAAGGCTGGACTTCACCTTGTCGTAGTCGTCCGCGTCTCCAGCACTAAGGCGCGCGACAACCTCTGCAGTCTCACAGGGCAACAGAGTCAAAAGCCGTTGCGGCCACGTTTCTGGGGCGAAGCTCAACTTCTCACATGTCCTCTCAAAGTTAACTAAGAATAGGCCCACGTCTTCCCAACTTTAAACGGCTGCATGAGCTTCTTCATTTGATACGACTCGGTCTCACTTGCTCGTACCGGAGCCCCAACTCTACTGTTCTGCGAGTTTAATCGCTGTTGTTCAATTTCGAGCTCTAGCCTTTTCAGCGCTCGCTCCTCTGTCGCTGCAGCCCGCTCCTGTTCTCGTTCCTCTTTCGCTGCAGTCTGTGCTCGTTCCTCTTTTGCTGCAGCCTGTTCTCGCTCTCGTTCCTCTCTTGCTGCAGCTTCACTCTTAGCGTTCTGAAGCAGTTCCCACGCAATTTTAATTTCCTCTGCTTCCGCGCTCTCTGAAATCGCTTTACTGATCTCAGATTTCTTCATCTTTTGCTCCACCTCCACACCCAATTCTTCACATAAACAGAATAAATCTGTTCTCAGTAACCTCATTAGATCCATGATCGCTGCTCTTTAGCTTTGGCTTTGTTCTAAAACTTGTCGCGAGGTTGTACCAAAAACCTAGCGCACGAGTCAAACACTAAGGATTCCCAGCAGTTCCAAATTAATTACCCATAATCTGAAGCCTGGCGAATCTCAAAGCAAAGTCCAAACGCTCACCCGCAGATGTAGCACGATGTCGCATGGTCCGATCCCAACCGCTGCCAACCAGTTGTTCGAGGCGGAGTTTAAGCCGCACGTCCTGAGGCCTCCTGGCTCCTGACGACGACCATTCCCCGAAGTGAAGAACCCAGGGGTCCAATGGAGGTGGGAGAATTGGTAACGTAACGAACGGTTTAATTACATGGTAGCGATACAGTCGTCAAATCCAAGAGAACAACTGGAGCCGTCTCACGCCCCGCTCACGTGACACGATGGTGTCGTGTAACGTCATTTTTTCACACGATCACTGTCCGCCAAGTTTAGCGGGGCCAAAGTCCCCGTGAGCTGGCACCTATAGTGCATGTGCTGGTCGCATGGTTGCGTGGCTACTATCTTTTTACGCTAAAGTAAGCTCTGGCATGACATAAAAATCTCGGCTGACGTAGCACTTATAGTGCTGTAAGGAAGGCAACCGTGGCGTTACAAACGTATATAATTCACATTTCTGAACTGATAACGTTCGCGTTGTTTGTGATTCATTTTACTCTCCCTTTTATCCAAAATTATCGACCACCGTGATCATTTTGTGAATTAAAATTCACTGGAAAGTTTTCCAGGCTCGTGCATTTGGCTGAGTTAACGTGAAATCACGCTTGTACTTAGCTAAATAACAAAAAGAAATCAGTAACCACTTTGAAGTTGCTTGAAAAGGTCAAATGGCGTTTTCATAATCAGCCATGCTTGTCAGACTGTTCAAAAGAACACTCAAGTGTGGGTAGAGCTCATGTTGTTAGGGTAGTAACTCAATCTCTGCATCTCGTTGCGTAGAAAAAATACGATCATATGTGATCTTCTTTTTAGTAATAACGCTGCCAAACATTGGAATTCGACCCCCTTTTCACAGATATCCCAGAAAAAGAGGGCGAGGCACGGTGCTTGATCACGTGTTTTAGATGCGGAGCATCTCTTGCTCGGGTCTATGTCCCGCGGCGTCGTAGTCCGCACTCACACTACGCATGCGCAACTCTCCTCCTCTAGTCTCCTCTCCTTCAAGTGTGAGCGGTAGCGCGCTGCGCGCGTTCCCCATCACGTGACCGGGGCGGGGTCAGAGGCGAAACCGTGTTTCCCCGGAGGAGGGAAAGGAGGAAAGTTTTCGGCGCGTGGGTCGCAGCGCCAGGCCAGGCCTTTCTAGTGGGGTGAGCTTTCCCCGCAACTTCGCGGCTGTCGTCTGCTAGCATTTCCTGACCGCTCGCGTCCGTTGCAGCCTAGATCTCGCCGGCCAGCCCGGTCTCGACGAGGAAACCTGCAAGCGCTGTTAGGGCATTTTGCGCCGCCTTACCGTGTGGTCTGATTAGACTTTATAAGTTACTCGTGCTACATCAGTTCACCGCTTTTGACTCCACTTCACTCCGTTCTTCCGATGAAGGGTTATGGAAGCAACAGTCCCGTCAGTTAGTGGGTTGGCGCAAGCAAGCGTCAGCACCACCCCGATGCTCCGCATCACCCCATGGTTCCCCTCGGGAAGATGGTGTAATTTTTTAACGAGGACAATCCACGAATTCTTCTATCTTTGGTTTTTCCAGGACGCCTAGAACACCTAAATTGAGTTTGTGCTAGAAAAATACCGAAAGAGAACCCTTTGCATACCCTCACTGTGAACACTGCCATCAAGGCGCCTTCGAACGCTGGGCAAATAGTTTCAGCGCTTAGGACGAGTTCAGAACGCTATCAGCCCAACGAAAACTCCGTGCGTCGGTTGCGTAAGATTGGGGTGTCACCTTGACCCAATTTTGTAGAATACGTGGTGATTCAGTTTATTTCTGTACTATAGTCTGGTGTTGCCAGATGAGGTCTGCAGGAGAAGCTTTGCCTCCAGGGCCGGCTTGCTTGAACAGCGTCTCAGCTGAGACTGGGTGAAAGAAAGCACTGCAAAGGCTGGGTCGCGCGAGCGTCTTGAGACGCAGCTTGAGTCCCGCTCAGCTCGTGCGCTGGCTTTGGCAGTGCTTTCTTTCACCCGGTCTCAGCTGAGACGCTGGTTCTAGCAAGCCGGCCCAGGACACGCTCGTCGCCGCTTCAGGGCGTGTCTGGCTGCGCGTGCGCAGAGCTCTGCTATGCGGAGCGCAAGTTCGTCTGCTTCTTGCGCAAGGGTTGCGGTGACGTCAGAACGCCGAGCTTCGATTGGCTCGATTGAAAGAACAGTGGGTAGACCTCAATGCTAGCTGTTTCGACCCACTATCTTTTCATATCAAGCCAGTCGGAGCTCGGCGTTTTGACTTCACCGCTACCCTTGCGCAAGAAGCAGACGAACTTGGCTCCGTATAGTCCAGTTTCTTCTGGTCAGTGTATGGTGCCTGGAACACGTCTCCGGCTGGTGTGTTTACCGCGTCCAAAAATTGGTTCCTCGATTTCCACCCGGTGACGTCATAGAGGTGTCACGCTGTCGCCGCCCGCGATCCTGGCGGTGTCACAGCAGCGGTGGGGGACGTGGCAGATGCCTGATCTGCTGCAGGTCGCTGTCCAGCTTGACAGTACGCGGAAGCTTCGGGAGCCAGGAGTTGGGACGCCCCGACGACAGCGACACTCGCGTACGCTCGTGCTTTTCACCAGCGTTTCCACGGCCAACCGCCAACACTCTAAGAAATTAAAGGGTACATTCTTACACTCCCTTGTCCCATATATGATACCCCAAATCTTCAGTTCGAAGTAGAGCGCACTGACGTCGAACCGGTGAGACCGGCTGCCAGTGCGCTGTACGCGGAACGGAAGTTTTGTGGCGCATTATATGGAACAAAAGGGTATAAAACGACACCCTATTTTTGTTTACAGTGTGGTCGCAACATCCTACAGCATGACACCCCGGCTTTTGTGACGTCATATGATGCCACTCCGGGACCCCTTTAGGTGTATTGGCGCGCTCAACGCACCAGTCGGAAACACGTTCCAGGCAGCGTAGCCAGGGGGCGCTGTGGCGTCCGCGAGACGCGACCATGGAAGAGTCGCCTCGACTAGCGTCGAGAGACAGTACCATTTAACTAGGGGTGTCGCGAACTTTTGTCGAACCAGATTTTTAGGTCGAACTTTCGGGGTTCGACTCGGTCGAACCGGTTCGACGAACCTTCGAACTTTTCACCAGATTCGACCGGTTCGACTTTGTGGACAGTGTGGACAGTCTGTTTGGAGAATTTTTTTTTTATGCAAAGGGTTATTTTATTTTATAAACAGTTGCAAATAAAAAAAAACGATTTTCATCAGTGAAGAAGGTAATACCTTAATTATTTTGTACTGTATTAACTGGAATAACCAATCAGCGCTGCCCTTAATTCATCCCTTAGCCATCACCATCCAATCCGAAGCCAACTGGCTAGCCTGTCGCGTATGCGCACACGAGTCGAACCTCAATACAAGGTTCATCGAATTTTCCACTAAAAGTTCGAAAAAGTCGAACATGGTCGAACTCGAACCTCGGCCGGTTCGCGACACCCCTACATTTAACATAGAGGTTTCGTAGATCGCTTCCGCTGTCCCGCAACGTTCTCCGGAAACCGCTACGAGATCCGAGACTGCGGAGAGCGTATAGCGGGGGTTGGACTACCACTTCAACAAGCCCTTAAAGGGGCACTCAAGTGATTTTTGAATTCGTGTTTTGATGATGATAGCTGAATTTAGACGCCCTAAGTATCCCTAAAAACCAAAAAGTATAGTCATACGGTGATTATTTCTTTAATAAAAATGTAATTGAAGGCCACCAAACCTCGGATCCACCCGAAAACGAAACCACTCTCATTGGTCCTCGCACGCTTATCAAAAGGATCTCGGGCCAATGGCGTTGGACGACGTTCCGTCGCGCAGTGATCCCGAGGTAGCCGCATCGGCCGAACCTCTTTGTCATTCGAGCTTCGATCATGGCGGAGTTCTCTACGCTCAACGTTACTAAAACACTCAGTTGGGAAACTGCCATAGAGACTGCCCTGAAAAAGTGTCCCCGATCTGTCCTCGCGAACCGAGCTAATGGCGAACACGACGCCGCCATTTCTCCCGCAGCGGCCACTCGAGGAACCGCACGTTACTTCCATTTTGAATATAATCTGTTAGAACAGATACAGTGGAAGAGGTTACAGGGGTGCCACCCCCATCTCCCTAGCGGACGCGCCGCGTCTTAATAACCGAAGTTAAAATGCACCTAGGTCGGGACGTGCTACCTGAAAGCGCCGCTGAGGCATGGTCGTATAAAAACAATATTAAATATGCCGCAAAACCTTGCAAACTAAAGATTTTAAAAACATCACGCGCCCTTCATTTTGTACTAATCTCTAATAAATATCATACAAAAAAAGTATTTTTCGTTTGTTTTTACGCAAAAACATGCTTTATAAAAGCTCAAGGTGACCACAGTACAGACAAATGATAAAGAGTGGCGCTGTTATCGCATTTAGCTCGGTCTCGGTGGACGCCAGCGGCCCAGGTTTCGACGGCGAGTTTCCCAACTGAGTATTCTAGTAACGTTGTCTATGCTCGAGGACCTGACGCCGTTAGAGGTTGAAATTCTTCGGCGGACAGCCGACCTGGGTAATGATTTCCTATGACGCCACTTCGACGTGCGATGTGGACGATAGCAGCGCTTCGGAGTCATGTTCGGGTTCCGAGTACGGCCAAACGCAGACCTTTTCGGGCATTCTTCGATTTGCGGTTGGGGCAAGTCGTAACCGAACCAACGTTTGACATCGCAGCGTTACCTTTAGTACGTGATGCCAAACGATGTCGCCACGTTGCCTTTCGCCTCGGGAGGACGGGGGAAAGGCTGGTTCAGACATGTGCAACGAGCGTGTACCTACGACTGCGTTTGTTGCGACCGGAATGACCGCTCTCGTTGCGAGCGTTCAGGATTGCTAACACTAATCACTTCTCTCCGGTGATGAAAACGCGTGAAAATTCGCATCCTTTATACGGTACGCGCCAGTAATACCTTGAACTTGAGCACACGCATGAAATGCGCCAAATAAGAAATCCGGGCGATGTTCGAGGACACAAATGCTTAGAAAGCACCACTGCAGTCGAAGTAAACAAACACGACGGCACGGGCGTTTCTGCTGTCTTGAGAGTGCCGCCACGACATCGCCGCACGAGTAGGTGGATCTTCCCTTTGAGTACGTGCTGGGTCATCATAGCGACACACGACGAAAATTCACAGTCAAGGATAGCGCTTTTACGCGGAACGATGAGCTTTCACCACGCCGTCCACGTCGACCTGCAACGCGCACAGATACGTGCGCTTCCGCGCATCCCGGGGGAGCGGGAAATTCACCCCCCCGCGGAGGAAGGCAAGGAGAAAACGTAGTCCCTTGTTTGTGAAACGATAATTGCAGTATCGCGTATTCTAAACTAGAAATATTTTACGTCTTTTGAAATTATCATGCACAACATATTTAAATGAACTGAAAATTGTTTCTTTAGCGAAACTTTACAAAGGCCGCCAAAATTTTCAAACATACGATAATTTCATTGGTCCTCGCAAGTACAGAAAAGAGTCCGCACGTATTTTATTCCTGCGTGATTAATAGGCGGTTCTGCCTTCTGAAACTGAAGATACTCATTCACTAACACTTCCTTAACGCCATCGCACCAAAAAGTAGCTTCTCCAAAAACTGCTTGACTGCCCCTTTAAAGGGGTAGGGAAACGAAATTTCAGCGCTCATTTTATTGCTTGAATGTGTTGCATGTTGCACCCTAACCTCAAAAACACCAGTCTTCCGTTGAAAGGCACAAGAAAACTAATTTTAAAGCTAAATAAACGATCTTCCAATGTGCACCTGGTGGATGCATGCGGAGCCTATTTGGGAGGTAGTCTAGCAACGTTGTGGAATCTGCTACGTAGTCGTGACGTAGCAGATTCCTCTGGAGCAGCGCCGTTCTTTGGAATTACGCTCAACTGTTTAAAGTCACCTCGGCCTGAACGTGTTTGCCCCTTTTCGAATGAATGCGAAAGCTTGGTAATGTGGATGCTTGGGCAAGTTGGTAATTCATGCTTGGATGGAACAGCGCGGATGAACAGTCACACTCACATGCACACAGAAGCAAACAGACTCGCAGCGCTGACTTTCAACTCAGTTCTATATTTCTTCTTCCTCAAATCTTCAACTTCTTCACCTTTGCCGTTAATGAGAACAATTTAAATTTTTACACACCAGAGACCAAATAGGCAATACACATTAAAAATAACTAATAATTAAATAAATCATGCAAAGACAACTCAAGAAAATTATACTAAAAAATTAAAAATTAAAAATTATATTTAAAAAATAATAAAGCGAAAAATTTCTCATCACTATTGGTGCTTTGATGATATCTCTAGATAAACCAATTCCTTCTTTGACAAAGCTACGGATGATACACTAACACATTGTTTGTCCAACCTGGCTATTTTTTCTGCTTCGATGATCTCCCGTATCAGCTGATTTCCACTTCTGCCTATGACAGTGCAATTACTCAGGTCCGCTGAACACCCGCAATCCCGGCAATGGATACCTAGATTCCCTGATATTACTCTGTTGATGTTATAATGATGCTCTCGTAACCGGTCATTGAGACACCTCCCGGTCTGCCCGATATACTGTTTTCCGCATGAGAGGGGAATGACATTGGATTAAATTGGGATTTTTGATTTGATTTTTGATCTGTCGCAGAAAAACTCCTTCAGAAAATCAAAAATCCCAATTTAATCCAATGTACGAGAGCATCATTATAACATCAACGGTTACGAGAGCATCATTATAACATCAACAGAGTAATATCAGGGAATCTAGGTATCCATTGCCGGGATTGCGGGTGTTCAGCGGACCTGAGTATTTGCACTTTCATAGCCAGAAGTGGAAATCAGCTGACACGGGAGATCATCGAAGCAGAAAAATAGCCAGGTTGGACAAACAATGTGTTAGTGTATCATCCGTAGCTTTGTCAAAGAAGGAATTGGTTTATCTAGAGATATCATCAAAGCACCAATAGTGATAAGAAATTTTTCGCTTTATTATTTTTTAAATTTAATTTTTAATTTTTTAGTATTATTTTCTTTAGTTGTCTTTGCATGATTTATTTAATTATTAGTTATTTTTAATGTGTATTGGCTATTTGGTCTCTGGTGTGTAAAAATTTAAATTGTTCTCATTAACGGCAAAGGTGAAGAAGTTGAAGATTTGAGGAAGAAGAAATATAGAACTGAGTTGAAAGTCAGCGCTGCGAGTCTGTTTGCTTCTTGTGTGCATGTGAGTGTGACTGTTCATCCGCGCTGTTCCATCCAAGAATGCGAAAGCGCGAAAGTCAACCAGACGCCATGATGGACTCGTTGAGGCACGTCGCGGGGTTGCTCGTGTGACTTTGCTGTACACTTCGAAGCCGCTCACACGACAGGTGAAACGCCAGTCACCCCGCGGGCACTTCCAACGGCTCGGTTGTAACGCGCTGACGGTATTGACACCACTACAACGCTGACAACGCCACCAACGGCAAAGCTCATAACCAAGCCAGTCTTGCCACGTCACGGATGCGGGGAGTCTTTTTTGTTGTTTTTGTTTGCGCCGGATATCCCATGACGCATCGCGCCCTCCGTTCGCTTCTCTTCGAGCGCTCGCTCGAGTGCACCGTTTGGAACGAAAAATATAGCCAATCGTTCAAAATACAAACGTGCGATTATGAATTACGGTTATTATCCGTCATGCTTGACCCATTTCCGAACGAAATTTGAATATTTCAATTTTTGTTTCCGTACCCCTTTAATGCCCCCCCCCCCCCCCCCCAACTAATGATGACCACCTCGTTAATCTTTCGTAAGCCTTCTCTCTCTCTCGGCGTCCTAGCGTCCCATCATGCACGATCCACGGGCGTAAACTAGCGTCTGTCAGCGTCCTTCAGCGTTTGTAAACGGGCACTAACAGAGCGTTTAAAGCCTCCTTCCCGCGCTTGCAGCCGAGTAGGACCGGCTGAGACGAGAGCGACTTTTAAGCCTCTTGCGACGTCTTAGGACCTGCTCCGCAGCAGCGCACCTGGTCCTACACCGTCGCAAAAGGCTTAAGAACCGGTCTTGTCTCACTCGGTGGCAAGTGTGTGAACGGGACTTGAAAGGATTAAACGCTACGCACAACAGAAACGCGACCTAAAAATACCCGAATTTGCAAGCCAGGGGCGCTGCTAGAAATTTGAGAGCTACAGGACCATCGAGGGTAAAAAGCTCGAGTTGAATGCGGAGCATCTACATCTGATCTTACGTTGCAACTCACACTTTGTAGCCACTCGACTGAACAAATGCAGGCCACAGTGAAGCCCAAACGTCTAATTATCGCGTCGCAGCCAATGAGGTCGCGTCATTAGCCGAGAAGAAAGCCCAAGAACACATCACGAAGCGAAAAGGGTGAACATAAGAACTCACGACCTGCGTTTTGCAAGCTGTCAGTGAGTGTAGTCCTAACGGTTCCCTGATTTTAAGAAAACCTGCCTATTCTTTCCCTGTACGAGTGTTTCAGGTACGCGCCTACAAACCTCTAAAGCTCGTGCTCGCATTTCACCCACAAAGGTTACTTTGTGAGATTACCAACCAAAGACGTGTTTCACGTGCCGATTTCGGTACTCTCAAGAAATTTCCGAATAACTGTCACTTGCCTTATTCTAACGCTTATGCAGAAAAAACAATTTTATAGTTTAGATTTTGAGATGTACTTTTGCCTTCGAAGTTCACTGGTTCACGCTGTATGTGAGAAATTCGGCCAATGCGGTACGACTCGTAACTTGGAGTCCTTAACACACGTCCTGCAGTAGTATAATTATACGACCACACGCCAGTATGCATGATCATGCTCATCCTTAAAAGCTTCATGCGAAAAAAAAGCGGGATTATGGGCTTTGTTTTAGGACACAGACGAAACCCTGCCCTGTAGGAATATTGAGATACAATAGAGAGTTCTAGCGTAGCTCTTCCGCCTGGAGCGGTGCTGTCACCGGGAGCAGAAACTGTGATGTGAAAGCACACTCCGTCGCATCATAGAATCGGCTGCAGACGCCAAGTTCAGCTTCAGAGCTCGAAGCTCTGGCGTCCCCTCGCGCACTATCATAGCACTATCATCCCCCCCCCCCCTCTCCTTCAGTTTCTCAATGCATACGCACCTTTCGTGGATCGTTCGCAAGAGCTTTACGTTCAAGCGGGGAGCTATAGGGGGGGCTCGTGCCATCAGGTTGAGCACGGATGTAGCACGCACCTACGATCTACGAAAGGTCCATAATGAGTGGGCAGTTTAACGCTTAGACACAAAGAAGGTGCCAAAGGTGCTGTTATGCTCACGGCGTTGTTTGTTTGAACTGAAGAAAATTGTTTCGTATTTGCTCGAGAAATAGCCGCACTTCTTGCGAATAAGGCCCTTGCGTCTATTTTCCTGCAGAACACACATACAGCCAATTATCGCGTTCTGCATAAAAAGAACGCAGCGAATAACGAGGTCGAGAACACGACTCTCCATAAGAATGCGATATGAGTAGAGAGCATTTTCTTGCGAAACGTTATTACCGTCCCGTAAACCGCTGCCATCTTTCTGTCGATCGCAATGATTTGCTATCCTCCTGCTCCGCCAGAAAACAGACCCACCGGCTTTGTTCATTAGCGGCGCGACCATTACTCGAGCAAATACGGTAACCTCCCATTGCCGTTAAAAGCAAGCAACGGACTGCCGTTAGCCGTGGTAGTCCGTTTATCTCGCGTGCTCTTTGTCCTGGTGGGAGCCTGCTCAGGTGCGCTTCCTTGGGAGTGAATGATTTATAGCGAGTTCGTTTCACACGCACTGGCACCGTTCGAGTTCTCTCCCAGAATGCATCGCACTCGCAGAGTGTTGCACGGAGAACTGGACTCAAACGAACTCGCCAAATGCACCGAGTGCAGAAGACTGATGCTGCCGCCATCTATGTTGTAAAAAAGGTACCGACCTGAAACCGAAACTAGCGCCTTTCTGTTCGACGTGATGGTTGGGAATGCGAGAGTGCAGTTGCTGCCAACGTTTATCTACAAACGTTGGTCGCTGCAACTTGTAGTTTATAGTTGCGATGACTTCAAGCAACTCGGCTGTCGTAGAGATAGTTACAGACGGCGTAAATTTCCGCAACCAGCTGTCTACAAAGCAGCTGGTTGCGATCTTTCAATTTTTATAACCGTTTACACTGAAGAAAACTGAAGATGCTGTCCGAGCAGAAGCTTGATCCGTTTGAGCATGATATTATGCGTCACTGTAGCGGCTGGGCAAGGACGATGAAGGCCGGCCCTCGCTCTTGTAGCTTCTTCTGCTCCACTCGAATTAAAACTGAAACAGATTTACGTATTCGAAGTAAAAAATGAAAGAAAAGGACGAAGTTTGCGCATTCCGAGTACACCCTTTTGCGAAGTACGAGTACAGTGTTGCTCAAAGGCTAGCAAGACACCTGCACGATGAATCCCCGCGGTTCTCAATGGAGGTGACTTCTACAAACGAGATTTAAGCTGGCGAGACATCGAATCAATGATTTGTATCCCTCATGCCATGAAGCGCCGAAACTTCCTTTCCGAACGCGGTTTGCTGGATATTGCCAACGTAGAAGAGAAACCCTTTTGGAGGCAATCCCGCTTAAAGAAGAACCTGGCTGCTCTGCAAGTGGGCCTCCAAATCCCAGCACCCGACAGATCGGCGCAGGGTGTTGCCAATCTGGCCAGACGCTTTGCATGGATCTTTGTCGACTGGCCTATCGCAACCGTCTGTTCAAACTTGGATGAGCGCTTGGACGGAACTTGTCGGTGTTCTTCAGTATTGAGAACCTCATCGTGGTTCACATCAACGAGAGGTTCGGCCACCTGCTCGCTGACATGAAGAAACATAGGGGGTTGACCCTGGCAAAACTGGAGCTGTGCTCACAGGTGACACCCTGCACGGTTTGCGTAAATTTCGTGTTTCCATTGTTTTTAGCACAGCTGCTCTGTCCAGTAAAAAGTTACTCTTTTTGATACGCCAATAATGTACGTATTTACTTTTGTTTCGGCACAAAAAAACAAGGTGTACATGGGCAGTGTCAGGACAAGTCACGACGAGCGCGCTTTTAATCAGTGAGTTTTAGTAGGCCACTTTTATGAGCCCTCTATGCTCTACTTTACGCTCTGGAAGAAGCATCGACCCCACCGCGCATGCGTAGCCCGCTCTGAGTTGGAGCGTATAGTTAGCGGAGTGAGCTTGCGCTCCGCTTTACAAGTTGCAGAGCGGACTTCCCTTAGCGTTCTTAGCGGGATCGCTTAGATCTCAAGATGGCTGCACTTGGTCAATACGCGTCGATGTTTTTCACCTTGACCTCAGCTTGAAAGAGGCCAAATGAAGAAGTAAAGCGTACGTCCCACGCGTGAAAATTAAACCAATCCATTTGAGTTTTAGTGGAACACAAAAGAGCGTAATCAAACGAAGTGAACGAGTATCACTTTGCAACCAACACGGTGTCGGTAAAGTCGTCGCTTTTTTGTGGGCCTTCTATGGCTATGCAGTCAGAAGTACTGGAGCGCGTGCTTGAACGCCAATTATACCTGTACACGCGTCCTCCTGTCGAAAATGACACTAAAAGTTGACCACGAGCATAGCGCTCGCTAGCCGCACCAAAAAAACCATTCCTCTCAAATTTATTTATTCATATTCACTCGACAATATTTGAATTGTTTAACTTTCCTCCGGAACTGCTTCGCCTTGGATTTCCTTCGTAGATTTAGAAAATAATAGAGACTTGAATGCAGCCTTTTTAAAAGTGCATACCATGCTGCCCCTATTCTTCAAGGCGGCCTTATTTTGGCCAAGCGTCTAGGGAGCAAGAGAGCTGCGTCATTGTTTGTCGGGGATGCGAGTCTAAATGTATTAGACACGAATGCTGCGTCAATGCTGAATATGAACTCGGTTCTACTCACAAGTCTCGCACTAAAAGCGATGCCCAAAATATAACGGCCGAATATGTTGCCCGGTGGTGTTTTGAAAAGTGTTACCAAAAACGGTCGAAAGAATATTCCATGTCAAGTTTTTGTCTGGTGAAAACCAGACAGGCATAAACAATTCAAAATTTATGAAACACAACACTTGACTTCTAAGCAATAGCGGTAGTCTAGAACGCGTTTCAGAAGTTTCGTTTTGAATGCACAGTTTGACGGCCTCAGAGCTTAGTGAAATTAAGAAACAACTATTTTTTTTAATTTACGATACACATTTTTTAGCAACCCTACCACGGAAATACCCATATGACATGTTTGGTAGTGTTTAAATACTGCCGTGTTGTAAGAGTGTCTTTTTCTTCTTTTTATTAGGCCGTCAAAGACAAGGGAGCACCCCTGGACAACTGTTGGGGTTTTGTTGACCGCACAGCACGTCCATGCCGTCCATCAAAGAATCAGAAGCCATACTTTTCTGGTCACAAGAGGGTGCTCGTCGTGAAGCACCAGGCAGTGATGTGCGCAGACGGCACAATTTGTCAGCTGTACGAACCTTACAAAGACCATGGGCATGTTTTTTGTTTTGGTTTAATATTAGAATGCGTAAACTGATCACAGTGAATCATATCCAAGCTGTTGTACTGAGCGAAATACTTGTCCAACTAGGCTGAAAGGCGTCTAGAAATATTTTAATAAAGAAACATTTACTAACGACTCCCATTTTACTTCTCAGATGTGCGTGTGCGTGAATATGGTATCTGATCAAATACAGTGTTTCTGTTGACTTCAGCATTGTAAAAGCAGCCTGTGTTGCGTGGCCTTCTATTGCAAGAAAACACCGTAGCACAGGTGAGGCTGAAACTAGGCAGCCGAAAAACGCAATTTCAAAAACACAAAAAAGAAATGAAAAGAAGTGTAGCCAAGCAAAATGGTTTCATCTCATCCCCCAAGGCAGATACATACACTGCGCTCCACTGTTAATACGAACGCGATACAATCGCTTTTATTTGCAGTTTATTTCTTTGACAGCTGTTGAGAGAGCTGAAAGTTTGTCGCTCAGATTAGTGCCCCAAACGAGCGCTTTATTCCACACCAATAGGTTGATGTCAGCGTCAGTCCCCTCGTAATTTAAGGTGAAAAATAAAAACAGGATATTGATTGTTCCCGGTAACAATGCCGCGCAGTGTACAGAAACACCAAGGTACCCTATCACAAACCGAAGCACACGAAGAAGAAGAAGCTCATTCCATTGGAAAAACAAAAAAATGTAGAGATATAAATGGAGCACTCACTTTCGCTAATTTGCACTGTCTTTCTGACTAAAGCAACCTAACAAAATATCTGTCCGTTTGCCTACTGCTTTAGTCTTTAATCTTTATTTTTTGGCTCTGGAGAGACGCGGCACCACGGAAAGGCAGGAGCCCGTACCATGGAGGCCCGCGGTGCCGCGTCTATGAAACATGATAATGTGATGAGCATGTACATGCAAGATGACGACGACATGGGTTGTTGCAATTGGGGAGGATGGCAGTTCGATTCGCAGAAGTCCAGATTTCGTTGAGGCGGGTTGGGCGGGTGAGCAGCGAGCCATGGGGATTTGGCACGCCGTTCGATCGGTGCATGGAGGAGCCCCAGGAACATGATGGCGCCGTTGCTCACTGGGGTCCACTGGGGTCAAAGCATCAGGCTTCAAGGAGGTAGCCCAGCCAAAGTAGAAGCTGCCGCCTCCGAGGAACCGAGGCCCAGGGGCTCAGAGTAAGGCACCGCCGTCGCCCGGTGTGTCATCCTCTCAACGTCGTCGTCGTCATCTCGCATAGAAAAATCGAGCCCGCTGGCTTAGACAAGGCAGCACCTGTCCCCACCGTTCAGCGGCCGTGAAAGGATTGCAGCCAGCGATTTCCCGAAGCAGCCAGAGGTTCTCGACCACCGTGAAACGTTTTCTTAAGGACGCCGTTTCAAACAAAGTCTGCGCAGCCATCTTAGTACAGCGAGGTTCATAACGATCAAACGCGCTCCCAAGCATGCTTTCAAGTGGCGAGCACCCATTTCGAATTCCTTTCAGAAAAAAACACCATCTACTGAAGCTTTACTGAGAGTGGAACGCGCTTCCTAAAATGGCAAGAAAAGCGGAGCTAGCGGAGCTGACGCTACACGCTCAAATCCCAGAGCGGGTCGCGCATGCGCGATAGCGACTCCGCTTTCCATATAGCGGAGCGTGAAAGCGAAAACGGTCTACTAAAACTCTCTATTTTCTTGCGAAACGTTATTACCGTCCCGTAAACCGCTGCCATCTTTCTGTCGATCGCAATGATTTGCTATCCTCCTGCTCCGCCAGAAAACAGACCCACCGGCTTTGTTCATTAGCGGCGCGACCATTACTCGAGCAAATACGGTAACCCCCCATTGCCGTTAAAAGCAAGCAACGTACTGCCGTTAGCCGTGGTAGTCCGTTTATCTCGCGTGCTCTTTGTCCTGGTGGGAGCGTGCTCAGGTGCGCTTCCTTGGGAGTGAATGATTTATAGCGAGTTCGTTTCACACGCACTGGCACCGTTCGAGTTCTCTCCCAGAATGCATCGCACTCGCAGAGTGTTGCACGGAGAACTGGACTCAAACGAACTCGCCAAATGCACCGAGTGCAGAAGACTGATGCTGACGCCATCTATGTTGTAAAAAAAGGTACCGACCTGAAACCGAAACTAGCGCCTTTCTGTTCGACGTGATGGTTGGGAATGCGAGAGTGCAGTTGCTACCAACGTTTATCAACAAACGTTGGTCGCTGCAACTTGTAGTTTATAGTTGCGATGACTTCAAGCTACTCGGCTGTCGTAGAGATAGTTACAGACGGCGTAAATTTCCTCAACCAGCTGTCTACAAAGCAGCTGGTTGCGATCTTTCAATTTTTATAACCGTTTACACTGAAGAAAACTGATGATGCTGTCCGAGCAGAAGCTTGATCCGTTTGAGCATGATCTTATGCGTGAACCACTGTAAGAGTACGGCTTAAAACTAGTCTGTTGGAATATCCAGCAAAACTTTTTGTGGGACTTTTGATTTCGATCGTCATTACAGGGTCGCTAAACTCGTCAGATACAACTTTCTTCGTGTTATGACATAGCGGGGGGAGGAGCCGAAAGATTGCTGCGAAGTTTTCTTTTCTCACAAACCCGCAGATCCGTAGATCTTCGTGACGTTTTTCATTGAAAGGGGGGAAAATCCCTACTACTCCCTAGGCGCCGAACAAGAGCAGCACGAGAAAGCACGCGGAGACGAACGTGGTTCGTATACGTATAATGTCACGATGAAGATTTTCAGCTGCGACCTTGATGGTCTCTAAAAAGCACAGCGGAGGCTTGGGTAATTGCATTCTAAAATCAACACCGTCAAAGTTGATAGTCTGATATCGTTCTTATTTCCGCCGATAAAGCAGAATTTACTAAAAAAACGTCCCTGTCGTCCCTTTTATTTATCTCGGCCTTTTGAATTTGATCAGAGTGTAGCCCGACGTGGCTAGGTCACAACCACCGTGGTCACAACCAGCCGAGTAGCATTGTCCACCTTTGGACGGATTTCGCTTACAGGCAGTTGTCCCCCATCCGCGGGAGACAAAAACATTTTATGATAGACTTTCAAAGATAAGCCAAACTGGGATTAATAGACCATTTGCTGTCTTACCCAAGCATCAAGGAGAATGCAGGGATTGGTGTTCCACGCGCCGCACGTGCTGGCCTCAGCAGTAGTAAATTTTCTAAAGCAAAAATCTAAAACAAATTGTATCTTGCACGCGCGTTCGTCAACGCTTTATTTTGGTTATTTACTTCGAATCTTTTACACGGGGAAGGCGTGCGCGTGTGGCGCGTGGAACACCAATCCCTGCATTCTCCTTGATGCTTGGGTAAGACAGCAAATGGTCTATTCTGCGTTTATCAACTGAAATAAGAGTAATGTCAGTTTGTTCAATATTGACAGTGATGTTTCGAGAACGCGAGGACACCAAGCTTTCATCGTACACAACCAAACTTTTCACCGTCGACTCGAACACGCACCATCAAATTTGTCGTTCACAACTGATCATCCTGACCCTAACGTCAAAGTTATGAACTATAAAAGGACGTCACTGAACGCGCCTGCACACAACGAGCCCTGGCACGAGCCTCTCGATTGAAAGTCTGTCATGGCCGCTCGTAAGTTCATGGAACGCGCCCCGTTTTAATTCCAGAATCTCTAGAACCATAATTTAGAAAATTGCACGCTGTGCTGTTTTTCGTCATCGCACAGTTGGAACGCCTCTAAGCAGGGTCGTCGAAACAGAAGAAAGGGGAGGGGGGCGATTCACCCCCCCCCCCCCAAGTGGCGTTCAAAAAGGGGGCGCAAAGAACATAAGGGTGTAAGGGGGGGGGGGATATCGCCCCAGCCCCGGTTTATAGCATTTTAGAGAGTTATAATAAAAAAATGACAGACGTTTGCAGTTCTCAATAATGTCGAATTAAAGCGCAGCTCTTGAGGAGGAGGAGGGGAGGGCACGGAGGGGAGGGTATGCCTCTCCGCCCCCCTCCTCCTATCCTTTTGCTTTCTCATTTAGCGGGGAAACCTAATTGGTGTCAAAATCATGTGACGTCAATTTTTCCGCTAAATTTAGTGAAAAAACGTCCCATAATGCAACGCGCGCGCGGTTACGCCGACGGCGACGCCGCTCAAGCTCGAAAGGGGCGCATAAGAGTTGCGCTCTAAACATTCGGGGGAAGGGATATCCCCCTTCTTCACTACTATCACCCCACCCCCCTTCTGTCTCTCTCTTTCCCGAACAATTTCTACGGCCCTTCCTGACCCCTATTTGCGTGTGTGTTTGTGTTGGTCATTCTTTTTTTTTTCCTTTCCCCGGCTTTTTCTCGCCATTCCCCGTCGCCTCCTCATCTCTCAGTCATTACCGACGCCTCTATACATAACGCCTGTGGGTGACCCCGGTGGCGTTGTTGAGAGTGGCGGAAGATGAGCTCTAAAACCGCATACACCGCGCACGGCTCCACAATATCACAAAGTTTAATCTTCGCCTCGATTCCGAAGCGAAGATTTTGCCCTCAAATAACTCCTTCCCAAAGTTGTGAACGTCACTTTGTCGTCAGCAATAACTTCCACAAACGACGATCTTGCGACGAGAAAGTTCAGAGTATTTACAGCCCGCCTAGGTACAATCTACGTTTCATTGATTCTATCGCGGCCAATGATCGCGGCGTAGGGATGTAGGGACACGCGGGCGCGACGTCATCAGTGCAGCCGTTCAATTGGCTGGCCCCACGGTGTTGCTCGCGCGCGCTCCGATGAAGCTCGCTACAACTTTGTGCCCAACATTCTCGCTGGAATTTGAGCACCGAGAGAGCTTAGATGATTGACATCTCGTCCCGCGTGACGCCAACGTCGCGGGAGTCCAATCAGCACGCTCCGCGAACTTCGTGCCCAACTTTGTGTTTGACGAGTTTAGCGACCCAGGTGGAGCAGATATTAGCCTCGGTGAGGGCGTCGAGAACGAGAGCTTTCTCGAACAAAATACGACGGGGCAAGTTAGCTGACGTAGGTAAATGTTAAACATGATGATGTTGCCCAAGCCTCTGGTAAAGTCACTATATGTGTAGCTTTCTCTGATGCTTATTGGGCAGTCAGAGGTTTCTGCTGGGGGAGTTTTGTCGAGAAATGTTCAATTTTTCACCCGCACACGGATGGGGATAAAGATCTCGGTGGCCGCTGATGCGTTTGTTCTGAGCATTTCTTGACACATTGGTATATTTCAGCGTCTGTACGGCAACAGAGAGACTTAAAACCTCCAAATAAAGCACGGTTTGTCAATTGCTTACTTCATGAAATAGCAGACGCTCACAATTCAAGCACGCGTTTGATTCCGTTGCCCGCGGGACGCGATTTCTATCAGAAAATCTTTTTTTTTTTTCCTTTCGGTTCCGCGACACATCGTAGCAGACGAACTTTCGTCGTCTGCTCCCGCTCTTCGCCGGCCTCTCCGGAGCGAGGCATGACGGGATTGCATTTTGGCGCACGCCCGATTTTCTCGGTGCAGCGCATAGAGATCATATACTGACTCTAGAGGAAAAGGTCCGCCATTTTCCCATGCATTCTGGCTGCCGCAAGCGGCGGAGCATGCAGGCAGACCCTCGGGGTCCCAAACATGGTTACCATGGCAACCGAAGCCTCGCTATCCTCGATCGCACCTCCGGAAATGGAGTCTCATACCATTTATTCTGCGAAGTTTCGTCGACAGCATTCGATTTCACGAACTTCAACAATCCACGAACTTACCGGTGGAAAGGTATTCACGTTCCTTTCGAAGCTTTCTTTTTGCATAGCGCGCAGATGTACGGCCTCGCGTCAACGCAAAACTAAACCAGATAACCGACTTCGCGGGTGGGGCGCGAGAGGGCGCGGCCGAGGAATACGAAACCGCGCAAGCACCAGATTTCCGAGATTTCGACAGAAGGGAAGTTAATGCAACGTAATGAGTATATTGGTTTTTATAAGCATTAGAATAGCTCAGAATTTAGTTTACAACGTTAAATTATCACTATTTATATTGCTGAGAGTTTTCAGTCTTCGCGATTACCATTGCGACTGTCGTCCTTCAGCTGGCAACATTGCTTTCTTTTTCTCGTGTTCTGCCGCTCTCTTTCGCGATCTTTCACTTGGGACCCCGGGTGTCGGCGCACGGGATTTGCCACTCCTCCTCACCCACCTTTACCCCCCTGGTGCAGCGAGTGCATGCACGCGTGGGGTGCCGCCGCGGAAACGAACTCGGAGAGTGCAACCCACTGATCTCTATTGTAGTAGGCTGGATCGCGGACCGCGGCCTCGGCAGCTGAGGCCGAGTGTCGCCACCGGCGGCCATTGGTTGACACCAGCCAATGCATGGGGCTCTATGGGAAGAACGAGAAAAAGTGCCGTTTCCCGCGTTTCTAAGCTGTTGTCGGCACTGAAACTTTTCGGATGGTTTTCGATAAGCCCGTCAAATAGCTTGCGTACAACCATTAAAACTGACAGCCCTCGCAGTTCTTATAAATAAATATTTTGTGGTCGAGAGTGACTCTGCTGTAGTGCAGCTCAATGAGGCGAGAGTTACCTAGAGATACCGCGGAGTGGGTAGCGGTTTTGTTGAGTTGGGTTTAGCAGACGACAAGCTCGAAGGCTCTGCTACGCGGAATTCGCTCACTCCCGGAAAGCCGCTGTCGAGATGGAACTTCTTTGTCATTCATCAACTTCTGGGCTTCCCCGAGGACGGTCTCATTGACGGCAAGTTCCTTTGTTTACTCCACTACGACAGCAAGCTTGCCAGCTCAGCCGTAGGTGCTCCGGTATGTTTGATTTTTTTAATCGGCGTTCAAACGTTTGACAAATACCGATTCGATCTCCAAGCACCCGACATGAGAATCGCAACACACCATAAAATACTCGCCTCCGAGCACAGCGTACATGCTTCAATATTATCACTTTTGTGCGTTTCTCCCATAGACTTGCGTGTATTGCCTGGTGTCAAGCAATGGCCGCCGGTGGCGACACCGACGGGCTCCCGATCCGCGATCCAGCCTTCTACAATAGAGATCAGTGGTGCAACCACTCGTGGAGTGCCTGCCGAAACGAACTCGCTTACGCCGCGAGTGGGCACGCGTGGGCACGAGTGCCGTGAAACGAACTCGCTATTATCTCTCTCTCTAAGACGCAGTCGAGTAGTGGTGACTAAAAGTGTTTTTGCTGCTTTCTCATTCAATTCTGTCTTAAAGGCCTTCATAATATGGCAGGAAGGCAGTGTGTTGCTACTTCGGAACCATTTTTTGTTTGTCTTTTCTACATTCGTTCTCCGAGTCTCAACACCAAATAAAGCTTTATTTTGTAGTGCGGGAAGCGCTTTTCGCGTTTCCAGCAAAAACATTTTGGGTTGTCAATATCGGCAAACCCCAAAGACCACAATCTTCTGAAAAGAATAGTCAGTGTACAAGTATTTGAAATGCGTTTTTAATATGCTTCGAGTAAGTTCGCATTTTGTAGTTTATCACATCACTAGCAAAAACTACTGGGTGTATCAAGGAGCTGCCTGGCTCTTTAAATCGACCGCGAAATTCGGTTTCTTAACCTATCGCGTTCCGATTTTGTACAGCGTTGGCCACAGGTGGTGCATTTTGTCTATAAAATTCGCAAAAAGCGAGCTTACTTGAGGAAAAAGTAAAAAAAAAAAGAAAAAGACTTAGCTCCTATGAAACCCAGCGAAGCCACCGATCTTCAAACCATAGGGCGGCCTATGGTTTGAAGACCGGTGGCTTAGCTGCGTTTTCCGTAGAACCTAAGCCTTTTTCTTTTTTTTTACTTTTTCCTCAAGTAAGCTCGCTTTTTGCGAATTTTATAGAAAAAATGCACCACCTGTGGGCAACGCTGTACAAAATCGGAACGCGGTAGGTTAAGAAACCGAATTTCGCGGTCGATTTAAAGAGCCTGGCCGCTCCTTGATACACCCAGTAGAAGAGAGAGCTCCGGCTTTTCAGTGTCCCTGCAAAACGCGTGCGCTCGTGCAGTGCACGCATCGTTCAGGGAAACGCGCTCGAGCACGTAGCCCTGGTTTCGTTCGCACATAAAATGAGTGAAACGAACAGTATATTTGAAACTTACCCTTGTGTGGCGGCGCCAAGCAGGACAACTTGAGGATGACGCTGGCCGCGCTGAGCCCCGCTGGAGAAACCTTAAAGCCGAAGGACTCCATGAACTTGGGCTCGCAGTTGCGCTTGCACACCGACGTCTTTTTGCTCTTGACTGGCTTGTTCTCCATCAGGAAGCTCACCTTGACCTGCGTGTCTGCAAAGGGACACGCGTGCGCACTAGGCTTAATCCCAGCATCGTGTGAACCGTGGCAAGTGATATATGTGCCAGAATAGCTGACCCACTGAAAAGACGGGAAACAATTCTGTTATCTTATGGTGGGTGAGTTTCCTTATGTTTAGATCAACTCAGTTGTGGAAATCCCGCGGAACCCTCCTCCCCCGCCACTTGTCGTTTGGCATGCAGAGGCAGCATTTCAAAACTATATTCTCCGGAGATGCTACGGAGAGGCGTCATTTAGACGCTGTGCTTCAAAACCTCCGTAGCTGTACACTCCGTGTCACTAGTTGTGCGCAGTGAAGGCAACGCCAGGTGAACAGAGAAAGAACGAGCACTAGGAACGCGGCAGGAGGGCAATAGAGGGCGAGGGGAAAAAAGGGAGAGCACTAGAAACGTTAGAGAGGAGAGGAGGTTTCTCATCCCTCCCCAGTCTTCCTAGTGCTTGTCCTTTCTTCCCTCGCCTGGAATTGTCTTCGCCTGTACTGCACGCAACTAGTAGTTACACAAAGCGGACGTCCCTCCCTCCTCCCCAAGCAACGGTGGCGCGTCGAACGACGGGAGACGAACCTTGGGAGGAGAAAGGTGTACTGCTCATGAAAGCGGCGTCTTTGGGTAGTTCCGTAGCTGAGTTGATCTAATAACAATGGTGGATGGCTTGCACTTACTTCACATGAGCCGCCATTCTGATTGCCCTGGTGCTGAACGCGTACCTTCCACAGCACCTTGTAGGACCACCAAATTTGTTTCTCTCGGCAAGAACAAGTAGGAATGACCACAAGTACACTGCGATGACGTCACGTGCAAGCCATGCATAGGTACGACCTTAACCTACTGACTGCCACGAACAAATCTTTGCTAGAAATGCGTTTGCTTATAGTACCGCCTCTGAAGATGTTGGCAGACCACGCATTTTGTCATGAAGACCGATGCTGCACCCGTTAGTGGTACTTCGCCAACAGACTGATCGTAATTCCCGTCATCATACAGCCGACTTTCATAGAGCGTTGGCGTCAGTTCGGAATGCCCATTAGACACGCGCGACATCAATTAGATACGCGTTATCAGGAAACCAAGCTAATGATGTGGCTTGGACCCTGCATGTGTGTACTACGCGTAAATAATCTGCATCATCTTAGTCCCACCATAGCCTCCTCTATACTCACAAAGCCTGGCAGTTCGACGACTTAGCTATAGAGTGCCCGGTCGCAGATTCGGAGCGCGAGGTTCTGGCAGCACAGAGCATCAAAGAGCTATTTCTCGGGGAACCGGGACGTCAGCGCACAGCTTTTGCAGCGGCAAGGACCCGAAACACACTTGTTCGCTCGGGAGAAGTGTGTTTCGGCGTCTCGCCGCAGCGGGGCGCCAGTCAAATGGCTCTCCTCCCATTCGTTGTCTGCAGCACCACCTTTTTCATATTGGCGGCCGTTTCTCATGGCGATCTGACAGGCTTTACCAGCATATAGGAGGCTACGGTCCCACCGAAGAGTTTGTAGTTTTTAAACACGTGCATTTCACGTGCACGGTTGACGGCATGTTTAAATGTCGAAGTTCAAAAGCAAATGTCCCGCGAGCTCACAGACGCCAGCAGAGACAGAAAAATGTAATCGAGTGAGCGGACAACATGGAACGCTGCAATAACAGCGCCTGACTTTGGAGTAAAATTGTACGCTATGTATGAGTCACAGACAGGACAAGAAAAGCAAGGCGTCTTTTTCAGACGCCCGACCCAGGTGTTGTTTGCATTCCTTGGTGCTTTGACTCCGCGTGCGTTCACGCCTCACCAAACGGCGAAGTATTCTCGGAGGTAGGAAGCTTGCGCTGGACGTGGGACAACTCAGAAATCTCGCTGCCCTTCTCATCCTTTCAGTGATTAGAGTCACAGCGAACGAGATTGGGCATCCATTCAGAAATGCGACACGAGCAAAATACAAAAAAAAAGAAAGAAAGAAAAAAGTCGTGATCTTTTTTAGAAGAATAAAATTAATCGGATTTAATTTTATTTAAATCAGATCTCTTTCCTTGAAATTATTGATATATGTTTTAAAGCACTGTAGCTGTAAAATAGTAATATTTAATCACTAGGTGTTTTTTTAAACATGGAAGATTGATGTATCAAACCGTCCGATCACTGAAATCAATTGCGGAAGAAAGAATTACTGTAAATTTAAAGTGTAGTTTAAGTAACCACTCTTGTTATCGAGGAAATCCCACCATTGTAGAACAAAAACAGCTTGATATTTTTTTTTAATTGGTGAAAGAGTTTTATTCGCTTTTTTTCTTTTTCGTTCTGACTTTCTTACAATAGAATTGGACATTGCTTTTGTAGCGATAGTTCCCTTCACGTTCTTATGTACTCGGAGCATGACGTTACGTAACCCAAGAAGGAAATTAATGGTAACAAGAAAGCCCGACGTTCCGATTTGCCTGATATAAATCTTTCTTGCTCCATGGTTTCTCGATTGAAACGAGAAACAGAACCCACTATCTTTTCAAAAGAACGAATCAGAGCTCGGCGTCTTTCTGACGTCCCCACAACCCTTGCAAAAGGGAGCAGACGAACTTGCGCTCCGCGTTTCCGCGCGTTGCCAATATGCCCGTTCTGCGCTGAGCTCGATACGGTTGACCTATGCGCTTGACCTACGAGGCGCAGTTATTTTTGGAAGCTGGCTCCTTTAGATTTCGAGACTGCTGTGTCCCTGTTAGTCGTTCATTCGGATGATAGGCAATTTCTTTTTGCAACTTGTATTCTTGTATTCCCGTGAGATTAGCTGCGGCCTGAAGGGGGACAACATCTAATGGTCAATAGATGAGTCGACGGGGCAGAGAGGGATAAAATCACCATCGACCGCTTTCGAGAAAACACTAGGCAATGTGTCTCGAATGACCAGACATTTCATTTTATGCCCAACCTCTCGTAATGCACAATCGATAAGAAAAGGAAATCCCCGAGCGACTTGGCGGGGGCGGATGCACTCGTAGCAAACATTCAAACCCAATACGCAAGAAGCTTATTTACCGCCCACCATAGATCGTCAGCACAGAGGCAACATACAATGCCGTAGCTAACTGGATTCTATCAGAACGCCAGATTTGTTCTTCTATTGCTTGTATGCGTCGTTGGAGTTTGAAAAAAAAAATGAAACTGGAATGGTTATTGCTGCAGCGACTGTACTAACAAGACAAGAACATAATCATTGTAACCCAGAGCAAAAAAGAAAAACACACACACACACAAACAAAAAGGGGAGAAGAGAATCTGTGAGACAACTTGTCGACTTGTATCTTTTTGTTGTTTCCGTATCTCCGTGGCCTGCAAGCAACAACGGATTAAGGCTCGTTCACGCAGTTGCGTCGATGCGTTGCGCTGCCTTGCGCCATGCAGCGCAGCGCTTCCCCATCGGCTCGTCGTAAGGGTCGTCAGAACAACAGCTCGACGCAAAAAGTCTTAACGCTGTCGAACGCGACTGTGTGGACGAGCCTTTAAAGGGACACTGACCCCCCTCCCCTCCCCAAAAAAGTTAGAATAAATGAATAAATAAATAAAAAAAATATATTTTTTTTTTTGCCAGGCTATCCATTATGGTTTCAAAAGACTACCCAATCAATAGTTCACTACATCGTCACGTAAATTTTTATTAAAGTAAAAAAACGCAACTGCTCGAAACCGAAACGGAAACTGGACTGGGGAGGAAGAAGAAATATAGAGGAGGAAAACGCTAACAGAAATCACGCAGCTGTGCAACGTTTTTTTGTGTTTTTTTTTTCAATCAACGTTTTTGCATATTTTTTTTAAGTCACAAAAAATGGGTATCATATTTTTCTCGTATTTTTAGCATTAAGTGTGTGCCTACGATGACTCAGGGCTTTGATTATCTTTGGTGGTTGTGTCTAAACCAAAAAAAAACGGCACGTAACCACGGAGAAAAGTAGGAGCGCGACTCAAACCGGCCAGTACTCGATCGGCGGTTTTTGGGCGGAAAGAATACAAATTTCGAGCCGCAAATTGTGTTCTGGGTAGTTGGGCTCTCACATCTCACGTACAAATAAAAAATTTGGCGAGAGTAAAGACCCTGTAGTGTCTCACAAATTCCTATGCGTTCCCTTTTCTCGCTGAATGAAATACAGATACAACTGGAACCAATCAGAAGGAAAACGTGAAATTCAAGTGTCTGATACTTAGTTTTGAGGAGTGATTACAGCGATCGAATGAATAGGAAAAAATATCGCATATATGGTATAGGGTTAACAAGTAGTGCCTATATAGTTTTCAACACTTTAAAAAAGGTCCGGAGCTTATATTTCCACGGCTGTCTCAGGTCACATTTTGTAAAGATTCTCATCATTTGAGTTTTTCAACGCCAATTGAAAGCAAAAGATATACACTGTTCTTCCGAAAAAGCGAAATCTATATATCTGATGAACGCCATTATAAATCTTCGGCGCTGCGTACTGTTTGTTCACGTGCACATTCTTTCGGGACCAGTTGGAAGGGCGAGACGTATCATTGATATGTCAGTGAGAAGTGCGTGTTGTTTGTCACCCTTGTAAGTAGAAAACCGGAGACCCCTGAGAAATGTTCACTCATTATCCAGATTACATCGTCGTCGCTGGATCGAAAGCTCACGCTGCGGAACCGAGGGATCCTGGGTTCAATACGTACCGTTCCGGTTTCTATCCGGAGGACCATTGTACCGGCGTGCGGTCGCGTAGGAATACTGCGCGATGCACGTTAATAACAGTTGTTGTGCACTGGCAAAATTTCTCATCTATGGCTGAGACTCGAGACTTCCGCTGGGACTCACTAACTTGCGGCTGTCCAAACATACGCACAACTGAATAATTATTTAAGATTAATAAGAAAGCAACGACTTTGAGGAAATAATCGGTAATCTCGCGCTTCATTTCTTAGTTTTTTTTTTTATTTGTCTTTGGGGAGAGGGGGATAGGGGGCAGTTGAATGGTTGGTTACAGACCATTAAAGGCGGCAACAATTTTTCGATAGATTTAACGCAGCATTCCACGCACGACAAACCTCTAGCTTTAGAAGGCCGTTTCGTAGCGCGCTGATTCCTATAACAGTGCCGGTTGCACAACCGAGAACACGCTCAATCTGGAAGACACGGAAAGATCATCACGAGGCAGAGGTCCGAAAGATCGGCTGGTGCTTGCTGCGAAAGAGCCGCGACGGACGCCTGGCGTGTTGCGACAGCTCAGTCGGAGCGCACGGCTCTGCGGGGAGTCGGTTAAGTGCTGCCGCAGCCCGTCTGGCGCATCATCGGCGACATGAAACGCTCGCCGCCGACGAGGTTCGCCCCGCCACGGAGAGCCCAGATGTAAGAGGGGGGGAGCAATTCGTACGATGGAGAGCAGTAGCAATTTGGTGGCAGGCACCTACTGCGCAGATTGGTTTCTCGTGCGCACGCGTGAGTTGGCCGGTGGCGAGGAGGATGACGGTCGGAGAGGCTAAGGCCATGGCTAGAGACGCTTGCGGACGATCGACACGTTCGCTTCCTCCTCGCATCTTGCGTTGCAAAGGTGACTCATATACCGCGTGACCCCGATGAAGCGAGCGGAAAGACTCTCAAATCTAGGCACACCACTCCACCACCTATTTAATGTCGTTTATCTCAAGCGCCTCTCTTTGAGCGAACCGAACAAAACCTTATTTTATGGTTTGAATCTTTTTTTTTTTTCTTTTTTTGCAGCCTGCAATTGCTAGCTTGGACGGATATCCTCTTTGATGTTGTTTTATTTTATATGTTTTGTTAAATGTTTTGTTAAATGCACTCAAAGAGTTTCGAACTGTGCATGGCAGCATTGCAAAAACCCAAACACTAGATAATCGAAGTGACGATATTTCACAGGCGAAGAAAGGAGCGCCGATGTGTTTTCTGTCTTTCTCTTTGCTCGCGTTTCGGTTCTTCGCAGTTTTGGAAGCATAGAGTTAATGTAATAATCTTGAGCATAGGTCTCCCAACCCCTGCCTGCGGGCCAGATTCGGCCCGCGGAGACGTTCCGGCCGGCCCGCGGATGACCGCGGTCTTTACAGTGACGCCCAGCACGCAACCCTATGCTACCAACGCAAAAAAGGCGTCATAAAGAAATTGGCGTTGCCACACGCACCGAAAACGCAAACGAATATATCAGAAGGAATGAGAGAAAACTGGAGTGTTGTGCGAATATTCAAATTTGCGAATAGTAATTTCGAATAATACTCTATTCGATATTCGCTGGGAGATGAACTCGAATATTCGTATTTTTCCAAGTGTTGATCGCGGCGGGTTAGACCCGTCCAGGGCGCTTCTTGCCGAGCACCGGTGCACTGAGGAGAAGCAACACCTGCAGAGCTCGCTTCCACGGGTGTTGCCTCTCCGCAGTGCACAGGTGCTCAGTAAGAAGCGCGCTCAACGCGGGTAACCCGTCGCGATGAACACTTCGAAAAGTAGAAATATTGTAGTTGCGTTCTTCAGAGGAAAGCCCGTTTTCAAAGCGGGACGGTGCACGCGCGAGCGTGGTGTGTATAAAAAGAAACCGAAACTTTGTGAATGTTGATATTTACACTACAGTAAAAATTTCAAAATCGAACTGGCTATTATGCAAGAGCATATATTAGGCAGATGTATTTTGACAAGCGAGTTCATCATTCATGATTGTCTTTTTTTATTTCCCAAATTCTAGATTTAGTAAAAAATATTTGCATAAATCAGTATGATTTATGTCAAATATATCGTTTACTTGCCATTCCGATGTAGGCAATAGACCAGGGGTGGCCAAGCTGCGGCTCGCGAGCCGCGTGCGGCTTTTCGCGTGTTAAAGTGTGGCTCGCGGCTCCCTCCACTATCCCCCCCCCCCCACACACACACAGACACACACGCCCGCCTCCCTCCGGGTCACACGTATACTTCCCCAAAAAGGGAGATGGAACGAATTTTTGAATCGAAACAGGTAGCGGTTTGGTAGTCTTGTGCTACTGCTACCCTACATACAGTTGGACTGCTTTTGACTCAGATAGATTGAAAATTGTTCGAGTTTCGTTTATTGCTGTGGACAAAATCCCTCCCCCCCCCCCCATCCCTTTTCTGCCTTTCCTCTTCCATGCGGCTCTTGGAAGTTTCGTGGTCTTGTTTGCGGCTCTTAGGCCGGGTCAGCCTGGCCACCAGCGCAATAGACTTTCTGTGGTCCCGGTTCACAATTATAGCTACATTAAAATTAACTTAGATATTAACAAATGGAAACTTGGAAACAACCTTTGCGAGTTCAGATCGGTTTTTGTTTAGGCACGGTGCACTAGAGAAAACGTTGGTGAGACTATACGATGTTCCATTCGAAAATATTCGGCTAAAACCGCTATTCGCTTCGAATTCGCCTCGACCTAAATATCCACTATTCGCACATGCCTAGTTCAAAACAGCATCAAAAAGTATGGTATCTCGGCATATTATTTGTTTCACATTGTCATCACCAGAATTACTATTCGTTGTTCTCTGCTTCATGGAAGTGCAACGATGGAAAAATTCAGTTGCGTTCTCATGTATATAGTGCGTTGTGATCAGATCCGATCTGCCACTTTCATTAGTCTTGGCTGACCTGTGTGAATATGCCAAAGTTCCTATGCCGGGGGACATGGTATAGGGGGCTAATCGTAACAATGAGTCTGCTAATTAACTAAATTAAATTTTTAAATATTAACTTTTTAATTAATTAACTTAATTAACTAACTAAGTTCAATATTAACTTTTTTAAATATTGAAAATAAACATGCGGTTCTAATTTGAAAGTCGTTGAGCGTCATGGAAAACCATTTAAATGGGTCAATATAATAAATATTCGGAACACGCCCCAAGTACGGTGGTGAGCTAAAGTTACAACTCGTGCAGCAAGAGCAAGGCAGGTTAATTAAGAAATTGTAGTTAGTTATAGGACTTATCGTAACCATTAGCCCGCCATATTATGGGCCCCTGATCGTATAACTCACCTGCACAAACCGTATTAGTGTAAATTTCGGGTTTATATTTTTTGAAAACCTGTTGAGCTTAAAAATAAACTCCCCGTATATTAGTAAGAGTCAGAGATCGTATCTTCCAAATAGTGGTCACGAAAGTGATACTGTCGGGAACCAAGAAACCATGAACGACATCTTCAGCACGGGCGGTCAAGTGTCTTAGTTATTTGGTTCTACGAGCATGAAAATACACAATCTTGCGTCGTTGACAAAACAGTCACCTTTCTGTAGACTTACAATCTTCTCTAGGGCCTCTAAACTCGTCAGACACAAAGCTGAGGCCGAAGTTGACGGAGCGCACCGATTGTCATGTCACGACGATGACTTCGCGCCTTTTTCGCCGACGTCCAATCGGCGCGCTCCACGAACTTTCGGCTTAAACTTTGTGTTTATCGAGTTTAGGGCCCCTTGGGGCTCTAGACTTATGCAACACAAAGTTGGAGCCGAACGTAATTGGAGCGCGTCGATGGAAGCTCGGCGACAAAAGCACCGTGTCACTGTCGCGAGAGTGCAACTGGCGTGCTCAGTAAGCTTCGGCCTCCACTTTGATGGATTTTTCGGCCAGATGCAACGCTCTAAGAAAAATGGAGCGTGCACTTTCCCACAAAGCACTTGGCAGAGCCAGTCGCTGCGACCCATGGAGTGAGCTTGGCGAAGGACGAGGCTGAAATTATGTTAAACCGAAGAAACAGCATGCGCTATGACACTGATCATGGCGAAACGTCATGCTTATCATAGCGCAGATCGTGTTTTATTTTATTTTTATTAAACATATTTTCACTCTTGTCATCTACCGAGGATTGCACTGATTGGTTCTTCCCGGTGCATCGCGAGAAAGTAAACGCGCAAGATTTGACTCAAACGTTTAAAGGGATGCTGAACCGATATTTGAAATCTCATAATTATTGCCCGAGCGGGCTTCACGGGATGGTACAGTACCTAAAAACGATATTGAATCAGACGGATGGGGCCCGAATTATTGTATTTCTTTGAATTAAGAGCGAATCCTCGGCCGGAAGCCCCCGGCGCGAGTGAGTCCTTCTGAGCGTAGCGGAACTGACGTGCGCATTCTCGGCGCCCAATGCGCCCCTGGTGCCTCCGCGCATTCTCCTCGTTCGTTGGTGCTCGCCTTGATTGTTCGCTCGGCGGCTGCTGAGGCTGCTCCTGCTGCTGCTGCGGCTGCTGAGGCTGCTGAGGCTAC
This sequence comes from Ixodes persulcatus, assembly GCA_013358835.2. Classification (NCBI taxonomy): domain Eukaryota; kingdom Metazoa; phylum Arthropoda; class Arachnida; order Ixodida; family Ixodidae; genus Ixodes; species Ixodes persulcatus. The sequence goes on along the minus strand of JABSTQ010009654.1, from coordinate 3,806,279 downwards.
TGCTACTGCTGCTGCCGACGATTGTATACGTCGCCATACTAGTAAAGATATCGCAAAAGGCAATGCCGACCAGCCGAGGTCGCGGAAATCCAAAATAAGGGGCAGAGCCCGCGTGGTACTAACAATAACAAACGCCACCCGGCTTAGCGCCTGGCTGGCTTGGCTCCGTCTGTCTTTTGAGGCGAATGAGAATGCGCACGTCACGAAGCGAGCTTTCCTCGACGCTCACCAGGGGTCGCGTAAAATTGTAGTTTTCGTGTTTATTAAATTTTATACGCCTTCTCGCTCAAACCAACGTCATTTAGAAGTAAAGGACATGCTATGTATGCCATTGCGACCCAGAATTTCCACCCAAAATTTCGGTTCAGCATCCCTTTAAGAAAAATTGATAACAAAATGTATTTAACGCGCCCACTTGCAATGTTTTTTTTTGTCTTTTTTTTTCTAATGAGACGGGATTTTAAAAAAATACCGTCAATTAACGCTGCCGTGATGACAATGTCAGGAAGAGGGAAGGAAGAAAATTGTACCTCAAGCGTTGCTCCAAACACAGTTGGAAGTCGCTTCGTCCATTGAGACTGCCTGCCAGAACGACGCAGCTAGCAAACGCGCTTCGCACAAGAGGAGGCAACAACGATTGCACCAAGGAACCAATCCCATTTTTAAGCATCAGCCTCGACATTCGTTATTTTCCTTCGGCAAAGCGCTGCGATTGGCTCCCCGTAAGCACTGGGCGTTACGAAAAAAAGGACAACGGTGTTTTTCCTTGTACCTATTTACCCGCTGTCTGCTCCGTCTTACCCAGGTGTAATGCTAGCTTTTTGAACCAGATCATAGTTTCATTAGTTACGGCGTTTTTTGTTTCAGAATGTTTGCTTCAAAAAATTTTAAATGAAATAAATCGGACCCGTTCCCGTTAGCAGACTTATTCGTCTCCGTGCATTCGTAGACCCTGTTGGCAGCCATTTCGTCATTGAAATTGTTTTGGGGAATCGCGTGTAACCTTCAAATAAGATAATTGTACGTTCTGAAGCTTCGCCATCTGGACCCAATCACATGAGATAAATTTGGGTGGAGATTGAGCGTTCGGCGATGAGCAGTTTATTTTTGCGGCGAAAAAAGCACGGTTCTGATCTCGTTCACGCACCCGGTACTCTGCGGGAAAAGTAGACGCCCGGGCTTTGTCAGGTGAAAAGGCCGTTCGGGTGAATAGCGTCGAACGTAGCAAACTCACAGGCGAGTCAAAGGTTGTGCGGGGACTCGAGGAAGGCTTGAGTCTATTACGACAAAGAAGGATCCAGCTCACTCACCCAGCGGTGTTTCGGGGGGTCCCATTTCGGAAGGCGCGCTCAGCCCCCTAGCCTCGAGCACGGTCACAGTGAGTCTCTCATGACTGGCCTTGTAGCACAGAGCGAGCAGCAGCTCACCCTGCTCGGGAGTCGCCTGCGAGAACATCGAAAAGGAAAAGGGAATTGATCCTTGCCTTCAGTTACCCTCCAGCTGTATGTATATAGGGCGGCACAAACAAACAACAGAGTGCGTCCTCTGCTTCCCCCGTCTATTGGGAGATGGCGCCACAAGGAAATAGCGTCGCTAACTCGGTCGTCTGCAACCGCGCCCAACGTTGACTTCGGCAATTGTTTCCTCTCATTTTTTTTTTACCGGAAGAGAATTATGCCTTGAAATTTCACACGATAAAGCTGCCCTGCTCAGTGCACATTTGGTGAAAGTTTGAACTTTCTTCGTTCAGGTGCCAGTTTTTCCGGCTTGTTTTCCAGTGGTAGGTCCGCTTGTGGCACCCTATATAACCACAGGTTCGTAAAGCTACGGGAACTGAAACGCGAATCCGGCTAGTGCGTTTACTGCGTCATTATTATTTCTTTTCTTAAGGCGGCGGTCCCCTGGCCCCAACCATAATACCGGTGGCAGCTCTGCTAACGCTCCTGTTTGCTGTGCAAATGTCGCGTCTGTGCGCGTGTTACGTATTTCGTTCTTTTTGCAAATAAATCGAAAATTCATCATCACTCTTTTAGTGCAAAATATGACACGCATTTTTCAAAACTTAACGCACAATAAAAAAACAAAAAGTGCAAGTTTTGATACTTTCAAAGACATACCTCTATGCATTCCAAGTTTCTAGACTTGTAATGCATCCAAGACGCGTTCTTATTTTTTTATTGAATAGAAGAAGGACTCGTCTAGTTTCGTGTATACGTGTTTTTCTTAATTAGCACGCTCAGAGTTTTTAATATTTATTCAAAAAGAGCCTTTTTTATGCGATTTTGAAGTCTCGTTACTCAGTTTCACATCATAACGCAGCAACGACATTTAAAGGCATGCTTGTGGTAAACATAGAAACTCAGAATACAAAATATTAGAAGTGCAACGCCAGCCGTTTTCTTGTAAACACAACTTGATTGTGATAAAATTTCTAAGAATTCCCTTAACGCGTTCTTGGTTTTCTCAGACAGCGTTCTGGCATCTGACCTAATTTTTTTTAATTGTATGCTAGAGGACCTGAGCTGGTTCACTAGAAGCGTGATTTTTTCTTATTCAAATTCAGATTTGTTTAAAATATGTTTAAATCATGGGACTATTTTGAAGCTCGACTCTGTACGCAAGAAGCCAGTTTCAACGAAGAGGGCAGCTATTTAAGCAACGATTCTTTAATTAGTGCTTTTCTCGTTCTAAATAAAATCACGTTCTATGATTGTAATTTTTTGAAAGCATACTAATTGTCCTAAATAGTAAAAAGGACCTATGTTTTAGCAGACGACGCACACTTGCGCCATCTTTTGAAAGATGACTGAAATTCGAGGCTGAGAAGTTCAGGCAAAGTGTCGCTGATTCTGTCCCTGACGCAGGGGATTCTTTTCTCAATTATTTCCTCCAGCTACTTCCTCGTTCTTGCAGTAAGTCACAGTTAATCTTGCAAGAAAAAAACGAGAAGCGCGTTACAAGGGTCACGAGCAAGTTCTCGAAAACGCCTACAATTAAGCTATTCAATGCTGTCCGCCATGTTCCGACACCACGAAAGGTGCAAATATTGAACTCCATATAATGGTGACGACGAAGGAGAAGGTTTTTTTTCTCCACTCCAAGATTATTAACAGACTTTTTTGTTTTAAGGTTCCAGGTTTCCTACCACGCTGGTTCTGTTTTGATCGCCATCGTGCAGGGATTTGAGATTTTTAGTTTTAACGTTACTCTACTCGTAGACAACTTACGGAGAGTGTGTGGGTTTCCCCTTTTATGGGGTACCACTTAGAAACACAGAAGGTTCCTTGGGTCCGGATAAAAACGTGTTTATTGACTCAAATGTCACACGCTTGCCCTGACGGCCAACAATGGTGGAGATGACGGCGCTGTCTCTTTTGACAGGATCACCAGTCGGAGTCCGCGCTGCCGCAATTGACAGTATCACGGAGGGGGAGGATCAGATAAAAGAAAGGAAGGCTCCGTCGAGCAGAGCCTCCCCCAGCGAGAGTCCCGCCCGTTGGATTAGGGCCGTGTTATATAGCCTGCGGGAATGGACGCGCCCAGGGTGGGTCGGATGTAGGCTGGCTCCCCGGAGGGGCGGACGCGTCCAAGTCATGATCCCATGGGGTGTGCCTTCGGCAAATCACCCGAGAAGGACGAGGGAAAGCCACCCACCAGGGAATACGGCTTCGCCCTCGCATCCGGGACGCGCCCCCACGTGGCGACGTCCCACGGCCTGCCTGAGCTAGGCCTAGATAGGGATGCGGGGAACACGTGGTTCCCACAAGTGTTACGTGCAAACCGCAGTGACTGGTCCTCATAGTTAGGCAACAAACAGCCAGTCATCGTGGCTCAAATCTGAGGCTCAGGAAAAGGGTCTAATAAACCCCCTTTCCTTGAAGTGCTCTGTCAAAAGCGTTGCACATGTGCGAAACCCTCACTAGGTCGTTTTTGGATTAATTTTTATTGCATTTATTCAAATAAGAACAATGTCAGACGATCAAATTTCATGGTGTTGGTTTAATAATGCAATGACTCCAAGCTTCCACTTTGTGCTTTACACCAACCATGACTCTTGTCCTTTGCAACTAATTATAAGCAGTCAGGTCCGACTAGGGTGCCTTCATGTGCGCTTTGCTTGGGGTGATGACATCTGGCCATTTCGTTTCGAACCTTTATTTTTATTTTTTGTTCTGAAGCGCGTGAAAGAGCGTGTCCCTGCACGCGCTCGTGGCGCTGACTGTGCTACGGCGACATTTTGTTTCCTGTGATTTCTTTGTATTTTCCCAGTGAGCGCGTGCTGTCGGCATTGGGTACTACAAACGATGGCATCAACCTAAACAGAAGGACATTGATGGCACCCTATACTCTGTTTCATACTTAGTGTGCAACGCTGTCAAAGCTTTTGGCGCGAGCATGGGGCTTGATCTCGTTGATCATTTACACGCGTTCTCGTGCAAACAAAACCATAGATGAAGCCACGCGCTCGCGCCAGTAGCTTTGACAGCGTTGCACGCTAAGTATGAAATGGAGTATAGGTCCGACTTGCTAGAAACAGCGACTCAGCTGAGACTGTGGGAAAAAAAGCAATGCCAAAGCCAGCGCTCAAGCTGAGTGGCACTCAAGCCGCGTCTCAAGACAGTCGCGCGCCCAACCCTTTGCAGTGCTTTCCTTCACTCAGTCTCAGCTGAGACGCTGTTTTAGCAAGCCGGACCAGAATTACAACTCGTGAAGTTTTCCCACGCTTCTCTTACGTTCTTCGGAGTCCTCGCAATGAGTGTTGCGAAATAAAATAAAGCGAGATGCTCAGTGCTGTTCTGACATGTTCTTCCATGACCGGGCTAGAGAGCGGTTTCCTTGTGACCTTCACTCTCGCCGAGGAGCAATGGGACTTCTTTAGCCGCGTAGGGGTGCGACCACACAACCATGCCCAACCCCGCCTGAGCCATCCTGAACAACTGTTCCCCGACCATTGCGATAGAAAATGTGTGAAATTATACTTGCTTGAAATAACCGTAGTGAGCCGACTGAAATAAGTTTCGGCTTACAATAATTAAATGCTTGTCTATACAAACTTGTCTTTAAGGATACGAAGAAAAAGACGTGCTCCGCAGAAGTCCCTGAAGGCAGCCGGCCTCATGACCTGTGGGTCTAATTACTCTAGAAACTTGTCCAACTCAAGCCCGGAGCAAAGAGGACAACACGGTGAAGAGGAGGTGCCTCTCCGACGGAATTAAAGCGCTGTACGAGTGGTAGGTTTACAGCGACCCCTACAAGCTGCCGCCGCAGGGAGCAACTACTCCCGGTGCAAAGGCCGTAAGAGATCGCGCCTCTTCACTCTAGCCCGGCCACTGCTCTGCAAACTGCTGAACGAGGCAATGTCCACTCACACAGGGGCTTTTGCTTATGTTTTGCTACGTTGCGTTATAACTAGGTCTGGGCACTTGATCTAATAACCTACCGATAAATCAATTAATGATTTAAGCGCGATTAAATTTTTAACCAGTTAATCCGTTAAATTTTGACAAACGAAAAAGTAAAAATTTAACTTTTTCACCACGCAGACTTGTACGGGTACACCTGTTTGAAGGCAAACTTTAGGTGAAAATTTGACCTAAAGTAAACTGTAGGCGCAAGATGTTTGACTTGAAAGAAGTGGAGAAGATTATATGTGCCCCCCGCCACTTCAACGCCATGCGATTGTCCGTTTAGCGCAGACAGCTGAGCCCATAGACCACTCACTAAATTACCCAAGTATCAAGGAGAATGCAGGGAATAGTGTTCCACGCATCGCACGTGCTCGCGTCTGCAGCAGTAACTGTCCTAAAAAAAGCCTAAAACAAATGTCATTTTGCACGCGCGTTCATTAGCGCTTTACTTTTGCGATTTATTTCGAATCTTTTATACGGGGAAGGCCTGCGCGTGCGGCGCGTGGAACACCATTCCCTGCATTCTCCTTGATGCTTGGGTAATTTAGCAATAGGTCTATTGTGAACAATCAAAGGAGTTCCCTATTGCTGGAAATTATTAACGAACCTGTTTCCTTCTGTGGCTGAAATAATAATTTGTGAGTGTGACTAGCCTTTCGACTGTTCTCAAATACACATCAAAGTTGATTTAAAATCTGAAATTGTACATTTTGCCGTTTATCACAAAATTAACAAAGGAAAACAAAAAATTTCATTTTGACTTTTTTAGAACTATGATGCATGGGAATGTACGAAACCTATTATTATACCTATTGCTATATTACCCAAGCATCAAGGAGAATGCAGGGATTGGTGTTCAACTCGCCGCACGTGCTGACGTCAGCCGTAGTAACTTTTCTAAAGCAAATACCTAAAACAAATGGCACCTTGCACGCGTGTTCGTCAACGCTTGATTTTGGTTATTCACTCCGCATCATTTATACGGGGAAGGCGTGCGCGTTTGGCTCGTAGAACACCAATCCCTGCATTCTCCTTGATGCTTGGGTAATATAGCAATAGGTATATTGATTAATTATTCGATTAAAATTGACGCCCAGTCCTAGTTATAACTTAATCCGCGGGACATCTGTGCTTCATATGCCGCATGCAAATCTACTCTTTGAATTGGATTTCATGCCTCATTCGAACCACGAATGCCCCGTAGACTTTGAACTTAGTGTACAACGCTGGCAAAGCTGCTTGCGCGAGCATGGGGTTTGATCTCGCAGATCTTTTGCACGTGTTCTCGCGCAAACGAAACTATAAATGAAGCCACGCGCCCGCGCCAGTAACGGAGTAAACATCTTTCCATAAAAGTGTACGAGGGCGCGTTCATTGCTGTGTTTGTGTGTTATGCACGAGCACTTTCTGGCTGGCTGCAACTGCGATCGAGCGCCGGCTGGACTATGATTTAGCATGCGTAGACTGTGCTTTTTGTGAACCATGGAAACGTGCACAGATGGCGAGAAACGAACTGTCGTTGTAAAGTCCCTCGATAAAATTCCCGCTTACAAGTACCGCCAACCATTGTGGTGGAAACGTGCAAGACACGTGTCACGACAGGGTGCTGATCCGCCGTCATTCACTTCCAAGGGCCGCTCATTTCAGTCGTGCGCCGCCATTTGCTTCCAAGGGCCGCTCGAGACACAGGTCTCGTGCACTGGCGCATTTGACGCTACTTGCAGACAAACGCCAACACATCGAGGGGCTTTATGTCTCTGGCCACCACGGCATTCACTGCCGAGACTGTGGTTGGCGCGGAGTGGCGACTCGCTAATACGAGAGATTTTTGAAGCTGTAAAGTTCGGTTGATTAGGGGACTCGATCTGTCAAATCTCTCAATTATCGTGAGGACAGCGTGCATATACCTTCATGTGGTCTACGGTTCGTTGTCATTTGAAAAGAGAAGACGGTCTACGGTGTTTTGCCATTTGAACGTGAACGTGCCGACGGCCATAGGAACGTGAAGACACACTGAAGTTTGGATGATCTGGACCGCTTGGCGGTTCTCGCGTGTACATGTTGTAAAAATAAAAATAAATATTACGACAACAAGTGTGCGTGAGTTAATAATAAAAATAATAATACTTATTTCTAGACATACATGTGTCTGAGGGGCTGTGGCAAAAAAGTACAAAAGGAAATTCGGCACAGACACTTAAGACGGCTTACGTGTGGGAACGCGAAAGCATTTAGTCCCTTTGGTGAAATGTTTTCGATTTATTTTTTTGACATGCGTTAAAGTTATTGCTGCTGATTCGGTCTGTGACGCGCGGGAGGCAGCGCCCGTCACCTCATTGCCTGCGCCGTCACGTGCCCAATGACGCACGCACTTGGCCACACCTTCAGTCAGCCAGATGGTTGTGACGGGAAGTGTGCAGTGACGCACGCACGAGGCACACCTTAGCCAGCCAGGACTGTGGAGCCGCCGTGGCGTCGACAATAAAGAAAAGAAAAAAAAATAGCCGCCGTAGCGTTGGGGAAGCGTGCCCGTCTCGCACCCCGGAGGCTTGGGTTCGATTCCCATCCAGACCGAAATGTAACAGAGTTTCTCTCTAAAGCGACAGTCATTTACATAGTTTATAGGAACCTTCGAGAAAAATGTGACGTCAATCCGGGCATTTCTAACGTGTTTTTACTCTTTGCGCCATCGGCAATTTTTGGTACCATCGCTCGGTCATGCCGCCGACGACGACGCCGGATTTTCGCGTTATGAGGCAAATAATCTTTCCGCATTAAAACGTCTTCTGACCCGGCCATCAGTCTCTTTTTACAGCATTCAACAGTGTACAGGACCAGTGTCAGCATAAAAGGCAATTATACATAAAATATTCAAATTGACATTAGCTAAGCATCTGAGTCACGATAATTAATAATCAAGGTCATCAAAAGTTTGAAATAGAAATCATTCACATCACCATCACTGAGATCACATTCATTACCATAAAATGTCAGCGTTACTGTGAAATTCCCCATTTCTGTTGCATTCAAATAGAATATATATATATATATATATATATATATATATATATATATATATATATATATATATATATATATATATATATATATATATATATATATATATATATATATATATATGTAAGACTTTGGTATATTTTTTTCAACATCAAATTATCAACTAGTTTAATTATTAATAAAAAAAAATATCACAAACACTATAAAACACACTTTGAAATCTGCTACCCACTCGACTAACAAAAGCTTAGGTCACTGGGACTAAAAACAATACATTTTTGCTCTTTTCTTGAACATGCAGATTCTTCGACCTTGGCGTACTATTTCAACAATATTTGGGGTGGTTATTTATAAGGTCAGATAACTGATAATCAAGTTTAATCAAACTATCATCAAAATGATGAGTTATATAGAGCGTCCCTCTGAACACCCTTATTGAAAAAGAATCTGCTATTGCTTGTTTTATCATAGATCAAAATGCAGTCAAAGACTAAGGTACACAAGCACAAACACGCATACTAAAAGCGCAAGGCCATGGTCCATGGTTTGCGTTTGATGGCTTTGACCGGGTACAAAAAAACGCACTATAAGACGTTGAGCTCCGTGACATGGTGTTTTTTGGCTCTGCTTGACTGGCCTGATTGACCTGTTATGCCAGCTGCGCTCCGACTTACAGCGAAAATGAATTTAAACGTTTATGTCGTGCAAAACCTCTTTCATTCACAAAATGCTGACAAGGCATGTCTTATATATGCTCTTTATCGTTTGATAACATTCTTCATTGATTGAATGACTATGTTTTTAATGCTTTAATAGTTATAACGATAGCTACTGATTTGTGAGCCTCTAACGAAATCGCTTTGCCAACCCTGCAGCGTGGAACAAAGCCAGGATCAAAAAACAAATTTTCCCAGCTAGGCACTCTCGATCGGGTCGATGAGCTGGCTGGGCTCCGCTTCTGTGGGAACTGGGCACTGCTATTCTTCGTTTCACCTTATGTGCGAGCGAAGGCAAAACTGGAAGCGCGAGCACAAAAGCTCCGTGCGTTCAGGCTTTGCTCGAGCGCGCGAGCTGGGGAGAAATGCAAAAAGCGCTGGTCTCGCGCTTCTAGCTTTGGCTTCGCTCGCAGATAAAGTGAAACGAAGTATAGCACCACTGGCACGTTTGCTGGTATTTGTGTCAGTGGGAGCCACGGTGGTGGGAGCACGCGTTGAGCGCTGAACGTGCACGGGCGAGCAGCAGAAAGGGGGAAATTAAGAGCAGAGGAGGAATATCACTGCCACGAGCTTGCTTTCTGGCCACAGCAGAGACCTTTCCAAAAACGAGCTTGTGGCCGGTGCCATTTTGAGCGTTCGTGCGTATGGCGCGTGCTTTGCTCGCTTTCCGAAGCGACGAACACGCACGTGCTGGACTGTGAAGATCGCACGCTGGACTGTGATTTTGTAAACATTGGAAAGGTCTATAGACGCTTTCAGGCAACTGTGCATGGGCGCCGCCATACCCGACCTTCGGTTTTTGTTTCCTCTTATTCCGTTTACTTAACTTCACCATTGTCATAGCAGGCCGGGTTATTGCCATTTGTAGATTCCACTGTGTCCTTCTCCCCAGCATAAGCCCTTGTGGAGACTCGTCAAGGCCCGCTTCAGTGGCTCGGCACCTCGGTAAGACAAGAGAAGGTCGGCTATGGCGGCTCAATTTGGCGCGCGCTGAAAGCGTCTATAGGCTCCCTACGGGAGCCAGAGTTGCGCGTTCATGCATGGCATGTGGATTCAGCTCCTCACGTGACTGAATTCGGCGAATAGCAGCGCCGCGCGTTCGAGGCGCGCGGCGCGCTCAAAAGCCGCGGAAAGTACGCCGGGGCGCGTGCAACGTCTACTTTGCTGCACGACACTTGATACGGCTCCTCACGTGATCGGATCTCGGCGAATAGCAACGAGGGCGGCACGCGGAACGTGGAATCAAACGCGCAAGTCTGGCTCCCGTAGGGAGCCTATAGACCTTTTTCGCATAACCTCAAACCAGCCAGTAACTGACGTACCCTCGACCTGGTGCATTTTTGGATTGCCCGCTGACACAGGGTATGCAACCGCCAAGGGTATGGCGAAAAGGCTTAGAAACAGACGTCGTGCATGAGGTAGTTCCGAGTGCTCCTTTTTACCGTGCTGCAATTTTCGAAAATCTACGGTTGTCTGGCTACCACTGCGTGGTCGTCGGATGGATAAATAATTTTAAAAAGCATAAGAACAATAGCAGAAAGTGTGCCATGAGCACAAGAAGCTGCAGCGTGAGTGTGGCTGCAATGTTATCAAGCTTTGCATTTTCCCCAAGAATCCTTATTTATGAAGTCAGTCGATTGCGAGCTTGAATCGCGAGAGATTCGTATCAGACTCAACGTCACGTTTAAGCTCACGACCACTCCGTCTACGACAAGAGGACCGATTTTAATTCGCGGTGCAGGTGGTTCAATTAGGTTATCACTGCAAGCCCCATGATATGTGAAAGGTATGAAAACGTCTACATGCCTCCACTGAAGATGGAGCTCTCAAATGCCGAGAGCTTACCTGCATAGACTACATTAAACTGCTCATATATACTTCGCTGTGGAAACTCAATCAAAACACCCCACCGTCTTCGTCGTCGTTCTCTCGAGTAGGCAAGGTGATGGCCTGTGAGTAGCCAGCTGGATTCAACCGGACAAGCTCCAACCAAGTTATTGCAGCTCACCATAGCCAAGTCTAGCCAAGTTCCCCCCCTACCCACACCGTTGCCTACCCAGATGGCTGTGCTGCCAGAACTAGCCGGTATTTCTTTTTCTAAACCGCTAGACGGCGTCGTCGGCGCCGCAATTCTCAAGATGGCGGCGCCGTTAAAGAAAAGGTCTATAGGAGGTATTCATTGGCCGCCATATTTGAGGTCACTGTTTAGAGCGCATGCTCAGAACGAGCTCGCATTAATAGGCTGCCAAGACCGGCAATCTTGGTGGTGCGGAATGCACGTGGCGAAAGAACTGTGCAAGCGCACCGTCAGCACGCGCTCCGCAGCCGAGCACACAGCTATGGCCGCCAGTGAATACTCCCTATAGACCTTTCCAATGTTTACAAAATCACAGTCCAGCGTGCGATCTTCTCAGCCCAACACGTGCGTGTTCGTCGCTTCGGAAATTGAGCAAAGCACGCGCCATACGCACGAACACTCAAAATGGCACCGGCCACACGCTCTTTTTTGGAAAGGTGTATACAGGAACTCTAGGCCACACGGATGAGTGCCGCCATCTAGTGGTTGAACTAATGGCTTGTTCAAGATGGCCCACGTGGGACCGCCGCCTTAAGGACAACAGTCATTATTATTTGGTTAAGCCGTGTTTACTGGTTTGAACAGCCGACCACGTTACAAAGGGACAAACAATCAATCTGCTAACTAAAGCTTTTTTTATTAACACGACATCACGCAACATCATGTCACGCGATAGTGTGTATAATGTGTGTTGTACGCTAATAATTTTCTCTTGAAGTGGTGGAGGAAATCGTTCGTGTGTATCAGTGTGTGCAGTGCCTCCTCTGTCGCCTCAGTTTTTTTTTTTTTTTTTTTAGGACTCAGCAGCCATAAGGGGAATTTGTTTTCTTTCAATTTTTCCTTACCTTTCTTATGGCGTAGTATTTGGACAATAGACCGATCTCACCAAGCGTTCGGCGCATGCGTGACGCCGCCATAACTTTAGTTCGCAGGAGGCAGGCAGCAATACACAAGACGGCTCGTGCCGCCTCATGCTCCACACGCGCAGAGCTCCAGCGAGGTTGTCGCACGTGCAGAAAGACTAAAGCTCCCTCGATGCATTGCGGCAGCGGTGGCGTAGTCAAACTGGCTGGTGAGATCGGTCTATTTTATGAATATTAGCAACCTTGGCGGAGGCACTGCAGTGGAAACGCATGTCTGAGCTTCTATCGCTTTGCTTTCAGAAATAGACGGCTGCCTCTGCATGTTACATGAATTCGCTTTTCATTCATTACTGCCAAAAATAACTTGAATAAATGATGCTGGGGCCTTTATTACAGTTTCAATGATCACATTTTCTCCTGTAGTAGGATAGATGCGTTCTCCGTTCACCCTTAAGCTGAGACTGGAAGCTCCGCCTTCAGCGCGAGTTTTCCGCCATTGCTAACGCAAGTGTGAACGCGCAGGCACGCGCAACCAAAGCACTACGTAAACCTGAGAGCTTGCGCTGAAGGCGGATCTACTAGTCTTAAGCCTGGTTCAGACTTGCGTTTGACTGCGTTTGACTGCGTTGCGGCTGCAAGAAACCAGGACATCCCTGCTGCTTATATCACTTGCCAAGATGATTCCTTGAATTGAATCCCACGCTTCATACGAAGCACAGATGTGCCGGTGACTCACTTTCGGTTCTCAACGCAACGCAGTCAAACGCACTCAAACGCAAGTGTGTGAACCGGCCTTCAGCTTAAAGGGGTAATGACACGAAAATTAAACGGATAGATTATCCTTGAAATGGAATGCTCATAGGCTACTTAGTATATACACCAAGTTACGCGATTTTTAGAGGTCTGGTAATTCCAGTATTCAATTTACGAATTTTTATCATTTTCATCTGGCGACCAGGCAACACTGCCCAAATTAGTCACACCATGGTGTCCATAAACCACGTGATCATAAACGCTCTCTCATTCTAGGCGCCCCCATGATCGCCCAAGCTCTCCTCGCCGCGGTACGATCAAAACCGCTCACGCAACTCGGCAATCCGAAAGCTATTCTCGCTCTCGCCCCCGGCCCGTTGACCTTCCACCCTGCATGCGCCTGCGAGATATTCCCGGACGACGGTGACCCCAGCAAGTTCGTCCGTAACTCGGCGTCGCTGGAGCTGGTCGCCAGCGGTTCGCAGTCAGAATGAACAGCTTCCAACATCTCTTGATAGCAATCACTCTCATCGCTGCTGCGATCAATGTCGAACACTTTGACAAGGCGAGCGATGCCACAGACGTAATGGTCACGGACCGCATGCTCGAAAAGCGGAAGGTAAACGAGGAAGCTGAAGCTCGAGACGCCAAGAGAGCCCAGTCTGTGAGTGCGTGCAAGGAGACGCTGCGCGGGAGGCTGGAGCCAGCCTCCCGCTCTGTCCGGATCCGCCCCTCCAAGGGACCCGCATAGAAATCGATTTATCCACGAAACTATCACGCTATTTTCGAAACAATGTTAGCAGGATTATAGAAACATACAATGTGTCTTGGCAGTATTTTTTATCTCCTATTCTATTTTTGGCGTGTCATAATCCCTTTAAGGGCGAACGAAGTATGCGGAGGGCAAGTTCGTCTGCTTCTTGCGCAGGGGTGGCGGTGACGTCAGAACGCCGAGCCCTGATTGGCTGATCGCGACCCCCCCCCCCTATCTGAGCGTCGTCTGCTCCTTTGCAACGTCGTCTGCGTCTGTCTTACCTTTCCTGCGACTTTCGAAAGTGCAGAGGGCTGATTCACGAAACGATCTTACGCCAAAAATGTGCGTAAGACAAATCGTGAGAACAAATTCGTATTCACGAAACGAAATTATCGTAAGTTTTGCTCAGGTTACGACGGAATCCTACGACGATCAACTCAACATGGCCGACAGCGTTGCTCAGCTACTTGGTCGCGACGATCAACGGACGTTTATTTTTGTACGTGCTCTTCTCACGCGTCCCCACTGCAAGCAGCAAGAAAAAAAAAGTAGAAAGTACTTGAAATAAACCACGACGAACAAGAACGCTGGATCCACAAACACCCGGGAAATGCTCCAACGGACACGATTCCACCGACCCCGAGTAAGCGTGCTCGGCAGATAGGCCTAGCAGGCACAGCGGTGCTCCGACGGTCCTTGGCCAAGACCGTCTGCCCACGACCGGCTGGCGTGCTGAATGGAATATGCCCGCGCGACCCTTGTGAACCCTTCAATTTCTTCCTCTTGTCATCTCCTTGTTTTCCGAGGCGGCGGTGACTCTCGCCGGTAAAAAGCGGTGAATCTCCGACAGACGCAGGAAAGGTAAAGCAGCCATCGCTTTGGCTAGCAGACGTAAAGCAGACGACGTTAACTGCGCCAACCCGCCTACGCCGTTAAAGAGTGAGAAGTCTCGCCGCACACGAAAGGAGGGAAAAAGTATTTGGGAGGGAACTTGCGGACACTAACACGCTCACTCTTGGTTCTTAGCAAACAAACCTCGGCGCCTCGGGACACCTGTCCAGTGAGTCCTTTGACTTCTCTAATTGATGCACGTCTGCTAGTTGTTAAAAATAACGTACCGCTTGATTTATTTCGTCTGCCCTCTCTGAAAGGCGAAGTCGAGCTCGCTCGTAAAGACCTGCACTTCCGAAAGTCGCAGGAAAGGTAAGACAGACGCAGACGACGTTGCGAGCAGACGACGTTGCAAAGGAGCAGACGACGTTCAGATAGGGGGTCGCAATCAGCCAATCAGGGCTCGTTGTTCTGATGTCACCGCTACTTCCTTTCTCATGCGCAGAAGACGAAAATGAGCCCACTTGCGAGGCGTATAGTCAGCGAAGCTCTGAGATTCACGAAACAATAAGCGGTAATGAGCGAAGAAAAGCGCAGCAAGACACACAGGGTCATTTTATACACACATACGTGCCTAAACACTGAAGCAAATTTTGGGTTTTCACACATTCAGTTGGCGATGGATACTCGTTGATGATTTTCTTTCAGAGTTGCAGATACGGCTATGTCCTGTCTCAGATGTGCACTACGGTGTCAGAAACCAGTTAAACAAATCGAATAGATAGAGTTCCGATTGCGGCATCTTTAACCACGCACCATGAATGGGATACACCTTGGTCTTTCTCAGACAAAATGTGAAAAGCAAGAGAGAGGTATAACCTCTTCACCCTTAAGGGGACAGTACGGTGGAAGCTACGTGCTCGTTGGATCAGTCATTATCTTTCGCCACGTGATCACGCTCTCGTCCAAACCCACGCGCAAAGAGTGAGGTCAGGTGATGAATGGGAGGTGGTGAACTGGTTCGACGAGCGCGTAGCTCCCACTGCACTGTCAGCGGGAACGGAGTATATTTTGGGCAAACTTCTGTCGGATGCACAGCCACGTGAGCACAATTTTGAGAAGTGCTAGACTTTAGCCTCGTTTACATGAATGCGACTTCAGCGCATCGATTCCACTCGTTCTTCGAACGAAGCCGACGCGGCAACGTTTACACGAATGCGCACCAAGCCCTACACGAAGGTGGCGCCACGCCGTGTCAAAGCTCGAAGTTATGCAGTTCCGGCACCAGCCGCACCACGTTTTCCGGTGCATCGCACGTGGAGGCCTTTCCACGCGTTCCGTGAACGTAAAGATCGTGCCCGCTGTCTTCGGTGCTGTGGAAGACGTTACGAGGCGGAAGAAACATCGTTTAGGGCTCCAGGCCGGGCCGCCGGGTCACTCTGCACCAGAGGCGACGTGTGTGCGTACGCTTTTAGGAAGCCTCCGCGCTTCGCCGCGCCAGACCTCGCCGATCGCGACCGGACCAACCGGACCCCGAGTCCGAAAGGCTCCTGCGCAGCCAGGAACGGCACCGAGGTAGGAGCTGCTCCTGGCTGCTCCTACCTCGGTGTCTCCCAAAGGCTTGCGCCGAAGCCTTTGGGACCCCTTCGGACACGCAAGTCTTACTTCGCAAGGCTTGGACGGCGGCCGCCCTCACCTTTTTATGATGGCAATAAAAGCTGGCGTTTGTTCTCGGGAAAAAATTGCGGGCCACCATACGGGACCGCTCTCCGCGCCGCCAACGAGGTCGGCCGCCGCCATGTTCTCAGCTGTTCACTCGCTCCCGCAGCCCCGAGCGCCGTCCCATAATCCTCCCCGCTGCAGGATGCGATGCGACCTCCGTTTACATGGGCTGAATGAATGCGCACTCGCCATCTCGATCCACCTCTGTCCAGCGACCTGAATGCGATGCGCTTTCTTTGCGCATTATGTCGTTTACATGACCGCATTGAGTACGACAACTGGATTCGATGCGACTAAGTCGCATTCATGTAAACGCGGCTTATGCTGGTTCGTGCCTTCTGCTGTCAGGTCGTCATATCCGACGAGTAGTGTTCGAAGAAAATTAAGCGACCGCATCGTTTATCCTGGTCTTTTTGTACTTGGAAAACATGTACGGAAACATCCTACGAAAAGTCTACTCTCGTGACAATGGGAGCTCTAATGGCCTGTCAAAAGAAAGTCTGCATTCCATGTCTGATGCGTCTTTCTTCCTTGTCCTGTCACATTTGTCATACAAAAACTGTCTGCATTCATGTTCGAAGCATGTAGGAAGCAAACATGCTTCGCAAATGCTTGAGGTATGTCCGGGAGCTAATTCTTTCATCATGCCTGCCGCGAACGAAATTCAATTAAATTCAATTCATTTTATTTACTCCCATAACACAAAATGGGCGATGGAGGCAGGAGAAAAAGCTGCAGAATTGCAGCTTGACGAAGCCCCTGCCCCCTACAGGCAGATCGGTCAGCGGGATAGAATTACATCATTTGAAACAAACAACAACAACAAAACAAAAAAAAAAACATTTATGCAGTACATCGAGAAGTATGTTACGAGGAGGATAATATTTGACGCAATCTATTCTTATTTAAATTTTCAATGCAGACACCTTGTTCTTTGAAAAAATTCAATACTGTTGGAAGCGTCTGCTGAATCATCTGAAGCCCGTAATTAGGTCTTGTACGTGGTACTTTCAAGGTTCCCGCGCTGCGCATATCGTATGCAATATTTTTGTTAGTTAATTTGAAAATTTGCTGTAATGGATGATTAGGAAATTTAAGTGATGCGATATACATAGTTGCTAGCTTATATTTAAAATATTCTTTGATTTTCATTACTTTATGTTTACAGAAAAGACGTTCAGTATGTGCGCAATACGACTCATTAGTTACGATGCGAATTGCCGTTTTCTGCAGCAAAAACAATTTATTAACGTTAGTACTTGTCGTAGTTCCCCAAACCAGATGACAGTATGATATACGAGGATTGAATAATGCATTGTAAATTAAAAGTGTTACACGACCTGGTAATATATAGCGATGCTTATATAGAATACCTATGATGCTCGAAAGTTTGAGAGTAAGATTTTGAACATGCGAGTCCAATAACATATGTTCGTGAAAAATTACTCCTAATGTTTTAACAGTAGTTACAAACTTAACCTCCGAGGAATTCATCATTAATTGTGTCGTGGCCTTACACACTGTACCTTTCGGTTTGAAGATAATTGCATTTGTTTTACTTTCATTAATTTTTAGAGAATTGGAAACAGTCCACCAACTAAGTCTTTCAAGGCATATATTTGCATCGGTAATTAAACTATCAACGTCTTTTTCTGAAAAAAATATACTGGTATCATCTGCATAAATGACAAATGAGGCCTTACTTGTGATAGTAACTATATCATTTATAAATAGATTAAACAGCAATGGCCCCAAGACACTACCTTGAGGTACTCCTGCCCGAACTGCTTTCAGCATTGAAGAATATCCGTTTATTTCCACAGTTTGATTCCGGAAACTCAAGTAGCTTTCTATAAGAGCCAGGGAATGCCCTCGAATTCCATAAGAATACAGTTTTTCAAACAGAACTTTATGACTCAGCCGGTCAAAGGCTTTAGAAAAATCAATAAATATTCCTAAAGTTAGACACTTGTTTTCAAAATTGTTTAAGATAATTTCTTTTTGCTGTAAAAGAGCCAGTTCAGTAGAACGACCTTTCCGAAATGTAGCATATTTTTTTCACAAAAATAATTAAGCCTAACATGAATAACTTTCTCCAAACCCTTGAAAAACACTGGCAATATTGAGATAGGTCTGTAGTTCGACATATTATTTTTGTCTCCGGACTTGTATAAGACAGATACCTTAGCTATCTGCATACCTTTAGGAAAAACACCAGTTGAGAGCGACAAACTAAAGATATGTGTAAGACAAGGTGAGATAATATCAAGCACGTATTTTATTGGCTGCACCTGCATTCCATTAAAATCGGTACATTTACTGTTTTTGAGGTTCAAACATGCCGAGCTTACCTCGTACTCGTCGGTAGGAAACAAAAAACAGTTTTGAGAAATTCCTTGAGTTAAACACGGGGAGCCGCTTTTTTGCGCAGGGGAGAACAAATTTGTGAAATAATCATTAAATTTATTTGCCAGTTCAACTCCACTCAACTTATTTCCTTCTATTATAAGTTCCCTTATAACGTTATCGTGATTGTTCCGGTCTAATAAAATATTAACTTTTTTCCAAATTACGTCACTTCTATTTTCACTGTGAAACATTCTGTAATAATATGAGCATTCTGCTTTCCTTAGCCGCGCTGGTTATCTCGTTTCGACACTTCTTAAACTTTTGAAACACATCTAGGTCTCTAGTGCTCAAACAACGTGCATAGAGCTTGCTTCTCTTAGTTATCATTCTTAGTATTACTTTGGTGACCCATGGTTTCTTAGACTTTTTAAATATAGTTACTTTTCTAGGCTTAAAACATTCTTTATATATAGCATCAAACTGATTTATAAAGTAATCGTACGCTTCATCAGCCGAGTTCCTTGAGAGCACCACATTCCAGTTTTTAGATGCCACGCAGTGCCTGAACATTTCTAGCGTTTCAACGTTAACAACTTAGAGTAATATACGGTATCATAACTAGGGGCTTTGCTTAAATTATCTAAATCAGCAAGAAAATAAATTGGAAGATGGTCACTGATATCAGAACACACTACACCAGCAGAGAGCCGAGTCTGAGTTGTATTTGTGATGAACAAGTTCAGTAACGTTTCACTGAATGAAGTAACGCGAGTAGGACAAGTGATTACATTAAAGAGACTAAACGACTGAAACAAAGTAGAAAATTCAACTTGACCAACAGAAACAGAATTCATATCAATATTGAAATCACCGCCTAAAATTATTTTATAATCGTTGTCACCAACACATTGAAATACAGTTTCAATAAAACCGAAAAAAAGCAGATAAATCACCACTTGGTGGTCTATACATTAATGCAAACATAATGTTACCGTACTTCACACATAGAGCTTCATAATCATCAGTCATTTTAGAATAATCTGTTATCAGATTGCATTGAATATCTTTTTTTATGTACATAGCTATTCCACCCCCGCGCCGAGAGGTACGATTCAAATAAAATACTTTATAATTCTCGAAGCGCAAAATATCAGATTCTCGATTGTACCAGGACTCGCTTAGCATGATTACAACAAAAGAAAATATAAAATCATTAAGAAGGATACCAAGCTCATCACTTTTATTTCTCGCCGACCTGACATTTAAGTGAAAAACAGAAAGTGGTTTATGTGTTTTATCATTGAACAACCTTATTGTTGTGTTCATCATGTTTCGTTATCACTTCCTTTTCTTCTCTGTGTTGTCCTATCTATCATGCTGTCGTCATTCTTTCTCTTCCTTGTTTTCTTGTATATAATTGGAATGTCTCGTGACATAAAGAGTCTTGAGCTCCGACTTGACTGGTCGTCCTTGACACACGTCCCCACACCCGGGGAAGAAGGAAGAAGAAGGTTGCGGCGAGCGAACGTATGCTCATTAAGCCTCCGCGAAAAACCGATGTTTCGTGCTGAAATTCTTGGTTTCCGTGCGAGAAGAAGTCTTGGATAGACAGTGTTAGTGATACATTTCACGTGGATACCTTCCTCAAGCTGGTGAGCGGAATATTTTGATTTTAGAGGCATTTTGTTTTGAACCCATGAGGAACCTCGCTAAGCCTAGTTGGGCCTTGCTCGACTAGGGCGATGAGCCGAGTTCACTCGGCGCGGCCGCCCTACTGGCCCTAACCGGCTAAGCGTCACCACGTGGGACCGCCGCGGCGGCGGTGGAAAACACGAGATGGAAGAAATGTCGACGAAAGCTCTCCTGTTCAGCTCCAGGACCGGATACGACCCGGACAAGGTGGCTTTTGACTCCATAAATCCAGCGGCGCGTCCCCTTTATACGAATGGAATTCAGAAAACCGCCTCGGAGGAGCAAGTAGGCACGCTACCCGGCAATAGCTGGGTACAAGTTCTGCATAGAAAGAAGACCCAAAAGAAAGAAGTCCATGACCAGCGGAAGGAAGACCGAGGACCTACCGGTGGAGCAACGGAGGTCAAGAAGAAAGAGACAAAGAAACCGTTTCGGCTTCCCAGCCTCAGAGAACTCAAGCACAAAATTATTGTGAAGCCACGCAAGGCGGCGGTCGACTTGAAAAGCTGCCGGGACCAGATCGGCGAAGCGGTGCAGAACTCGCTCCCGAGGGGTCTTTCGGAGAATTCAGTCGTCCGGCTGCTCGAAGAGCAAAACACCATTATGATTTGCACGGACATATGGGACGAAGCCGAAGCGTTGGCGAAGCTTAGAAGTTTGATATTCCCGTCCGGACAACTCGACGTTGAGGCCTACCACGTCTCCCCGAGGGATGAGGCATGCCGCGGCGTCATTCATGGGGTCCGGCCGGAGCTGTCCAACGCACAGATCAAAGAGAAAACCAAGGCCCCAGGACACGAAATACTCGACGCTAGGAGGCTGGGAAGGTCCAAATCGGCGCTCGTCACTTTCGCCGGGACCAAAGTTCCTGTTCACGGTCATGTTCAACTGGCTGGAAACGCCCTGCTTCCTATACAAAAAGACAAAGGCAGCCTGCCTCAACTGCGGAGAGGCCGGCCACCGGATGGATGTGTGCAGCAAACCGACGGGTTACGCGTGTGCGATGTGCGGGGCCGCGCAAGCGATGGAGGGACACCCGTGTGTCCCGAAGTGCGCACTGTGCGGAGGGGCGCACAAAACATACGACAGTCACTGCCCTGAGAAGTTTTTCAAGGAGAAGAGACAAACTGAGAGAACCGAACGGAGCCCTTCGAGGCACCGCAACGGAGAACAGCAGGTGCGTTGGCGGTCGAAGGAGCAGGGTGGCTCAAGGCCGCGTGCTCGCTCTCGCAGCAGATCAGCAAGCTGCAAGAGAAATTCGTCACGCCCGGCGCCTCTTGCCGAAAAGAAAAGGAAGAGGAAAAGCCGTAAAAGAGGGAAGAAGCAAAATTGGAATCAAAGACCTACGGCGCGGGACGGGAAGAACTTGGA
This sequence comes from Ixodes persulcatus, assembly GCA_013358835.2. Lineage (NCBI taxonomy): Eukaryota > Metazoa > Arthropoda > Arachnida > Ixodida > Ixodidae > Ixodes > Ixodes persulcatus. The sequence goes on along the minus strand of JABSTQ010009654.1, from coordinate 3,784,725 downwards.
CTCGGGGGACCAGGAGAAATGGCCCCAGCTGCAGAAAAATGATAACATCGATGCGACTAAGGAAAACCCGCCACCGAGGTCAAGCGGGAATAGCCAGCATACACAAGTACTCAGGCAGGATACCCCGAGTAAAGGAGTGGAAGATGTAGAGATGAAGAACATTTGCTCTGGGACCCCTGGGGTCACTACAGACCAATTTCGAGAAATCGTGGAGGCTGCGGTGAAACAGGCGGTGCAGTCTGCCACGCAGCTTTTTATGGAAAAAATCACGCAGCTTTCCAACAAAGTGGTAGCGTTGGAGCGAAACCGGGAGTCCATGCTCAAGCAACTTGGGACAAGCGGGAAGAAATCGCCATTCTTGGAACGAAAAAGAAGTTCCCTGCTCCAGGAGCTAGGGGAGAAGAGAAGATCGTCGACTGATAAACGACGTGAAGTGCAATCAATAGAAGACAACAATAACCATGCATCGCCTCAAAGAATCATATCTGAAAATATGGCAATGAAACTGCAGGGGGATGGGTCGGAAGCAGGCCAGTCTCAGCCTTCGGCTGTCGCTTGAAACCGATCCCCCTGCGGTAATACTTCTGCAGGAACCTGGAAAGAAGCCCGTAAAGATTAAGGACTACCGGACGGTCGGCGGAACGACCCTCGTTCACAGGACCTTCGCGGCCACGGAGAGGGACCTGGACGGGGGCGGAGGGAGTGTGGGTACGTGGTGATCGTCCCGGTGAAGAAGGGGGACCGGGGTATCCACATAGTGAATCTGTACGGGAACCCCAAGCTTCACAAGGTTGACTACATGACTCTCCTGCGAAGTGCGGTGAGGGCGGCCGGCAAGGAACCTCTCGTCATCGCGGGGGACTTTAATGCCCCGCACCCGGGATGGGGTTACAAATACGTCACGCCGAAAGGACGCAAACTTTTTGAAGGAATCAACCAGGAACGCCTCACGCTCCTCACGGAACCTGACCAGCCTACCAGGACGGGAACTAGCACGTGCAGAGATACGTGCCCGGACCTCACGCTGGTGAAGAACGTGGGGAGCGCCGACTGGAAGAACCTGGCAGAACAACTTGGAAGCAACCACTGCATCCTTGAAACGACACTAAGGGAGGCAGGATACAAGAGAAGAACTGCAACCGCAAAGATCACGGACTGGGACAAATGGAGGAAGAAAAGAGAAAACACGAATGTGCACCTGGCGGACATTGAGGAATGGGCTGCAGACGTGACCACCAGCCTGCGCCCTTTTGTCACGGAGGTTGAACTTTCGGAGAAGACCCCGGCTGTGGATGCAAGACTCCTCCACCTCTGGGAGGCCCGGCGTGGTCTGACCAAGAGGTGGAAACGTCAGCGACACAACAAGAAGATTCGTACTAAGATCCAAGAACTAACTAAGGTCGCAGAGGACCATGCGGTCGACCTCGCTAGGAACAACTGGTATGGGATTTGTGACTCTATACGCGGTAGCCTCGGTACGGCTCGTTCGTGGCGTCTCCTTAGGGCACTGATAGATCCAACTAAGACTAAGTCGGTTACGGACAGTCGAATAGCTGAACTCATCTACGAGTTACCCAGCGATACAGAGCAAATCATGGACCAACTCGCGCGCAGATATTTGTGTCTTGAACGCGCGGAGGAAACTCTAGAATATCTAGGACGCGAAAACTCCGAACTGGATAGGCCGGTATCGGTGGCAGAATTCGAGTACGAGCTCGGAGCCATGAAAAAGGGCACCGCGCCGGGGCCGGACACCATCACGGCAAAACTCCTTTATAACTTGGAAGAAGGCGAACTCAGGAAGCTAGTTAATCATTTTAACGAGCACTACTGGGCTAGGGGGGGGGGGGGGGACGCCAGCTTGCTGGAAAACCGCCGACATTCGCTTTATTCCCAAGCCCAAAAAGAACTTAAATCTAGAACATCTTAGACCCATCTCGCTTACCTCATGCGTGGGTAAAGCTTTTGAGAGGGTACTAAACACTAGGCTCATGAGATACTTGGAGAAGGAAAAGCTCATGCCCCATACTCAATTTGGGTTTAGACCTCATACCTCAACACAGGACATCCTCCTGTGGATATACAAAGATCTTTTGGAGAACCCTTCCAGGGGACAAACACGGTATATTCTCGAAGTGAGGCGCCAAAACAACGAGGACACGAGGAGAGAAGCAGACAGGTCCTGTCTGCTTCTCTCCTCGTGTCCTCGTTGTTTTGGCGCCTCACTTCAAGCATGTACCAACTAGCCCAACTCGCCGTTCTAATTCGGTATATTCTCGCTCTTGATTTAAAGGGGGCTTTTGATAACGTTTCGCATGCCAGCGTACTCAGAGGCCTGCACGAGATACACTGCGGACAGAGAACGTTCGAATACGTACGAAGTTTCTTAACGGACAGGAAGGCTACTCTAACCTTAGGGAGCATGAAATCCAATAGCTTCGAGCTGGGCTCAAAGGGAACGCCTCAAGAGGCTGTTCTATATCCGCTTCTTTTCAATCTGGCTCTGCGGGGTTTGCCGGAGGCGCTGGGGGCGGTTCCCGGTGTGGAACACGCCATCTACGCCGACGACATCACCCTGTGGTGTCGGGAGGGGAACGGCGTGGAGATTGAAGAAAGACTACAGGCGGCTGCCAAAATTGTAGAAGACTACGCTGAGGAGTGCGGTCTAAAGTGTGCACCGGAGAAGTCCGAATTACTTGTCTTGAGGAACCCTTATGAAAGTGTGTCGGAACAGATCGAGGTTTGGGTGAGCGGGAAACGGGTCTCTAAGCCCACTGAGATTCGTATCCTCGGCCAGCTCATTCGACAGGGCAGGGGCAACAAGTCGACTATCGATCAACTTGACACCATGACCACCCAGGTCTCTGGCATGCTTCGGAGAATAAGAAATCGTAGGAGGGGCATAAAAGAGAAAGAAGCAATGCAACTCGTTCAGGCCTTTATTATTTCCAGAATCACTTACGCCACAACGTACTTGGTCTTGAGTAAAGCGGAACGGCAAAAAATTGATATTTTGATAAGAAGAGCATACAAAAGTGCGCTAGGTCTTCCCGAGAGGACAGCGACCGACAAATTACTAAAGTTAGGGGTCCACAACACGATAGATGAGCTTCACGAAGCACACCTCGTGGCTCAGCTAAAGAGGATGGCGTCCACGAAGAACGGGGCGTGGCTCATGGACAAACTCGGGATGGCGGTTCCGGGAGGAACGCGTACGGGTACTGTCCCCGACCATGAGCTGTCAGCAGAAATACGGAAGAAAATAGTGGTGAGTCGTATACGAGAAATATGCAACCAGGAAAGGACGACGGCAGAAGAAAGGCCAGATCTGAGGCCCTGTCTAAGACATGGGACCACAAAGAGGGAACGCTATATGTTGACTGTGGCGGCCCAGTAAACGGAGTCGCCACAATCGCAGTGGCTAACGCCCAGGGTCGGGTATTAAGATTAGCTTCGGTCAGAGTAGAGTCGGCTGGGCAGGCTGAGGAAGCGGCGATTGCGTTGGCGGTCGTTTGCAACCCCAGGGCGACTGTCATCTCTGACTCCCAGAAAGCATGTGGAAATGTTGCTCGCGGGATGGTGTGCGCCGTCGCTGATAGAATACTTAGTAAGACGGAAGTGCAGAGGGTGCATCTGATCTGGTCCCCTGGCCACACGGGTAACACAGGGAATGAGGCAGCAAATGCTGCGGCCCGAGGCTGTATTCTCCGGGACTCGTCCCAGTCGGGTGGTCAAGTGGACGCGGACCTCTCGTTTAACGAGGCACTCAAAACGAAGAAACTCGACAGGCGCGTATTCCCGAGCCCGTGCGGGGGGCTTGGGAAGGAAGAAGAATGGACTTGGAGAAGGCTCCAGACGGGCACTCTTGTGACCCCCGCCAAGTTGCACCAGTGGTACCCCGACCGGTACACTACGAGAGCCTGCCCTTCTGTGGTGACCCCTGGGCGGACGTGCATCACGTAACTTGGAAGTGTAAGAAGATCCCTGGACTGGCTCCACTGGTGGAGCCTTCTACTCAAGAGTGGGAAGCGGGGCTGCAGAGTGACGTCAGCGATGTGCAAAAGCTGCTGGTGACCCGCGCGCTGCATGCCCAAGCCGCAATTGGAGCCCTGAAATGAGGGCATACACCCACTCTCTATCCCTTTAACTCCCCCTTCCCTTTCCTTCCTAATCTTTCCTGTTATGTCCAGTAAAAGTTTTTAACAACAACAACCACACCCGGGACTCTACATTCATTTTTGGCGACGAGGAGGTCCCTGGGCCTTACCGTTCTCCTGGGCAAGCAACGGCTCGGTCTCCGATTTCGTCGGTTGGGCCCGACGAGTGATCCTGCTGGACAAGCCTTCTTCGTCCTAGCGACAATCAAGATGGCGGCTGGAAAGAACGGCCTCCATTCAGAGTCAACTCGACAATGGCGTCCGGTGGACGACGTCCTCCGGAGTTCTTGACAAAGCCGGGTCCTCCGCCCATTCCATGGGAACAGTGGATTCGGATGTTCGAGCGATATTTGTTGGCCACTGGTGCTCGAGACTACGACCCAGAGCGTCGGCAAGCCATGCTGCTCAACTGTCTCGGCCAGACCGGTCAGCAAATATTCGACTCCCTACCAATGCCACAGCTTGCTGTTGAACAGGCGCCAGCAACGTCGGCAACAGCAAGCGGCGGAGATGCTGTCGGTCAACCTGCGAGAAACGTCTACTCAGAGACCGTAAGGCTTCTGGAAGCAGAGTTCACGCAACCTACGAAAGTAACTCTGCAACAGCTTAAATTTCACAGTCGGAAACAACAAGAGGGTGAGTCGCTCAAAGACTTCCTGTCGGCGCTTCGAGCACTTGCAATTCCGGCCAACTTCGGAAACCAAACCCAAGAGCAGGTTCGGAAGCAGTTTATGGTTGGCGTCGCGTCAACCGAAATTCAGGAGCGTATGGTTCTGGATGCCGCTCTTCCATTTGACGTGGTCATCCAGACAGTTCTGAACCTTGAACGCTCACGACGTGAGGTGCGAGAATGGGCGTCAATGACAACTCTGCCTGCGAACGCTCAAGCGACTTGTCAGGTTACCACCAGAAATAGGGTCTTTGAAGCAAGATCACCGGCAAGGAAAGACTTTTCAAGGCAACGGTCTCTGCCGTCTTCAAGAAATGAGCCACCTCGGGAGGTACAGCGCCGGTACAGTAGTCGTTCTTTCAGGCACCAGCCGGCAGACAGGCGAAGATCGTCCTCCCGGAGCATGCGTGACAGACAGTCCTCGACTGCTCCATCCTGTACAGCCTGTGGCGGTACCGGTCGCGACCAATCTTATGGAGGTGGGCACTCAGGATTTATACAGTCGTCGGACCGCAGAGTGGTCAAGTTTACACCATCAACTTGTTCGCGGTAAGACTTCGCGAGACACCAGTCTCCCCGACAGGACTACACAAGAAGTCATGGGCGCACGTGCTCCAATTGCGGTCACGGCTGGGAACATTGCCGGAGCTATGACACCTGCCCAGCACGGAACCTTTGCTGCTACAACTGTGGCCGTCGAGGTCATTTCGGCGATGTTTGCAGAAGCGTGCGCAGAGCTTACTCTCAACGGCGCCGGCGCGAAGAAGTTAAACAAATTCTATCGGATTTCGATGACGACGATGAAGCAGGGCTCGTAAATCACATTACGGGAGCCTCTAAAACGCGTATTTTTATCAGCGTCAAAGTGTTTTGGACACCACTGTCGTTCTTGTTAGATACGGGATCGTCCGTTTCTATAATGGACAAGTCCACGTTCTCACAGCGATTCGCCAGTGATGCAAAAGTCGTGCCACCACCTGTTACATTACTGAACTTTTCCCGTGAACCCATCAACGTCCTGGGTGCCTTCACGGCTACAGTAATGTTCAAGGCGCGACAGGCACAAGTCTTGTTCTACATCGCAGACAGAGGCACGTCGCTACTTGGCATGGACGCTATAGTGGCACTGGACATCCAAATGAGTGGAGCAACCAAAACGTGCTTCTACACGGAGACAGGCGAACTTGACGAAGCGTCATCGAGCCCGCCAGATCCTTCTCTGTTACAAACACAGGACTGCTGACATCATAGAAGATCGACAACCAGATTCTTCAACATCAACCGGCGTACCGTCACCACCGGATGACTTTTCGGCGGCGCTGGAGGAAGAGTGGGCGGCTCGTCAACAGCCGCAAGCACGGGCGACAGTGATGCCACCGTCTGCAGCTACGCCGGCAAAGCCTGCATCTATACAGCCGAAACTTCCACCGTGTCTAGAGCACTTTAATCACCTGTTCACCCCTGGGCTGGGTAGAGTCAAGGGAATCGAGTGCAAGGTGAGAATTCGTCCTTCAGTTTCACCTGTCAAACATCGGATGAGGCGAATTCCACAAACTGCTCGTTAACCTGTTTCGGAAGAGATTAAGCGTCTCGAAGAACGCATCAATGCCTCAGATTGGATGTCACCCATTGTGGTAGTACAGAAAAAGGACGGAACCATTCGGATGTGCGTGGACCTCCGTAGCGCAAACAAAGCGGTGGTAATTGACAGCTACCCCCTCCCACACATCGAAGAGCTACTCAATGCGCTTCACGGCGCACATCACTTTTCGAAATTGAACCTTGCAGCAGCATACCACCAAGTGCCCTTACATCCCGACAGCCGTGATATCACAGCGTTCATCACACACGAAGGCCTGTTTCGCTTTAAAAGAATATGTTTCGGCTTGGCTTCCGCACCAGTAATTTTTCAAAATATGATGTCCAAGATCCTGCATGGTTGTCAAGGTGTTTTGTTTTACCTTGACGACATTGTCGTGTTCGGCAGGAGCCCACAAGAATATCTGGAACGCCTGCGGGAAGTGCTCCAACGGATTTCTGACGTGGGCCTGAAGCTGAACAACAAGTGTGTTTTCGACGTCACAGAACTTTCTTTTCTGGGACACAAAGTTAGGGGAGCCGGAATTGCTCCTTTGCAACCAAAGGTGGAGGCCCTACAGGCTGCTCCCATTCCAACAGATCTGACGCAACTGAGATCGTTTCTCGGGATGGTTGAATATTATTCTCGTTTCCTACCCCATCTGGCTTCGGAGGTGGAGCCTCTGCGCAGGTACCTCCGAAAGGACACGCCTTTCATTTGGGATCAAGATGCGGACCAGAGCTTCCGGCGTGTGAAGAGGTTGCTGTCATCTGCTAAAACTCTCAAGATGTTCAATCCAGGCCTGCCCATCATCGTAGCCACGGATGCTTCCGCCTATGGACTTGGAGCAGTGCTGCAGCAGCTTCACGGCAAGGAAGTTCAGACTGTCGCCTTCGCTTCACGTACGCTCACTCCGGCTGAGCGCAAGTACTCCACGGGAGAGCGAGAAGCCCTTGCCTGCTTGTGGGCGTGTGAGAAATGGCACGCCTACCTGTGGGGTCGCCGTTTCACCTTACGCACAGACCACCAGGCTCTCGCGTCCTTGTTGAGCACGCGAGGAACTGGACACGCCTCCTGAAGTATAACTTCCAAGTGGAATACCAGCGGGGCAGCGAAAATCAGGTCGAGGACGCACTTTCCAGGCTCCCTGTACCAGCTGACGAAGGTGGCACAGATTTTGACGAAGAGATCGTGTCTTTCACCGCGCTGGAAGGCGAATGCATCACAAAGGCCCAGCTTCAACAGGAAACAGCTGACGACCCGGAACTGACCGCCGTGATGTCCTTTATCACCTCGGAATAGGCCACCGTGGAGGGAGTCGTCTTCTGACGAAGCCATCTTCTACAGCAGTAAAGACACACTCTCTGTGTACGATGGTCTACTGCTACGGGGTGATCAGTTCGTCGTTCCTGCGAGCATGAGAAAACCGCTCATCGCGCGAGCGCACGAGGGTCACCCAGGCATCGTCAGGACACAGACTTGCCTTCGTGATCTCTATTGGTGGCCACGCATGAACGCGGACGTAAAAGCGGCAGTACAAGCATGTGGTGTTTGCAGAACCGCTGACAAAAGCGCGAAGACATCGCCAACACCCTTGCAACCAGTTCCACTGCCTGAGCGGCCGTGGTCGAAGGTCGGCATTGACATTGTCGGTCCTTTCGAGAGAGCACCACCGACTTTTCGCTATGTAATCACGTTGGTCGATTACTTCTCTAAGTGGCCAGAAGTACACTTCTGCCCTAACGTCACCACAAAGACTGTGACAAATTTTCTACATATGGTCTTCACGCGCGAGGGGTATCCAGAGAGTGTCGTATGTGACAACGGGCCCCAGTTTACGTCTGAGGAGTTTAAGAATTTCCTGGCTTATCGTGGTATAAAGCACCAGCTGGTCTCGAACTACCACCCGCAAGCCAATGTGCAAGTTGAAAGATTTAATCGCACATTCAAGTCCTACGTACAGTGCGCTACACTCGAGAACCGATCGCTACAAGCCGCTATTCTTGACTACATTTTCATTTACCGGTGTACACCGCACGCTACTACGGGACTTTCTCCCGCTCTTCTTCTCTACGGTCACAAGCCGCGCAACAGGCTACACATCCTTGGACTCTCGTACACGGAGTTCCTTAAGAACCCTATTGAGGAAATGCAGTGAATGCGCGACCGCGTACGGCAACGACAAGAGAAGAGCGGGTGCTACACTGACGGAAGACGGGCGGCCAAGACACCGCGTTTTAGAGTGGGTGATCTCGTTAGAGTAAAGAAGCCGGGCCATATACGCAAGGGAAACCCAGCGTTCACTCCTCCTATGCGAATAATCAAGCAGGTCGGGAGATGGACGTACCGACTTGAGGATGGCAGGGCGTGGAACGCTTCAAAGTTGTCGGTCGTCCCAGAGCATGAGACGATCACGCACAATCAGAACAGGCCAGCAACGAGGAACGATACACTTGGACAGCCCACTTCAAGTGAAGCCAAAAGAGTTCCTCAAGGTGGAACCCTACCGGAGGTGCAAGATGGCGCCACTATGACTGGCAGCCAACCGCTGCTAATCCCACGCAGTGGCAGCGAAAACAGCACCGACCACACATACAGCCTTCCACGACTAGTCCGATACGGGGGCAAGGACAACAGCGTCGACCATATACACCGCCACCCTTCGAGACCTCAAGACACCCACGTGAACTCAGGATGGAGCCCTGTGCAACGCCATCCGGACGTGGCTCGGGACAAAGGGGACAGTCGCAGGTCGGTGAGCCTTTCCCTTCCGGAGGGGCAGCGCATTCGCCAGATAGTGCAATGGAAACGCCCCGACTGCCAGGACTGCAAAGGCCACGTCGAAACCGTCGACCACCTTTGTACTATGGCGATTTTGTTTGATTAACGAAGTGTACATAGGAGTCCATGGAAATCGATGCGTGTAAGTAAGCGTGATTAGCTTTATAGTTCCTGGCCAGGAACACCTAAGTCTGAATGATGTGAATGTGCTTCGATGTAATAACTGTATTGTTCGCATGTGTGTTAAAACTGTGTTGACATATGTAACTGATGGTGTGTTTTATGTATCTTGTACGCTATGTCCTATTTTTATCCTTCTCTTTTTCTAGGCTGTATTATATTCACTTTTAGTTTTCTTTACTTGTCATTTAAGGGGGGGGGAGAAATGTTGTGTTCATCATGTTTCGTTATCACTTCCTTTTCTTCTCTGTGTTGTCCTATCTATCATGCTGTCGTCATTCTTTCTCTTCCTTGTTTTCTTGTATATAATTGGAATGTCTCGTGACATAAAGAGTCTTCCTGAGAGCTCCGACTTGACTGGTTGTCCTTGACACACGTCCCCACACCCGGGGACTCTACACTTATCACATCTGAAGGAAAGCAAAGTTCTGTGACGGTCATGTGCACAAAAAGAATATATAAAAAGCAAGCTCCCCTAGCCTTATCTTCTACAGCTTATCAAGGTCATCCAGTCATTTGATCTGAATGGTCCGTGCGCCTTCCGTCCTACGAACAAGAACTTTCCCATTGGCGTACCACGCAAAAGCGTTGCCGCTTTCTTTCTTTCGCTCGATTCGAATGCCGCGTTCCAAGTTTTCTTCTTGAACTCGTTGCCACACGGCATTCGAAGCACGGATTTCGCGCTGACTTGCGTTCGAATCTGTATGCAGACTCTCTTTTGCATGATGTGTAAGCAGTGTGACCCTGGCTTTACGCTATACTCGATGTTAGTTGGAGATCCCTTTGCTGTTTACAAACGTCAACTGTCGCTTGCGTCCCAATCGACTTCCGGTCGCTCCGTGTTTACGAGTCCTGTCGAGCTTGCTTATTTCGCCAGTTCTAGAAAGCATAGCTGCTACACGGACAACAAAGTTGGAGATTTAGCGAGGGCTTTCGTCTGTGCAAAATTACATCTTGAAGGAGGAAAGATGGTTTACAAAAATACTCGACACTTTTTAAGAGATATCGCGCTTCTTTTTTTTTTTTTTTTGGCGTTCACCTGGAGAATGGATGGTTAAACGTTTCATCTAGATTTCAAGCAGCGGTGTTAAGGTGAGCTCTGTTCTTTCTTTTATAAAGTTGAAGTTCTCTAAGACGTCAAGGACTGGAGCACCGCCTGGTGGCATTTGTAATGAAAAGGGTCTATAGTAACAGCATCCAGCAGAAATGCGCAGCGCGACGCTGTTACTGCGATAGCAGTTCGTGGGACACATCGCAGGTTTGGCGCCGTCGAGCGCGCTCCACATGCAAGCGGGCCATTTCCGGCACTCCGCCAAAAGATTCCAGAGTGACGTCACGCCGCTCGACACGGCTCTGACGTCACACCGCGCATCACGTCACCTGGTGTCAGCTGACACCATGACGTGACATTGTCTTGTCAAGTCAAGTTGCACAGTGACGCCACGCGACTTAATGACATCGTCAGGTGACTCGTAATGTCATGACGTCACGTGACACTGGGACGTCACGTCACGTGACAATACGTCTTCCCGTGACACCATGACGGCACGTAAAAGCATAAACATGAGACTGCTGATTCTGGAAACAATAAAAACAAAGCATTTTCGCTAAATATGCCAGAAAGGTTCTCGGGTGATAAAACCAATAAAGTTAGGTAGGCGTTAAGCCGGCGAAACCACGGGCGTGAAATTAGGTGGAGCTAGACGCTTGAAACTTGAGTGCGCCATCTTTTATGTGTTCTTCAGTGACCACAAGGCGGTGTTACGTTCGGACAGCCACACTATCGACAGGGAACGGTTCATGCATACACATGCAGTTTCGTCGTTCTCAGGGATTTCAATCTTGGGGGCGCGATTTTTGAAGTGTGCTTCAATTACCACGAGGTGGTCCTAGTTTGTGTACAATGAAATTGTTTAACAGGTTCAAGAAACGTAATACACCCTCGTTGCTTCCAAAACACTATGGAATGTTCGTCCGGTGTGTTACTCGGTTTAACGAAACGCCGGACTCTGTAATGCCCGCTCGCCTCTTTACCGTTCATTCAGTTCATTTGCTCCGATATTACACCTTAGCGGCTCCGACGTCACATTTCAGCTGTTGCTGTGATTCACCCTACAAGTAGCGTAAATGCTTACCTTTTTATGTTTGCTACTTGTTATTTAGAGACACTTGTTTACGCCCACGTGTTATTTAGAAAAACAACAGAACGAGAAAACCCGGCCCCAAAGAGCCTTTCCGGGCCGCAGATACTCGTTGATTTATCGACAAAAAGCCGCATAATGTCGCCCATTACTGAGAATCGAAGCCTGGGCATCGAAGCTGCGCAGGTCAGCAACACTTGGAGCGAAGAAAATGCGTTCCCCAGTGAGTACTAAGAGATGTTTTTGCGGTGTTTGCGGACACTACGGGGCCGGTGAACGACGAGCGAGCGATCGCTCCGGCCCTTCCGCCACGATGGCGCCCGAGGCGGGCTAGTGTGCCTAGAGTACCGAGTGTTTCCAACCATTCGATCGGTGTCGCCTGCTTTATGGAGGAGACGTAAGCGTCGACCGTCTGCAAATCGTCTCCGCCTCTCCGGCCGTTTTCCTCCACCACGCGACAACGGAAACGCACGCGCACTTGCGACCAATCCACGCCAGGAAACGTCCGCCGTTAAGTAGCAAACGCCCTCCGCGGCTTAAGTTGCTCCTTCTCTGAAATCTGCCGCCCAGCGATGTATGATGCGGCCGGCCGGCAGGCAGGCGGCGCCTCCCAATAGGCCCATTCGTCGTCGCCGGGGCAATCGCTCGACGAGGCCTCGATAAAGCCTCCATTCCGAGTCCGTCGGCGTCGGGGCCCGATTGCCTGGATCGCGATGCGAGCCTCGCTCCAGATGCGTCTGCGTGGCTCATTCGGAAAGCCCTTCTGTTTGATGCGTATATAGCCTTCTTCGCGGACGGGTCTCGTGCAGAAACTCTATTCCGCTTCCAGGGTTTGAAACACGACCGCGGAGGCGGAAACGGGAAACGCGAGTCTGCATTAGCGTTCACGCTTTTTTGTTTATTTATTTATTTATACAAACTGCTGGCTCGTGGGCCGTGGCAGGGAGGAATAACACGGAACAAAACGATACAGTTCGTACCTCCAATAAAAACTTGGAACAATACTGTTAATGCAGTGAGTGCGCAGGCGAGCTGGTGGATGTTAACCATTTTGTTCTTAGCCCGAGACTGAGGCAGGAAAAGAGGAAAGTTTCAAAGTAGAAGAAAAATGAACAGTCGAGGACACGTCTCTAATATTTTTTTTCTTCTACTTTGAAACTTTCCTCTTTTCCTGCCTCAGTCTCGGGCTAAGAACAAAATGGTTAACAATACTGTATTTACAAAATCAGATACAAGCGTTTCCAATTTTGAAAACTTTTGTATCCGAGAGTTTCCAAAATCCTAAGTTTATGCGAGTTCTTTTTTTTTCCCTAATGATTCGTTTATCAATGTTCTGCCGGCCGAGGGCGCAGTTCTAATGGCGGCAAAACAATAATAAGATGCTCCAAAGACTCCACGCCCTGTTTCATTAAGCTGCCAGCGAATGCAGCCACGTTAGCGTACACACAACTTCGAATACACGTAGAATTGTCTTATTTTTGTTTTGTGCTCGTTAAAGTTAAATCGGAGTGTCGGTTGAAAGGGAACTCACTTATTAGGGCATCGTGTATAATTATCCCCATCACGTGGAATAATATCTCATAAACGTAGCCCTTCTACCGCCACTTTTCTCGTAAGTTTTACGCACGTTTCATTTAAAACGAGCGTCATATCTTCAAGTGCCTGTTCAAGCTTCAACGAGGAATTATCTATTGTACTAGATACTTTTGTTTCGAGCGCCATCAATCGTTATTCAACGTATAGGGCTCCGGCGGCCAGACCCGAAGCAGCTTGCCAGCACGTACGGCTAAATCACGCGCTCAAACTCCCTGCGCCCTTTATTATCATTACATTTTCTTTTTTGCATATTGGCGGATTTAGTGATTGCGTACAATGTTTACTGTAGTCACTACTGCGTGATGCACGAGAAATTTGCGGATATATTTCGTTATCGTAAAATTTCTATAGCATACCGAAATGTCTACGCGCCATTTTCTTTTTATTGGAAGGTCAATTTTCCGCTGTTTAGACGATCTAGACATCCGTACACCAATGTTAGCAGTTTGACAGCAGCCTGTTTCGAACCTTTTTCAGAGCTGAAGCGGCGCAAGATTGTATCGCTTGTATCGTTTTCTTCGGGGGATCACAACTACTTGGCGCATATATGTCGTCGTATTTTTTTAAGTTTTCTCGCGTAACATCGTACACCTGCGGAGACGTTTGTAGTCACAGCAGGAAATCAAGATGACGTCGCTTAGAAGACGACCGGCCTAAATGAACAATGTCTGTTAGGAGTGCCAATATTTTCTCTCTCAGTTCTCCCCTCTCCTTCCCGCCAAGAAATAACAAAATAAAATAAAAATTCCTTCTATTGCATTATTGTGGAAAAGATAGTAGTAACATATAATGTGATGCAGCGGCGAGTCAGATGCAATCGTAGCACCGTCGTTTCTGCCGCAAGGGCAACTCTGGGACCGAAAAATACCGGAGCGAAGATTGATGAGTCACGCGGCTTTCTCCCGAATTTCCCAATTCAAAAAGCGCACCGAAAAGAAAAAGGAGGGGGCGGGGGGGGGGGGGGGGGTGGTCAATATGAGCGTTTGCTCACCTCCCTGTCTTAAAGCAAAATATGCAGCGTCAACTAACCAACGAATTAACTGAACAACTTTCCTGTTTTCTATGACCGACGAACGGCGGTGCTTTGATAGAATTTTGCTCGAGGCAGGAGTTGAAGTGGACGTGAATTTTCCAAGTGAGCTGTTCTAAATACGTTAGTGCGGGCGAAGCCGAAGCAACAAGCGCGAGCCTGTTGCCCTGAACCTGAACTATTAGCCCCGAGAGCGAACACAAGCGTCGCTGTGGTCGGCCTTCCACGATTGGCCGAATGCTGACTATGACGTCAGAAAAGGATTTATCATCGACGGAAATAAGAAGAATGTAAGAACTTTAATTTTGACGGTGTTGACAGTGTTCCTTTGAGAGCGCAATGATTTCAAGCTTCCACCATGCTATTTACAAACACCATCGAACTTGTTGTTTGCAAGGTAATGACGTCACAAGGGGGAACCATAGGCGGGCGCCACCAAAACTTCTCGCCGCTAATACGTGTTCTAGTACACTGTGCTTGGATTACACCGTAACCTGAACGATTCCTGCAACGCACGAGCGCGCCTACCTGGCAAGGAAGCTGAAAGCCCGGAGCTACCTCTTGTGTGCTGTGGGTATTAGTGGCGAGATGTTTTGGTGGCGCCCTCGTTCGGTTACCTTTCGTGACGTCATTACCCTGTGAACAACAAGTTCGATGGTGTTTGTAATGAGCATGATGGAAGCCTGAAATCATAGCGCTCTCAAAGCAACACTGCCAACACCGTCAAAATTGAAGTTCTTACATTCCTCTTATTTCCGTCGATGAGACATCCTTTGCTGACGTCATAGTCAGCATTTGGCCAATGGACCTCTTGGCGAATATGTGCTGCCACCTAGACACGCGAATCGGTTCGAGACTAGGTGACTGGAAAACAACGCGCGCCCAAGGCCTCTCCGACCCGTTCCACATCCAAAACGTCAGCTACATCCTGTTCACCCATTGAGGCGATGTGACCTAGATACGGCTCCCCCAAGCTCACCTTTGTCCCCATCGTGCGTAAACATCCGCCCCGAGGTCGACACAACGAAACCGCTCAAAGGCGAGAAATGCAAGATGGCGGATTGTTTGGAACTAGATACTCTCGAACCCAGGCGCATGAAATACTCCGCGCATGCGCACCGCGTATCTCTACAAAAGGTCCATTGTGGTGGGCCGACCACAGCGATGCTTTCGATCGCTCACGATGTTTGATCACGTGACGTGACAGGCGGGAGGGAGTGACTCGAATTTACAGGGCACGATTTGGAACGCAGCCAACGTAACGTATACACCTTTTCCACAAGCACGCAGCCATCTTGAATATCGTCACTTCTGGTATGCGGTAAAACATCTTTTTGATCTCTAACCGAAGCTAGAAGGTGTTTACGAAAAATGCGTGATTGTCACACACTCCTGATTTGCCTCAGCTATATTTTCTCGCATATTCCAGGTTCAAACGTTTTATTCTTTTTTCGCCCCGCATACCAGATACGGAACCCACGTGACTGAGAACGACAGGAAACAGAAAAGGTCTATAGGAAGTATTCACTGGCGGCCATAGCTGTGTGCACGACTGCTGAGCGCGTGCTGATGGCGAGCTTCCACAGTTCCTTTGTAACGTGCATTCCGCACCCTCAAGATTGCCGGTCTTAGCAGCCTATTAATGTGGGCTCGTTCAGAGCATGCGCTCTAGACATCACCCACAAATATGGCGCCCAGTGAATACTCCTTATAGACCTTTTTCGTGTAGTCTCGTCCCCGGCCACCAAATAGGCGTATCCGGTATGGGCGACGAAAAAATAATAAAACGTTTCAACCTGTAACCAGTAAAAAAATAGAAGGGAGCCAAAACAAGAATGTGTGACGGTTACGCTTATATCCTAAATGTCTTCTATTGGCGTGGCGACGGCAAAACAATGTTTTCGCCCATACTGGAAGTGACGACAATTCAAGATGGCGGCGCCCTCGTAAAAAAGGTCTGTAGACAAAGGGCTGTGTGTGAAAGGGCCTTAGCAAAGCCGCAGTGCTGGATTTAATGTAGGCCACCTGCCGGAGGCCAGGCACAGATCGGACTCCAGTTTTGTGGCAGCGTTCGGGACTCGTGTTCAATCAGCGGGGGAACGAATTCAAGCCCAACGCGGATGCACTACTCGTGTGGTGGTCTTCCGTCACTGGACTGCGAAACCGGGAACAGTAAGGTACTTGCAGCCCTCGAACACATCCTCCGCTAAAATATTTAATAAAAAGCCGACCAACTCTGTTTATTGGACACTTTAATGCAACGTCTTACTGCCCAGAAAAAAAAAAGTGGTGTTTTCACTGAGTGTCTAGTATTGCCCAACCAATGTACTGCCAGTGGCGCCGCCTGGCGCGACGAGATCTCAATAAAAAATATCCCAAAAAACGCGAGCGATTTTCTTTTTTTTTTTCCAGATTTGCTGTCTGCCGTTCAATAAAAAGAGAAGAACCAAACGCGCGATCGAAAGGTCGTCTTCCAAGAGGCGACATGGGCACGAGGACGACAGTGCCTCCGGGAATCCGAGCGCGCTGCCGGGCCGTTGCCCCCTAGCGTCGTCCTCGCTAGCGCCGACGACAAGCCGACAGGGAGCCATGTTCGGCCCTGCTCAATAGAGTCGGGGTCCCGGATTCAAGCCCTCGACACATCGCGAGTGAGCAGCCACGCCGGGCCGAGATTCGCCGGGTCCAGAACTAAGAAAACACTGTGCGACTCTGTTTGCACTCAACGTCTTTTCCCTTCTTTTTTTCCCCCACTGTTTGCTTCGAGACCGAGAAACACCGAAGGAAGCGAAGCACATCGGGACCTGAACGTTGGAATCTCGGGGAAAGCGACGCGGGCGCATGGCCCGGTAAATAAAGTGGAGGTCGATGGGCGCACTTACTAACGAGAAAAGAAGGAATTGGCTTCGTCAAAGCGAGGCGCTCTTGCGATAATGATGACAAAACCTTAGGGGAATTCAAAACACGTTAGAAAAAAAAAGAAAGAAGCGAGGGCGTTTAATGGAGTAGTGTGATTTGCGAACGGTGTGAGATACGGTCACGAAGATGATAATACGTCATTAAGTTTTCTTACAAGTTCCGTATGTGTTTTAAGCGAAGACCACACTGTATCGGAGGAGAGTGGGATCCTGTAAATGACAGAGCAGCGGTGTTTTAAGCCTTTCGCATCCCTCTAATGAATGACGGCGGTGATGTTCAACGTACTTGCCTTCACTATTTTTACTGCTTTTATTTAGACGGAGAAGAAAAACATCATGGTACAGCCGTCCTGTCAAAATATTTACTTTTGTATTAAATCAATTAAAGCCCCAAAAGAAAATGGTTATTTGTTTTAGGTTTATAGTACATTTATTTTTAACATTAGGTGCCCCCTAAACATCTGCACAATACTTTTATACAACTGCTCTTCGTTCAGTGTAGCAGAATCGAATTTTCAGGAGCAAGGCGTCAACGAAAGTTACACTCAAAACATAAGTTACTTTGACTGACGTTGAACCCGGCAATTTATTTACGGTGAAATGTTTTTTTGCCAATACTACGTGTGAATATATATATATATATATATATATATATATATATATATATATATATATATATATATATATATATATATATATATATATATATATGTATATATATATAAAGAAATCAAACAAAGATGCTCGACCGTTTTTTTTATCCAGTTTGTTAACTCGTTTAGTCAAATTTTAACACGGGATTGTTTGAGCAGTTTACCCACAGTTGTTTCATTTAGAGAGGTAAAATGAGACAATTTGTTTACACTTCAGCATTCATAACACCGACGCTATACAAAGTATGAAGACTGGCTCAATTAATTAAATTCTTGGGAAGCAGTAGGCCGTGACAAACACACGCACACGAACACACACGCCCACTTGCGCACGAACACGTACATGCGCACAATCTCGCTGCAGAAACCAACGAAGCCCGCAAATCGGCTATCCAATTAGCAAATTCTCTGACGCCAATTGAGAGCTCTAGCGAACTCGAGCGCGAGCTTCAAGAACAAAGCCCGCTTGGGACCGGGCGGACGTGACGCAACTTTGTAACGCCGCAGCGCAATTGCTCGATGGCGCGGAGTATACGGTCGTAAGTGCATTCTCGACACGACCTGAGGAATGGCCGTGCCGCGTAAACAGTGCCATAATTGAATTTCCTCGGGCTGCGTAGAAGCCCGCAGTGTTTCCCCAAGGCCGTCTTGCGCTCGCTCCTTCACGCTACTTCGCTGCTCGGGGATAGCGTCTTGAAGGCTCCAGAGGGGGATCCAAGGGGGGGGGGGGGGGGGGGCGACGGGGTGGCCGCTTCCCCCTCCCCTCTTCTCGGAGGGAAATTTGACATGGGGGGGACCCCCGCGTTGCACACGAAAGAGTGCGAGAATAGTATCCTTTCAAATTTCCGCCACCCCCCCCCCCCCCCCCCCAAAAAAAAAAAAAAAAAAAAAAAAAGCTGAGTTCTGGGTCCACCCCTGCTTGAAGCAGTACGTACACCGTGAGACACTGTTAGCGCGAAAGCTTCTTCGCCGTTTTTTTTTTAGCATTTTACTTCGAAAGGGTGCTGGCGGCCATCAATATGTATTACTTAGTTTAGAATCCCATCTGAGCAATTTCTACCAGTATAGCAGTTTTGATGACAGTCCTTGAATACTGAGAAGAAAAAAAAAAATGGGCGACGGCTTGTTCGCGCTAGCAGCGTCTAGACTTTGCCTCCAGGCAAAATCTGGAAGGATGTTCGAAGCGAGAGAATAGAAATTCTAAACGCGGTCTGAACAATTTCTTTTTTTTTTTTATTGCTTGTATTGAATTGCCGCATATACCCTCGCGGAAAAAAAAAAAGGAAGCTGAAAACAATTTTGTTTGAAAGTAATTATAAAATCAATTTATAGTGGCCTCCAATAGGCTGGCTGCCACTATTGATTTTAAATCGTTGAGTTGTGTTTTGTGAAAAACAGATCGTATCGGGTTTCCCTATGTCTTTTAATACGATTCAAAAGTCCCGATAAAACTTAGAAGTGATTACATTGCGAAAAATAAATTTCGAAGATGAATATGGTTGCTCCTAATATTCATAACCTATAAATTGAAAGGCACAAACGATGGAAAACTTAAATGTTGTGACTATAATAAATGAGTCGTCTTTTTTCACGTTCGCGAGAGCCTAATTTAGGATTAATTTCAAATGAAAAGGTGTTTATCGTCGCGAGCGAGAAAATAAATAACGACTTAAAACTGCGTACCGAGCTTATTTTTAATCCGGATTATCCGCTTTTGTAGCGCGAACGTTCCTCGCCGCTCTTCTATATACGCCGTTACGTACTTCACCGGAGGATTTGAAGTTGCGAGACGCGAGCGGAACCCGCTTCCCTCGACAGTTTCCACGCAGCAGCAATCCAAACAAGCCGCGGTCTCAATATATTTCCAGTGAGTCGCATCTGGTCGAGCACGTGAGCCAATCAAAAGGAAAATTGACTGCCTTTATTTAGACGTATTTTTAGTAGCCACAATGTCGTAAGAAAGGCGCAAGTAAGAGCACGCGTTGGCTGCCAGGAACCTAACAAGTCCTAACAAGTTCCTTGTCGCAGCGCCCCCTGAGCAACGCTGGAGGCCTTTCAATGCGCGCGACTACTGAGCGCGTGCTGACGGCGAGCTTCCACAGTTCGTTTGCAACGTGCACTCCACACCATCAAGATTGTAGGTCTTAGCAGCCGATTAATGGGAACATCTTTTTTTAGCGTGCGCTTTGTACGGCGTCCACAAAGTTGGCGTCCAGTGAATGCTCACAGGAAGAACCGGAAAGGTAAAGACACGGACTTCGAGTGCACTTTTCGCTACGTTTTAAATGCCGCCACACAGATTTTTCCGGATTTACAATGTGTTCCTACTTCCCCTCCCCCTCCTCCCCTCTTTCCTTTCCCCTCCCCCCCCCCCCCCTCGAAAAACAAAAATTACAGTGTTTTTTGTTTTTTTTTTATGGAAAAATAAAACTGCGCATTGCCGCACGCTTATTTTCCGCTTAGCTGTAGCGCTAGCAATCTGAACCAGATGCCAAAATTTCAAATTAACCGTTGTCTCAATCAAAAATTATAACTAATGTTCTGAAAATTTCGATGGGAAAATAAGGGCCGTTTTGGTCCCTTTTCGGTAGCTGGCGCCATTCAACTCCATGTATTCCAGAGCTTCGACGGCCGCGATTGTCCCATTGAAAATCTAAGAAAATCACTATTACTTTTAAACAAGATAACGGTTCGTCCTGAAAATTCGGCATCTGGTTCAGACCACTAGTGCTACATTTGAACGGAGAATGAGCGTTTGGGCGATGCGCAGATAGTTTAATTTGAGAAAAACAAAACTGTAAATATTTTTGAAGGGGACTTTTTGACATGGCTTGCAGGTGGTGTCATTTCATCGTCTATTGGTTATTCTTACACGTTTTTTTTTTAGAAAATAAGGAAGATGTGGCGAAATGTGTGTGTTGCAGAAGGTGCGTGCTCGATAACAAAGCCACCACACTGGCCGCTGACGGTGGCGTCACTGGGTGCCGCCATCTTGCTCCTGTTTGTGCAACCTTTTCTGATAGTCCAGGCTGGTGCCCCAACAAAGCGTTTTCTATCCCCGGAGGCCAGACTAGCTTTTGAAGGGTGGTTACTCACAAATGGGTATTCGCTGTGCGCCATATCTGAGCGCAGTGTTCCCAGTGCATCGTCAGACCACGCCGCCATTTCTCTTATGAAAGGGACTACAACTTCGGTGGTGTGGGATGCGCGTCGTGAAAGCGTTGTGGAAGCTCATCGTAAGCTCGGGCTCAGCAGCGACGGGCTCAACTGTGAAGGTGAGAAGTTCGCTATACTTCGTCTCACCTTAGTATGGACTATTGTTAGCCGCGCGTGCTAAAAGCGCGAGCTAGTCGCTTTGAATGAAGCCGCGGCAGCTGCACGAGCGCTCGTGCAGCAAGTGCTCTAGTCAAGGCAAGCAAGGCTGGCCGCTCGCGCTAGCACAGCCTTCGCGGTTAGTCCATGCTAGGGTGAGTGCGCTTCTGTTTTCCTCACTTTGGGCGGTGCACGTGTTACCCACGCAGTTTTGTTTTAATTTTTATACACCTTTTCTACGTGGGCGCCGCCATCTTCAATTCAGGAACTTCCGGTATGCGTGAAAACATCGCTTTCCTCTCGCCTCACGAGTAGAACACGTTAACATTTTAATTGTAACCGTCATTCCTTCTTGTTATGTCCTTTCCATACTTTTCTTTCTTTTTCCGCGTTGAAATCGCTTGCTTTTTTTCGGAACGCTTACCGGATATGGGGACAACGTGGCTGGGTACGAGGCTAAACGAAAAGGGTGTATAGTGCACAGAAGCTTGGCATTGCACGTGCTTGCACCAGCAGAGGAAGTTCAAGTATCCTCACTTTGAGCTCTAAAAACATTCCACCAGGAGGCGATACCCAAACTTCTCACAGCGAGCAAGGAGCGTTTTGTGCAGCTTCCCTAGTGAAGAATCTTATATGTATAAGCACTTTCTTTGTCCAATAAACGTATATGATCAAATAAGATCACTAAGAGGATACAAGAACTGTATAAGAACATAGGACGTTAATATAAAATTATATCGGAAGTTATACGAAACTGATAAGAAGTTCCTTATAACTT
The DNA here is from genome assembly GCA_013358835.2 of Ixodes persulcatus. Taxonomy (NCBI): domain Eukaryota; kingdom Metazoa; phylum Arthropoda; class Arachnida; order Ixodida; family Ixodidae; genus Ixodes; species Ixodes persulcatus. The sequence continues at coordinate 3,762,933 of JABSTQ010009654.1, read as the reverse complement.
CTTATATAATCTTATATTGTTCTCATATGTTCTCATAAGGTTCTCGTATGCTTTTATATGACCTTACTCGATCATATGTGTTTATTGGACACATACATGTCTTATACATATAAGATTTTTTACTAGGGTTATTCGCCACAGAGCTCGGTGTTCGCGAATAACGAGACCTGTGATCTGCATTCTTTACGTCTCCTTTCTCGATCGTGCGCGAGGGAAAGACTGGACGCGAGCACTGCGTCATTGTTCGGTGGAGATTCGTGTTCAACTGAGGCTTCACTGAATTAACCAGAGCCCCAGCCGAGCGCTGCGTCAGAAAGACAAATAATTCGTGTTGTTGTTGTCCCCACGGGACTAGTTGTCAACTTAGCAGCCAGGGGCGTGACAGTTGGATCTCCTTCCCAATACCGACCGGGTACGGCGACACGGAGGTCTTTAGGCGTCCTCACCACGTCTGCCTTGGCTTCCAGGTCCCTCCAGGCGACGACGCGCTCTCCGGAGATGGGGTCCAGGTCCTTGAGCGGGAAGAGCACGTGACCGATGACGTTGTGCCTCTTGCCTCGGTCGTTGTCCAGCACCGTCAGCTTGAGCACGCGCTCGGACAGGGCCTTGCCGGGGATCTGCAGCCAAAAGCGTATTGGCAGTGTGAAAGCGGTCGAAAAGAAATTGATATATTTAAATGAAGACGCGTGTGTGGTACTGCGACAGTACCATTCTTGACGTTGGAAAAATATTAAGATGACGATGATTATGACACATGTGTGGTGCTGCGCCGGATTATTTGAAAGAAATATCGTCATTTTCTGGGCCACTTTGTTACCCTAAAGTCTGTACTTGGTCAAAATCACTCCGTAGCTCGCTGCGCTTGCGGCTACAGCGGGTCCGTGCGGAAACTTCCACGCAGTTTTTCTTGGGGAAAACCAGTAGCAAAGATTTCCGTTTAAAGACGCGTTTATTGACTCAACGCCAGTACACTTTGCCCTTGATAAAGTCCAGGATATTGGCGATTTTTATCACGTGGTTTCGAACCCACTTTCACGGCTTCCTCTTTGGACCGCCAGGCACTGCTAATATCTTATTCGCTCGAGAAGGCCGGCGAGCGAACCTGCGCCCACAGCTTTTGCTTTAGCCGCAAGGTGCCCTCCATTTCGCTGGAGCCACCAATAGGCGCTGCCTGAATGTGTCAGGATCACCGGTGACCGGTCAGACTCCGCGCTGCCGCAATAGGCAGATTCGCGGGAAAAGGAAGAGCCAAGAAGAACAAAGCTTCGTGAAGCAAGGCCCTTGACGAGCCGTTGTTTGGGCCGGCTCATGTGGCTCGCAGAAAATGGACGCGCCCGTGGTTGACGGTACAGAAGGCTCGCTCCCCATAGGGGCTGACGCGTCCAAGTATGAATGATCCCGAAGGGCGTGCCTGTGGCAAGTCACCAGAGGAGTGAGAACCGTCTCGAAGGGCGTCTCCTCTCTCATCCGGGTCGCGCGCCCGCGGGCTGCCTGAGTTGGGCCCAGATAGAGATGTGGTTAACACGTCGTCCCCGCAATATATGAGACCCCCCTAAGTTGCCATATTGTTAAACGTCGATCCAGACGTGTCAGCCCATGTCCCTTTCGCGAAGAATTTGGTATTCCTTCGCCGAGTTTGCGAACCGGACATTTTGTCTGCCGCGTTAACTATGCCAAGAAAGTGTAGGTCGCGGCGGTGCACCAATGTCAGTTTGCTCTTTTATTGCATTTCTCTCGTGATCTCAAAAAAAAAAAATGGTGGCTTTGTAAACGCTCAAGTCGGAAACTCGAGTGCTGTGTTGAAGAAGAGTGGGAAATACCCGGATGGATACCACATAAAGATGACGTGAATCAACTTCTATCAATGTAATGATCAAGCTGAAATAAACGAAACCCGACGACTTTATCAATGCAATACAGAACATTTTTTTAAATATATATATATATATAAATATATATATAAACATCCACTTGTTACAAAAAGAGAAACAATTCAATATAAAAAGGTAATATAAAATTGAGGTAATACAAAAAATAAACACAATATATCGGCTTACACTCTAAAAAAAAGTCTGTGCGCCTGCTTTCACGTACAACACTTGGAGAGCCAATCACCGCAACTTACGGAGGCAGCTCAACGAATGACGATACCGAAACATATGTTTAGACCAAAAAACGCAGTCTGGGTTGTGACATTAAAAAATGCAAAACGTCACGCTTGCATTGCTTAATGTCACAGCTCAGACTGCGTTTTTTGGTCTAAACATATGTTTCGGCATTGTCATTCGCTGAGCTGCCTCCATAAGTTGCGCTGATTGGCTCTCCGAGTGTTGTGCGGGAAAGCAGACGCACGGACATTTTTTAGAGTGTAGAAATATAATTGCAAACTAATGAACATGTTCGATTCGGGGGCCGCTTGGCCATTCATAGCCCTGTCAAGATTATGATCATACTCAAGTTTGAGGATGGCAAGATTTGGGACTGTAAATATCTAACTCGCCTTCAAAGAGGCCCTCTCCGAGATTACCTCCTTTGAATGAATAGTAGGCGGTCCAAAGGCGTATATAAAAAGGTAATCTGGGTGCCGTCCTTTGTCCTTTATAATTGCACAGGAGCCCTTGAGAAAATTGCGACTACAAACCTGTGCTGTTGTTAAACACGAGTGTGGGGTCTTGTTAAAAACACACAGACACACACACACACACACACAAACACACACACATACACACGCACATTGTCATTTCAGAATTTTGGGATTATGGAATTTTAGAGCGCTTTATTTTGTCAGAAGGACCTGTCCACTCTTGTTTTGCACACACTAAAACCAACGATCTAGCAGTTTATTCTGGTCACAGAGCATTCAGCATAACGAACTGATGACTGTGGTTTTGCTGGTGCGATTGGCTTTTCCGCAGTTTCTGTAGTCGATGACACAATCGTGGCAAGCTTCATTTCAGAAAGAGAGGCCACGGTTTGAATGGCGTAGAGGATAAATATTTGATTTGCAAAGCATATGCGCTCTTACCCCGTCAATGACGAGACGCCTCAGCAAAATATATTCCCGTTAGTCTTTGGTTTCAGCATTACGATTGTAAAAGCGCGGGAACACAGCCCCGCAATAGATTGCCCGGACGTTGTGATGAGCACGAGTGAGTATTTTAAACTTTCGCGTACCAATTCGAATGACGTCGTATTCAATGTGAGCCCCGTGTAGGCTATACTACTAAAACTAAAATAGTTTGTAACATTTTTTTTATTAATCTGTCTGTGCGAGCCACACGACATTGGTCCTTTTCTAGTTTTACTCAAAGAATACTATCCAATACAGCGCAATTTACGAGTTGTTTCCTATGCAAGCACATTTCAATACACTTATTAGAATTCGTCTTCATCTGTACGAGAAAAAAAAAAAACTGAATATTGCGTGTTCGTACTAGTTGTGTCCCGCTCTTTACCCTGTGTTGCGCATAGGACGGATAAAGCAAGCATATTCCTTTCGTCGCGCTTGCTTCTTCCTCGGGAGCACCAAACTGCGATTGCCGATGTCCGCTCAATTCACGCTAGGTAAAACTTAGGTAAACAACCGCAAAGACGTCGCATAATAATTCGCTTTTCTGGAAAACAAAACAAACAAAAAATCTTCCAATCTTCCAACTATAATCACAAAGAGCTTTAAAAAAAAAAAAAAAAAAAAACCTCAGGGCATGGCTGATTATGTCCACACTTTGTGATTGGTTCTTCTAGGTCATATGCTAATGTTGCAACGTGGTTGGCTGTGGAGTGATAATTAGATGCTCGGAACTCGACACTCCCCGCATTTTTAACCTGTCGGTGACTATGCGGAGAGCAAGTTCGTCCGCTCCTTGCACTGGGGTTGCGGAGATGACAGAACGTCGATCTCTTATTACCTGCTTAAAAAAAAGAAGATAGTGGGTAGATTTTGAAACATCTAGCATTCAGGTCTACACACCATCTTTTCAATGAAAGCCAATCTTCTTTTCAGTTGTTGACAACTTTGTGCGAATGAAAAGCGTTAATAGCTCGTTTACAAACGTCTACTTGTCACCTGCGTGAGTACGTTACAATTAGGGTTCCGCGTTTTCGGTATCTATTTTTCTTCAAATTCGGGGGTTATTTATCGGTGTTTATTTTTTCTCTTGTAATCGGTGTTTTTCGGTGTTTAATTTCAATGCTGGAAAGAAATCTGTGATTATCGGGGCTTGTGTGGCAAAGCGACTGCATAATTACTAGAAAAACCACGGCACACCTCTGATTACACACGTTTATTGTACACACACCAAACACGTCACACCATGCACATACATATGGCAACAGAAAGCGTGACGCTTTCAGAAGCATGATATCAAAACTGAAACTTATTGAAAAAAATTGACATGTACATTGTCAGAGACTTGTCAGTCATCGGAGCACGTTCCTTGCGGCTGAGGAAACGCAGTCCAGAAAACGCACGCTCCACGCTCGCGCTTGAAACGGGGATGGCAAGAAAATCAAACGAAGCTTTTGACAAGACTAGCCATTCCTTGCTGTGCGCTCTGCAGAAGCTGCCAATGCATTGTCCTATTGTACTCCCCCCGCCCCTCTTCGCCTTTCCTCCTTTCTCCCATATACCAGGAAACCTATGCCTGGACAAAAGACTTGAAAACCGTTGTGCTAAAAAAGATAAGGGAAGGGAACGGAGCAATCAACATGGTTTCAAAAGAAAGGGACGACCCCAAGGACCGTTCAGTGGGGCTGTGTTCCGAATCAACGAGAAAAGAAAGCGGGCTAGAAGATTCTTTCAGCAAAGCTGCCATTTTTCCGCAGCTTGAATTCGGTGTTTTTCGGTTTTTACCGATTCAGAAAAAAACTCCTCGGGGGTTAATTATCGGTATTTATCAGTATATACCGAAAACACGGAACCCTAGTTACAATCCACGATCCCCACCCTCCTGCCCATTTCGATGTGGGTGAGCCTCGTATACTGGCGTATAGGTCGCGCATCGCAACTGCGGGGTGCACTTTAAATATCCTCCGGCTAGTTAGTAACGGTGCTACACTGGCTAAATTTATCGCTTCTAGCGGAAACATCGGACGCCCCTTGGGGCAGACTAACTCCGCGCCGTCTAAATCTTCCACACAACAAATTACCCACCTCACATCGCGAGAGACTATATGTACATAAGGCGAGTCTCCTGAAGGCGTCTTTGTGTGAAATGAAGAATTCAACGTGGCTTCGCACTAAATAATTATTACGATGCTGTTCTCCTGTAGCAGTAATACATTTTTCAAATATGTATAATATATGCACTCCCTCGCTTTTATAGTCGAGTTATTATAACCTAGGTTTTTTTTTTAAATATAATTTTGACTAATTACTGTTTAAAATAAACTTTTCACGTTAATGAGACTTGTGTCAGGTCCAGCGAGCTTTTAGACGAAAACAATAACGCATTGTGTGTTTCGTCCCTCTTTTAATTGTTTTTGGTCTCGGGTTTCTAAGAATTTGATAGTACACCAGTTGACCTGTACATTTTGTATTTCTAACAATGTTTGAGGCTGAAATGTTGCCTTTTTCATCGACTGTACGTTTTCTCCTCCGTGAACCGACGGCCACGGGTTGAAGCAGATATTTTAGAAGAGAAAAACACACGCACACAAACAATTACGTGGCCTTTCAAAATTCGTTTAGTTCGAATTGCTGGAGATATTTCTGGAGACGATTCACAATATGGTAATTCTGGGCCCCCCAAGTAGCAAACTGAAAAGCGGTAACACCTTTGAGGTCAATAGCCACGCTCCCGCGGAACTGGATGCCTTGTCAGAACTTCCCAGTGGCGTCGCTGCACGAAAGACAGAAATCACCCGACTTCCCCGCCATCTTTCGTTAGGATTCTTTTAATGTTAACAACTTTTTAGCGGTGTTATTCATTTCCAGACAATCATGGAATATGGAAGTTAACGTTGAATTCTTAGCTCGAAAAATAATGTGTGGATATTGGCCGGTTCATGTAATCTTCACCTTTCCGTACCATTGCCTATAAAGTGTGAAGTAACTGTGCTTCGTGGGCTTTGCAACCAGTTGAAAAGAAACATGTCCTAAACCGTCTGGCCGTATGGCAAACGTGCAAGTTGCAATCGCAAGCATAACAATGTTTTTTTTGTCTGTGAAGAAAGCCCTTGAACTTTGATATGTGTTGTTACTATCAGACTGAGCTGCTCTGATAGGGAATACAGTGGGTTTTATGTGCATGACAAGAGACTCGAGTAAATTTTTGATTGAGCACAGTTTTTTTTATTCGAAGTACATACCAGTCAGAAAACGTGAAAGTATGATTATAAACAAGTACGATTATGATGCAGAGAAGTATTGCATGCATTCCGTCGCAGACAGGCCGAGACTGCTTCATTAATTGCTGGAATACCCTGCCAAGTTTAATGAGTATTGTGTTGTAGAAACAGTGCAGGTGAATATTTAAAGTGGCATTATTGCTTTTATTTTGTGTTTTAGTCAGACAACGACGTTAACATTATGCGACATTTTTCGATGTTGAATACGTTAATACTCAATTCACATGCTGACTCTGTGTGTCTTTGTGTGTGTGTGTGTGTGTGTGTGTGTGTGTGTGTGTGTGTGCGTGTGTGTGTGTGTGTGTGTGTGTGTGTGTGTGTGTGTGTGTGTGTGTGTGTATGTGTGTGTGTTTTGACGAGTAGAGAGGATTTAGTAGATGTCATAACAAGTTTGAATGGTAATGTGCACTGTATGAACTGTATATGGAATTGTTTCAAATTTAGGCGGCCGCATTGGTGTCATTGTGATAGAGTAGCTGCCGAAAAATTGCTCTTATTTGATCCTTCACAGTAAACTGTAGAAGCATAAAAAAAGACACGCTGTGACAGCAGCTTCAGCACGTTGAGCTCCAGATTGAAGTGTTCCAATCACAACCTTGAACATGGTCTTTCGTAGAAAGCCTGGCGTCCGGTCTTCGTTGCAGTTGCCAAAGCGATTCTCGGTGTAGGCTTACGGATCCCCACTGTGTCACGATTCTATCCGGGAACCTTCATCGCGTGAATCGCCGTCCTTAAGCCGTGCAGCGGAAGAAGTATCACTAGTAACACGACCCAGCACTGCTGCGTCATTATTTCTTCCTCGCTAACCACCACAGGTTTGACGCGAGCTTGCCGATATCCTTCCTACGCGATAGGATGATGAGGTAGCCGAGGTGCGTGGTGTGATGATGCGCGATGTTCGTTGAGGCACACATCCGACGATGCATTTGAGGCGCGTTCTTTTTCGGGGGTCTCTCACCAGCCGCCGCCTCCCATTTGCCAGCCTCCACCGCCACCTTCCATCCAGCCCCCGCCTCCGTGGCCTCCACCTCCGCCACCGTGGCCTCCACCTCCACCACCGTGGCCTCCACCTCCGCCACCGTGGCCTCCACCGCCACCTCCATGACCGCCACCTCCGTGTCCACCACCGCCGCTGCTGATGAGCTGCACTCTCCAAACCTGGGACTCTCCTCCACCTCCGTGGCCACCGCCTCCACCTCCGTGGCCACCTCCGCCGCCACCGTGGCCACCTCCTCCACCTCCGTGGCCACCTCCGCCGCCACCTCCTTTGCTACTCCCGAGGCTCGACAGCATCGACTTGATTCGCTGCATGCCGCCACCACCTCCTCCTTTCCTGCAGGGATTGAAAAGCAGAAAGCTATTGTCTCCGTTCGATGAGACGTGTTCGTCGAGCTACTTTACAGCATATGGAAACTCTAATTGTCGGTTGGGGGCGGCTGCTGGGAATATCCTTCCAAAGTGGCCTCAAGGCCGGTTCACACATACGACGCAGCGCTAAGTCTGTCTGCACTAGGAACATCGCTGATGCAGCGCGGATTTGAACGTAACTTATCACTGATGCAGTCAAGTGCTGCGTCGGCAAGGTCAGAGCTATTTCCTGGTCTCACTGATAGCACTAAGATAGCGCAGTGGTGTTTGAACGACTTAAATTTGGGTTTGGTCGCGGTTGACAAACATTTTTTTTAATATCATTCTCTAGATAAAGAGTAATATGACAACAGGCATGCAGACATATTACACTTTTACTGCTTAAAATGATTCAGCCTTCAGAAAAACCTGCTGATGTCCCCTAACAGGCCCCGGACGATTGAAATACTCGTTAATGTAGAGGACATGCATCATTGAAAGAATAGTAAATTCAAATTGAAGACTCTTCTCGAGTATGGGCAACACAGCCAGTGTTAATTTCGAATTGTTCACTTAAGAGTCATGTCTTGCATGAACCCTGTTAACAGAAATACACAGTTATGCAAAAAAAGGTTGCCGAGGATGAACCGGACAAATACTTGTATGTTTGTCTCGTTATTATGGACAGCTCACCTTATAGACAATTTTCGAGGGGAACGGAGGTGTCCATATTAACGAGACATGGCTGTGTAACACATGTAATTGGATGAGAGTCTATGTAACTGGTTGAAAGTCTAGGTGAAAATAGAATCTCTAATCACGTAGCTGGTACGCGACTAACAAGTGTTTACTCAGGCGATATCGTCGCCATCCCAACCTCACCTACCATTCAAAAACTTGCCCAGTATTATGTGGAGCTTATTTCTAACTAAATGATTGAATGTCACTTACTTGGGAATATGAATGGGCAGCGCGACGATGATCTTCTTTTTCTTCATAAATCTCTTGAGGAGAAGAAGCTTCTTGGAAGCTTCGACGGTACTCTCCAGCAGAACGCAGGCCATCACCAGGAGTGCAAGCGCTAGTGCGATCCTCATGGCTCAGCTGGCGAACGCGGTTCGTTCTCGAAGAATTCTCGAGGAGTCGGTTGCTTTGCCCCAGACCGAGGACGCTTTGTCGCTCACTGCCACTGTGGCCTTCACTCTTCGAGCGCCGCTCTTATAGCGAGCTGTGTCGTGACCGGGTTTTTGTCTTGGCGGGCGACGGCAGGCGTGAGGAGGACGCAGGCACGCACCCCTCCGATCTAGTCCACTGCGCATCCCTTCAGGACTGGCCGGTGTCATTACCCTCTGCGCGAATCCTGAGTCTCAGAGGGCACCGCTATTCCTCGACCTCGGCAGTCTCTGCTCCGTCGATCGGCATCGGACTATGGGGTCGAATAGGACAGTCCACCGGCTCTAGCCTTGAGTTTCTTATGGTCACCCTTGGGCCAATGTATAGGGCAGCTTTAGCTAAAGCTGACATATTTATCCACTCATGCCAACCATATCTCATAATCATATTTATACATCTAAAAAAGCATATACATTATACGTCTGAAAGAGATATGCTAAAAAAATATATGAAAATTAAGTACCGTATTTTCCGGGCTATAGTCCGCCCCGAGTGTATAATCCGCAGGGGCGAATTTGGAGTAAAAAGTTAAAGTTCTTGTTTAGAGAAGTCCGCACCCGGTGCATAATCCGCCCGCCGTGCATAGTCCGTACCTGGTGTTCAGTCGACACAAAAATCTTTTCATACACGGCACACATTGACTAATGTCTGCTTTCTTAGTTCACAAAGAAGCTCGTAGTATACACAAATCATCCTTAACATACTTTTTCATTCACAAAATCCATCACGTCTCCTCATAATTGAACGATCTTAAAAAACAAAATTCCCGTGTAGTCCGCACAGCCTAAAATGTAAACTTTTCAACATGTAAAGTCCGCGGACTATAGCCCGGAAAATACGGTTGTTTTATCGGTTACATTACTATTTCAATGGTTCCAGAAAGACGCCAATATGTTAGGCCCGTTTCATACACATAAACCTCCCGAAATATTGTAGGCTGGTGTGTGCCACATCAATTTAATTAAAATATATTTAATTGAAAAATTAATACATACAGGTGGAATAAAGCAGTGCCATTTATCCGTCATCTGACAGGCAAGATATAGTAGAAAACCACAAAAAAAAAAACATAAAAGTGACGCGCACGCTTTCCAATGAGGAAAAGGCATATAATGTGGTATGTGGTGCTTTCATATGCTGTTAGGGGATATGGATCGTAGGAGGCATATGATTTTTTTTTTCAATAAATAAATGTGCTTTCGTTTTCTTTTAAATATTTTAGTGTAATTTTTAAGGCTATATTGTGCCGTCATTTTCAGTTAGTGCATCACGGAAAAAAGCTTCTTGTGAGTACTCCGAGTAAAATGTCAAGTGACCAAAATACCTTCTTTCGATATATGCGTGAAAATACCGATTGGTCATAGAGGCCCTAAGTCTTGTCAGTCGAGTACCAAGATAGCTATTAATATTGATGCGTAATATCGACGAAACAACGCTAATATACATATTACGATTAAACTTATTATCGACCCATAAGCCTCGCATCATAAATCCCGCTAAAAGTGTGATTGTCAATACTGCAATCTCTACAGGGAGCTCAGGCGACAACGCAAGTTTCGAGGTTAATGAGCACCTATTATTCTCCGTCACATTTGCTAAAAAAAAAAGCGTAAAAAATACGTTTAAAAAAATTTACAGCGCAGTTTGTGTCTTTTGTTCTGTTACCAATATGTTCTCCTGTTATCAATATGGCTGTTCCTGTTACCCGTATGTTACCAATAAGTCTTGTTATACTGGTACCAATATGCAACGACCAGCCCAACTTCAAACTTTATTTCAGTAAGTTTTCTTTTTGTTGCTATGGTTTTTGAACTTGATCACCACAGCGTTTATCGCCTACCTCAAAAAAGTGATTCCAGAGACCACGTTATCTTATTGATCTGTTTTGACAATCCAGAAACGCTATCATGAATGACAGAATCCCATTAGGTTCAGTGAAGTGCACAACCAGTTGCTGCTGCCTTTGCAATAATATAGTTGTTGCTCATTCAGTTAGCATAATAACTAAAACTAATTTTAATTATTAAAATCTCACGGTTTTAACACAATTAAATTTAAGAAGTGCTCTCTAAAAAACGCGTGGGAAACTGGGACCAGTATTGAAAAGAACAAAAAGCACCTTTTAAAATGCACGTTATACACCTATGCTTGTATCCATGCCTGTTTTCCCCATATTAAGCTCGAGTTAATTAAAGTTTTTATTATTATTTGAGCTTCACAAAGGTGAGTTTCATACCACGCGAGATAGAAAGCATAAAGAGGTTGATTTTATTTAGATTTAGCACTTCAGAACACAAGAGCATTTTGATATTGAAATAGATTTCAATATAAAGAGCTTGCTAATCTTTCCAAAACCACCATATGTTCTCTCTCTCTTTCTTTCCCTTTCTCTGTCTTTATCTTTCTCTCTCTCTCTCTCTCTCTCTCTCTCTTTGTCTAAATTTCAACTTTTAATCCATGCTGTTTCTCTCCATTTGTTTTTTGCTTGATGTTGTGAAAGGGTCACTACAACAATATTCGTACTTTGCATAAATAACACTTAAAGTAAATCCCTGACGTTTATAACCTATGAAGCACGCGTTAGTTTCCCTCATCGTGCAATGGTAGTCACGATTTAAAAAGAAAGAAAAAAAAGGAGCAGTTTTTGTCACCTTAACTCGCAGTTAATGATCTATGAAACACGTACGCTTTCGTTTTTCACTGCATGGAGACCAAGTCGTCTGCTTCTTGTCCAGGAGTTGCGGCGACGTCAGAACCACGCCGACCTCTGATTGGCTTCGATTAAAATCCTTTCAATCAAAGCCAATCAGTGGAGAGACCTTGGAATGCTAAAGGCCTTCACGTCTACCCACTATTTTTTTTTCGACCAGCCTATGAGAATTCGGCGCTCTGACATGGAGTCGATTACATGCCGCTAATGTTTACCACAGCCACGCGCTGGGTTGGCAAAGCCCAGGACACGCGCTGAGTTCCAGACATGGTTATGGTTCGGCTATTGTCGTCGTTGCAGCGATTGGGCACGATCCGCTACCCGAATGCTTCTCGAGCTATTGATTATCGCGAGCCCCAATCGAGTGCCCACGCAATGCTCGGGTCCATGTCTATGAACCGCATTCAAATATCGTCACTGGGCGATACTGCGACACACCAGCTACGTTATCAAGTTTTGCGAAGGAGAGATTGAATGAAAACGTTCGCTTTTATCTTTGAAATGACACCGCGACAAAGGACTCTCTTAGTCAGTGGAGTTGCGTGCGAGTGTACACTTGGGTCACAATAGTGTCAGTAAGCTCGTGTAAAGTAAAAAATATTCAAAGCGAATATCGTTGCACGCCCCCTTTCAGTTGTTTTATGCAAATGAACTATTTAGTGACTGATTTTAAGCTGCATATTTTTTGTTTGTTAACGTGCGCAAGTAAATGATTTTACAAAACTAGGTATATCTATACATATTTTAACTCTTGCACCGAACGAACTGATCTGATAACCTAATAGTTTATTGGACACCATTTTATTTTAACATACGTTTTTCCCCCATACACATTTTTTTTTTCTTTGAAAAATGTCAAGGAACGCTCGACCTAAAGACAAGAGGAACATTCTTGGCCATCCTTCAGTTTTTCCGCGTTGCATACTTTCGTCTTTTCGCTTTTAGCCTTTTGATACGCTTCGTTCCCGCGTCTTTCTGCGACACCTTAAGAGGAAAAAGACGTTTAAGCGGGCAGCTGTTGTAGAAGTCAGCGACTTTGAACTTTTCAACCTGCATTTGTTTTGCGACACGAATTCAAGTATGGCCCAGGCTGTTATATGTATATATATATATATATTAACTGAAAAAGAAAAGAAATGCTTGGTGAAAACAGCAACGACGGCTGGTTTATTCTTCGACGTTACGGCCAGGGTCCGGCCTATATATATATAAAGATATATATAGAGAGATACATATATACTCTATATATAATCGTTACGAAAATACCCTTTTTACAAGGTGTTTGTCGGACTCTGGGGAAGAGTCATGATCAGTTGGCCAGTTAACCAAACCTTTTAAGTTCTTCATTAATTAATGATTTTACGAGAAAAGTTGGTATTGAGTCAGTCGGTATTAAAGGAAAACTAATCGATAGAATGTGTAAACAAGCATCGCGATTTCAAATATTCATCAATCTTTTCTTTTTACGTTTCTCTCGCTCGCCTTGGACCCCGGCAGCAATGAAGCGTTGAAGGGCGACGCACTTGTTACGAGAACTTCGTCGTTATCTCTGGAAGCTGTCCTTCATGCTCCCACCAGTGACACGCTACCGAGATAGGGACGACGTTCCCGCCACGAGTGCGTCACTGTAGGCAGAGGTTGCAGCTGGTTGGTTTTGGGTTTTCTTGGCGCAGCAGCATCGGGGCTATAAAGCGCCAGTGAGGGTGCGGCGCTCCTATTGTCTCCAGTTTCCAAACAGGCGATAAAAACGGGGGAAAAAAAAACAAAACAACAACAAAGTTTGATGAACATATCGAAGCCAGTATTATTTATGATACTTTTATGAGTTGGGCTTGCCTGCAATAATGAATACCTTGAAAAATACAAATGCGAAGTGGCCCACAACTAATAAAAATTAATTTATCTATTTTATTTAATTAGCCAACTCAGCGTGGTTCTTTTAGCCCCTTCTAATATACGCCGAGCCCGATAAACACGCATCGAAGGCGGCGTCCCAGCGCAGGTTACCCCATTTTTTTTTATCTGTATCAAATAAAAAAACAATTCTCCTTTATGAGACATAGTGCGCGGAAAGAAAAATGTTTTAATAGTTAGACGGGGGAAAAAACTGGCAAAAATCTCGAATCAGGACCAGGAATTTAGTTAGCCACGCCCGTTTATTCTAGGGCACAAAGCTGTAATCAGTTCGGCCGTCCTGACCACTGAGAGCAGCCGGGTGCCCTCTGATTAGATTCGTTTCATCCCGTCGAATTCATTGGTCAGATGGAGAGCGCCAAAGAGCATGCCGGGTTAGCGTAAAGCCGCGGTCCCTCTGCTCGTACTGCATACAAAATCTACAGATGGTGGCTGAAGCGTGTTTTTTCCTTGTATGACGGTCACATTGTATGACCGTAACACTGTCTGTCGACGTGTTAGAGGCATATATGGAGCAAACGTGTTTTGAACCTTCTCAAGGCGTGTCCGAAGATGATTCTGTCGTAATGTTTGCACAGAAAATCCATGTTTTTTTTGTGTTTTTTTTGCACGACAAACGAGCAATGCGAATGCGATTTTGTGGAACACATATCTATCGCCTCCTTCGTGCCATCAAATGTTGTGCTAGGCGCCACGCGGTCCCATATTGTCACGAATGACAAATGATGAGGCGATGATGACTGAAGAAACTAAACGTTTAATGGGGCGAACTTGTGCCCAAAACAAAAAAGGAAACAGAAGATAACAATAGAGCGTCGCGGGCGTCGAAGTCGGCGTAACAGCGGTGTCGAACGCAGGGGCGAGACTGACTCCACTCGCCTTGCGGAGTCCCTTATGTAGCCTCGTGGGTTTCTGGATCATTCGGCGTAGAACTTTCGGTGCGTTGAACATTCGGAACTAGATCAGACGAAAATGTTCTCCAACTTACGAGAAGGCCAAATAAAAGGACAGTCCGCTGACTGGAATCGAACCTACACCTTCCGCGCGACAGTCAAGCGCGATAACCACTCGGCCACGCACGCGCTTGCTCGCCGACGTGCGCGGCAATATTGCCTCCAGATTGCCTGTGGATCGAATATCTTTAGTTTTGTCAAATTTCACACACCCAATGCACGCGTATCACTGTGAGCGTTTCCCTATATTCGTAAGCGTGACGGGGTAGTGTAATGTCCACACACCTGTGACCGCTATCCGGGGTGACCAGGTTTCATTCCCGTGTCAAACATATACCTTTTTTTTTTGCAGTTTACAAATACTGTAAACGACTTATTTTTGCGGGCTCAAGATTTCGCGATTTCGGTCAAAGCTAAAGTTTCGAAATAATTCGCGGTTTCAAATTTTTGCGATGTGCATGGTGGGATTTCAATATAGATTCCAACGTGTTTACATTTTCCCGGAATTGTTCGCGGAACCTTTTTTTTTTGCGAATTGTAGACGAATCGTAAAATTGGCGAAAATTAGGACATCGCGAAAATTAAGTCGTTTACATTATTTAAAAAAAAATTAGTTCGATTAGTACGGTTGACACGGCTACATATCTGAATTCTAAACTTTTATAAAACACCAATCAAAACCTTTCTACAAAAAAAGACACACACACACAAAAATAAAACAAATTGCGAAGGAAATAGCATGGATGCCGTCATGGGGCGGTTTTATAGGTCAGGCTCAAAGGAAAAAAAAAAGGGCGGTGGTGGGGGGGGGGGGGGGGGGGATCTGATAACTCGGACGAAGCGTTACCCAGGTCTATATTGTTGACCTACTAAATGTCATGCCGCCAAAAATACCATATATATTTTTGTAAGGGGGGGGGGGGGTTTACTCGCCCCCCCCCCCCCCCTGTAAATCTGCCCTTGATGGCTGGCACTTGTCTGTGCGAGATCCTATTGCCGCAGTGCCTATAGATATTGTTGCGGATAAGTAAGCACTTACTTCGTTGCGCATAACTGACGTTTTTTTTTTCTTTTTCTTTAAGAATAAACGTACGGTTTTAGGTATTCATTGATCCTCAACAAAAATCACTAAATTGTAAGTTTTAGAAGGACGTGGAGCGCGTGAGAAAGCGTGGAGGTACGCAAACCCTCCCGCTTGTGCTGCAGGCACAACGGCTGGCGGAGCGAAAACGAGGATAATAACAGACGGAAAAAAAAAAACACGCGAATGCGTCGATGTTGGACGCATTTTCGGGGTCCAGAAAAACAAAGCACGCGTTCCGAGTTCTAACCCTTTCCAAAATGGAATCTGATATGTCCAGCAACCTCATAATTGTAACTAAAACGTTCATTGCCACGATTAATAAGGTAATTATTCAAAAACTAGCGAGGCCCAATTACTTCAAACAGCTAAATATATAGGCCCCATGACAATGACCAACCCGGTATCAATTTTCTTTCCTGTGAGATGCGTAGCTTTCTTTTTTTTTATTTGGTCGGCTTTTTTTAGCATTTTGTATGAAAGCGAGAGAAAGATGAAACTGAAAAAGAAGAAAACAAAAGAGAGAACAAGGAAGGGAGGTGTGCACATAGGATAAATCAAGACAAAAGAGAAAAGAGAAAAAAAAAACTTAACGAGGTGAATAGAAAGGCAGAAAATAATAAAATAGTAAAAAAACTAAGATTAAAAAGAGAGAGAGAGAGAGATTGAAAGAGAAAAACATAGGGAGTTAAAATTATGTAGGAGTAATCAACACAACCATAAAACAACACACGCCGGTAAGGTGGTAGCTCTGCCAATTCCCCTAGTTATAGTCACTATTTGTGTCTACAAGTTACCACTCAAGATGAGGGTGCCAGAGCCGTTTCAAGGCGGCGCCAAACTCAGCTCTCTCTGAAAGATTCTCGAGTGACTTGGGATACGAAGAGGATTTGTGCGCGCGCGGCCGGTAGGAAACCGTTGACGCACCTGAAAGATGTAGCTCTCGTCGAAGACCGGGTTGCACGTCTTTTTCTTGAACTTGGTTTGCTGGTAGCGTCGCTCATCCGGCAGCAATTGAATCCTGACGGTGAATAAGAAAATCAATCGGTAATTTAACGCAAACTCGTGTTTCCACCTTTGACTCCAAAAAACAAATTTCAAACACCAAATGCTTGTTTTTTTTTCAGGCTGATGCGGAGAAGAGGAAAGAGTTGTGCTTTTCCGCATAATGACTCTTTGAAAGGGAAAGCCAACTCAACGAAGCCGCGTAATAAAAAGGGTTTCCTTTTTTTTCTAAGCCTCGTAATTTTTTCACCCCGACGAGGACGCGCTCGAATCACGGCGCACTTACAGGGACGATCCGGAACACCATCGGTCTACAGCGACCCTCTGTATGATCCGGATCCAATGCTTTTAACAATCTACCGAAATTACCAACGTCAATGGGTCTTCGTCTTCCTCGTCTTTTAACATCGAGAGAAGCTGCTGCTGCGACGACATAAACCTCCGGGTCATTGACAGGGTCTGTTGGACGTCATGTTCGTCGAAGCCAACAGCCATTACAAATCACACCAGAATCCCGCCGGTGACGCAATATCGTCACTTCACCGCGGCTTTATTCTGTCTCCGCCCGCGGACTCGCACGGCGGAAACAGAATGGGTCTGACCAACGCTACCATCTTCTAATCGCGTCTAGATTAAACATCGTCACCATGTAGTCGAAACCCGGTCTCCAGCCTGTCCATCCCACAACCCTTAATGGACTACGAGTTGATCGAACGAGAGGAACGGTCTTCAGCCTGCTTCCTGTATATAATCAAAAATCTAGTCTTCCGTAAATGGACACGTTCTGACTGTTACGGCTCGGTCATAGACGGAAGACCGTGTATCCACGAAGTATGACGAATTTAGCTTTTTACAATAACCGTTTCGCTTTCTCTTGATGTTTCAGACTTACGAGGGAAGCGAGCCAGTAGGCAATGTTTATTCTCTGGCTGATTTGTAGTTACGTTGATGTTACAAGCGCCGCAGGTTGTATTTAATTATGGCTCACGGAAAAATCAAATTGCCTCACATAGAACCTCCCCATCGCGCCAGGACTCAAGCGTATCCACTGCGCTTGGCGTTACGGGCCGCTAAAGCTTGTTTATGTCAGATTAAAAGTTTTTTGTTTGTTTTTTAACCGAAAATTAACCGCCTAATTCGAATATATGATAACTGCGACGCATTTCTTCTTAGCGCTGCATATACGCACTTTAAAGGGATACTTCAACGAAATTTGAAATGTACCCGTCGTGTTCGGAAACAGACGGAATATGATCCACAATATCCGTAAATGACAATCGCACGTTTGTGCGATTGCCAGCGGAAAGCACGTGACATCCCCCGCAATCGTGACGTAGTTCGTCTCGGGACGAGCAAAGCTGCGGCAGGCTGACGTCGGGAGGATGTCGTAGTTGTCAGAGCCACCGAAGCGGCTGCTTTTGTGCGAATTTTGAGTGCCGGGTTAATCTTCTATAATATTGTAGGGGGACAATAGCGACTTCTGGGACCCACAAAACAGATTCTCGGGAAGGGGGGTTTTCTTCCTTCCCCTCTTATCTCGTGGTGGACGGAGGCGAGACGGTTATCGTCACTACCTGTCAAGGTTCCTAGACGGGCATTACAAACGAGGCATTAGCGACATCCACCAGGTGCTTTTTGCTAATCGTTTAATTCGTTTCAAAATTCCTTTTTGTTTTAACAGTATATTGGTGTGTCCGATGTGATACTGCTCCTTTGAATACATATAGACCAAAAAATAAGCGCGGAAATTTCGTTGTAGTATCCCTTTAAACTGACCGCATAAATCGGTTTCGTAACTTATTGCGCTGGGATTGACTACAAAGGTGCTCAATGGCGGGGCATTCAAAAATTAAGAGTATGAATACATTAAACTTGTAAAATAAATTGGTTTTGTTTTTGGAAAACTTATCGCCAAGCCTTTTGTTCTCAAAATGATCAGAAAATCATTTTGGGCTATTCTGGCGTTTACTGCGACTGAAACATTTGTGGCATGGAAATAAAATGTAACTGGCTTCCCTATTCTTCACTTCATTTCGCTCAAATAAGCGCCACAGAGACAGAAAGTATGTTTTTATATACGTGCAAAATATAGGGAAAATATAGTTTTTGCTTTTTCGTGATTTACTCAGATGAGTTCATTTTCCCACAGCAATAGAGAAAGCTTCCACCGTCTTCAGGCACCACTGTAGTAAATCCTAGCACGACAAGGTAAGAAACCGATTTATGCGGTCAGTTTAAAGTGCCTTCATTGCATTTCGCTCACGCTGTAGTTGGTAAAGAGAGCAGAACGCGGCCAGTCTCGCGCACCTTATTACTTTCTCCTCAATCCAAGCGACTGCAGACTCAGCCAATCAGAACGCCGTTGAACGGACGACCAAGCAAAAAGCGCGAACATAATAAACCAGGTCTTTTGTTTGTACAGGGCCCTATGCTACACGACGGGACCAAGCGGGGCAGGGAGTCCGGGACATGGCCGCCGCCTGTGATGGGTCAGGGGTGCGGCGATGACCGGTCACACACGCCGGCGTTTGCCTACAGTAGGGGACGTAGGACATGAAGGTCTAAATATATTTTTAGTTTGTTCATTCGCCGAACTCCGCTACAGATTGTAGCGGTTGGCCCTCCCAAATGCTTAGCAGAAACGAAGACACTCCGTATTTCATAAGTCGCGGTTAAGCTACTAATACACCATACAAAAGAGAGTCCGGAGACGCCGCCTGAGGCCTACTTCTTTCACGTATGACGGTCAGATTGGTCATACAGAAAATTGTCCCTAAACATGTTTGAAACATGCATGTGTACGAAACAACCCACCTGACGAAAGGGTCGCAGCAGTTGACCGACCCGCACACCCTCGAGGGCAGGTTCCTCGCTTTGAGCACTCTGAGCTCGAGGCTTTCCCTGGCGTCCTCGTAGTGGAGCGCGAACCACAGGCGGCCCCGGTGGCTCTCCGGGAAGGAGCGCTCTTCGCCGTCGTCGGGGCCCCCGAAGGCGCCGTCGCCCGACGACACCCGGTACAGCTCGGGGTTCAGACCGCCCAGCAGAGAGCTCGCTGTAGAAAAGAAAATGTGTATTCACATTTAGTGTTGTTTTTTGTTTTGTTTTTGATCTTGCAATTTGTAAATCCAAAGCAAACGCGGCGACTGAAGTCGAAACGAAGGTCGAATGCCATCTTTCCGAGATAGCGCTTTTGAAACGGCGCTCCGATGATGCCGAGAGTCGTTCCCGACGATCGAACTTACTTTTTTGGGGGCTTCAGGGCACTGCTAGGGAATCGTGGGCGGAATCCGAAAAACTAGTTCTTGAAGTATGCAGTAATAAACTAGGCATACAGATTACTCCTGATACAATTGAAAGGGCCCATCGAATCGGCAGGTTTCATCCCAATAAAAACCGACCTATTATCGTAAAATTTTCTTGTTTTAAACACAAAGAAACTGTGCCGAGATCATGCTCCAAGCTAAAAGACACCGTGTCGGTTAGCGAAGACCAAACAAAGGATGTTCAATTCGCCAGGAAAATGCTTCTACAGTTCGCCCGAGCCCAGGGAGGCCTCTACAAACTTCGCGTTGACAGATTACATTTGGGGAATAAACTATTTATTTTCAATTACGAGACTAACCAAATCTGTGAGGGCAGCCCAAACGAATCGAACACTGCGTCAACAATTCTGCCACTTTGAAGTTAAAAATGTCACGATAAAGAAACCATTTCGTTCCCAATCTTTTTCAAAAAATATTTCAGTTTTGTTTACAAACATAAGAAGTATTGTCCGCAACCGCGATGACTTGTCCTCCGTCATTGACGCGGCGTCGGGTGACGTTGTTATGCTTACAGAAACTTGGCTTTCGAGTCTTATTCGCGATAATGAAATTTTTTATTGTGTTCAGAGTTACAGGTTTTATCGTTGTGACCGAACTGATAGGCGGGGGGTGGGGTCCTAATTGCAGTGAATATAAATCTTGAATGTTACCAAGTAAGCGTTAACACCCAGCTTGAACTGGTGTGCGTGCGTTTAATCTCTGCCCATAGAAATGTTATTTTGTGTGCCTGTTATCGTCCGCCTAATGCGTCCACAACTTTTTGTTCTGCCTTGCATGATGCGTTATGCACAATTACATCTAGGTTTCCTTTTGCACCTTTATTTTTACTTGGCGATTTCAATTCACTCCTAATCGACTGGTCAGGAGCATTCACAACTACCACTTGTTATTCTGCAATTTACTCTGAATTCCTCAATCTTTGCTTGGATTTTTCATTAACACAACTTGTTGCTGAACCTACTCGAGTCACTGTGTCTTCGGCCACTGTACTATATCTCATTTTATCCTCCGACTCTAACCTTGCCTCTTCCATATCCTACTTACCGGGTATCAGCGATCACTCCATTATACATTTCTCGTTACTTACACCAGTGTCTGATGCTAGTAAGTCAACAAAACATTTCTTTGACTATAGTAAAGCAAATTTTGGTGCTATAAATAACGAATTAGCTGGCTTCCTTGACGAATTCCTTCCTAATTTTTTTGAACGCTCAGTTGAAAGCAATGGGTCCATATTTAAAAATAAATTAGTATCTCTAATTAACTTATTCGTTCCATATAGGTCCATTGAAACAAATTCCTTCTCTCCATGGTTTAATGTAACACTTAAGCACCATAACAACAAAAAGAAACGCTTGTTTCGTTCTGCAAAGCTTTCTTGTAGTGACGCACGTTGGGAAATCTATCATGCAGCTGAGGATGCTTATAAACTAACCATCAAGGACGCTAAACTAACATTTTTTAATGTGACCTTACCCTCCATGTTACTGACCAGTCCTAAACAGTTTTGGCGTATTATGAATAGAAACAAATCGAACGATATCTCGCTCACTAATAATGGTGTTGTTATTCCAAATGACCAGTGTGCCTCCATCTTAAATGACATTTTTGTAAAAGCGTTTTGTGTAGATGATGATTGCTCCCACCCTGTGTACCCTAATTATAACTTTTTGCCCATGGATTCTCTTGTAATTGACTATGACTGAATTTTAAATTTGATTGATAACTTAAAAACATCTTCGTCTTTTGGAGTAGACAATGTCACCTCCACACTCCTTAAGAATACTAAAAATTATATCGCAATTTACCTTTTCAAGATTTTTGAGCAATCTCTTGCATCTGGTGTATTGCCTGAGGAGTGGAAAATAGGGAAGGTGATTCCACTCCATAAACAGGGCAATAAACAGAGTCCTCTTAACTATCGCCCTATTTCCTTAATCAGCACACCTTGTAAACTTTTAGAGCACATAATATTCACTCATTTGTTTAACTACTTGAACTCTAATTCCTTCTTTTCTCCATCCCAACATGGCTTTCGTAAATCCCTTTCATGTGAGACTCAACTACTGACCTTCACTAATGATGCGCTTTCCATACTTGACCGTGGATCCCAGATTGACTGTGCTTTTTTAGATTTCTGCAAAGCTTTCGACAAAGTTCCTCATAAACGTTTACTCTTTAAACTCAGTCAACTCAATCTCGATCCTAACGTGCTGTCTTGGATTACATGTTTTTTAACTAATCGTTCTCAGTTCGTCATGCTAACAATGTAAATTCTTCTATGAAACCTGTTACTTCTGGTGTACCGCAAGGGTCTGTTTTGGGGCCCTTGTTGTTTGTAATTTACGTCAATGACTTACCACTGTGTGTATCATCATCTATTAGCCTCTTTGCTGATGATTGCGTAATTTATCGAGAAGTCACTAATACTACTGACATCGAACGTCTTCAAAATGACTTACAAGCTGTGGCTGATTGGTGTGATTTGTGGCAAATGTCCCTTAATACTAACAAATGTAAAGCGATGAATATCTCCCGTCGAATTACTATATCTTCTACTTACTCAATCTTTGAAATTCCTCTTGAAACTGTACCATGCTACAAGTACCTTGGGGTGCACATCACTTCTAACATGCCATGGAAAACTCATACTGACCACATTATCGCCAACGCTAACTCCATGCTTGGTTACCTAAAGAGAAACTTTAGGTTATCCCCAGTGTCCCTAAAACTACTAATGTATGAAACCCTCGTCCGTTCCACACTAGACTATGCAGCAGCAATCTGGGATCCTGGTCTCTCAACTCTCGTGACTGATCTTGAAGCCCTACAGAATCGCGGTGCCCGTTTTATATTTACCAACTATCATCGCACATCTAGGGTCTCAACTATGAAAACTAATTTATCACTTCCTGCTCTTTCATTACGCCGAAAAATATCTCGTTTGTGTCTTTTTGATAAAATGTATCATTCCAATACTTGGCTAAAAAACAAACTAATGTTACGTCCTCTTTTCATCTGGCCGCGCGTAGATCATCAATTGAAAGTCGGAATTCCTCATTGCGTTACCTCAGCCTATTCTAGCTCTTTTATTCCGAGGACATCTTCAGAGTGGAATCGCCTTCCCGCGCAATTAGGAAACATACCGTCCTTTGACTTGTTTAAAAGTGCGGTGACTACTTACCTATGTTAACATTTTTCTTTGTTTGTTTGCCTTGTTCTATAAATTTCTTAATTTGTTTACACATTTTTTTACATTTATAGTGCTTGGCTTTTAGTGTTTGTATAGACGCTTTACAGCAGCTGTGCATGGGCGCCGCCATAACCGACCTTCAGTTTTTGTTTCCTCTTATTTTTATCACTTGCCTCCATCATTACCGCGGCAAGGCAGGTTATTGCCATTTCAGATTCGACTGTGTCCTTCTCCCCAGCGTTTGCCTTTGTGGAGGCTCGTCAAAGCCCTCTTCAGTGGCTTGGTATCTCGGTAAGACAGGAGAAGGTCGGCAATGGCGGCTGTAATTTAGCGCGTGTGTAAAGCGTCTATATTGTTTGTGTTTCAAATTTGTCTCGTACCACTCCCCTCTGTAATGCTCCAGGGCCTTGACAGTACTTAAATAAATAAATAATAAATAAATATACCTCCGTAATTAGGCTCTGCCATATGTTGGCTCTTTATATATAGGATATATAATATTCTATGATATTTGGGGTACGAAAGAATGAAAAAAAGTTTCCCATGCTTGCTCGAGAGTTGTTTATACATGATTAAAGAAATAAATTTTAAACTTTTGAGTTGTAACTGACAGCCTAAGCAACTCAGAGCATGGCGTGTTCCAAGCGTCTCTCTTTCGCTACACAACCACTGAGCTTGCTGCGTTAGCCGATAACGATGACAAACAATGAATCCCGCAGCAAGACGCATAATTAGCCACGTCCTACGTTTCTTAAGCTGCCATTTGTTATCGAAACTTGTCTAAGCGACATTCTAACAAACAATAAGAACGTGCAATTTATTCGGGCGTACAATGCGATACCACTATCAAAAAGCGGCGCGCATTTCTTGGCGCGCATTTCGTCACTCTGTAACAACTTCGAAGACACATATTATTTTCTTTTAACTGTGTGCCCTTAAACATCGAACTTAGTAGCGCCGCTTGTACTTCACCTTTATGTCGCATAGTATTGAAATTAACGGGTACAGCTTTGTTATGTGTCAACATTCTCGGAAACAGACGTTTGTGCACCGCTTAAATCTCTTTTCCTCGAAATGGCGTTCAATAAGGTGTCTGCTGAGCGCGAGAGGAGTTTCCAGTGCAGTTCGATGGTAAATCTGTATTTGGCAGCTTTAATCACGCAGTTGTAATTACACGCCGTGTGATGTTCAAACTGCTAGGAGCAAGAAATCGGTCGCCGAATGTACTTCGAAATTTTAGGGCGCAGCTCTCAGGCGCCCGTTTCCGGGTTGAGCCGCGTCGGCGTCGGCGTAACCGCGCACGTTGCATTATGGGACTGTTTTCCCGCAAACTTGAGCGGGGAAATATTCCCGCTACATTTTGCGGGGAAATTGACGTCCCGTTACCTCAACACCAATTCAGTCTCTCCGCTAAATTTAGTGGGAAAAATGACGTCAGGACTTCGTGTCACGTCACGCATGAACGAATTCAGCGACCTGAGGAGAGGAGGATTAAAGGACGAGGAGGATGGAAGGAAGAGGAGGAGAAGAAGAAGAGCAGGGGAGGGTACGTAGGAGGAGAGGCATACCCTCCCCTCCTCCTCCTCAAGAGCTGCGCTCTAGTTTCGCATTACAAATATTTGCAAACGTCATTTCATTTTTTTAATTGTACCTGTAAGACGGACATGACAAAAAAAATCTAGTTGAGAGGGTCCTTTTGTTTAAAATTGTTCTAGTGCAATATCTATGCTTTCATAACAATTCATTATCAGTTAGTCAAATAGCGTTTGTTGTTTGTTTGCCTACAGGTGAGACCATCCTTACTAGTGTCTGTTAGATAACAATCCATCATATTTTAGATCGCAGCTCTTAGGCGCCTGTCCCGGTTGAGCGGCGTCGCCGTCGCTGTCGGTGTAACCGCGCTTTGCATTATGGGACTTTCCTCATAATGACGCCACATGTGACGTCACGTGATTGAACGTGACGTCGCGTGAAATTTAGCGGAAACATTTTTCCGCTAATTTTGCCGGAAACATGGCTTAGCTATATTTAGCGGGAAAATTGACGTCACTTGACCTCAACACCAATGCCGTTTACCCCGCTAAACTTAGCATTGAAATTCTCGCTAAATATCCCGCTATATAGAGCAAGAAAATGTTAGTAATTTGTTTTCTAAATTTAGCGGGAAACTATTTCCGCTAAATGTAGCGGGGAAATTTTCGCTACATTGAGTAGAAAATTTAGCGAAAATTTCCCGCTAAATGGGAGGGGAGCAGGAGAGCAGGAAGGCAGGGTACGGAGGGGAAGAAGGGGCAGACCCTCCTCTCCGTACCCTTCTCTCCTCCTCCTCAAGAGCTGCGCTCTAATTCAGCATTACAGAGAATCGTAAATGTCTTTCATTTTTTATACTAATAAGATGGGACAAAAAATCAGTTGTCATTACAAATATTGTGGACATTTGAAGATGACAAAACCTTTTATTTTATTTTTTTCGCAAATATATTTTTGCTTATTGTGAAATTACACTTTCAATTTTCATATATTTCTTACGTATAAAGAGGGCATTCAAGACACTCTGTTGTTCGATCATCCATTGTAGCGCGTCAGCCACTGACGCAAGTGCCGTAGATATTGGGCAGAACAATTGAGCCAACAAATCTAGATAATTGAACGGGATTGAAATCTTTAAGCCGTGCTTTCCGAGGCCTCGGACAAAGCAGACGTCCCGCGTGTAAGCTGATGATAAAAGCGCGAGCTTCGCACTTATGCTGAAAGGCGAATATTTGATTTCCCGAAACTCGGAACGCATAAATACGCTTTTGAAAAGCAGACGAACTCATTATGCGATCGTAGCACGCTAGGACAATAGATCCGGACCTCGATTCCGAGCCCTTGTAATCTTAGTAGTGGGGCCGTTTAAATTTGTGCCGTTTGCCAAGTTGTACTGAAATAACATCGGCATGACAAGATGGCGGACAATTTGGAAGAAAGAGTATTGCGGATAAAGCTGTATATGGTCACTGCCAACTTAAGAATTCTATTTACGCTTGCGATTCACGACGCTCAGGGTTTGTTAAGTTGTCGGCGTCCGTATAGCTGTGACGCGTGTCTGATAGGTTCTATCATGTATACTGAAGCTGTATTTCCAGGCTGCAATAGCTGAATGCTTCCATCGCTTTACCACCCATGCAAAAGTGGCGAGACACTTAACTGTGAACGCGCGAACGGCGTCTGATAAACCCTATTTGATCAAGAAATATCTGCGCTGTTGATAAAAAAAAAAAAAAAGCCTGCGGGTCTGCTTTTTCGCGGAGCACGGGGATAGCGAATCACCGCTATCGGCAGAACAAAATGGCGGCGATTTACGGGACAAAGGAAACGTCTTCGTGCGAAAATGCTATCTTCTCACATCGCATTTATACGGAAAACAGTGTTCTCAACCTCATTATTCGCTACGCTATTTCTTTTCTTTTATTATGCGGAACAGGATGATTGACTGTATGTGTGTTCTCCAGGAAAATAGACCCAAGGGCCTCGTTAATAAGAAGTGCGGCTGTTATTCGAGTAAATACGGAATCGTCACGGACGGAACAATAGAGTTTTAGAAAACCGTTTTTGCACATCTGATACTGTAGGACAGACCCTCCGGTTCGAACTGCGCATGTGCGAGTCTTCTGCGGTAGCGCATGAGCAGTGCGTACCGGAGGGCCCATCGTAGCGTATTGGAAGTGCAGAAACGGTTCCCCTAAAACTCCCTTATGATGAGGGAACGTAAAACCGAACACGAATTTTTAACGAGGCGAACTTGTGTCTACAAAGTCAAAGGGAAAGGTTCCAGCATCTTGCATCATCGACGGAATGGGAACTATCCTGCCGAACTGGCGTCTTAACCTGTGCTTTTATGTATACACGCGGCAGGTTCTGGAACGTTCAAAACACCAGAACACACGATGTCAGCCGAGTATGACCTGGAACTTTCCAGAATAGCGAATATTGATAGAAGAAAAGACTGGGCCAAGCGGGGTATCGAACCTCGTTCCTCCACGTGGAAGCCGCTTGCGTTGCCTACTCCGCCACGCACACGTCAATATAGCCCACACAAGAATAGATTCTGGTGGTGCTAATAACGCTTCTCACAAACTAGTAACAAAAAATTCGCATCGCAGAAGGCGAGTATTGAAATAATTTAAAGGGCTCATAAAAAAAAAAAATCAGTTTGAGGCATGTTTCTTTTTTTTTTTCAGCTGCGCACATTCTACACTGATTACGTCGAGCGTGTTACAATGTAGATACTTAAAATTGAAAGAAAAAAAAAAACAAAGGACGAGTTTTTCTAGACTCGTCCTTGTCTTTTTATCCTTTCAATTTTAAGTACATTCTACACACGTGCTGTTCTTGACATTATGCTGCTACATTGCGCGCTATTTTGACGTGTCCTTGTTTCTCGCTATGCTGTTCAGACGTCGTGCTGCGTGCTGTTTTATTGCATGCTACACTGAAGCAAAAAGTATGTTAGTTCACCTTTCTGAAGAACGTGGAGACGCTCAGTCACGGCGAACAATGAAAAGATATCGCAGCAGCTTGAAATAGGGTTTGGCCAAAAAGGGGGGTAAACGTGAAGTTTTGTAATTTTATGCAAGTAATATAATCGTCGGAGGCGTGCATCGACTGACACGTTGCCAGATGTTATTAAAGAAAAGCACTTAAAACTGCTGACGTGTAGGAATGCGAAAGCATTCCTACACGCAGCGCATTCCTACAAGCAGCGCGCCCTGTGTTCCTATCGCACATGGCGCTGCGGCGGGGACATCGCCCACTGCGCAGGCGCAGCGAACCTTCCCTGCTTCACGATGGCTTCCGTGACGAAGCCTTGCGTTGCTGTGCTTTTCTCTGTGTTTTAATTCTGAAGCGCGTCCGCTTTGACCTTGAGCGCACCCGCCGGCTTCCGTGACGAGGCATCTGCGTTGCTCTGCTTTTATTTGTGTTTCATTTCCGAGGCGTGACCGCTTTTACCCCGAGCGGCCGCGCCGGCTTCCATGACAGAGCATCTGATATGACGCGTCGCAGCCAATTGAGGTGCCGTTTTTCGCGGTTACAGACGCCGCTGGCACCTCTCTATGAGACAGTTAATGCTTTCGCATTAAAATTGAAGAATCAACTCCTGACCCTCACTGATCGTGTAACACGTGCAACGAGCTGTTTGGACAATAGGCCGATCTCACCCAGCGTTCGGCACATGCACGACGCCGCCATAAATTTAGTCAGCAGAAGCATAGCCTCCTCTACACTCATAAAACCTGGCAGTTCGACGACGGAGCCATAGAGTGCCCGGTAGTAGATTTGAAGCGCGAGGATCTGATAGCACAGTGCATCAAAGATCCATTTCTCGGGGAACCTGGACGTCAGCGCACAGCTTTTGCAGCGGCGAGGACCCGAAACACACTTGTTCGTTCGGGAGAAGTGTGTTTCGGCGTCTCGCCGCAGCGGGGTTCCAGTCACGTGGCTCTCCTCTCATCAGTTGTCTGCCGCTCCACCTTTTCCATTTCGGCGGCCGCTTCTCGTGGCGATCTGCCAGGCTTTATCAGTATATAGAAGGCTATGGCAGGAGGCATGCGGTAGCGCGCGAGACGGCAGAGCTTTTGCATCACGTGCAGGAAAACTGTAGTTCCTGCACGTGACCTGGTCTGGTTACACTGCAAGTTCCTGCAGTGTAACCAGACCAAACCAGAGTGGGGTTCTAAAACCCGATTCACATGGTGCAATTCTGTTCGCAAACTCGCAGCTGCGACATCCGGCACATGCGCAGCTTCCCTCAAGTTTCTTTAGTCGCACAAGCGACGTCGCAATGCGCAATCGCAAGTAAAATCACACTATGTGAATCAGGCTTTAGTCGAACACTCGGCGGGAAAGCCAGCGACATTGCCCACCGCCAAAATTATCCAGCGCCGCGCTGCTATCGTCCAGCGGCAAGGTAAAGTGCGGCGCTGGTCGACTTTCTTGCGGAGTGTCCAAGTTAGAGCCCCGGGCTGGTGAAATCGGTCTATCCTTTACCTGAATTCGATCTGAAGGCCCCTGAAATTCTCGAATAGCGGGAATATCAAACGACCGGAAGCAAAAACACACCTGCCATCTCTCCGGATAAGAGGGGAGTAGCTTGTGCTTACGAAGAGGCCCTAGGACGGTCCAGGGGTTGAACAACGACGTCGCCGAGGCGCTTGCACTGCCCGTCTAACAAGATTAGAAGACCCGGTTGGACTGGTGCCCCGTGCGCAGCGCAGGAGCCATAAACCCGCGTGTTCACGTTCACGAAGGCTAACAGCTTCCCTGGGTGAAATATGGCTGCACTCAGGGTCCCCTAACGCTGTGGCCATTAGGAGCTACAACGACCGGTCGACGGGTGTCGTCAGGCGCTGGCGCGGAGCACGCGACGCGGATCGGGAATTAGCCGACTGCGAGGCAGTGCGTGTGTTCCGACGAAGTGCCTAAGTGGGCCGTATACCTGTAAGTTTAATAAGCGGGACGCGGAAGTTGAGTGGAAATGCGTCGTTCACAGAGCGATGGGGATGAGCCCCTGAGAGCTTATGATTGCCACCGCCGCGAACGGGAGACGCCTTCAATTCACTTCTTTTTTTAATGCAGAGCCCTGCGCATGCGCATAGGCCCTTCTTACGCAGCGGCTAGTGCTCAAACTACAATTTGCGTCCCGAAGGAGTTACGCTACCTCTCCTGCGTCCTCCGCGACACCTCTGAGTCGCGGGGGAGGCTGGAGAGGCAGCGCGACTAACCCCTTCCGGACGTCGACCCTTGTGCGAGCTTTCACCGCTTGGTGTCTTTACGTAAAATATTGTCTACTGCCTACAATATGTATTCAAAGTAACCTGCCTATCGTTCGGTAGCGAGGACTGCGCATTTGGTTTCCCACAGAGCACCGGTTTAGTGGTTACAATCTACCGGGACGTGCCTAGTGGATGACGAGATCGATAAAGTGTTTGACCCCAAAAATGCTATCTGCGCCGTATTCTTGGCTTGCGGGATGTCGACTTTGCTCAATTCCTGAAATTTCTGGATTACGAATGATTTCACATTAAGAAAGCAATAATAAAAGGCAGTAGGTCATTTGCTTCGCGAAAATTGGGATGTATTTTGTGAAATCTTACTTTAAACATGAGCAGAAACCGAAACTCAACCTTAGGCTCCGCCGGTCAACATTGGCCTCGGGCCGGCAAAAACATGCCTACCACGTGGTACGAGTGGTCACGTGATCCTCTACGCTACGACGGGCGGGATAGGGGTGGGCATGCGCAAGCAGGAAGTGTCGTCTGCATTGCACTCTTCGCCACGTTTGACGTCTACGACATCCGACTACGTCTGCACAACTACGGCATCAGTCTGCGCGCGTAGTGTGAGCGAAACTCCAAAAGACAATAGGGAGTTTTCGTAGACCGCGTTTCCCCCGCAGCTAAGCCCTCCGCAACAAAAAAGCCGCTACTGCTCCTGCGCGCCGAGGGCCTTGGCTGTAGAGTTCCGGATATCGTAGCGGGTTGCGGAGAGCGTTGCGGGACGGCGAAAACGATCTACGAAAGCTCCCTCAGAATCACAGCCCGCCAAACGTGGACGGCGGTTGGGACACGGGAGACGTCCGGACGGCTCCCTAGGCTGAGAAGCGCGCTGCGCAGGCGCGCCAATCACGGGGACACCGTTGAGCCAACGTTGAGAGGAGATGTTGCTGACGTCACCTGCTACTCGTACCCCAATAAATAAAAACAAACAAAAAGTGAAAAGACAGTGAGTGTGCAAGCGATCTGGTGATAGTTAATCATGATGTTTCAAACCCGAGACTGTGGTGAGAAAAAAAAATACGAAACTTTGAAGTCCGAAGAAAAAAGCACTGGGGAAATCGTCTCAAATGCCGCTAAATCGTTTCTTTTTCTCTCATTGCATATACCAGGGGTGGCCAGGCTGACACGGCCTTGGAGCCGCGAACAAAAGCACGAAACTTCCAAGAGCCGCGGGGGAGAGGGGGGGGGGGGGGGGGGGGCTTTTGTTTTGTTTACAAGTTGAAACAAAACTTTTGTCCAGAGCAATGAAAACTCGAAGTACTTTCAATCTATCAATCAAAAGCAGGTCAACTGTACTGTACATAAACAGTTCAACTGTACACGTAAAAAACTCGAACTACTTTCAATCTTTCAATCAAAAGCAGTTCAACTGTATACATAAGGAAGTAGTAGCACAAGACTACCAAACCGCAGCCTAGTCTTGCGATTTAAAACGCGTTCCACTTCTCTTTTTGGGAAAGTGTTCGTGTGACTGGGAGGAAGGCGGGGAAGTGGGGAGGGGAGGGGGGGGGGGGGTAAGGGAGAGAGCCGCGAACCGCACTTTAGCACGCAAAGAGCCGCAGCTTGGCCACCCCTGCCATATACCCGATAGACACCAACAACCCCTTTCCCGGAGATACACTTCGTTCACAATGCACCGATTGGACTCTTAGATACAGATAAATCAGCCACCAAATGACCTCTTAGAAGTGTCCACAGCCATTCTCAACACAATCATCACTAACGTCCCACCCAGACACATCCTTTGTTCGAAACAATGCGACTGAGCTTTGGAACACAATAAGCATTAAGACCCTTCCTTCAATTTGCACGAAAAAACAACTTTTAAACCCATCCAATTCCCCCCCCCCAAAAAAAAAAAAAAAGGATTGCATTTTTTTGTTTTTGTTTTATTTCTTTTTTACTGCGGTCTGGAGTTTCAAACACCATGATAAACAAAAGGTAGCAATGTTGAGAACGTTTACACCGTAGCCTTGACTGCGCTGTAGACAGCGCCCTAAGTCGCCCGCTCGAGTCTGCTGATTTGGGCAACTTGGCGCGTTCCAAAGTTTGTCGGATCGTTTAAGAAACATTTCGACACAACTAGGTCGTAATATTTGACCCCTGGTCTTCCTATACCCCGTCTCACTAAAACCGTGCAGTACAGCCAAAGCTCTAGGGGAGAGAGTGTATCCCGACCTGTTCAAGAGGAGCGAAAGGAGAAAAGGGGGAATCCAGCATTTCTCTCCCGTTCCTCCTTTTCCTCCTCTTGAACAGGTTGGCATACGCTCTCTCCCCTGTAGCTTTGGCTGTACTGCACTGTTTTAGTTGGTTTTAGTGAGACGGAGTCTAGGCAATACTCAAGAGGACTGCATTGTTTTTTTGTTTTCTTTTTAAAGCTAGGATAATATGTTCGCGCGAGAAAGCCTTTTCTGATTCATTCTCACTCGAACTAATTTCGACAAAAAACGAACAAATATTTCTGTAATTTGGTTGCCGTGACGCTCTCTGAGATGCATCCGTGATTATTTCCTTTCTTTCACAACATTGAAATTGCCAACATTCCTAATGTACTGAAAAAGCTCAGCAAGCGACTAGTTAAAAAAAAAAAATTATATAGAAAGAAAGCCCGGTTGGCACCGAATTTTAACGTTAAAACACATAATACAAAAAAAAACGAATACTAGAGTCTAGATGGAATTCCCAAGACGCGAGATTGCCTTCTGTGTTTTTTTTTTTGTTTTTTTTTTTTGGAGTTCGGGCCACGTGAAGGATTGAACCGCTTGGAATTCACAATAGGTTCCCTTCCATGTTATAGTCCAAATAATTTACTGCTTCTACAGAAACGACACGAAACTTCGTGCTGCCAACTTTAAAAAGCTTTTAGTTTTTTTTTTTTTTTTAATTCTTAATATTATTTTTTTTTGTCATGTTAAGAGCAGCTTAGATTGTAGGATTTCTGTGATGATGATCAGATGGTGTCGGAAAGTCGTCTAAAATTCTTAATATGCCGAACGAAAATATATGTCACGGCAGCTGCCATATCAATGTGAGCGTATGAAATGACATTGCAGACTTAATTTTTTGTTTTCGTTCTTTTTGCCGATTTTTCGGTTTGACTCGGCGAATCGGAGCGCGCTGGTAAGTTACAGGAATAAAAGAAAAGCGACATTCTGAGGTATACTGCGCTGCGAAGTTATCTAGCGACATTTAGGACGGAGGTAGGTTGCAAATATTAACTCTCCGAGTGCTTTAAGCAATCCGGCATCTTTATGTGTGCCTGCGCTCTGCGAGTCGTCCGATATAAGCTCCAAAAGAAAAAAAAAAGAACGTACGCTCGTAAATTTTTTTGCAAAGCACGCGGTGAACTATTTTCTGCGATCTACGGACGGCGTTTTCTGAATGACGACAACCAAAAACAGTTTTTGTAGTTGCTTACTTTAGATTAAAATCAACATAAAAAAAAAAGATAAAAGCCGCAGGTTAAAATGTTACAATTTGACTCAAATGTGCTATTTGTACGCGGACAAATTCCATGGTGGCACGCTCGTTCATGTTCTTGCGCAAATTAAGTTTCAGGATCCCAACAACTCCGTCCTTTTTTTTTTGCTCATTTTTGTTTACTAGTTGCAGTGATTGGCCCGCCACCTGCTCTGCAGGAATGTAGCTAGCGCGCAGGTTTTTTGTTTGTTTGTTTTTAGTTCAGGCTCTATTGGGCAGCCCTCGCTGATAAGGGCACCAGTTCACCGGCTCTCTTCGACGTATTTATCTTCTTTGTTTCAACCTGTTTGCGATGAAAACTTTTTTTCTTCCTAGCAACGGCATCAACAACACGGTAAAGCTAAGGTGACTTAGGCGCGTCTAACTCGCATGAAAACGGTAGTATCCCCAAAAGCCACCGAGGAGAACGCTCGTGAAAGCGAGGTCGCACGTACTTGTTATTGTTTATTTCCTTCAGTCTGGCGCGGTGAAATCCACTCGCACAGATACGCCCCACTCCCCTTTTTCCCTCTCTTTTTGCCCACTAACAGAAAGAAAACACATTTTCCGAGCGAGGAACGACAGTTGCCTGTGTAGCGCCCCTCCACAACGTGTTATGGGCAACCGCAGCTGCAGCAGTGATAGTGTTGGAATGTTTTTTGCCGCAAAGAGCACTTTCAAAATAGACTAGAACACTGTTCCATGGTTGAAAAGAAGAGCTATTATTGCAGTAGTTGGTAAAGGCCTCTGTTGCAAAGTAAAAACAGGCACATCAGAACTGCAAGAAAACAAAACAAAAGCGCACCCTCAATATTTTTTATTTGTGATTTTTTTTTTGTGAGGGGGGGGGGGCGCTTATATTGATAAAAATAGTAGGGGAATAACATTTTATCCTTCTTTTCCCGAACGTCAGAAAATTTCGGCGTAGCTCTGGGGACGGTGGCTATTTTGGGGACGGTGGCTATTTTGCCGTTCTTGTGCAGGAACAGACTATAGATGCGACTTCTATTCGTTTCGTCATTTTCATAGCAAAAGGTTTCATGTCTCCTTGTTTGTTATGGCATGGGAAACGAGCCGACCGATATTATTTTCATACCCAAAACCCATTCCTACGTTGAAGCATTGTGATCTTGTGACGTCACAAATAATAAATAATAGATCATAATTCTGCACGTAAATGAAGAATCCGGCGAAATTCCCAAGGCATTTTAAGAAGTCCTCATATGCACGTTTCAAACGCGTATCAAGGGTCAGAGGTCCTTCATAAATGCATATAAAAACTCGGCCCTAAAATCAGTCCCGTCCAATGTGTGATGCATACAAAAGCTTCACGTGCGCTGGATCTCTAGAAACGCGCGAATGCACGAAGAATATCTAATGAATAAATTGAAAACAATCGCTCTAAGTCAAAAATATTTTTTTTTTTGGAGGGGGGGGGGGAGAGGGGGGTGGGGTGAGGGGGAAGGAGGAACTTGGAACTTTGAAATTCTCCGCCATGTGGATCTCTGAGAAAACCGCGAGAAAACCTTGACCTGTTTCCCTGTATCGAGAAACTAGGATGGCCAAAATTCTAGTTGCGAAAAATCTGAACATTTACATAGAATTTAAGTTTTTTTTTATGGTTAGAAGTTAGGTAAGTATCCTCCGTTTTACTTTAAAGGCCGTTTCTCACATGCAGCGAAGAGCTGATGTAGCGCTGCTCGCGTGTCGTCAACTACTTTTCGTCTGCCATGAGGAACAGTTTTGACGGTGCGATACTCCCGCTCATCTACTTTTACAACGTCTACACACACACACACAAAGCTGGTGAACGCTCCCGTCAGAACGCGCTTAGCGCGAGGTCACCGCTATGCTTGTCGCGCTGCGCTGCATGTGTCAACTAGTGTGAACAAGTGTAAGCGTAGCAGAAGCTTCAAGAGCGAGCTCCGCGGTCTTTCAGCGTCCCTGTCAAGCACGCGCGCTCATGCAGTGCAAGCACTGTTCAGGGCCAAATGCTCGTGCTTGTAGCAACGGCTGCCTGGACCACGGTGGTCTGGACTTCAGCTGAAATGAAGTATAAAAGATGCGGCAACATAATAACTGAAGGAGAAGTTGTGCTCAGCAAAGCAACCCTTTGCCGATTGGGCATTAATAGACCCTTTCCGAAATTCAGTCTGGCCACTTTGATCACTATCATCATCTGTGGAACGGCGTCTGTGCCATACGAATGGCGGCCTTCTAGTGACTGATAAAGGAAGACGTTGAAGATGCTCCTAAGCGAATGTTTCGAGGCCTGTACATTCAGGGGGTCAGTACGACGCGATGTAGGTCGCGTCGTACGGGTCAGTACGACGGGTCAATACTGACGTGTCAGTACGACGCGACGACGGGACGAACACAAGAGCTACGTAAGCGTTTATTTCTAATAACTCAGATTCAGTCAATCTGTGGGCGGTACACAATCGGCTTTGAAGCACTTTGGTGTATTAGAATTTTCTCGAGGCATCCGAGTGGGTTGTAGCTTTGTTCAGAATGCGGGTTCTTGGTCACCATCGAACTGAGAGTGATTGAGAAAGAACTCACACTGAACAATTCCTCGCGTGCCGTTGACTTGCGAAAGTGACGGTACCGATACAAGTTTATTTCCGCCATTGATATGGCAAAACCTAAACTGCTTTACAAACCACCAGATGGCACTGAATTTCGGAAAGGGTCTATACCCCTGTTACACGGGCAGCCTTAACCACGGTTAACTCACCGTTAACTGCTGTTATGCGGCACCACAGTTACCGCACTATACTCTCGAACAGCTATCTCAGAAGAAGTGAAGAGCGCGCGTGCACTGTTTCGATGGGTGCTCAAGATGCTCAAGCGCACGTGCGCCCATAGCTTTGACTGCGTAACCGCAGAATGTTGCCCGCAAGTATTGTGCGCTAAAGGTCTGTTCACACGATGCATCTTTTAGGCGCGCAACAGTTTCGCGACACTCAAGTTTCGCGAAATGTGCTCGTTCACACGTACCGCTTCACGTGCAACAACGATGACGTTTAGACTCGCGAAAATAGTTTCGGTGTTGACCATGATGTGGCGCTCCGAATCAGATCGCTATTTATCTGGGGACCTGCTTTGCGCATTTTATGCAGTCAATTCACTTTAATTTTTTTTTCTCACATACTGCACTACTTGGAGCGATCTCGCATTTGCGCAAAGCCGATTGAGGCGGACACTTTTACGTGCAGGACATGTGCCGGCGCCGAGCCCGTAAGCAGCCAATTCATTGCCAAAGCTCCTATCAATGCACATGGTATTCATAGAAACGCTACGTGCCCAATCTGGTTACTTCTCGGCGCCCATGTCTGCCCCGATTTTACTGTGCACTGTTTCAGAGAGCGCAAATGGTTTCACGTTCGCTTGTAAACAAAGCAAACTTGGTTTCAGTTTACTCGATGGTCTCTTATACCCTTGTTACACGGGCGCACTTAACTGCAGTTACGCTAAGCCACAGTTAGCGCACAATACTTACGGACAACATTCTGCGGCTATGCAGTCAAAGCTATTGGCGAACGTGCGCTTGAGCATTTTGAGCACCCATCAAAGCAGTGCACACGCGCTCTTCACTTCTTCTGAAATAGCTGTCTGAGAGTATAGTGCGGTAACTGTGGTGCCACGTAACAGCAGTTAAAGCTGAGTTAACCACGGTTGAGGGTGCCCGTGTAACAGGGGTATTACCCAGCGGTATCGTCACGACAACAACGCTATAAGCACTATTCTAATCTCGCCAACTCCCGTTAATTGTGTTCGTCCATCGCTGGATTTTTTTTCCGATATGCTACTCACTTTTCCTTCAGTGGTGCTTGACGTGCTTGCGGAAGCGCCGGCAGTATCCACAGTTCGTGGTTTCGGTTTTTTCGGATTTGGCTCGGCTACAACACCGGCAGTGAAGTGGTCTTCTCAAACAGCTCGCTCCCCCCTCAAAGGCCACGTGAGAGCGTTTCTCAGCGGCCATTGGCGGCGCCCTCAGAGTGATTGACAGGACTCGGCAAAGTTTCAGCAAAAGCTCGCTCCAGAAGCGAGGTGTGCGCGCAACTTTTTTTAGATGCGCGCGTCCTTTTCGGACTCGTTCAGACGGCGCAACCATTTCGCGAAACTACATTTCGCGACACTAGATGCGCGAGAAAAATGCAACGTGTGAACAGGCCTTAACTGTGGATTAATGTAACTGCAGTTAAGTGAGCCCGTGTAACAAGGGTATAACAGGGGTGTAAGTGAAGCTACCTTTATCTGGGCACCTATCTTGAGAAAAAAGGTTCTGATGGATGTTTAGAAAAAAAATGTGTTTTTACTGAGTGGCTTGGTCACGATATTTCTCGTTGGGAGTTCGAGAGCATAGACTCTTCTGCACATCTTACGTTACGGCATACTATAGTGGAACCAATCCCCCGGTGACATATGCATTGTTTCACCTTAAAGGGATACTGAACCAGACATTTCAGTGTCCATAATAAGTGGCGCAAGATCTTTCCATAGGCCAGCAGCCGCCGGTGTGTGCGAGCACACGCAACGAAAATGACGTCATAGTCGTCCATTCACGCTTAAGATGAGAGTGAAATGTATGGGCTCCGGGGCAAAAGAAAAATAAAGGCAGGCTTTTTATCTCTACGAGTGAAAGCTACGCGCTTGTTAGACCAATTAATCGCCTACCTTTTGCACCAGAACCCACTATGGAGATGGAAAGTCTGTCTTTATTCTCCTCTTTCCCGGAGTCCACACATCTCGCTGACATCTTAAGTGCGAATGGAGGACTGTGACGTCAATGTTTTTGCGTGTGCTCGCACACACCGGCGGCTGCTGGCTGGTGGAAAGATCGTGCGCCACTTATTATGAACAGTGGAATAGTTGGTTGAGTTGGTTCAGCATTCCCGGTTTACACAGCACCGTTTCCATACGTTACGTTACGAAAGCTTACTTTAGCCATCGAAAGACACTGAGACATAAGTGCTTCAAATGAGGCGTGGCAAGCAGTTCAAGGAGTATAAAGTAGCCCGCGACATTAGAGGCGCGGATGTTGGGCTGACTTATTCGTAACGCAAGGAAACGCAAGGAAACACTCTTGCGTGAATAGGCCTCTAAAGGCTGGTTCACAAGGCCTCGTTTCCTTACGTTATGCGTTAAGTTACGAAAGCGTGTGACTGCTTACGCCACGAGTCACCCAGACATCTGTGCTTCGTGTTAAGCGTGGCTACCAGTTCAAGGAGTTGACTTGGCATGCGACATTCGACGAGTTATGCGTCACGTAGGAACGCGTAAAAAAACCGTGCTGCGTGAACCGGCCTTAAGTCAAAGCACGACCGACGCTACGAGCCGGTAGGACCAATAAAATAGCGTCAAACGCGCAACGTCATGGTGTTCGTCATCTCTTTGCGCGTGCATGATTTGGGGGAAAAAGCGCTATGGGACAAAGAGAAGGAACATACGCGACAGGACAGGCGCATACTCACAACTATATATATGGTTTACTAGAAGAAAACGCGGACAAAAACACGAAATACTTAGAAGGTGCGTCCGGCCCAACACAGCCCTCATGATAGCCGGTCCTATCGACTCCGTTTTGTCCTCCTCAAGTAGCGCTATGTTTCCTCTAATCATGCACATCGACTACCGACTGCCTCAACTATCCACCTTACTACTCTTTGCACGCGTTCTGCCATCGGCTAAACGAGTCAAGTGCTTCACGCGTCTCCTTGGCTGCGTGTGTTCGAGCCTCCTACTTCGACGAAACGAAGTATACGCCATTCTAATAATCGGCCTCCGAGCGCTGCCATCTTTGTCTGTCTGTGGAGCGCCTTCTGGGCGTGCGCGGCGGCTCTCTTCTGAGGAATATTAGAGACGTCGCGCACGCGTCCATAGCCCAGTGAGTCGGCACTTTTCACCCGGGGGATGAGCGCTGAAAAGCTGCATAGCCAGAGTTAAGATCACTGAAAGCATTATACTACGTTTCACATCGCCGTGATGGTGCACTTTTGGTGCCGCTTAATTGGCCGGATCGGGGTCGCAGCTTCGGCTGCGCTAGGACTTAGAGTGAAAGTGCAACTGGCCTTTCGGAAAGCTCCCGAGCAACACA
This sequence comes from Ixodes persulcatus, assembly GCA_013358835.2. NCBI lineage: Eukaryota > Metazoa > Arthropoda > Arachnida > Ixodida > Ixodidae > Ixodes > Ixodes persulcatus. The sequence goes on along the minus strand of JABSTQ010009654.1, from coordinate 3,723,509 downwards.
GGGAGGCCGACTCGACGTGTCGTCGACACGGAGTTGCGTCGATCGCTGACGTCAGCGGAGCCGTGTTCCCCGGCCACTTGCTTTCAGCGGCGCAAACTGTTCTCCCGCGAGTAGTAGGCTACGTCAGAGCTGACGGCGTCCCTGACGATCGATAGTCGAGGCAACTCGGTTGGAAGGGGAACTGGCGTCACGGAATCCGGCGTGGTCGAAGGCAAGCGTCACAGAAGGCTGGGCTAATAAGGCGGATTAAACAGCCTACCCCCAATCGGGTGGTTTTCGTCGCTCAAAGCGATCTTTATATCCGACAGTTTCAATCGTGTGCGAGCGTCGATGCACGTGGGTTTTAACACGACGGAAAGTTGGAAAGTATTTTTGCATAAACCCCGATAAACTTTCTATTACGAATTGCTAACCCACGAATGGCTACTTTTAGTCAATAAACTAATTTGTTAATCGGACAAAAGTCGAAGTTAATAGATTTTCTTAAGTATGACGCTAATATAAATTGAAAAGTCAAGTTTTGGGAGCAAAAATGTAACTTTTGTTAAATTAGTCGAGCACTAAGGAGCTGCGAGCGAGAGCTCATCTACACGCGCTTCACCTTCTGGATTCTGCTGCGGTAACTATTACAAAAAATAAATCTTACACAAATTGCCCGTAGAACGTGCGTTTTATAACGCCCTATTTTATCGAATCTTTTGTAAAGATAACACGAGCGCGTGCAGTGCCTGCCAGCATGCACGCTATTCTATTAATTGGTAATTTGGTATAATGCTTAACTTCTGGTATCTATACATAGCCTAATTCAACTTTTTACGGGCACGTTAATTAAAGGCTTTGAGCTGATGAAAAGAGTACCGAAGAGAACAGAAAAACGATTGTAGAAACTTTTTCAGTGACGTTAAGGCACCAACGCTCTATGTGAAGTAATAGAAAAGTGTGCGATATGCAGATATGTGTTATACCCGTGCCACACTGGCAACCCGAATGCCATTTACAACGAATGACATTTGTGTGATCGGCGAATCAGCTCGCAATCTGTCGCGCGTGGAATGCGCCACGCCCGGAGTGTCGCGCGCTGATTGGCCGTCCTCTCAAATGTCATTCGTTGTAAATGGCATTCGAGTTGCCCGTGTGGCACGGGTATTACTCTACTTGTGCTTTCGTTAATACTTTCGGCTTTAGATGGTCTCGGGTGCTTTATATTTTTATACATTCGTGAAAAAAAAAAAAACAATTTCGGTGTTGCGTACTCAAAATATGACGTCACAGAGGCTTAAGAAATTGTCAAGTAATTAAATACAATATTTCGAGTTCTACAGCGACGCAAAAAAATACCCGTGACTACCCGACATAAATGTCCACTATTGACTTATTTATTGGCTGAGAAACGAACCGGCGACTGAAGAGTATTCGGTTAATTCGTAAATTAATCGATTATTTTACAGCTTATATTTTTTTTTTTACATTGAAGGATTTTTATACCTTGTTTAAAACACTTTACAAATTAAAAAAAAAGTATGTACATATACTTTCGCACAAAGCTTTCAGTGGGTCACCCACATCAGCTCACGGAGAAAGCAAGGTGATTGATGAGGCTGGAAACGTTTCATCTAGGACTGTAAAATTAAGCAGTTAACCGAATTACTAATCGAGTAATGCGTTAACCGCCAAATAATTCTCCGAAAAAATACTTTCTGGGAAAATAACCTATATCTGATTGGCCTAAATTTTACTTCGTAACCGGAAACTTGGTGCCAGTAAAAAAAAAAAAGAAAAATGTATACAGTTCTTTCTGCCTCGCCCCCTACTACTGCCATCGACCCATTACATTTTAATGCATGCCAAACAAAACCAATCAACAAAACGGCTTTATTAAGACGTACTCTTCATTTCTTACATCGCTACGGCTTCGCTAATCGCAGCACTTATTTTCCGAAAAAAAAAAATATATATATTTATGGTTTTGCCATACTTTAGGAATGCAGATTGAGATTCAAAATTATTTAGTTTTCCAAAAACCTCAATACAAGCGCAGAAAAATTGTGTGGCAAAGCCACAGTGAGTCGGGTCCAGTCACAAACTAAATTTTACAATGCGACACATATTTGAAAATTGCAGCAAAGAAAATGAACAAGTTAAGTTACGGGATTAACTGGCAGTGAATACACGTGCGAATAAAAAATATATTTTTCTTTGCGTTGCCAAAACATTAAAGTTCTACCTCACATCCGTTGGTATTTCATTCCAAATGAATGTACCACTCAATTCAATGAGTCGTTGACCGTAAGTATTTGTACATAATGGTAAGTTAAAAATATGACTAACTGCTACCCTCGTATGCCTTCTAGTTGATGTAAACCAACTTAATGAAAGGGGATTATTTTGTTTCTAATAGCCTGTACCGTCCGGGCTTTTTGTTATCTGAATACTGAGTATACAGGTAACGCTCGAATTGATTGATCTAGAGGTCTGATTGGGTCGATTATTCTTGCATATGGGATAATTCTTAGCGCCCGTTTCTGACTAATTGGATCTAGGTACGTACTATCTGTCACTTCCACGGGACTCTAAAAAAGAGGTCAAATGACTATGCACAAACACGAAGCAAATAATTCGCATTCTATCAGCCTTCGAGTTAAACCGATTGACTTATTAAAACATTTGTTATTAAACATCGACTTATTAAAACAACAGACTAATCGATATTAATATGTTCATTGGTGCGCAGCCCTAGCTTTGGATTAAACGTCATCACTCTCTGCGATGTGGCAGTGCGCTTGATGTGAGCGTGTGAAACGCTATGCTCAGTGTGGCACATAGTAAATAAATTCCTAGACTAAGAAACTATTTTTGGCCTCGTGGTGGCTTGTTCTTTTAGAACGGCGCCGTAATAGAAAACAAAAATGACGCACGTTTTGTTGCGTTCGCATAATCAGACTCCAATGAACATAATAACTTGTGAAACTTTTCAGGTAATAGATAAACACGGATAACTCCGAGGTATTCATTGCCTCTAATGGAACAGTTGCTACACCGGCACGCTCGAAGGGCTCGAGAACTGTAGCGTAGTAAACACACTCGACTAAGCTTCTCTAATCCTTTCACACATCGAAATCCGTCCAGCATCGCCACGTCCGAAGCTCTGCCCGACGTGGGCGCGCCTTCGGCGAATGGGCCAGACACCCGACGCTGACATACTGCAGTCAGTCAACACGGTGCCTTCCGAGGCTTTTAACTGGAACGAGATTACGAAGCAGCGAGGGCTGGGATCGGTGGACTGCCGCCGTGTGCAATGGAGGGGCAGTCGGTCATCGAGTAAAGCCTCGCCGAGTGCTGCCTAGTGTTCACTGGCATCCCGAGAGCGACATGCTTCTTGGCTGCCCCGTACTAAATGTGCCAGTGCGTCGAGTTGTGATTCAGATTACATAAACTTCAATGAGGTGAATGGAGAGGAAACCTGGCAGGAATGAAGAGAGGTCATTCGTCTCCTATGCAAATCAGTCAAGGAACCATACGGGTTGATGCTGAAAATAAAGCGCACAAAAAAATGACGATAACTTCGACTGCGAATTTCACTGAGCATTCGCGGTGCAATTAAAAATACTGTTACTGATTTCGTCAAGACTTGGTCGAAGTAAAATAATGAGTGGAAAAGAGAAACCTCTGCATCGTAAAACTGACTAATAAATGTTGAATCAACGTTTCGAAAACGAATCGCGGCTCATCAGGTTCTGTATAGCACAGTGTACGTGTGGATATGTAACCTAACCTAAAAAAAACAATGCCTATCGGTTTGATTTTAGGTTGGCGAACAGTTCTGGCTTAGAGCCTTGTCTGGCTATTGCCTCCGCTCTTCAATGATCAAACAATTATAACCTGCTCGCAAAATTAGGTTGAATTAAGAGTTGGTGCGCCTATATGGTGGCCAACCGATTCCGCTTCGCATAATTATTCGTTCGTAATGTGGTGGCATCGGTTTATTGCATTAAGTACTGGAAGAATTTTGTGCTTTTTTCTTTAAAGTTGGCTCGATTCACTAGACCAGGGCTCTCAAATTAATTCGAGTGTAGGGGCCAGATAGCCCACCACTGAAAGGATGAGGGCCAACGGAGGCGGAGGCCTCCGTGGGCTTTTTTGGGACAAAAAGAAATGAACAAAGAAACAGCATTTGTATTTCACGTTTCAAAGCAGCTGACTGTCTCGGCGACACCCCAGAGATTTTTAGACAAGGAACCTTATGCTTTCTGTAAGCTCATCGTTTCGACTTTTTTAGCTTTTATTTGCATATACGACTATTTTAGGCCCACGCCTGATCTTATAAAAAGATTTTTGAAACAACATCATACCAGACTACTGGCAGCTTTCAAAAGAACGAGAGCAAGCTCGCACAATTAACTAGGCTCAACAGGCATATAAAAAATATCTCTTCATGTGGACGTTTTTTCTTTCTAGACAATTTTTATATCAGCATTTCATTTTAAAAGTATTGCCTGACAGCTAGAAACACGAGCTCATAGCTTTATCTTTGGCTGTTGTTCCTGTTGTGCACGAGTTCACGCAGCCGAGGCGCCTCCTTGAGCAGAGCTCGCAATTGTGTACCCTATAGTAGCGGTATTGCCACTAGACCAACGCTGCGTACGTTTCCTCCGAAGTGTATGAAGGAACGTCAGGGACGCGTCTATACTCACGAATGCCCGGCAGCGGATCTCCAGGAGACGGGCAGGGCTGACCCGCAGTCCCCGACGCAGCGTCCATCGGTGACGAGTTGGCGTCTGAAGATGACACCAGGCTCGCGATGGAGCCCGCCTGAGACGAACCTAGCAGCGTCGGCACCACGAAATCGATGGGCCGATCTTGGCTGCCAGAAGACAGACGGGGAACCGGATCACAGGCGGTACCAAGACGATAGCCTCGCCACTCATACCTGATTTGCACATGTTCGTACACAATTTAATGCACGCTAATGTCGGACAAGCCTTTTCGACTGCGGTTGAATGCGAAAGCAGCTCGGAGGCGACCGAGAAGTGTACGCCAAACGCTACGCGAACATATGGGAGAGTGGTGAGTTTTGGTGTTGCGTATACGAGCAAACGCAAGCGCTATGCGTTTGCGTTAGCGTTGGGTGTTCCACGCTGCGTATGCGCGAAGTCGTGATGCGCCAATCCAAGGCCGCAGTTTGGGCTCCGCGCACGCGCAGTGTTGAACACGCAACGCTAAAGCAAACGCACAGGGCTTGCGTTTGCTCGTATACGCAATACTAAAACTCACTAGTGAGTTTTTGTAGATGGTTTTCGCCGTCCCGCAACGCCCTCCGCAACCCGCTACGATACCCGGAGCTCTGCAGTCAAGGCCATCGGCGCGCAGGCGCAGTAGCGGCTTTTTCGTTGCGGAGGGCTTAGCGGTGGGGGAAACGCGGTCAACGAAAACTCCCTATTAACTCGGCGAATCAAGGTTGACTATCATTTATCTCGCAAATTCGCTTCCAAACAAAAAAAAACATTTTTTTTTTTTAGTATAAAGTGATTTTACAAGCGCTTCTGCAAGAAAGGTACATTCTCAAGTCACACGGTCGTGCCGTTGTCCCATTACAACGCTAAGCACAACTGTTAGGCTAGAGCATCTTGCGCATGCTGTTTTTTGTTTTTTGTTTATGTACAATCGGGCCGTAAAATAAGGTAACTATAACGCATTGGAAACGTCGTGGGGACGCCGCATGTCTTTGGACTGGTCTGCAGTACCGGGCGACTTGTAGGGTTCAAGTTCAAGACGAAAGCACGGGGATTCGAACTCTCGATGGTTCAAATCCCGGTTGAAGTAATCGCAGTTTAGACGGAGGTCTACTGCAGGAGGGTACCGTGTAACTGATATTTTGGTTCCATGTTGTTGATCCACTTGTGGACAAATATTTTTCCTCAGTTTTCATTTGGGGCACATAAAACGCCATTTTGTTTTTGTGTTGCGCGTGAGTTATAACTTAATTTAGCTTTATTCGGCTCCGGCGTCAAGCCTCAATGCCCTGATTATTCCTGTCTTTCAATGGAACGTTCCTTGACACTTTTAACACAAATAGTGCATTGGGTTGCAGGTTTCAGGTATAACTGACACGCCAGACCGACACACAAGTCACGTGACTTCACGTCAAGTTCTCGTAGTTCAGGTGTCGTGTGACATCACGGTGTCACGTGACATCAAAGTGTTAGTGACTTCGTGAGGTCACATTACGTCATGAGGTCGCGTGATATCAGAGAGTCGCGCGACGTCACACACATACACGCACAGCATGCGCCAGGCTCGTCCGCCTTAACAGAATCTGTGCGCTTCCAAGTTGTCCCGTCGAGGTCAAGACGCACTTGCATTTTTCCATGAAACCAGCTTTCGCAGAGTACTCACGCGAGGCAGCCATAGAAGACGGGTTCTGTGGACCGGCGGATGCCGCGCCTGCACGAGGTGCCCTTCGGTCCGCCCAGGTCTTCGAGTGACGGGGCCCCGTCCCTGGCGAGGGGTGCCTGCTTGGTGGTGGCTAGCCTCTCGTACGAGCCCTGCTCGTCCAGATCCCAGAGACGGCGACGTCGGCGCCGACGGTGCACCAGGCACGCGACGCTCACCAACGCCACCAGGCTCAACGATGCCACCAGGAGCGCGGGAAGGACCGCGCTGGCGAAGGTGAACCCGCCTGCGTGTAACGCACGTGACTGCGATAAGTGCCAGATTGGATAACTGTTAGCGCGTTCTGTTGCATCCAAACGTATACATGGCGTTATTCGTTACTCATATATGTTACATACTGTTTTATGCGGTACCACTTTTTTGTCGCAGCTGTGTGACCTGGAGCGCACGGACAGGGGACTAGACGGTACCGCTAAGGCGACAGTCAATCTCTTCTTTCTTCCTACTTATTGAGAAGCCTTAAATAATGTGACGCGTGCTTTTAATTATCTTAGGCACGTTACAACAAAATATGTCGCAAATTGCCTTGCAATTCCATTGATAAGTGAAAGGTTCTAGGTTTAGCGCCTGTGGTGCTAAACCTCTAGCGGTAAACCTATTTTTTAGTGGAGTTAGTGTTAGTTAGAGCATGGTTAGAGTTAGAGTTAGAAGAGTTTAAAGTTAGAGGTAATTAGAGTTCAAGTTAGTTCGAGTTCGAGTTAGAGTTAGAGGTACAGTAAGTGCTAGAGTTAGGGAAGTTAGTGGTGCTAACTCCACTTTATTAAAATATGCCGACAAACCAATCCCTAAATCAGGGGCCCAACGTTTCGAAACCGGGTCAGAATCAGTTGAGCAAAGGTTCTTTGCCCGTGATAGGAGTGTGTTAACCACCGATACTTTATGACTCGTTGGGTGGTTGGAGTCAAATTGTAAGTATCTTCCGGTGTGCGTTGGTTTCCGGTAAACTGAGAACTGGAGCTGGTCTCCCTACCTTTGTACAAGCACATCGAGAAACGGTAAGGTGTTGTTTTTTCCCGTTCCACGGTGAATTGGATGTTAGGCTCGATCGAATTGAGGTGTGTCAAAAAGTTGTCTACTTGAGACTTCTTCATGACGCAGAAGCAGTCGTCCACATATCTTAGAAACACCTTAGGGCTTGCACCAAAGGACTGGAGAGCCTTTTGTTTTATGGCTTCCATGCGCAGGTTTGCCGTGGCGACAGAGATGGAGGCCCCCATTGCGGTTCCAGGTTGATACGAAACGCCGGCCAACCACGCGCATCAGCGTCTCATACATCGAGGGAACGAGTGAAGCGCTGGCACGGGTGCTAGCAAAGGGAGGCATTCAGATGGCCCACAAGTCAATTTCAACCCCTTTATGCCACGACCAAATGATCGGCCCCCTAAAGAGAAAGCGCAGAGGTGTGGTGTACGAGATTCCCTGCGCGGAGTGCCCTTCCTCGTACATCGGGGAGACAAAGAACTATCATGAACGGATTCGCCAACACAAGGCTGATGTGCGTAACTTCGATCAAGAACGCAGCGCGGTTGCTGAACACTGTGAAAAAAATGACCATCGCATCGACTTTCGAAACACGCGCATCCTGGACATGGAAACTAATCCTCGCCGGAGGCTCTTCCTTGAATCTTGGCACATTCAGACCACGTCATTAAACATTGATAGGTCTCTTGGCGCACTGCCATCTGTGTATGTGAACGGGCTCCACCATGTGTCTTGAAAAAACGACCAAAGAGGAAGAAGATGGGATCGTGCACATTCGCCTCCGCGATAGAGGAAAAAGAAGATCCTTTCCTCGATAGTCGCCCCTGAAGAAGAAGCCGAACCGGTTTCGAAACGTTGGGCCCCTGATTTAGGAATTGGTTGGTCGCCATATTTTAATAATTATTTCCCCAACCAGACAGACTTCTGTCTAATGTTTACTTTTAACTCCACTTTCCACGTGTTAATTTTCTCGCTAAATGTAAAAAGACGAAGAAGGAAATAGATGGTGCTATGGAGAATTACCCGCTAAATGTAGTAAACTGAATTTATGTGTAGATCACGGGACGTCAATTTTCCCGCTAAATCTAGCAGGGAAACTGAATTTGTGTATAGGTCACGTGATATGAAGTCATAGGACATCAGTTTCCCTGATAAATTTAGCGGGGAAACAGAATTGGTGTTGCTATCACGTAGCGTTAATCTCCCCCGCTAAATCTAGCGGGGAATCTAAATTTCTGTATAGGTCACGTGACCATGTCACGTGACGTCAATTTTTTCGTTAACTTTAGCGGAGAAACTGAATTCGCGTATAAGTCACGTGACATGAAGGCATGCGACGTCATTTTCTCCGATAAATTTAGCGGAGAAATTCGCTATCCCGCTTTTTGAAGCTTCACTCAATCTGAAAACCTTCGGCGTATAAACGTTTCACGCTAGAAAGGTTAGTCAGTGCCGTGTCAACCTTCTTTTGTCAGGATCCCTAGAAGATGTGCGTTATATTTTCTTCTTTGTTGTTGCTGCTGGTGTATGTTTTGTTGATTCTATTTGAAAGGCGATCCACTTCCATCGGCACCGCCTCTAGCCCTGATGACAAGTATACAAATAAATAAAACGCCACGCACTTCCAGCAATGTGGAAGCAAACTGCGGCGTTTCTCATTTTCTTCTAGGAAAAAACCAGCTTCATAATTAATGTTGCTCGCAACATGATTTTGTACAGCACTCATATACGGAGCTCATTCGCTTAGCACCTTCTCGGCTGCATAAGTATTAAATAAAACAAATTAAAAAGTTGCTCTAGTCACAATCAACTTAATAAACTCGGATCACATCTTACTGTGTCCGCTTACTACGACTTTCTTGTTCGACTTTACCATCGGCTAATACCGCAATCGTATTCACGGAAGAGAAATAGTGAGTTTTAGTGTTGCGTATACGAGTGAACGCAAGCACCGTGCGTTTGCGTTAGCGTTGCGTGTTCCACACTGCGCGTGCGCGGGGCCCGAAATCGCGGTCTTGGATTGGAGCACGGCGACGACGCGCATGCGCGGCATGAAGCACGCAATGCTAACTCAAACCTACAGTGCTTGCGTTTGCTCTTATAAGCAATACCTATCGTTGTGTTAAGCTGTCCGTCAGAGACTCTATCAGTGGGATTGTGGCACGGCATTTAATTGACTTAGTAATTGACTTAGTAGTTAACATCGAATAAACGTTTCCTGTTTATTCTGTACGTACTGTTTACCGGCGGTGACCTTTCAGCGTACGACTGGTGGCCTCTACTGCATGCACTCTACAGCGCGCGAGAACGCTCCGAGCGACGCGGACTCTTTCGCCCCGCGTCGCTGCGGTGGGCTCAGAGAGGCGCCTCGCGGGTGGGAAGAACACTGATTAGTGGACGGCGAGAAGCCATTCATCCACGTTAGCGATCAAACGACCCGAGGTGCGTCATTAAGACGAATGCAGTCCGCCATTAGTGAATTTCGGGCGCGCTACCCGAGCCCCGATGGATTAGGCGACCTTGGAATCGTCCCCGACGGCGAAGTTGAATCTCCGTGAGCCCGAGAATAGAAGTTGACGTTTCGGAGTGACGGAGCTGCGAAGACTCGGGGAACAGAAATCGAACACGAAACAAAAATTGGGAAACACGGAGATAAGCCGCCACGAGCTACGCTGTATTGTCGCCTCCGGTTACCGAGGTGGCTTCCTTATTGTCGCACGCTTCGAGTGAACCATACAAAAGCCGTGTCACACAGCTCATACATCGTACGAAATACGGTGTTCAATGCAGACATGGGTACTCAATTATCTGCCTCGAGCATCTTCGAAAAAAAAAATTTTTTTCATAATATGTATGCTCCGCACATGTCGGCAGAGAGTTTTTGTATGACCAACGTGACAGGGTTCTCATACAAAAAATTGATGGATGTTGGATGGATGTTAATGGCCATACCCTTTGTAACTGGTGGTAGCTTGCGCCACCCAGCCTAAAAAACACGGCTCTGACAGTGTTTGCAGATGTTCTTTTGTATGACGCACGAGGAGTGTGTCTGCGGCCTAAGTAATAAAACGTGAAGCATTCTCGCCGGTACAAACCTGCCATGTAACTAAAGACGTTCATTTTGGCGTGAATTTGCAATAAAGTAAGTTGTTTCGCGGTAATATTGAGATATTTCTTTGTGTGCATGAAGTTAACTTCCACATAACGCCAATAATGGGGTTTGCATAAGTAAAGGTGAAAATCGTCTTCACGGTGTTGAGACATCTCCCTAAACTTCAGGATGACACAACAATGTCATGTATTCGAAAGAGTCGCGTAGACAACAATCTAAAAGCATCGGGCGAACGTTGAGTTACGTAATATATAGTTGCGTAACGTGGTCTCAAAGTACCAGATTTTTTGGTTCATTCACGCAAGTTGTGTAACACGCAATAACAAGGTAGAGTGCGAGAAAACGTACAGTTCTTTCATGTGATTAGCGTATACACGGGCGTTCGCATAAGCCAGAGAAACATTCGAGAGTAAGCGTGTCTTTCAGTCCTGACTATCCAATTTGATTTTCTTCTTACGGCGTGCGCACCTTCCTCGTGAAATATTCAGCGCACGTTGCAGAAAGGGGCGTGTGTAGGGACTGAGACACTGCGAGGTGTACGCAGTTTAGACTAGAGGCTCGTTAACACGTATCCCCCGAACAAATACCAAATAAACGATGAGAATGCAATTAAAGGCAAAGGTGCAAGCGAGCTGGACAAGAATGGCGAAAATAATCCCTGGAGATGGGGAACAAGGGGGACAAAGGACAAACACAAATCTCCAAACAGAGCTATAGGTGACTGTTGTGCGACCGAAAAAATCCGCCTGCTCCTGGTATCGAACCCAGGGACCTCTCCATTTCCAGTGGACCACGCGGATTTTTGCGGTCGCGCACGAGTTGCCTAGCTGTGTTTGAAGATCTCTCTTTGTCCTTTGTCCCCCTTGTTCCCCTCCCTTCTCCAAAAATAATTTTCCTCAAATGAACTTTTTTTTTTATATTCTTAGTTTAGAATTGACGACGGGAACTATTCGAGATATATTATGGTACTGAGTTCCCACAATGTAACTTTTTTGTTATTTTTTTTTTCAGAAAAAAGATTATTTTATGGTTAATTAATATTTATTCTCTAATCAATCTTGCGGACGCTCGCAGCTCTCTGCCCTCTGTATAGACGTACAAGCAGCCGCGCTTCGAGAGCTAGTCTGGCCACCGTGGTTGAAAAACGCTTTGTTTGTGCGCCAGTCTGGAAACCGTGGCTACGCCTCAGCAATGCTTAACTATCAGACGATCTACCAACACCAGCAAGCAAGATGGCGGCGCACATGGGGCCTTACTTGCAAACGTCTATAGGCGCAATGTTTTGCGGCATAAAGCCACGCAGTACCTCGAGCAGATTTGAATTTGTTTCTAGGGATGCGCGAAAATGGTCCTAATCTAATAGCGCGGAGCTTTAAAACTGCGAAAGCGAAAGCCGCGACAAACCGGTTCTCTTTGTACACTCCAAGAAATCCGCAGTATGGGCTTTCCCGCGAAGCACTTTCGGAGAGCCAATCTCTGCCATAATGGAGCTCAGTGAATGACGGGGGAGTTAGTCTGCTTCTTTTGTAGGAGTTGTGGTGACGTCAGAACGCCGAGCTACGACGAACAGCGGCAAAAGTGCAACGTCATGGCGCTCATCGTATTTGTGGGCTTGCTGTTGCCGAGTAAACCAACCAGTGCCACGCAAAAAAAAAAAAAAAAACGCGCCGCAAATCTGAGTTTTTTTTTTTTTTTTTTTTTGTCTGCCCGGAATTGGTTTAGCACGGGATAGCAGACTTACGGAGACTACGAGTGCCGTTACGATGCACTTTCAGCGCTGCATGGTTGGCACCATCCAGAGCCGTATATGTAGAGAGTTTGGCCATTGGTTGGAAATATAGGAGACAAACGAGGAGGCGCCATTGGCCGAAAGAGGGCTGGGCGTGTTCCAGGGCGTCTTCAGAAATTCGAATGTGGCCAAGGAGAAGCCGGAAATAATACCCTGGCGGTGGTCGCGAGAAACAAACTTGATATGTGCATCTAGGTAAGTCTCGGTGACTGAACATAGGGTGCACGTGATGTTTCAATCACGGTCATTCAAAATCATGGGGGAAGAGTGCGACTAGCGGAACGATCGACATAATCCGTACGTCAAGCGCCGAGGGCCGGCAATCTGCCGTCCGAGCGGTCACACACTGTCCGAGCAAAACAGAGTTGAGCAGTGCATTCGTTTCTTACATCCTCCTGCATGATCATGATCAAAACAACACATGAATCCTATTTAAAACCACGAAGAGTTACTACACTTCCCTCTTACGCGCTTATTAAAACCATATAGTATGAACATATACCTTTGATTAAAACAGTTTCTCGCTACCTCCACTAGGGGATTCTTTTCGGCTTCTAAACGGCCAAGAGAGCATGCCAAGCCCACTTTCTGCGCCTGCTGCACGCCCTGGCTTTGCCCGCTCCTCCCATTGACCAAGCTCTCTCTATACACGGCTCATCATTGCGGAATGGGGCGTACTTCTCTATACACGGTAGCGCCGCGCTGCGACACCGTGTATGGCGAAACGTCACGCCCTGTTCCACGGGGCCCACTGTTTTGATAGATCTAAACGTATTTCTAGCCCCGTTATCGGCCGGGACGGCAGCGATTGGCTCTCCCAGCTGTTTTGCGGGAAAGTAGACGCTCCAGATTTCTGGGATTGTATTGTGATGAAGCTAGGAATTCACACTGCGTTATTTGATTAAAACCATACGTCGCAAACTCAGTTTCGTTTTCTAAATTACGCTCTTTGGAAGAATTATGCTGTTGATGTGGCTCAGTAGGTCATCGTGAATCTCGCTTTTGGCTTCGTCGATCCTCCCATTTTTACTGTGACTCTACTGCGAGATAACCGTGGCAGTTGTTTTCACGTTGTATCCGGTGTCCTAGAGCCACTAAATAAGCTAAGCTCATTTAGTGGCTCTACGGTGTCCTTAACAAAGCTTGAGTGTCCGAGAAAAAAAAAAAGACGAAGAAGCTCACAGGACAGGGACGTGTTCGTTTCGAGCTCCAGCTTTAAACTTTTTATTCCTCTGCTCCTCTCCTTCGAGGACCATGAAGCTCGCCACAGAGGTACACAAGCATTTTCCGTGCCCTGGGCCACCTAATCCTGGACCCACGGCTCGCCTCCGTCATCGAGTAAGCAAAAACAGGCCGCCCCCGTGCTGATTAAAACAGACCCGCTTTCTTACGTTACGTTACGAAAGGTCACCGAGAAATCTGTTCTTCGTATTAAGCGTTGCTACCGATTCAAGGAGATCGCCTGGCACGCGACATTCGAGACGCGAATGTTTCGGTGACGACGAGCTATACTTCGTTTCAGCTTGGGTCCGAGCGCGGCCGATGTTATGAGCCGAAGGGCCAATCAAAGACCGCAAAAAGCGCAGCGTCATGACGTGCTCTCTGCGCTTGATAGGACTAGCCGGCGGAGGAGCACGCACAGAGAGACGGCGAATACCCGCTGGTCCTATCAACTGCAGAGAGCACGCCATGACGTTGTGCCTTTTTCGCTGTTTGATTGGCCCTTCGGCTCATTACATCGGCCGCGCTCGGACCGAAGCTGAAACGAAGTATAGGAAGGTGAGTTACCGTGGCAACCAAGGACACAAGGCAAGTCGTAACGTAACGTAAGGAGTTGAGCTCGGTTCAACGTTTCACACAGCACCGTTTTCTTACGTTACGTCGAAGTCACCGAAACATTCGTGTCTCCAATGTCGCGTGTCAGGCTATCGCCTTGAATTTGTAGCCACGCTTAATACGAAGTACTAATTTCCGGGGGACTTTTCGTAACGTAACGTAAGAAAACGTGTCTGTGTGAACGAGCCTTAACACTGCGCCTTTGCTGCGGCCGCCTACCGTCTCACCGCAATGCTGCCAATACAGTGTCGGAAAGCCCGCACGTCCAGCCGGCTGGGGCGTCATCTTTCTCATGTCAATTTACCTCACCCGCGCCCAAGCAACCCAGAAGCGCAACAATTATAATGAAACTCGCAAATCACGTCAACATCGCCACCCTCCGCTTCACGTCCCTCTGAGCCGCCATTCTCGACGGAGCGAGATTGACTAAATTCGAGCAAGACACCTATATTAGGCTCCGCGCACTGCAACATCTCGTAGCTATGGATACGTTTTGACCGACGGTACACCAGAAACTTCGGCAATTCACGAGCGTCACCATCGACGGTAAGCCGCATGTAACGACCTCCTACGTAGCAAACGATACCCCTGAATGTCCGCGGGGTAATACACGGTATCACCGCCGAAATCACTGATGAATACCTCTCACAACACGTTCCTGCTGAGAAGCCCAGACTGCTTGGAATCTGCCGCCTTGGCCGCACAAACACCATTCTTCTCTCCATTGAAGGCCCGCGCCTTCCCCGTTACGCATTCATTCGCTGTGGAGTCTACCCGATCTTTCCCCAGCGAGCGCGATGTAAACAATGTAAGTTGTGCCACGGCATTGGCCACCGCGGCGACGTGTGCCCCGACAAGACCTCCTTCACATGATGTACAATCTGCAGAATTCTAAGTGGAGAGTCAAAACAAAATTGAAAAGTAAAGTTGTCTCCAACCTTCCTCCAATCCGCTCCAATCTCCAATCTGCAGCAAGCTCTTACCCTATAACCACGACCTCTTGACCACACCACTCGACTGCGACCCGCTCTGCTTCAACTGCAACGGGGAGCACCCGCCGTCCTCGCCTGCCTGCCCGGCCAGGACGAAGGCGGACGAGGATGCTCAGAAGAGGCAACGCATTCCCAGTAGGCACCGCTTTCAAGCGGTCGCCCAGCCACCACAGGATTTGCAGAACTGGCCAGCCTGCCTACCACAAACCGCTTCGACATCCTCCAGGCACCGCGGAGCCAAAGTCGCAGCCTGAGCTGCCCCACGCACAATACCAGGACACCCTTCGATACAGCCAGGAACCGGGACCGAACACCAAAGCCGGATAAGCACAAGTGTTCCACCACTCCCAAGGCCGATCGAATGTCGCAACCATCGAAGGCATCAACCCGAACCCCACTGGCACCACAAGTGAGCGACCCAACTTCGGCCCCCTCCCTCCTCAAACCCTTAGCCCAACATTCCACTGAACTTATTCGCAAACCCTCCTAGCATCCACGCCGTCTCCCCCCTCCCACTGCGTCATCATCGAAATGATCCAACAAGCCCTAACTTTCATTGTGCAACCGTCCAACGACTAGCTGACCGCATCGACAAACTCGAGCAACACCTCACCACCCCAGAGGAGCACACAAGTCCCCGGAAACGCGCTGCCTACCACCGAACAAGCGCCATGGAAGAAATCCTGGAGGTCCAAAATGTCTGACGCCCTCATCGCTGTACCCCACCCCAAAGCTCCCTTGTCATATGTCAATGAAACTGCCGCAGACTGAAACGCACAAAATATACCCTCCTGCAGTTTATACTACACACAGGGACGTAGCCGGATTTCATCGCCCTTCAAGAGATCTACGGCGACTTTCCCCTTCCCGGCTACGATGGTTTTATACAACCCAGGATCGTCCCTAGACACAAAGGACACCAAACACCCCCTCGGCTTCAGGCAATGATGGTCACATACGTGTGCAAACAAATCCCAACCACCCAGGACGATTCGAGGCCCCTCAACTACCCCACCAAGGTGCACGTGATCACCCACTTCACTTACAATGGACAGAAGATCATCATCAATGCGTACTGGACCCCATGTGGTCTCAACTCTCCCCCCCCCCCCCCACCCTCCCTGCTCTCCAGACTTCTGTAGTAGCAGCCAAGGCACCATCGACTCTCCTCCTTCTGGAAGACTTCAACTGTCCGCACCACAACTGGGGATACGACAGGACCTCCGCACAAGGCAGGAAACTGGACGCTTTCGCAGCACCCCCTTACTCTCTTGAACAATACGTTCACTCCGACAATCCAGGGCACAACCCGAGAAAACGAGACAACCCCAGACCTGACATGGATACTCAGCGCCATGAGTGCAAGTTGGGACAGCACTGGCGAGAGCCTAGGTAGGGACCACCGTATCATACAGATCACCCAAACCTCCAAACGCGGAACCCGGAAGCGGCACTCACGAAGCCGCATTTCCCAAATCGTAGACTGGCCGACAGCCAGACCGGCGATGAAGGACCTCCCTGCGTCTAACCCTGATCCAACAGCATGGTGCGCACACATCATGAGCACCGTGGCCAAATATATACACTATATTAAATGCACTGAAGAGCTATATTGCCGCGAGCGCAGCTGACCAAGCAGGCAGCGCGCTCGTGGCCTAACTGTTATCGCGCGTGCCTTCCACGCAGAAATCCAGGGTTTGATTCCTGGCCGCGGGGACGCCTTTTTGTTGACATCTGGCATAATATTCTGGTAAATTCGAGAACCGTGTTGGTTGTTCGAGGTCAGAATGTTCTACACGCCGAACCTTCTACGCCGATTATTCCAGAAGCCCACGCGTGTACATAAGGGGCTCCGCGTGGCGATCCGCAGTCAGTTTTCGCCCAAGCGTTCGACTCTGCTGTCACGCCGACTTCGACGCCCGCGACGCTCTGCTTTCCTCTGTTCACTTTCTTTATTTTTGGGCACAAGTTCGCCCCATTAAACGTTTAGTTTCTTCAGTTATTCGCTGCCTCATCATTTGTCATTCGTGACAATATTGACACCCACCTCCTCTAGCTTAAGAGCAAACGCCGCCGAGTCGTTAAGGCCTGGAAGAAAATGAAATCCAGCACCACTCTCCAAGAGATCGCACGCCTTACTTACGAAGCTCAGGAGTATGCTGATCAACTGGCCACCGACACATGGCTCGAGACATGCGAGAATATGAACAATCATATCCACACTCTAGGAGTGTGGCAGATCACGCGCACCCTGCTGGGCCAGAGCCGACCCCGTAACACTTTATAGAAACTGCAATTGGCATTAGACGCGTCGCCATCGGAACTCACCAGCCAAATCAGAGATGTTTTCTATCCGCACTCTCTACAAAGCATTCAAAACCTCCACTACAACCCAATCACCACCCGAACCTGAGGCACAGATTATCAACTCAGACTTCACGTTCAAGGAGCTCTTTACAGCCCTTCGCTCTTTTACACGTACCACAGCCCCTGGACCCGACGAATCACATACGGAATCCTCCGAAATCTCCCTGACATCAAGCTACTTGAACTCCTAGATATTCTTAATGATATATGGCTGGAAACATCCCCGTGGTGTGGAAAACTGCCAACGTCCTAGTAATCCCGAAACCTGGTAAACCCCCAACCACCATCAACAACCTCCGCCGCATCTCCATGACCTCCTGTTTGGGAAAGCTAATGGAGGAGATGGCGATTATTCGGCTGTAGTGGCACCTCGACGCTCATAACCACCTTGCTCCCACCATGGTCGGCTTCCGCTTCCATGTTAGCACTCAGGACGTCGACCGCCGCATCCACGAAGATATATACGCTTACAAAAGCACGGCACAACTGCGTACAATTGCCGGAGTGGACATTAAAAAGGCTTCTGATGGAGCAGACCACTCAGGCAATTCTACACAACCTCGCAAACACTCGCCCTGGTCCAAGACTTTTTAATTACATTAAGAACTTTCTTACGGACCGAACGATTAGAATCATAGGCCCGGACGGTTACCCATCCGATCCTCACCCTCTCACCAAGGGAACACCACAAGGCTCTGTCTTATCAACAACCCTATTTAACCTCGCCATGAAGGATCTTCCTCAGAAACTCTCAAATGGCCCTGGCCTCCAACATGCCATTTATGCAGACGATGTTACCATATGGTCCTCGACTGGCAGCCCAGCAGAACAAGAGGAAACTATCCAGACAGGACTCGATATCATCCAAAGCCACGCCCGCACCGTAGGCCTTACGTGCTCCCCTGACAAATTTGCTTATGTTGCGCTCTCCAATGATTACACTAAAAGAAAGAAGCATGCCGCAACCTCATCCAACTGCGTATCGATATAACCCCATACCCCGCCGCAACCTCATCAAACTCCTTGGATTCATCTTCCCACATAACGGACGAAGCACGGTCTGGGTAAAGGTCATTCTAAAACAACTAGAGCAAATTCTTCACATGCTCCGGCGTATCACATGACAACGCCACGGCTTACGGGAGCACAAACTTCGCAAATGATCGAGGCACTCGTGTACACCCGACTCATGTAGGCGTATCCATACAAGACCCTCGATACCACCCAGACAAACAAAATCGAGGCTTACCTCCGCATGTTCACCCGTACTGCCCTGGGAGTTCCCGCACATGCCCTGAATGCCAAATTAATGGACACTGCACTCTTCGACACACTTGAAGAGAAAACAGCAACCCATCACCAGGCCCAGTTACACCGTCTAGAAGCCTCCAAACAGAGAAGCGTAATCCTTCAAAGCCTAGGCCACCCTACAGAGCACCTTGCCCCCCATCCCTCCGCCCCCCCCCCCCCCTACCATGGGATGGCGCGCCACGAATAGAAGAACGCCCCATTCCGCGAAACATGGATCCAGATAGAAACAAGACCCGCCGTCGAAACTATGCTCACTACCTCCCGACGCTGTCTCACGATATATACTACACAGATGCTCATATCCAATCATATCGTATCATCACTGCAGTCATCAGTCCCACTCCACATCTACCCGCCTATACTGCGGCGTCCCTTCCCCCACTGCGGCATAGATCCAAGCGAGCAAAGAGGCCATCACCTTTTAGGACCACTTCACCTTGACTATCACTATCAGATCCGATAGCCAAGCTGCGCTACGATCAATTGAATGTCAAGACCTGCCAGATCACACCCGCACTACCCTTCAGGACTACATGGACACTCACCTTCAACTCCACGTTCGTCTCGAATGGGTTTCCGGCCGGCATTCCCGAGAACGACCGTGCGTACGCTCTGGCCCGCGCAAGCGATCCTCCTGGCTCTCCGAAGCGATACAACCATACAACCCCCGAAAAGCTCGCGCCTCCAATCACAAGGAACGAAGAGAATGTCACCGGCTGCTTCGACACTAGCGGTGCATCTCATCACCCTCCACCATCCTCAACAGAGCAGAAGCCAGGCTCATTCGCCGAGCACAGGCTAACCCCCTACCCTGAGATCAATACAATCACTACATACAGGGCCACCCCGGACAGCCTTCGTGCCAGGTAGGGGGGGGGGGGGGGGGATACCCATCGAACGAGCACACCTACTGGCTTTGCCCAAGAGCTACAAGCTCTCCCACTCACGCCCTTCCTCTCAACTTCGCTGCCCACCTTCCCTCCTGGGTAAACTGGGCTCCTCCTCGTCCTGACCTACAAAACAACCTCTGGCTCCTCCTACTTCTTCATGTGCGGAAGATCCTAGACCCTCCGCGACGAACAACCCTAACCCAAGTTATAGAGTACAATTCCTCCTCCAGCGCGGAAGATTAAGACGGCTCGGACATGAGCTTATGAATAAAAATTTCCTCCTCCTCCTCAAGTGTTCGAGCTTGACGAATGCCAATGGGCGCCTAATCGCAAACAAACTATCGATATCAAATTGCGATCTGGATGAACTCGTGCACCCATATATACCTTTCAAGCGGGCATCGCCAGACGCCATCCTCTTCCTCCGCCTCGCGATCGAGTTGTCTCAGACAACGCTTATTCTTTGAGGACGTCTCCAGACGGCCTCGTAGAAAACAACGAATAAAAGGACTCTACGATCAACTGAAACCATAACGATAAACCGAGAACGAAGGCACACTAGTTAGGACGGAAAATATGAAAGAGACGTCGCTTCCCTTTGCTACGAGTTAATCTGACGCGGATCAAAACACATTGTCTCGGTGGCACAGACACTCGGCGCGGTCTATTTTAGGTCCGTTCTGAAAGCTTCCTTATGCATCATGGCTCTGACAAGGCTATGCCAATGGGCGTCCGTGATTGAGTCATGGGCTGCAACACTAAAGAGGAATCATCTTTGAAGGGATGGCTTTTGCAGCGATTGCCCGTGGTTTTTTATTTTGTTTTTTGCACTTTAGAAATTTTGAGAAATAGAAGCTTGCGTTGGGGCACTGAGTAACTGCGAAATCGTCGTCTTCGGGGATATTTATTTTAAGCTTTTATCGCTGAATGTAAACTGAATTTGAAGGACGCTCCTCTGGTGTCACTACAAATTATGAAACGTAGGCATTTTGAATTAGGGTCGAAGAATGCGTAGCATATTTTGCAACATAAATAAAAGAAAGGGTAATGCTTGTTTGTTTCTGTGTATGTGTGTGCGTGTGTGTTCTCACGTGAGGTTGGTAGTTGTGATTCGCTTTCGAAGTTGACCTTCCGCCGTGACCCCGTTGCGAAGCCTATTTCAACTGACCCCACATACTATAAACAGCTACTATACAGCGAGTGTGGGATAAATGTTTTGGCGCACTTTATATCACTGTTATTTTCGGTTCTATTTTATCTGAAGGTTAGACGAAACGATGAGGAAAATAGCAGCAAAAAGCCAGTCGAAGTTTCATTCATGTATCAAAAAAAAAAAAAATTCCGAGGACACCTAAGCACTTTTTATAAGTTGTGAATTCAAAAGCATAAATGTGCAATTGAACGCCGCTGAGCACTACTTGGAGTCCTTGGCGACAGGAGGGGCAGAAGCGGCCGCAGCGCCGACGGGGGTGTGGGGCGCGACATGGCTGAAAGCAGTGTAAAACACCTGATACAGTGTCTCCCCCCCCCCCCCCCCCCCCACCGGTCCTCCGGGGCGGCCCCGCGAGCGCCACCCTCCCCCTCTGACCGGCATTGAAAGGGCTTCTCTGTGGGGTGGCGTTCCTTGGAACTACGCGTCGCAGCCATTTTAAAAGCCGTTCCGCGGAGGGAACTTCTCTGCCGTTTTTTCGCTGTTACGGCGCGGAGGGAATTTCTCTGCCGTTTTTCGCGGTTACGGACAACGCCGGCTCCGCTTCATAGGCCTCCTGCGCTGAAGCTTTGAACAAACTGCAGCGCCCTCATTTTGGGTAGTACAAGCTCACCTGATTGAGCCTCGCACTACTTATGGCACGTTGGTTGAGCTTTTTTAATTCTGTCTGATGCTGAAGTACGAAAAAACACCTTTGGACGCCTGAAATCGGCCAGACTCAACGCCGCAAGACAATCAAAGGTGCCAAATTGATGACACCACCGCTAGGGTACGCGTCTCTTATCTCTGGGTGGTGACGTCAAAACATCTGTGTCGCGACGCTTTCATCTTTCTTTTTTCTTTCATGTCTACTTTGGAACGCATGAAACGGCATCTCTTGGCTCGCGCTCTAAGCGTCTTAGCTTTGACGGCGTTCGAATTTTTGTTGTTTCTTTGTATATTCATCGTGATCTCGCGCTCTGCACCAGAGCAGGCACACTTCTGCATGCGTGACAGTTTGAGACGCTAAAGTTTGTACTACCCAAAACAAGGCCTAACAAGTCCCTTTTCGCAGCACCCCCTGGGCAACGCAGGAGGCCCATAGGACAGTTAATGCTTTCGCATTAGTAAAGAGCCAAAGGTTCCCATGCCGCAAGGTTTCCGAACAGTCTAGGTACATTTCTTCTTGCTAATCTCTGATTGCGGGACATGAGCGAAGAAACTGAAGCCCTGTACATGCTTGTCCATCGTTACGAGACCAACATCCAATATTCGTCAAATGTCTCTGATGTCGTTAATTGGCGTCCAACTGAGAAGTTTCTGTTAAGTTTGTCGTAAGTCGAATACCAAACAGCAATCAACCTAATTATGTAACCATTTTGATATCTAGATTTTAAACGCACAACACTGCAATGAGAATGTTTTGAGGACACTTGCCTTGTCAACAATTTTCACTATTCACTACGTTGCATATTCATTTTAAAAAGTGTTTTGCTTCGCTTCTATGTTTCTTGCTAAAGTTGAAGCTTGGGCGAGTTGGTACGACATATTTAAAAGATTAAAACAGCGCAAAAAAGCGACGGACTGGATGAAGGAGGAAACCGACAGAGCGCTGTCTGTGTCCTCCTTCATTCAGTCCGTCGTTTTTTTTGCGCTGTTTTAATCTTTTAACTATCTTTCTTACTTTATATATCCATCGCCTCTATTCTGTTTGCCTTATTTTTAGAGACTATCGTTCCAACGTTACCTGCCAGAAACCCTCTCCTGCTAATTTGTTGCAAGAGGAACCTCAATAGTTCCCCTGCCTGTTACTTTTCTTTTCTTTTTTTTTTACAATTGTTTTTGTACGAGATACAAATTCGAAAGACGACACAGACGAATCGTGAGTCGTCTCTCTATAGCTTCTCGTTTCTTCATCTTGTTTCACAACTCACCAAATACCATAATTGAGAACAAATAATAATTCATAAATCACGTCGTTTAAGAAACACGTCGCACTTTTATGAGAAGTTGGAGACTGCCAGGAAACCGGAAATTGATGCCCGTATCTGCCGGAAGTGACAGTCTCGTCAGGTTCTAAGACGAAGAACGGCGGGAAGCGAAACTCACGAGCTGCTTGACTTTCAGGATGTCGAGAATCGATGGGTGCGACCGTCGCAGCCCCCAGGTGCTCCATTACGCGTGAAACATGTCACCCTGTATTAGGACCTCATAACAATAAAGCGCGCAAGACATATGACTGTTTTCCGCGCATCCCGTTCTGGCGCTCACCTGACTACGTTCCGTGGTTGTTCCCTTTCTATTCCCAACAATTGACTGCATCTGCCTGGCCTAAGCGTCATTATAAGAGAAGCCCGTCTCGGCGCACTTAAAGTGCTAAGCGATCATAATTGGTCACTTCTTTCGAGCTCTTTTAGTTAAATCGGTCAATTCATTAAACTCTCTTTGGCAGCACCATCTATTCAAAGTCCCTCTTATGGCAGATTATCAAAGAAACGTCAAGCGCACTTTCTGCAGGCTGTTATTCCAAGTCGGCTGAGTCATTTTCCTCGCAATTAGCGAACCAGATATTTAGCCTTTACGAAACATAGAGGGGTAACGTTTTTAGGGAAGCCTATGCGGAACAGAGAGGTAAATATTTTAAGGGAAACTGCGCTCGAGTTTTGAACCGAAAGAAATTACATTGCTTTAGGGAGACACGCTATAATAATAAAAATTCTTTATTTTCTTCGTGCCCCAAAATAACCTCGCGGTTTTGACGTAAAAGCGCAAGATAGAAAAAAAGAGATACAATTCATATACTTTCACAGACGATAGATAGTGGAAATTGTCGAACTCATCGCGGGAAAGTCATAAATAAATAGCACAGAACTAGTTTACACTATAAAAATCAGGAATCTTAGAAAATTAAAGGCCAAAAAAAAACAGAAAAGAAATTCAAGAAGAAATGTTTTTCGACATAAAATTTCACAAAAAAAGAAAAGAAAATGGTCTATATTATTAAAAGAGTCTTAAACATAGAGTTCACGAGCTACTTTACGCTTGAAAGAGTTCGTTCCATCAAAAATATGCAAAGATGGAGACTCTAAATCGGTAAATGAAAGTTGCGCGCGAATTAAATGGTAACATTTTTCCTCGAAGGGAAGGATAAAATAGAAAAAGTGATGTCTACAAAAGCGAGCAGGTGCATGAAGATGTACAGAGCTTAGTAGATCAGCATTAAAGTGAGCATGAATTACTTTGGGATTTAGTGCTGATAGCAAACCACCAAAGACAACGAGCGTCATGACGATGCACTTTTCGCGCTGCATGATTGTCGTCGGCGGCGGTAGGACGTGGCTGAAACGGAGCACCTTTCCGATAATTGCTTTCTGCGCGCTCCCATCTTTGTTTGCTTGGCTGTGGATCGCCTTCTGGGCATGCGCTGTTGCTCTATTGTGCGCTATATCAGACGCTGCGCGTGTGCTCACAGCTCAGGGACTCGGCCTTTTTCGACCCAAGTGATAAGCGCCGAAAAAGTATATAATACCCGATATAAAAAAAAATGCTATAATCTGCTATTTAGTGGACCGCAAAGGCCGGTTCACACATACAGCGGAGCGCTAAGTTAGCGCTACGTGAGCGCTCCATGGAGCGCTCATGTGGCGCTTCCTAGCGCGTGATGGAGCGCTCGGTTAGCGCTTCATGCAGCGCTCTGTTAGCGCTACAGAAGCGCTTTGTTAGCGCTCTCACGCTCCTTGTGGCGTGCTTGCTGCTGCGGAATAGCGCGTGCATGGCGATTTCTTTGTTGCTGTTTTTCCTTCGGCATAGAAAGAAGAGGAAGTAAAAGAGCCGCTCTCCAAGCGAAGGGTCGGGCAGGCGATTCAGAGTCATGAACTCTGAGCGACTAACTGATTGGGTACGACCTCATCGCTTTGTATTCGATATGCGTGACCATGTTTTCGAAGACACGCAGTTAAAAATAATCGCCTTCGAAAGAGCTCTCTGTCTCGGTCCCTCAGCATAGGAACAAGGTTCGCCGGGTACCCGTCGGTATCTCGATATAGAAAGATTTCGCGCACCCAGAAGGCTCTTCTGGGCGTTACGCCGTCCACACACATATGCACTAATCGCGTATGTAAGAGCATTTGTCGCATTTCTGTTTCAGCATCCCACATGTCCGCCATGTTGTTGCTGATGCACACCCAACCGCAGGAACCGGAACCGCAGTGCACGCGCTCATCCGCAGCATTGCTTTACAAAAAGCGCTACTGAAGCGCTAAGACGGCGCTACTGAAGCGCTTACAAGGCGCTACTGGAGCGCTAAGAAAGCGCTACTGGAGCGCTAACAAGTTGCTACTAAAGCGCTAATCACGCGCTATATTAGAACGAAGTCACGCGCTAGGAAGCGCCACATGAGCGCTCCTTCGAGCGCTCACGTAGCGGTAACTTAGCGCTCCGCTGTGTGCGGGAATAGGCCTTTAGTGAGTCAGCTGTTGCGAAGCCACCCCACGCCGTAAAATGTTTTGTCATCTTTGAGTGCATACTCCTTTCATCGCTAAGGTAACAAAGGTTGTGAAGGCATGCTCGCTGGCCCGATCACCTGACGGTTTTGGACCGCGTGATTAAGAGCAGAGTGCGGGGTTGATGCGATGAAAGGCAGACCATTGATTGGACCGGCGCGATCATGTAGCTTCCAGCCATGGGCGTACCAACCGTGGGGGAAAGGGGGGCGCTTGCTCCCCCAGTTCTCAGAGCGGGGGGGGCAAGGCATGTGTTTTGCCCCCCCTGAAACAGCCGCCACTGGGCAAGGCATATACTGGCCGACGGCGTCCAAGAGATTTGGCCGGGAAGTATTTGAAATTCGCTCTGTCAGCTCGTGCCGCCTAAGCAAATGATCCGGAAGGAGGCGGCTTGAGTTTCCATTGGAGGAGGAAATTCCCAACAGGTTATGAGTAGACCGATCCCACCAGCCAGTTTGACTACGCCACCGCTGCCGCAATGCATCGAGGGAGCTTTAGTCTTTCTGCACGTGCGACAACCTCGCTGGAGCTCTGCGCGTGTGGAGCACGAGGCGGCACGAGCCGTCTTGTGCACTGCTGCCTGCCTCTTGCGAACTAAAGTTATGGCGGTGTCACGCATGCGCCGAACGCTTGGTGAGATCGGTCTATTATCCTAGCGGCTCCGCGTCGTCTGGACAGTCTGTGCAAAGGACCGTTGAAGAAACCAACTCGTCTCGACTCGCTGGCGGACCCTTTGAATGCGTTTATCCCTCCGACAAGTTCAGCGCGCACTTCTTCCGAATCTTGACGGCATCGGGGAATCACGCTTCCTTGACGCATGTACTTGTCTGCAACTGCGGAAAGCTAAAACAAACGGCGATTTTGAGAGTGTCTGGCGGCACCACATGGTGAGCCGATTGGGAATTATGCTCGTAAGCGTTTGCATTGCGAAATTGTATCTAAACAAAAGGCGAAGCTGTTTTGTTTTTGTTTTTCGTTGAAAGTAACTTTTTTCCGAAATCTGAGGAAAATTAGAGTACAAAGGCCTAATAATGGCAGCACCCCAGGGCCATCTGGATTCTCAAAAAGTACATATTTTCGCAGAAGTTCTGCTGCGAGATCATCATAGAAAGGCGCAACGAGCTCCTTCGATATGTGCTCTGTGATGTTGACGTTGCCACTGTAGACATGTAATTAATCAGTGTCTATTTTGAGACACCGGGCTCTCCTGAAGTACTGCTTTTATATCCCGCTTCCATCCCGAGTCGCCTTCCACCAACGGTGTCAACTTCTCTCTCCCGACGTCTCGGTCATCCGGTCGACCCTGCTGTCTCGGAACCTGCTTGCTCCAAGTAAATGATGTTTATCATCTCGTTTAATGTAATATGTTCGAGGGCAGCTGATAACCACTAATATTTGTCTTTTCGTGATTTCTTTACCTTGCTTATGTTCTGTCCTCAGTAGGGTAATATGGTTGTTTGAGCTCAAATGCCCCCCCCCCCCCCTCTCCTCTTTTCTTGCGATGAAGTGGCATTCGGTTCAACGCCACTTCGTGGAATGGCTTTCGAAGGAATGGCATTCGATTAAATCTCCCGACAGACTCATTCACCTGCGTCAGCACCTGGGCATGATTGCTGGCATGTCACATTTCGTATTGTTTACTGCAAGTTAGAGTAAGGATGCAATGAAAGTCGGCACGTGGTTATTACTATTATTTACCTTTCACCCCCTGCCTTGATAAAAGCAAGAGCGAAGTTTGTAAATGTTGTCGTTTAGTTAGAACAATCAGAAATTTGTTTTCAGAAATGAGAAGTTGTCGAGTGAGGCTCTCGCGAGAGTGTAATTTTTGATAAAGTAGAAATGGGCAATTAACCGATCGATCTTCCGATATTTTGATTAAAGCTTTGATTGCGATTAATATTTTAACCGATATAGCGGTCGAGGTCACTGAAGAAGAGAAAATAAAAACAGAGAGCTTCCTTATGCTTTCTAGTTGCTGTCGAGCTTTCCCAAAACATGAGCTCCAACCTCCAACTCCATAGAAAGCACGCAAACAACGCCATTAGTCATTAGAAAGTTTTAGTAGACCGTGTTTCCCCCTTTGCTAAGCCTTCCGCAACGAAGAAACCGCCACTGCGCCTGCGTGCCGATGGCCTTGGCTGTAGAGTTCCGGGTAGCGGAGGGGCTTAGCGGAGGGGGAAACAAGGTCCACTAAAACTCCCTATTGTTAACTTGGGACTGGGTTCAAAAACGAGACAAGTTTGACCGAGGCTGCGCGACCTTGACGATAGATTTTGCCTCCCCAACGCTACGATGTCAAGAAGGAGAGTGAAGAATTCTTTGTTTTTTCGCCTCCGGTACAGCTTCACCTCGACCAGAAAGTTCGACAAGGTTTTTATGCAGTTGTTGACCGGCTCATCAATGAAGTGCAACGACGGTTCACACATGATAGTTCCGACATGCTCCTGAGGCTAGAACAAATCCTGGTCGTCTCAGCGAAAGGGAAAGCACCGTCTTCAGAAGGATTCAAAGAGCGCCTGGGGATTCACGCTTCATATTTTAGCCTGATGCTGATTCTAATCAGCCTATGTTATCGACTTCGGAGGGATCATTCAGCGGCCTCCGGCGCTTGAAGACACCGCCGGTTGACGATGTCCCAGTCCCGGCTTACTCATCTCATTCTCCATCATATTCACCAAGAGAGAACTGCTGCGCTCGATCTAGTGCAAGTCATGAGGAAGTTCGTCTCTACAACCCCAGAAAAAAAAAAAAAAAGTAACACTTGGAAGCGTATAACATTCAGGGATCCCAAGCAATGGGAATACTATGTCTATTGTGTTAATTTTTTTTTTATGTTTTAGTTTATCTTTCGGATCTTTGCATGCGCGGTGGATTTAATGAGCAATAAACTTGTGATTGTGCCTTTTCCGCCTTTGGAATGGTCTCTTATTGTCTTTAATCACTAAACCCCTAAACCCCACAGACCAAAGGAAATTGAGTGTGTGTTCTCCTGTTGTAGAATTTGAAGTGTGAAAGGCGCTGACTTGATGCGCAGCCGACGGACAAGTGGAAGCGCTGAGCTCGCGCTCCAGATCGGCTAAAAAACAGCAATAAGGCAGCCTAAGCCGCGTGCAAGTGTTAATATGATCATCAGTAACATCAAGTTCTCTATTAAGGGCTGAAAATCCCTAGTTAATGTTTCAAGAAAAAAATTGGAAAGAAAAAACCTCCGCAAAACAGATATCCCTACTTAACTTTACATCATTGGCTACGTTTGCATGGATTCGCATCGACCAGTAGCGGCATCTCGTGAACTTTCGATTGTTTAGCGTGGCGGAAGTCGCAATTGAGCTCGTAGCGGCTCCTCGGAGCAGCGAAAATGGCTGACATGTGCAGCGGTGCTGGCGCTCTGTTTGGTGTTTTAGCAACTTTATTTTGTTTCGCTGGTTGTCGCGTGTACAAACCTTTATTATGCCGTCTTCGTTGCCACTTTTCTTTAACATTAACACCTCTGCCGACGTATACGTAGCGGCATTACGCCGCTGCGTCCTTTCCTGACCAGTGGTTGGACCTCCAAAGAGCTGGCTGTCATTAAACTACTACGTCATCTGGCGTAGTTGAGGTATACGCCTGTGACGACTCACGCATTGTCTAGCGTTACGTCCTACGGAGCCCAAAATAGAAATTAAAGTTACATCCGACGTAACTTTACCCCAAGGTTTCAAGTTACATCCGACGGAACTCGAAATGAAAATGAAAGTTACGTCCGACGGGAATAAAAGTTAAAGTTATGTCCCGTTTAACTTACGCAACCCTATTGACTGTTACGCTTCACGGCAGATACATGACGTAAACACGAAAATATCGTGAATTACCACTGCCTTACGTCCAATGCAGCATTCGTCAATTTGTTAAAATCGCGACTCCATCTGTATCTTCAGGTACAGATGGAGTAGCCCGTCACATTATTTGTTTTTTTCCCTTTAAGACGATTTCTTGTCACGCCTTCTGAGCACTCGCGGACGTTCGAAGCAATTATTAAGATAAATAGAATGGTAATGTGATAAGCAGGGTTCGTTGCGCTGCCGGCGCGAGTTCACTAATGAGCTAACACTCATTTCACTTTTTAGTGCAAGGAATTCTCCGTCTCCTTGTGAGTGAAAACCACACGGGGAAATTTGCCACCACCGGTCGTCCAGGCCGTCCACATCCGCTACCGGCATGCAACGCAACGTTCCCGTGATCCCTCGCTCGAGCGCTCGATTCAGTCTGCTAGCGTATACATGGAGAGCCTCGATTCAGATTGACCATCTCAAACCACCCCGTCCCAGCGGATCGGATCGGATCAGATGGGATCTGAACCAAGCCGTTTACATGGAACGTTTCGATTCGTTAAGTGGATCAGATGCGCTGCTGTCGCATCCATGTAAACGTACGTACAGTGTAAAAGTTTGTCTTCACTTCATAGAAACCAAGGGCACTGCCCCGGCCCAGGAGGGGGGGGGGGGGGGGAGGGAGGGTCTGGTTTGCCCCCTCACTCAAAAACAAGTTGGTATGCCACTGCTTCCAGCGCCCTATCGGTTTATCGATGAATACACGAGGCCCCTCCTTTCCAGCGCTTATCACTCGGGCGAAAAAAGTCGGGTAACTGGGCTGTGGAAGCAGATCTGCGCCTGGTCAGAAGGCATTCTACGAGCCAGCTGATAATTGGCAGAGCACAGAAGGTGACCATTGAAGTGGTTTAAAGGCTGTGCTTTCCCGCTCACATCTCAGCTGACCGGAGAGAAAGCGAGAGGCTGTGGTTCGTGCGACTTTGCAATTATGCGCCGTTTAACGGAAGTGGCGTCACTGTTTATTTTCTTCAACAGTATCTAACCCATTCCTTTTTTGTTTTCCCGTAAATTTCCGGAACAAAGTTTTGAGACCCGATGCCGAAATACCTGCACACCGTATACCAAGAAATGATTATTACCCCGCGAATTCAGTGTGCGTTCAGTGCGCTGAAAGAAGTCGTAGCCTGGAATTTAGAAAAATGAGCGGAGTTGCAATATAAGGGGAAGCGTGTTAGGCTAGGGCTTAACGGACGAGTGCGTTTAATGTACTACATCAACTCGGTGCAGGCGAAGGGAGAGGTAGCGCTGCACATGTAAAGGGTTCATGAAACGAATTTTTGGCTTTAATAAATGATTTTAGATTGAGATTTTACTTATCGCGTATTGTTTAGCGAGCCGAATGCCAAATGAAAGACAGTCAAAAGCCCGCTTTCCGGTACGAAAGTTTGAAAATATAACCGACTATTTCTTACCCCCTTTCCTTCGAAAGCTCTCCTCCGCCTTTTCACCGTGATGCATCCGCGGTGACCAAGCAGGTCAGCCGAACCCAGCTCACGCACCGGACACGAAAACTACGTCACTCGTCGACAATCAGTCCGTCGGCGAATGTTCGGATTTGCGTTCCTGGCCAATGAGTGCCGTGACGGCACTTATCATTGTTTCCGAATGACGAATTCCATGGTGTGCCTAAAATGCACGGTGGAAGCTTGGAGTCATCGCATCCGGTGCCAAAGTACGTCACGACCACTTGGTTTTTTATTTCACTTTTTAGTTGAGGATTAAAGCTGACGGGGAAGAAGTTTAAAAAATCATATCATAGTCCCTTCAAGTCTGGTCGGTTTCTATAGGGTGGTCACAGTCACCAGGCTCGATCTAAAATGGACCGTAAAAATCGACGCCTGCACGTAGCCATCTAAACTTTTCGTCAAAGGTGTATTTCACAGGTCGTTTTTTTTCTTGTAAAATTACAAAGCGTAGTTCTCTTTCTGCAAAACATAGGGCCAAGAAACTTGCCAGGGTCTACGGCGGGCGGCGACCCAGACGAGCAAGCCCAGTAGCGGGGTGTGTTTGGCGTTCGTATTGATAGATGGCGTTGGGCGCAGCGTTCGAAGGTGCAGCCAACGTTACTATATCAACTCAGTTGTGGAACTTTCCATAGACGCCGTACATTGGAGGGAGTCCGAAACCGTGTCCGATTCTTTTGCGGCGAGGTGGCGCTGCCGGCGCATTAATCCGCGCATTTTCGTCTGCTACTGCTCCGCGGCTGCCAACCGCTGCAACTGTTTGCGAGTCCCAACCCGACTCCTCGGCGACCAGCATGGTTTACGGTTGGTTTTCGCCCTTTCGCCAGTAAAAATACAACTTGAGCATGATAAGCGGTAGGACCATGATGGCATACGCTTTGTATTATTTCAAAACGCCGCCGCCTTAGCTGTGCTGACAGCGCGAAGCGTTTCGAACAACCCAAATTCGTCGGCGCCACAATCCGGTGGCTACAATCAGGGCAAGTTTGTACATACTGTAATAGTAGATGTGCCGTCTTACCAAGGCAATTCCATTGCTGGCCGTGATCGCAGCACACCAATACGAGCGTAAGTATCCGAACGCTTCGATTGCGTTGGGGGCATTGCTTTCGTTCTGTCGCCGTTATTATCTTGGGCACGCTGATTTGATGGACAAGCACTCAGTAGGGAAGATGCAACGGCCACAAGCGCGCCGTCAATGATGATGATAGCGAGTATTAATGCGGAGCGCGCGCCCTCTAATGGGCGCCACGCAAAGGGACCCCCCTCCGGAGCGGAGTTTCAGAACTGAGTTGGTTCTAGCTCGCGCCAGTAGCTTTGACAGCGTTGCACGCTAAGTATGAAACAGAGTATAATAACGTTGGGTGCAGCCGACCAGCGAAAGAAAGCAGACGACACGCAGACGAAATCCGTTTGCAGCAAAAGCGCCGTCGTTATGCAGACGCGTTTGTTTTTACTTTAAGTTTTGCTTTTATTGGTCCATTTATTTTTTAACCGAAGGTACATTTCAAAAAGATTATGTTCCTTTTAATAAACCACGGTGGTCGCGAGCCGTTGCGATAAGGAGGTAGCGCCATCTATCAATACGAACGTCAAACACAGCCCGCTACTGCACCCCTGTCGTCTGCGTCGCTGCCCGCCGTAGACCCTGGCAAGTTTCTTGGCCTTATTTTTTACAGAAAGAGAGCTACGCTTTGTAATTTTACAAGAAAAAACCGACCAGTGAAATACACATTTGACGAAAAGTTTAGATTGCTACGTGCGGGTGTCGATTTTTACGGTCCATTTTAGATCGAGCCTGGTGACTTGGACCACCCTATATTTGGACAGGCTTGCTACTACGGCTTCGCACTTGTCTACGCTGTGCTGGCTGAACTGCCAGACTACGTCTCATCATTGAAAAAAAATATAGGTATATATATATTGTCATATAAACGTAATAAAACACTTTTTTATTGTTGTTAACGAGCGTGTATCGCAAGTGTCGTTAATACTCAAACCGTGTACCCCTTCTGAAACGTTTCAAGAGATGACTACCACCGACCATATCCACTTTCCATCTAGCAACATTATGCTGGAATCCCACCAAGTTCGACAACTTTATTTTGTTTTCTGTAATAAATAAAAAAATACATTAACTTTGTATAGCAAACTATTTTATTTGAACCGAAGAAAGAGGAACGTGAGAATGTCGAAGAAGCTCGACTACGAGACGGGCTGGTCTGCGACACTCGGCAGAACTTTAATATTTCTCGGTTCTCTCTTTGGGAAAATTAAACTTTCATGAGAAGGAGCTCGCGTGTCCCTTTCAAGCTCATGTTGCTCGCAGACCCAAAAGCTCAGCGGAATTCCCGATCGGTAGACGAAGAAAAGCTCGCGTGTCATTGTGTTTCCTCGCAGTTGGCCGCGTGAGCATTTCGTCAAATATTGAATAGGAATTTCCCTTCAGATCTTTAAAAAATATATTTATATATATTTATTTACAAACCGCAGACAATGTTGTGCGATGTCGATTTTTTTTTTTTGTTTATTGAGTAAAAATATCTTCATGAATCACTGAAATGTTCGTAGTAAACAAAACAAAAAAAAAATATGAAGAGAAATTTTTGGAAACACCCAACCAATAAATTCATAATGTAAAACCCTAAACTGGAAACAAAAAACAATTTAAAAAAAAAAAAACGGACAAGCACGCGCTTCGTCTTAGAACTACAGCTGTGGTTTTTAAAAAATGCGTGATCTTGTTCATCTTTTTTTTTTTGCTCCCAGTTTTTTTTTTTACTTTTTACTTTTACGAACACGCGTGCAAGATGCAATTTGTTTTAGGCATTTTCTTTAGAAAAGTTACTACTGCTGAGGCCAGCACGTGCGGCGCTTGGAACACCAATCCCTGCATTCTCCTTGATGCTTGGGTAATCTAGCAATAGGTCTATTGAAGCTTGAATACACCGCCGCTTGTGAATTTATTAATATTATTATTATTATTATTATTATTATTATTATTATTATTATTATTATTATTATTATTATTATTATTATTATTATTATTAATATTATTATTATTATTATTATTAATATTATTATTATTGTTGCCAGTCATTCTTTATAACGACGATATGCGTGTCTCCTATGGCCCGCGGAAGCTATTGACGTCAGAGAGATGTACAACATGTAAACTAACGCTCTTCAGGCACTTCAGACTAAAGCCCCTCTTCAGAAGGCCCATAAAAATCGATTTCTCAACGTATCGTGCTGCCATTTACTATACTCTATTTCATCTTATGATGTACCGCAGGAAAGGCTACAATCGCAAGCTCCTGCTTTGGGGCAGACCTCGGCGGCACAAGCTCTCGCGCATTAAGGGCAGCTGCCAACGCTATGAGCTCGCGCTTCTAGCCTTCGCTAAGGTACAACATAAGGTGAAACGGAGTATACAAAGGTGCAATCAGGTGGTGGAAGTTTACAGGTAAACAAAAATAAAAAAATGGACTTACCTAGTTTAAAAAAAAAAAAAAACTGTTTTGTTTCATTTACTACCGCCACTCCGCAAACGAAGCACGCGTAGTGAGAAGTGCTACCGACAGATCATACCTGCGCCGCGTCGAGGGAAAGATCAGGGAGCGCCGGCCGATTCGGGTTATCATAGCAGACGTACCCGCAGAAGAGCCCTTCACCGTTTCTAGAAACTTGAGAGGTACAAGATCGGAGTTTTGTGCTTAAACTTTCTATTTTTAATGTTTGTTTCTAGTACAAGACACCGACGTTCTACCATTTTAGTAACTGACAGCTTTAGAAACGCTGGGCGTGGCCAGTCCCGTGCATCTCATTAGCGCTCCGCAGCCGATCAGATTGCGGCATTAGCCGATAGGAAAGGCAATGAACCAATCACGAAGCAGGAACATTATAGGCCGCGCCCCGCGTTTCTTTGCGCATCTGGGTGGCGTTCAACCCGCGATCTTGCATTTGGGTTGTACAAATGCAAGATCGCCTTGCATACAATACACTATCCGCGATTTGTTCGCGGAGCACACGGTCTTACGAAAGTCTACGCAGTCGCCCACATCTGAGGGCAAACCAATTTTTTTAGTGTTTGTGTTGGACGCGGCGTTACGAAAGGATTAAAATAAGACGCGCCTTCGGTGTCTCGCTGTTATTCACCCACTCAGCGTCTACGAGGTTGAACACTCTAATCCGCTTTCAGTCACCCCTTACGTATGAAAAGCTAAAAGTCAAGTATGAGTGACTCGTACGTATACGCGGACACTTCGTTGCCTCGTGCCCAAGCTTCGAGGCAGAATAAGAAAATAAAAGTTTAAGAAAGCCGTCTCAACGTAAGGCAGCTTAGTCCGAGCGTATCCAGCTGGTAGCCCTAACGTCATTACGAGGGTTAAGGGAGAGCTTTACCCGGGTTCAGGGAGGAAGGCTAATGAGATTTTTATCCTTCGCCTCGCTGTGCTTTTGTCGGTGGGTGTTTCCAGATTTCGCTGTGTGTCACGACTCCTCGAGTCCTCATCCCCTTTCTCCCTCCCTACCCGCGTACACACACACATGCACAAATGTCTACCCTCCATCTCCCCACTTTTGGATGAAAGAAGCCGTGAGCGAAGTTCTAATCACTCACGAGCCTACTAAATAAAAACAAATTCGGCGCACAGCGACGTCAACTGCCTCGCTACGAGGTGCTTACCCGACTCTCTCATTAAATAGGAATGCTCTCCAACGAAATCTGCTCGTCCAGTTAGGAATATTGAGCTTACACAAAAAGTGCATTTTGCAGATCAGTACGAATCGAAAGGTCACGAAGCTGACGTTTGGTAATTTCAATAACGACGTATTGACAATCTCTTAGAAATTACAAAAAAAAAAATTGCAGTGTCGTAAGTTCAAAACTCAATTCCGTGGACTCTTTTTTTTTTTCTCCGCCACTGCATTTTTTTACGTTTTTTTTAGGGGGGTGAAAGGTGTGTGTGCATGAGTGTGTCGGACAAAAGTCGTATTAGGATTCGGGACGGTACAGACGAGCAGTTGGAGACTGCGAGATAACGGCTATTTGGCTAAGGGATCACGCCATTCCCCTTTTTTCGGTATCTAAACAAAAGAAGTTGAGGATAAGGGTTGAGGAGAAGTCTATATTGGGTGACAGGTTGAGAACGAAGACAGGACTATAATGAAGGACGATGCCACGGAACTCTTTCAAGTCGTCCTGACCAGCGTTACGACGCTTGAAAAGTTACCGGGGAACAGCCTAAGCAAAACAAAAAGAATCTTGAGGAGGAGAAACAGTTTCACTCTTTCTCGTATGAAAACAAGACTTTCAGACACAGTTTTCTCTGGATCAACCGCGGGCCATGTTCTCCTGTCTGTTTCGGTTAGCAAATTTCTCCCGGTTTCCTTGCCGGTTCGCATAGTCGCGAAGTTTGATAGCAGTCCGATAGAAAGATGCGCCAGACTGCGTTTCCCTCTAAGCTCCAGTGGAACTCCGCGGCCACGCGTGCATCGAACACTTCAACAGTACCTGGCTCGGCTCTCTGCGCGTGGGTAGAGAGAGGGCAGGAGCGTGATAACGTGTCGAAAGATAGACGTAGGATTGGTTCAACAAGCACGTAGCTTCCACCGCACTGTCAGTTTAGGGTCGACCAAGTATTTAACTCGACGGGCCCCCCAAAAAACGAGCACTTGACGCCGGAGCTTCCCACGTCGAGTCGTGAACGCGACGTGAGGTCTTCGAATGCACGAAACTTCCAGTCTGATGAAGACGAATTGGCGTCCGTCAGCGCCTCTTGTCGAGTTGCGCAGATGCTGAGGGGAGCTTTGTTTCTGTTTTGTCGTTAAAGCGTACTTAGCGAGGCGCATATTCGGTTCTCCTGTGATCGATGCGACGTCACTGGCAGTATCGATAACCGTCTTTTCCACTTGAAGCATAAGTGAGCGTTCAAGTACCCGTCCTGGAAAAGGGCCTTTTTTATCGGTCGTCTTGCGCCTTAGTCTTGTGTTGTTTTTGTTTCGTTTTGCATCCGTTTATTAAACTAATTTGTGGGAGCCGCCTTCATATTTCATATATTTTTATAGAAGTTGAGAGAGACAAACTCGTAACCATTTGTTCTCACAGCCGAGGTGCGTTTAGCGTGTCGTCCTCTTGTCAGAAGCAAAAATACCACGTCATTTCACTTTTTTCTTTTTTTGCTGTCACTTACAGTTTTTGCGTGTGAAGCCGCGTGACGGTGGCTGGATACAACCTCAAGTATTTTGAAACCCGACAATTTTTTTTAGACAAGATAAGCGATAATAAATTTGAATATTTTATTTGTAGTTTGTTTTAGTCTTGCTGGGGCACAGAACCAGCCTAAGAGCACAGGGAGTCCGAAGCGGCATTGCAGCTGGGAAACTTCGAAAATGAGAGCTGCTAAAGTTTTCCTTTTCCTCCTTCCGAAGGTGTTTTTATATTTTATCTTGATCCGCCCATTTTCAAAGGGTGCCACGGTTAGGTCATGACCCAATGTCACTTATTTTGTTTCGTTTTCTGCATCATTTATTGCTTATAATTAAAAACAAACATGTGGTTTACATAGTAGGAATATCACAGCTTATAACGGCTAAGTAGTGCACCACGAAATGGAGGAATCATGTTTCATGGTTCCTTAAATGGGTGGCGCAACAGCTGCGATTTCGAGGTCAAAAAACACCAAAT
Source organism: Ixodes persulcatus (assembly GCA_013358835.2). Lineage (NCBI taxonomy): Eukaryota > Metazoa > Arthropoda > Arachnida > Ixodida > Ixodidae > Ixodes > Ixodes persulcatus. The sequence goes on along the minus strand of JABSTQ010009654.1, from coordinate 3,686,067 downwards.
TGCAATCATCGAAGCTCAGTGTTTAGTGTGAAACATCACTGGTGCTCGGAGGAAGCGAAAAACTCACAGAAACGCCATATTTTTTCGTCAAATGACGAACATGTGCGTCGAAGTGCACGCCAAAATCGAAAAGGCAATTGGCCTACGAGTGTGGCTCCAATCCTGAGGTCTACAATATTAAAATATTCGTAGAAAAGAAAAAATTATCTTAATTCTGACGTTCGGGATTTCGTTACCAGATCGTAAAAAAAGAATATTTGAAAAAAAAAAAAGCGTGTGCTAAGATTTTGAGTGGCAATTAAAACGTTTTTTCTTCTTTTGTTGGAGTGTGAGCAGGGAATAAATTCGTTGCCATAAATACCGAAAGCACCAATATATTTGTTGCTTGGTACCGTGCTACGACTGTTGATCTAAGGTGAACTGTATACACTTTAAAACAGTGAATGTCCGGAATACGATGAGATGCCTTCGAAGGGAGCGTACACATTGAAATAACATCTTGCAGTCATGTGGAGCCTTATTGACGGGGAGATCGAATTATAAAGGGCGGTTTGTTATGCTTGATTGTTTGCAGAGCTTGGTGTTCACCCAACACAAGGCCTGTGGACTTCAGTCTTAACGTCATTTACGTCGATCAAACCCGGGACACATACGGGATGCAGCCGAACGCTGCGTCAGAAACACACAAACACACACAAAAAAGATCCATGTTGTTGTTGTCCTCGTGAGTGTAGATCTCAATTTATCCGCTGTGCTAGGGGCGCGTTGATCGGATGGATAGAATTTAATACGGGGCCATCCTTAGCGGTAGAGCCAGCCACGGCCATAGAAAAAAACACCCTCAAGAAAATGACATAGTACTGGTAGTGCTTCAGGCACACACACACACGAACACACACAAACAAACAAAACTACGATATGTTTAGTTAAACTTTGACGAGAAGAGCGGCGTGACGCCATATGCAATTTGTGATGTATTCTGCCCACAAAGGATTAACATAACCCGAAATTACGTCATTAGGCTCATTCCACCCAAACAAAAACGACTCAAACTAGAGCTCTACTATACCAACCAAGACGTCACATTAGGTGGGCGCTAGAGGGCAAGCACCTCGAAGATGGCGCGTCGCGTCGAGTCCCAGTTAATGAAAGAGTGTCCATTTTCTGTGGGGAGTTGAAGCTCAGATTATGCAATTTTGCGCACGCTATATAGATCGGTTGCGTGGGCGGCTTGTCGGACGCCGGACTCGATAGGGAACAGCAAGTGTCTGCGGAAGAAAGAGCGACTCAAACCATCGTTTCTATTAATGATACTACTAAATTTGTTGAAGCCATTACCCTCTCTTTATCTAACCTACCTAGCTAGCTTACAGTGTTATAATTGTGTTTACTGTTCTATCTTTTTTGTTGTTGTTGTTCTATTGCCGCCTCCTTGTATAATGCCCCATGGGCCCTCAAGGAAAATAGACGATGATGATGATGGAGAGCGTTTGAAGTTGAATGGCGGACACCTGTGCAGATTGGTCGATCATGCGTATGCGTGGACTGCCGCGCGGAGAGGCGGGAGGAGAGGCTGAGCAGAGCTTGGAGAAGCTTGCTTAGTTTCGACGCTTCCGCCTCCTCCTTGCGGCTTGGATTGCAAACGCGGTCCATAGTCCGCGTGACTCTTATCGAGCTGTTGAAAATACTCTGAAATCTAGGCGCACTAGCCCGAAGTAGCTGGCTACTGTTACACTCGAGCTATGATCGAGCCAAAGTGGATCAGAAGAACTCATGTCATAACCAACGGGGGGCGGGGGCCGGAGGAACGCTTTCCCCGCGATCACGTAGATGTTTTCGGAACAGCTTCGGCCTACAAGGAGGGAAGTTGGTGCAGGGGGGGGGGGGGGGGGGGGGGGGCACGAGAGAGTTTCTTGGGCCGCTAAACTCGTCAAACACGAAGTTGGGGCCGAAGTTGACGGGGCGCACGGATTCTCCTATCACGACGAGGTCTTCGCGTTTTTTTTTTCGCCTACATCCAATCGGCGCGCTTCACGAATTTTCGGCTCCAACTTTGTGTTTCACGAGTTTAGGGCCCTTGCAGTGTGTAAGGAAAGACAGGGAGAGGGGGAGCAGTGCCTCTGCTGTAGAGTAGGTTTTTGCGTTCGTACATGAGCATTCTTTTTTTTTGCGGGGAACGAGCCCTAACAGCTACCGCTGTAAAACACAGCAACCACCTTTTGTCCTCGTCCTTGCTGCGCACAAGATTGTATAAGACAGCAACCTTGTAGCCGTCGAAGGGTGCTAAGTTATGGCAATCCGCGGACGACGGTCAGAACTTAGCCCCGGGGAAATCAGATCAAGTACGTTATCACATTTTCAAGTAAAGATTATTTTTTTGTTTAGAGACAATTTACATAAAGCACCGCCATAATGACAAGCGATTAAAATGTGTGTCGAGTAATTTGTGATCGCAATTTATGACTCCGGCCTAAAGGTAATTGCGGCTGTAATTCAATTACTCCTAGGCTGTAGGACTTGAAGAATATGTATTACAATTGCAACCAGTTTTGTTATAATTTTCTCATGCCCAGGAGCTTCGTTTCGCTCATCCTTTCAGCGATGCTTTTGCCACATTGAATTTAGGAACTGCCGATAATGGCAGAAAGATCTGTTCGCTCCCGCCACGGCACTGGAAGGTGTTCACGTTTTCAGCGTAAGAGATGATCAGAGTTTTATTGTGTTTCCCAAACAGCTTTAGGGGCCTTTTTAGTGTTACACTTCACATTATAAAACAGCACTGAGCTAAACAAACTACACGTCAATCCTAACCACAATACTATTCTTGTACTTGAAATAAAAAAGTTCACGTGAGGGTTAAAATACTTGTTGTACGTGAGCATCATTCGTGTCAGCGGGGGACTGGACTCTAGATAAGAAGGGTAAAAAAAAGGAGTAGACCTATTTTGTCGCTGGGGGACATGAATTGAGATTCTACTCAATAACATTGGGGAATCAAAAACAGAATTGAACAACTTATATAAAAACACCATGTCGCGAACTAGTCGCCTAGTTGAAAGAGGCGAAAAACCAAGTGTGCCCAAAAGAAGCACGTAATCATAAAAAACACTCCGTCCAATGTGGCGATCGTAGACAATTCTCACAAGTCGTCTCTGTATGCACTCCAACCTGAGCGCCTGACTAACACCCAAAGAATTCCATACCGTAGCACAAAAGTCCAACCGTGATAAAACCAAAGCCCGAAAAAGGTTCATTATACAGTTGTAATTCCGGAAGTCACGGGTAATGCGTGCAATTATCCCCGGGACTCGAAAAGAATCATTAATAACTTTTGAAACATGATAGTTAAAGTTCAGGTGTGAATCGAACAAAATGCCAACGTCACGCACAACAGAAGATCTTAAAATTTCAGAGCCGTCTAATGTGTAAGGATGTACAACAACATTTGCCTTACGGGAAAAAGAAACAACCTTAGTTTTAGTGGGGTTTAAAACCAGCGAGTTCGCACAGCACCACAAATGAATTGCATCACTATCTTTTTGTAACAATTCACAGTCCACAGGCGTGTGGATACTACGATAAACTTTCACGTCATCAGCATACTGAAGTATCATTGAGTCACTCACACCAGTTACAAGATCATTTACAAAAATATTAAAAAGCAAAGGTCCAAGGTTCGACCCTTGTGGTACCCCAGAGTTCAACAGACAAGGGAATGATTTGCATCCTAAGTAGGAAACCACGTTTGAGCGTTCACCAAGATAACTAGCAAACCAGTCGCAGAAACCCAAAGAAAGACCCATATGTAACAGCTTTGACAGCAATAATTTGGGATCTGCGAGGTTTCGAACAGTCAAAATAAATAACATCAACTTGACCACGGGACCCAACTATAGGTTTCGCGAACTCTAAAAAGGTTAAAAGATGTGTTTCAACAGATCGTCCACGACAAAAACCGTGCTGATTTGGACTGAGCGTCTGCTTAAAATGAAAACTCACAGGCTTAAAAATGACTTTTTAAAAAACCTTCGAAAAAACAGAAAGCAATGCAATTGGTCTGTAGTTATCAATACACGTGTAGCTTCCAGATTTGTGTACTGGCACAACCAAAGCAGTTTTCCAGGCTGACGGAAATGTACTTGTTATTAAGGACATGCTAAAAATGTGATGCAGTACAGGAGCCAATATATCAGAGCAACCTTTAACAATAAAAGCCGGGATTCCATCTTCCCCACATGACTTTTTTGGGGCAAGTTCTTTTATGGCCGAGACCACGTCATCAATAGCCAATACTGAAATTGGCATCAGAAGGGGATTTTCAAAACACAGGGTTGCGTTGTTGGACTGGAGGACATTGGGGTTTCCTATTGATGAGAAGTGTTTTGCAAAGAGATTGCACACACTGAATGAGTCAGAGACATGACCTGTTTGAATCTTCAGAGTTATATCATCAGCTCTACTGGATGGCCTACTATACCTAACATATTCCCAGAGGCGGTCGGGACAGCGCTTAAGGTCAGACTCAATGGAATCATGCAGTTGGCATTTCTCTTTTAATTAAACGCTTCACGGCAGAGAGATACTCCTTAAATAAGGAGTGCCATTTGTCCAAGCCAGACGACTTATATCTTTTGTGATAACGCGATTTCAAAGTCAGTGCCTGCCGGAGATCACTTGAGAACCACCAAGGAAATTTGCCTCGGCTACCACGTTTCATCGGTAAAAAGCGGTCCATAGCAGACTAAAAGATCTGTCAGCCGAGAGACGGCACTGTCAACATCAGCACACTCGCAAAGACTGTCCCAGTTAATATCGCTGAAATGCGCATACAATCCTAGGTAGTCACCACGAGCGTAGTCAAACATCGGAGCCCGCGCATCCGATCTGACAGTAAAGGGAAATGAAACCACCACTGAAAAAGGCGGATGCCACTTGTCAACAGGAACGACTGGAAAGGCAACAGAGCTCTGCGAGACCACTCTGATGTTCGTTATGCACAGGTCAAGGACGTTACCGGCAGCATTTACAGCACGACTAATTTGTTGAAAACCATTAAAATTTACGAAATCAAGTAGCTCCTGTTCACACCCAGTGCTTAAATCTGCACTGGACATCTTCAAATCCCAGTTAACTCCAGGTACGTTAAAGTCCCCTAATATTAAAACGTTGTAATTAGAAAAATCGGCCGAATTAGAGATGTGGCTGAGAGCATGACCTAGTGCGGTAGAAGCAGAACGAGGCGCAAAGTAATAGTTCCCGATAAGCAAATTTGGTTCGTTCGTGACTCGAACTTCAATCCAAACACATTCATTTACCTCAAGGTCAGACCGCCGAAAGCACGATAAGGATTTCCGTACAGCCGTAAGTACGCCTCCCTCGAGGGTGGAGGACGAACCTGTCGAATCCCGGTCACATCTAAAAACCTGGTAATCGGAACTAAAGTACTCAGAACTAGATATACAACTGGTTAGCCAAGTTTCAGTGATACATAAAATGTCAAACTTCGAGGCTAAAACCGACGTAAAAAAGATATCAGACTTCGTCCGCAAATCACGCACATTCTGATAATAAATTTGCGTGCTATTCATTGTGTTATGGGGCGTTATTTCGAGTCTCGGAAGATGCAGAATCTACGAGCGAACCCCAAAAAGGCCTAAACAAGCACCCCTCGGGCCACACGCGAGCATCGTTGATAAGACTAAAGTTATCACCCGTTCTTGTTTTAGCTTACCTATGCTTTTCTTTTTTACTCTCTTTACATGGAAAATTACAGAAAACATTGCGGTACAGCCGGGTTTCTTTTTTGTTTCGTTTTTGTTTTCTTGTGGAATATAATTAATTTGTGTAAACAATAAATTTTGAATTGAGATTCGTGTATGAGTTGGACGTTATTACGATCCTCTAGAATATTAGGTTTCTCCGTTACGGCGGGCAGAAATTCAAGATAGTTCAAAGGTGGTCATCGGACTCAATGCCAAAAAATGTGTTGGGTATAGGAAGAAAAAGTACGCGTCCAAAAGGTTTTTTTTTCTTTATTATTATTCATTTGTATTATGTTAGTACCGTTTATAATTATTCCGGGGACTGGATCAATGTCTGCAGCTGTTCGTCTAAAATACTTTTTTTGCTACAATTTTCCTAAGAGCAGTTGAGAGAGCGCGAGAAAGGCGAGTATCTCAAATACTTGGAATGTTAACACCGACCGATTGTTTTTACTTTGAACAGGCGTAATAAAAGAAATGCTAACGTTCTTATTTGCTCTTGAAAAGTAATAAAGCAACTGATTCACATCATAGTCAAAACTCAGCTGAAGATGATGAAACAAAGAAACCAAATCTGACAGATGTAAAACACCGTATATTGAATCATCTGCTGTAATATAAGGTAGCAACAATTACATTGTTAACAAAAGTGTTATCGCAACAACATTTTTGAACTTGGTTAGTTCTCAAAGGCAAGTAAGTGTGGAGCAATTGCACTAACGTACGAAAGGAATACGTAATTGTAATCCTCTACTTTCATCGCGCTGGTAATTTTAATTTAAATTAACAATGTTTAGGTCGAAGTAGTTTTAATGGTAATAAAAATACAATTACGAAGGAACTTATCCGAGCGTACGTTATCTTCTTCCGGACACTTGGCGCCAAACGGGAAAACTAGATTTTTGCTTGGCAAAAGCATCGAAACGACAAAGCTAGGGTCTCACTGTAGCAAATAGCAAAAATATCACCATGTAATTTCCGGACAATTGTAATGACATTACTCATCATTATGAATTTCAAAGTCGCGTAATCCAGTAAAGTACCAGGTAGAGTACTGATAACTGTCGAAGTATTTTTTTTATTATTTTCATATATTTTATGTGAAGTATTCGAGTAATATAATCTACGGCTTTATTTTTTTTTATTTTTAACTAATAGAAATTATAATTGCATCAGTTTTTTTTTTTATGACGTGAGAAAATTAGCGCACATCAGTCATTCAATTTTGAAAGCGGCCCGAGGGGGGGGGGGGGGGGGGGGAGGGGGGTGCAAACATTTTTCGGTGCTTTATACTAACACTGCACGTGTGAGTGTCTACCATAAACTCGGTAAACATACGAACGTTGACACTGGGCACTCGTTAGCCACACGTGTCTGAGTCACTGAAGTCACAGGCAATAAGTATGTATGCCCCAACTGAGCGTCATTTGTTTCCGTTTCTCAGAGTGAGTCACGAACTCTAGACAGCCGGAAGAGAGCCGAGGCTCCAAAACAAAACAAACAAAAAAAATTCACGAAACACGAAACAACAACGCCGTGATTTATGAAGTCGACACGCGTCTAAGAAGTCATGCACCGCATCGGCTGCCTCTCACTCTGCAAGCTTGGACAAACGATACAGAACGGCGTCGTGCAGCACGCGACCTAAGTGATGTATATGCGATAACATCTCACGGGCGTTGTCATGTACTTTGGGCGCGTGTTATTCCATCGTGTTCCCCTCTTCCCTACCGGCGAGTCTCCCCTTCCGGACACCTCTGGGGCCCGCTTCCAGTCGGACTCTGTAAGCGCGCGTGTCTTTCCCTCAAGCCCGAACAGCTACAGGAGCTGTCAGGCGAAGCATCAAGGAACAAACGCGCGCCTCTTGGTCCCCTGTTCTAACACGTGACACGTAGAACATCGCCAGACAGATTGTTCTCACTAGAGTCATTGAGAGCTAAAGAAGCGCAGAACGTGCTGGGTCCCGATACTGATCGTTCTGCAGCAAATAATCTCACAGCATGATACAAATAGAACACAAAAAAAAAAAAAACGAATCACCAAGCAAAAAGTGCGAATATACTAAGCCACGCATTGCGCTTTTTACGTTGTCTGTGACCATTACTTCATCCGAGTAATAGTCACTGATAGGCACTTGGTAGATACCGTGTATTGTTTGCTCTTGTTATGCGGGCTCTTGTCTGCGATTAAAAGCGAACGCGAGTGACTCGAAGCTTGTGGCAAAGTTTCCGGGGAAGAAAATTGCGATTGAGGCTCAGGTGGCGAGTTGTTTATGTACGCCGGGGCGACTCCGATAATTGGCAAAGACTGGAACGTTTAGTATCGCAGAAACGATTCCAGCTGCATGAGGCCGACATCAAAAATCTTTTTGCGGGAATAAAACAACAACAGATAGAATGTACAGAGCAACAAACGTGGCCTCCCCGCTTTTCGGGGATGGACTTTATTTACGTCTCTACCGTATAAACCTACAATTGAGATGGACGTAAACACTTTTCTTTTGCTGTCGTACATTTTTGTTTTTTTCTTTTGCGACAGCTATAATAATTCTTCTTTCCTGTTTTCCGGCACGGGAATAAAAGTTATGGAGTGTCAAACGTATCTCGTTTCCGCAGTGCCCTCAGAAAAAAAAAAAAAAAATCTACGGGGGCGAGATGGCGTTAGTTTACCCGACTCAAGACTCGAAGCGACTTGAAACGAATGGGGAAAAAAAAATCTCCAACCATAAATGAAGAAACAAAAGCGCTGCCTCTTCTACTTTTCTTTCCTGTGAAGCGGCGAAGCACTAACTGTCACCGAAACACTTCCTCGTTTCTCCGTTATTTCCATTCCTAAACTCGAGAGAAGCTCGAGAGATAGGAGAAGCGGAACTGGCGCTAAGAACAGCAGAAGAGGCCTCAAAACCATTCCTTCGGGCTGGGTAAAAACAAAAGTCATTCGGTTTTTCCCAATCTGTTTAGACGACGAGTTCTTGGGCTTGGGCAGGCGTACTTTATGAACTACTTCTCTCCGCCGCTTAAAGTTCTTTTTTTTTTTTAAATTGCTATTGTAAGATGTGCTTTGCGAGCAGAAATAACGAAGGGTTAGACCACAATAGTTCGTCAAGACCGGATGCCATTTGCTGGGCAGCTGGCATTTATTCGTGGAGGAGGCCCAAGCAATTCACGGAATGTTTTCCAGCTGCAGAGAAGCGCCCATTCGTTTAAACTATAGCTTACTGCGCTAGTTAAACGAGCATTAGTATTCATCAAGTTGAACGCCTTCGGAATATAGTGCACTTCTTTCGTTTTTATTGCCAGCAAACAGAACGTTCAAAAGCAAGAATAACTGTAACCATCCTTTCTTTGTTATAAAAAAATACAGGCAGCGTATGGTTTGCTTTGCTGGCGAGTGTGTTTTTGCTTGGGTCTTTCTCAGAGAAGTTGCCTGTTTTGCATATTAAGCTGTTTTGGAATCAAATCTCGTATAAATATAGGCGTTCAAAAACTATTTCACCGACCGCGTTTACATGGATGCGATTGTACCACATCGAATCGATATTTAACGACTCTGATTGATGTATCGTGCCAACTCATGCTGCCCTGTCCTGTCATGCCGGCAGTGCCGCCCCCATGCCGTCAGCACCGCCCCCTCCCTTATCTGTGTGTAAACGGTTATATAAGCAGTGGCAATAAAAGGACCAAAAGGCGTTTTGATCGACGGAGCTGGCTGCGTCGGTCTGACTTGTGAACAGAGCGCCGAACGATACATGGTGTCTGGAGTGGCTCACGCAGCCACAATCTAAACAGGCGGTCATGGAACCGCTGAAGCCGCCCGACCCTCTGCTCCTGTCTGGAAACGCTACCAAAAACTGGACGCTCTTCAAGCAGAAGTTTGAATTGTACCTTCAAGCCACGGTGCCAGAAAAAACAAGGACGGAAGCTGCCAAGACCGCAACGCTGCTGCTCATCGCCGGAGACGACGCCCTGGAAGTGTACAACAACTTCACGTTTGCCGAGGAAGAAGGCAAGACTAACTACGAGGCTGTGGTGAAGAAGTTCGAGGACTACTGTTCCGACCAGCAAAATGAGGTGTATGAAAGATACGTCTTCCGTACAAGAATGCAGGGCGAAGCGGAGCCGGTGGAGCAGTTCATCCGTGACCTGAGAGAACAAGCAAGGTATTGCAACTTTGGTGAATTCTCAGATTCCATGATTCGTGACCAAGTGGTATTTGGCACCAGCAACAAGAAGCTGCGCGAGAAAATGCTGAGGGAGAGAGATTTGACGCTCCAAAAAGCAGAACAAATTTGCAAGGCCGCAGAAGTCGCCAAGAAACAAAATGAAGCGTGGCACGCTCCCGAACAAACAGTGGACTCCACCACAAGAAGCTACCGGCGCCATGCGGAGGGTTCGAGAGCCACCAATCAGTGCCCCAAGTGCAACAGAAAACATGAGCCGCGGAAATGTCCCGCGTTCGGGAAAATTTGCCGCGCCTGTCAGGGAAGGAACCACTTGGCAGCCTGTTGCAGGAAACGTGATGTCGGTGAGGTGCAGCATGATGTCGAGGATTTCGACATCTTGGACGTGAGCGTTTGCGGCATCAAGAAAGAACGGGATTGGATTGTCAAGGCCCAAGTGTCCGAATAACAAGTTTCGCTGAAAGTAGACACGGGGTCACAAGCCAATCTACTGCCTCTCTCTGTGTATAACAGGTTCCGGACAAAGCCCGTCGTAATGCCAAGCAACGCCGTTCTTCGCTCATACAGCGGAAATGTCATTAAACACATCGGTGTCGTAACGCAGGAGGTGATCATCAACAAGCGTCACTGCCAAATCGATTTCTTCATCGTCCAACGAAGCCAGGCCATTCTGGGGCTGCAAGCGAGCGAGTGTCTGGGACTAGTATCGCGAGCGGTGGACGCTGTAACGGAAGAGAACGTTGCGCCCATTCTAGAAGAATTCCGCCAACTGTTCCAAGGCACGGGGTGTGTAAAACGAGAGTACCGGATGGTGCTACGTGGCGACGCGATCCCAGTGGTCCAGCCTGCTCGTCGGGTGCCCTGGACGCTGCGGGAGCCTCTACGGGACCAACTACGGCGCATGGAGGCATCGGGCATCATCCGGAAAGTGGATGAGCCCACAGACTGGATAAGCCCTCTTGTTCTGGTAAAGAAAAGTGACGGCAGCCTCAGGATATGCATGAACCCGAGAAATGTTAACGCATCCCTGAAGCGTGAACACCAAATGCCACAACGCGAAGAGATCGAGGCCGAACTTTCTGGAGCTGTGTTCTTTAGTAGACTGGATGCCAACTCGGGATTTCACCAGATTCCGTTGGACGAAGCGACGTCAAAGATATGCACGTTTGGCACCCCGTTCGGTCGCTACCGTTTCCTTCGTCTTCCCTTTGGTATTTCCTCAGCATCGGAAGTCTTCCAGAAAACGTTGAGCGAAATATTTTATACCTTGCCAGGTGTAAGGGTTTACGTAGATGATATTTTGGTCTGGGGATCGTCTAAACGAGAGCCTGATGAGGGCCTTAAAGCCACGCTGTACGAAGCACAACGTGCCGGTTTAACATTCAACTTGAAAAAGTGCAAGTTCGGTGTACAAGAGATAACTTTCTTGGGCGATGTCATTAGCGAAAATGGAATCCGTCCCATTCCCACATTAGTAAGTTGTTTACGCGACATGCCAGTACCTGCCGATAAGCTCGGGGTACAACGCATGCTCGTAGTCGTGAACTATTTTGGGAAATATTTGCCCGCGTTGACGGAGAGAACAAAGCTTCTTCGAGACCTAATTCGGAAAAACACTGTGTTCGAGTGGACGGAAAATCACGCGCAAGAATGGAACACAATCTGCGAAGCCCTCGGGAGCCAACCCTTACTGGCAATTTTCGATCCTGCCAAGGAAACAAAAATAACGTCAGATGCCTCACGAGATGGTCTGGGATCCGCGCTGCTGCAGCGTCATGGCAGTGACTGGCGCCCAGTCGCATACGCTTCAAGGGTAATGACCGACGCAGAAAAGCGTTATTCACAGATTGAAAAAGAGGCCATGGGAATTACGTACGGCTGTGAAAAATTCCATCACTTTGTCTATGGACGGCGAATTTTAATAGAAACTGATCACAAACCACTGATTGCCATTTCAACAAAGGGCATCGGTGCAATGCCACCAAGACTACAGCGTTTTTTTCTTCGGCTCCTGATCTACGATTACGTCCTACAGTTCATTCCAGGTAAAGACCTGGTCCTGGCTGACATGCTCTCAAGGGCGACGTCTGCTGCGTCGGGGGACACGGCCGGTTTCACCGACGTGCAGGTCCATGCGGTCGGCATTCTGGCATCACTAGTGAGTGATGAAAGAAAACTGCTTTTTGCGCGGGAAAAAAACAACGACCCTGAGTTGCAAGCAGTTGCGGAAAACATATATTTTAACAAAAACATCGAAGGTGAACTGAAACCGTTCACTTCTGAGCTTTCTGTTGTAGAAGGAATTTTGCTGAAAGGATGCAAAGTAGTTGTTCCGAAGAAACTACGTCCGGAAACGCTGCGGTGCATTCACGAAGGGCATTTCGGTGTCAACAAATGCAAGGCTAGGGCAAGGCGTTTGGTTTTCTGGCCGGGTTTAAATGCGGACATTGAATCTATGGTAAGCAAATGCGGAATTTGCAAAAAGTATGCATACAGGCAACCGAGTGAACCTCCTTTGATGCGAAAAACCCTAGATCAACCTTGGTACAAGGTAGGAGTTGATCTCTTTCAATATGCGGGAAGTACTTATCTCGCCTTATTTGACTCGCACTCAAATTTCCCAGAGGTGGAAAAGCTGACCGATAAGTCTGCAAGAAACGTAATCGACAAACTGGGGGCCATTTTCGCAAGATATGGGACACCAGTAGAAGTCTGCTCTGACAACGGGCCGCAATTCTCGTCCCGTGACTTCGCGGCATTCGCCAAACAGTACGAGTTCAAGCACATCACTTCTAGCCCGGACTTTCCGCGTTCTAATGGCCTCGCAGAAAAGGGCGTGCAGAACATTAAGAGGCTCTTAAAAAAAAACAAGGGATGCACACGAAGAGCTTTGGTTGGGTTTACTTAATTACCGCTCCTCACCCTTAGAAGATGGCCGTGCTCCAGGAGAACTGCTGCAGGGAAGGCGCCTGCGTACGCGGCTCCCTGACTTCAGCCAACAGCCGAGATCTCCCGTCAAAAAGCATCGCCAGCCGGAAACAGCAGGACGACGGCTGGACCCTCTCCAACAGGAACAGGTCGTAAGAGTCAGAGGCCAGGTCTGGTCTCGAAAGGCTAGGGTGATGGGAGCTGTCGCGCCCAGGTCGTACCAAGTGGCAACAGAAAATGTAAAGATTCTGAGGCGGAATCGTCAACATCTCCTGGCTACGTCGGAAGAAACCAGCAACGAGTCATCAGGTGACAGCGATGATGGTGATGACTCGGGGGACGCCGAAGCGGAAATACAGCTTCATCCAAGGTCGCCAGGAACATCTAACTTAACTCCAGTGCCCAGAAGATCCACGCGAGAAACTGTTCCTCCCAGACGTTTGGAGTACAACAGAAACTTTGAGCAAATTAGTTAAAACTGGGTGTTCTTGTTTTTATTATTTCTTCTTTCCCTAAACAAAGGGAGATGTATCGTGCCAACTCATGCTGCCCTGTCCTGTCATGCCGACAGTGCCGCCCCCATGCCGTCAGCACCGCCCCCTCCCTTATATGTGTGTAAACGGTAATATAAGCAGTGGCAATAAAAGGACCAAAGGCTTTTTGATCGTCGGAGCTGGCTGCGTCGGTCTGACTTGTGAACAGAGCGCCGAACGATACAATTGGCTAGAAAAGGGAGAAGCAGGGTTGCATTTGATGGGTCTTCTTTCGATTCGATGTGCTACGGTCGCATGGAAACGAAGCAGTGTTGGCGGTAACGCTTTACATTTAACGGCGTTATATGTAACCCGCTACTTATTTTTTCGTAATGTGGTAACGTACTGGTTACATTTTAGAAACAGTAACGTTAAGGTACTTACGTTACCTTTTTCGGGTTAATGGGTAACGTAGTTACGTCATTCGTTACGTCGTTCCATTAGTTCGCTTCAAGTTTTTTTTTTTTTCATGGTTTAGGTGCCAAGTGGGACGTGAGATTTTTTAAATATCTCAAGGTGAATAAATGATGCGTAAAAATGCCCCCATTACTCTAAAAAAAGGCCCGTGAGTCCACTTTCCCGCAAAACACTCGGAGAGCCAGACACCGCAACTTACAGAGGCAGCCCAGCCAATGACGATGCCGAAACATGTGTTTAGACCAAAAAACGAACTCTGAGTTGTGACATTAAGCAATGCATGCCTGACGTTTTGCATTGCTTAATGTCACAACTCCGAGTGCGTTTTTTGGTCTAAACATATGTTTCGGCATCGTCATTGGCTGGGCTGCCTCTGTAAGTAGCGGTGATTGGCTCTCCAAGTGTTGTACGGGAAAGTAGACGCACGGGCTTTTTTTTAGAGTGATGCAACGAAGAAGCTCTGGGCCGTCCTTCGATTTCACGATATTACTGTACCTTCCAGTGCAACTTTCGAGGACGGCTAGGTTTGCGGACATCTCAGCAATCTGCATGTATTGCGTTTCCAACCCTTTGTGGTAAATATTAACACTTCTGCAGCCTTTCTTTTCTTTTTTGAAGTAGAGGAAAAACGTGGTTTATATAGCTGTTGCATGAGGGTCTACCAAACACTTCAGCTTGCCTCTTTCGCCGGTCTGTGAAGCTGTCAACTGATCTCAGCCTCTGGTCGACAAGTTTACGCCTCATGAAGATGCGACTTGACAACTATTTTTTGGGAAGTGTTCAATAAAAAAAAAAACGGAAAAAAAAGAAAGCTCAATTCAGCATTTGGGATGGGATGTTTTAAGAATCTTCGATGACACGTGAACAAAAACGGGTCAGTGTCTGTATGGACAACCCCGTAGTAAAAGTTGGCTGACGTCATTCTCGAGTGAAGACGTAAACAAACAAACAAAAATAAAGGTAAACGGCACGCAAGTATTTTCTGGTTCCTTTTTTGTTGTGGAATTCCTAGCGACTACGTGAACATTTGCGAAAATTCAATTGAACGTGCGCTGTCCATCGAAAGAACCAGTTTGGGCCCAAAATGGAAAAAGAAAGCAGCCAACAAGAACGCAACGCCAAGCACGTGTTCAATCCAATTCCGCTCGGGACACCGTTAGGAGCTTCCGGCTTCCGTTCCTTCCCCCCCCCCCCTCCCCCCTTTTTTTTATATCCCTGGGGAATTGGGAACTTCTGGTGGTCGAATTCGTTTTCAGAAATTCAACTCCTTTTTGTCCGTCCTCCGTCACCAGAAACCGAATCGTAATTACGTTTATCGTCGACAGGCTCGCGTCGAAAGATCGAATTGTCATCGCAGAGAGCCGAGTCTATCGCCAAGCACGTCCACATTGTTTACAGGCGTCGATGAAACGCAAGCAGCGAGAGTAAACGTGGAAAACACAAAAGAACGCATTCCACGAGGTGCTTGGATTGACCGCAGCCGTTATTGACCAAAGGTACATCTTTAGACCCAAGGATCAATAGCACGTTGCCAAGGGCGCGTGAGTCATCCGGAGGGTTATTTGTTGTTGTTGCATCCCCGAGTCAGCTTAGTGGCGAGCAAGGGTTATCTGACCCCGTTGATGACGTCACTTTTGCTAGTTTTTCTCTCCGCTCTGGCGCTTGGCTATCGTCGGCGCGCCGCAATGGGCGGGTCTGCGTTTAAATTTTAATTGGCTATTACGACGCTGCTAGTAATAAGATCGAAAGAAAACTCAAGCCACATCATTTTTAAGGTGTCTGCATCACAACTCTTTCAGCTTACTTTTAAGAAACGCAGGTCATGGCCTGTTATGTTCACTCTTCTAGTTTTGAGACTTGTTCCTCATTCCTCTGTTGTAACAACAGCACCATTCCATGCTTTAAAAAAATGGCGCCACCAGGTTGCTTAGTGGGAGCCAACGTTACTAGATTACCTCAGTTGTGGAACTCCCGCGGAGGGAGGTACCCCCCTCATTCACTTCAACCCGACTGGCGTCGTTCGAAGCGCCATCTATACTTTCATTTCATAACGGTGCGTTCCAAAAAGCACAGCTGGAGCGCCAAATGGCGATCACAACGCCGCCATTTCTCCCGCAGCGGTCACTCAAGGAACTGCACGTGACATCTCTTTTGACTTCGATCGGCCATTTGGGACCAACGGTGGAAAGGGCTACAGGGGTGCCACCACCGCCTCCCCAGCGGACGCGCCGCGACATATCACCGAAGTTAAGATGCACTTAGGTCGGGACGCGCTACCTGAAATCCCCGCTGAGGCATGGTTGTATAAAAACAATATTAATTGTACTGCAAAACCTTGCAAACTAAAAATTTTAGAAAACATCACGTGCCCCCCATTGTGTACTAAACTCCAATAAAAGTTACTACAAAAAGAGTTTTTTTTCGTTGGTTTTTACGTTTCTAGTAACGTTGAAACGAACGTATCCCGATTCAGTTTCCAAAGCAGCCGTCCGGCGGCGCGTCGAGCGTCGCCGGGCGAGTCATGGTGAGTGAGGGGGGGGGGGGGGGTACTGTTCGTGCATGCAGCGTCTATGAGCAGTTCCGTAACTGAGCTAATCTAATAACGTTGGTGGGAGCGTGCCATTTTTCTGACGTCACAGAAAGATAGGCGCATCTGACGGCACCCAATGCGCGTTAAGCGCTGACGGATGCTCAGTGCTCTTTAGTCGTGTTGAAGTAAAAACGAAGTTGAGCCGACTGCCCAATACGCGTTCGGCACTGACCGGATCGTTATATTTTGTGGGCGGAGCCTATCCTTCCGTCCTCATGTTGTAACATATACAGCCACTGACAGATTAAGAAAGGCAAAGCGTGTCAAGTTTTCAGCGCCTTATTTATTTTATTTTATTTATTGATTGTTTATTGATGCTACATATCCAGTTGGAGATTTTTTATCGGTGGGCAGCAAACAATCATCACTGTCAATGCATTGAAAAAAGGAAGAAACAAAAAATCAACAGCGTTAGCACTATACATATATTACAACATTCAAAATGTCAGCACGTTCAAGTATACATAGAAAACATAACTTGACATCATAATACATAATTTTAGGTGTATACAACAAAGTCCGCCAAACAAAGGGCAAACATTTAAGAAAAATTACAACAAAGTTCACGTACAAATGCAGCCATTTACTTCATATTCGGTTTGTGCAAAGGCATCAATTAGGCATAGAATTCCAGGTCGTGCATTGTCCTGGGGAAAGAAAAATTAAACGTGTCTATTTTACGAGTATCATTCAGCAAGGGCCATAAGGTTCTGTGTCCGGGAGGGTGTAACGTGTAGTATAGGTGGCGGAAAATGTAGTTAGTTTTGTCCAGATTAAAGCGGTCGTGTAATAATTAAACAACAATTTTAGCCTGATGATTTTACGTCAAAGTTCCAAGGGTTGAAAGCCAGCGATTGCATAGAGTTCTGTTACAGAGTCAGTACGAGTGTACTTATTGTAAATAAAGCGTAAACCTTTTCTATGAACTTTCTAAATTAAATTAACGTTAGGTGTTGTAAAGAGGTCCCTTACCATATCACTGTATTCGAGAACTGATTAAACAACTGTTTTGTAGGCTGCTAATTTAACGATGGATGATGCAGATTTAAAGTTCCTTCAAAAGCACCGAAGTTTATTTAATGCAAGACGTGTGAGATGCGTGATATGGGAGTTCCATCGTAGGTCGTTTTTGACAATGACTCCAAGGTATTCATGTAAGTTAACTTGTGAAAGAGTGTTATTGCGCACACTGTAGTTAAAAGGAGAAGTCGTCGCTTTCTGCGTTATACGCATATATACAGATTTATTGAAGTTTAAAGACATTTGCTACTCCTCGCACTACTTATTCACTTTACTTAAACCAGCACTAAAGTGTTCTTGATCCGCGATTGACTACTGTGCCTAATAATATCATCAGTAAAAAGGCGAATGGTCACAGGTATATCATCTGCAATGTCGCTGATAAAGATAGAAAACAGTAAAGGCCGGAGCATCGATCCTTGGGGAACTCACGAGTTCATATCGAACTGGGATGATTTGCAGCCATTTACTTCTACATATTGACGTCTGTTGCTGAGGTATTCTCGAAACCACAATATTATATTTTTATTCGGTGAAACAGAGGATAGTTTAACCAGAAGCTTACGGTGTGGAACTTTGTCAAACGCTTTAGCAAAATTCAAAAATATAACGTCGACCTGATGTCTATTATTAAATGATGGCGAAAAGTCATGAATGGTTTCAACAAGTTGCGTTGCGCTGTTGTTGATAATCCTCTCATAAACCGTGCTGATTCTGCTTAAAAAAGTCTCTTGTAGTCTCAAGGCACTCCAAAATATGTTTGAAGATAATATTCTTCAAAACTTTATGACAGGAACTTAACAGCGAAATGGAACGGAAGTTTGAGGCAGACCTGTCCGAGCCCGACTTAAGGATAGGAACAACCTTGCCACACTTCACACTAAAAAAAAAAAAAAAAAAAAAAAACATTTTAATTGAAAAAAACAAGAAGATTTGTCGAGCAGCAAAGTAAATAATGGGAGCCGATGAGATTGTCATAATAACCGATAAGGACGTCGAGAACAAATTACAATGCGAGAGAAGTGTGAACATAATGAGCCAAGCCCTGCTCTCCTTAACTTATCAGCGACACTGGTCGGTGTCGACACCATCACCTGGGCGAAAAATGCTGAGTCACTGAGCTGTGGACGCATGCGCAGGGTCTGATATACAGCACTGCGGAGCAACAGCGCATGCTCAGAAGGCGTTTAACAGCTCAGCAGACAAAGATGGCAGCGCGCAGAAAGCGGTTTTTGGAAAGGTCCATAGCTGACTGTATCGCTGTAACCATCGTTCCCGTCGCTTAAGAGATATGTCACCAGCGTAGCAAGACATACCTAATGCTTATATTTATAATGTTGTTAGTGTTGAAGGAAATTAAGAATAAAAAAAGGAACTGGAACAGTATGGCGATAGGCCTGCTAGTTTCGTCTTTATATCTATAAGAATGCATGGACAACACACAACCCTTACTCTTTTTATAGATGTGTCATGAACGACACATCGACGACCGGTCATTGCCCCAGCGATTTACGTAGAGAACAGAAAAAAAAAGAGTTTGTCTATAGAGTGATTATGCGGAGGGCAAGTTCGTCTGCTTCTTGCGCAGGGGGTAGCGGTGACGTCAGAACACCGAGCCCTGATTGGCTGATGGCGACCCCCCTATCTGAGCGTCGTCTGCTCCTTTGCAACGTCGTCTGCTCGCAACGTCGTCTGCATCTGTCTTACCTTTCCTGCGACTTTCGGAAGTGCAGAGGCCAGATTCACAAAACCATCTTACGCCAAAAGAGTGCGTAAGACAAAACGTGAGAACAAATTCGTATTCACGAAACGAAATTATCGTAAGTTTTGCTCAGGTTACGACGGAATCCTACGACGATCAACTCAGCATGGCCGACAGCGTCGTTCAGTTACTTGGTCGCGACGATCAACGGACGTTTATTTTTGTACGTGCTCTTCTCACGCGTCCCGACTGCAAGCAGCAAGAAAAAAAGTAAAAAGTACTTGAAATAAACCACGACGAACAAGAACGCTGGATCCACAAACACCCGGGAAATGCTCCAACGGCCACGATTCCACCGACCCCGAGTAAGCGAGCTCGGCATATAGGCCTAGCAGGCACAGCGGTGCTCCGACGGTCCTTGGCCAAGACCGTCTGCCCACGACCGGCTGGCGTGCTGAATGGAATATGCCCGCGCGACCCTTGTGAACCCTTCAATCTCTTCCTCTTGTCATCTCCTTGTTTTCCGAGGCAGCGGTGACTCTCGCCGGTGAAAAGGCGGTGAATCTCCGACAGACGCAGGAAAAGCAAAGCAGCCATCACTTTGACTAGCAGACGTAAAGCAGACGACGTTAACTGCGCCGACCCGCCGACGCCGTTAAAGAGTGAGGAGTCTCGCCGCACACGAAAGGAGGGGAAAAGTATTTGGGAGGAAACTTGCGGACACTAACACGCTCACTCTCGCTTCTTAGCAGACAAACCTTTGACTTCTCTCCTTGATGCGCGTCTGCTAGTTGTTGAAAACAACGTACCGCTCGATTTATTTCGTCTGCCCTCTCTGAAAGGCGAAGTCGAGCTCGCTCGTAAAGACTTGCACTTCCGAAAGTCGCAGGAAAGGTAAGACAGACGCAGACGACGTTGCGAGCAGACGACGTTGCAAAGGAGCAGACGACGCTCAGATATGGGGGTCGCGATCAGCCAATCAGGGCTCGGTGTTCTTACGTCACCGCTACTTCCTTTGTCATGCGCAGAAGACGAAAATGAGCCCACTTGCGAGGCGTATAGTTAGGCGCAGACTAAAGGTGTTCCAGGGCCACCGGATACGTTGCATCAGTTGTCAATCAATCAATCAATCAATCAATCAATCAATCAATCAATTTTATTTACATCATCATCAGATAGTGTGCCAGCTGATAGATGGTAGAACGCACCCAGTTCCACTCAAACAAAAATGGGCAAACCCACTGATCTCTATGACAATTGCTGGATCGCGTTTGACCAGCTCTGCCTATGGACCGGAATGCGGCCACGGTCGGCCATCTTTAGGTCGAGTTATATCATCTCTAGCCATCATAGTAATATGGCGGACAACGCAATGGCGGCAGGCTGCAATAAAATAGCCGTAGATCTAGTACACTGTACCGTGGGTGACATTTCGTGCTTGATTGAAGTCGTTCGACGAAGCAGGTTCTTGAAACACGGCGTGAACGGTAGCCTCGTCTTTGAGGACCCGGCGAAAGTTCTACGAAAGCGCAGCACCGGGGGAAAGCAGCGCAGCTCGCATCGAAAGCAGACTACGTACCGGCGTCTGCTTTCGATGCTTCTTTCGATGCGACTTTCGATGCGTGCTGTGCTGCTTTTCCCCGGTGCTGCGCGATTTCGTGAAAATTTCACCGGATCCTCAAAGACGGGCTACCGTTCACGCCGGGTTTTAAAAACATGTTTCGTCAAACAATTTCAATCAATCACGGAATATCACCCACGCTATTTTGATGGCAGCCTGCCACCACAACTGCCAAAACGCCGTCTGCCATGGATGGATGATGGTGGCTGCCAAGTGGCTTCAGCACCTGTATCTTGGCTAGAGGCAACGTTACTAGAACCCCTCAGTTGGGAAACTGCCATAGAGCCTGCTTTAAAAAAGTGACTCCGATCCGTACTCGAGAAACCGAGCAAATGGCGATCGCAACGCCGCCATTTCTCCCGCAGCGTCCACTCGGGAACTGCACGGGTGCACGTCGAGTCGGGCAAGGGCCGGTGGCGCCATCTCGCAGGGCCATCTCGCAGTAGCTGTGTAAAGCAACTTTCATGTTTCAACTCGTCGCTAAAGGGTGGCGCTTTTATCGTATTTAGCTCGGTCTCGGTGGACGCCAGCGGCCCAAATCTCAAGGGTGAGTTTCCCAACTGAGGGTTTTAGTAACGTTGGCTAGAGGTGATATAACTCGACCTAAAGATGGCCGCCAGTGACCGCATTCGCGGAGCGGGCAAACGCGATCCAGCAATTGTCATTGAGATCAGTAGGGCAAACCAGCGTGAGACAGCGATGCAAGAGAGACACTATGTGCTACTGGCCATCGAGAGTGGACTCGAGTACTATAGAAGCCCGATGGCTGAAATATTATTCCCGAGGGTGCGAAGCGAGAGACACTATGCGAGCCGTGAAAAGGCAAGTACTTTTCGCGACTAACGAAGGGCATGAATCCTCACTGCGAACAGTTCGTTAATTAAACCTGACTTCGCTGTCCTCGAAATTGTGCTCGGGGGAGCTTTCTCTAAGAGCCTCGGCTGATGAAATAATGAGCCATTGCGAATTTCACGAACGTTCCGAACTGTGACTCCTGCTGAAAAACTTCCACTTCGTATTTCTTATGTTTTTTTTGTGTATTTTTTTAAATTTCGGTCTTTCGCTTTTATTTATGAATTAAAACAGCGCAAAGGACGTCTTTTGAGTTATTTTAGTTCTTGAGTATGTCGTACCAACTCACCCAAGCTTCAACTTTGGCTTCGGCTTTAATTATTTTATATTCATCTCTCTCACTCTTTCTTCTTTTTTTTTTCATGATTATAGGCAGCTTTGTCTTTTCTCAGGCGCGTCGCCTGCCCCGTCATCTTCTTGCCGTGGACGTCCCCACAAAACCTGCGGGATTAAATTGCGAAATGTCCTACCCTGAACACTCGTTCCCTCTCCCTCATCATGTTTTTTTTTTAATCTATTTTTTTTTGTGGCAGCCTTTGATAATATTTTTCCCGCAGTGCACACACCCGTCGCTTGGCACTTCGGGTGCGACGAGAGCTGCAGTCATCAAACGAGTCTGGCTCCACCCCACTTCCCCTTACAACAAAGGTAGCGCGAACGCGCTCAATTACAGCGGCTGAAAATAATTGAAATGAATAAAAAGAAAGAAATGTCGAGGGAAAAAGCATCACGAAATTCCTCACGGTGTTTTTTTTTTTTAATCTATTTTTTTTTTTGTGGCAGCCTTTGATAATATTTTTCCCGCAGTGCACACACCCGTCGTTTGGCACTTCGGGTGCGACGAGAGCCAGCCATCAAACGAGTCTGGCTCCACCCCACTTCCCCTTACAACAAAGTTAGCGCGAACGCGCTCAATTACAGCGGCTGAAAATAATTGAAATGAATAAAAAGAAAGAAATGTCGAGGGAAAAAGCATCACGAAATTCCTCACGGTGTTTTTTTTTTTTAATCTATTTTTTTGTGGCAGCCTTTGATAATATTTTTCCCGCAGTGCACACACCCGTCGTTTGGCACTTCGGGTGCGACGAGAGCCAGCCATCAAACGAGTCTGGCTCCACCCCACTTCCCCTTACAACAAAGTTAGCGCGAACGCGCTCAATTACAGCGGCTGAAAATAATTGAAATGAATAAAAAGAAAGAAATGTCGAGGGAAAAAGCATCACGAAATTCCTCACGGTGTTTTTTTTTTTTAATCTATTTTTTTTGTGGCAGCCTTTGATAATATTTTTCCCGCAGTGCACACACCCGTCGTTTGGCACTTCGGGTGCGACGAGAGCCAGCCATCAAACGAGTCTGGCTCCACCCCACTTCCCCTTACAACAAAGTTAGCGCGAACGCGCTCAATTACAGCGGCTGAAAATAATTGAAATGAATAAAAAGAAAGAAATGTCGAGGGAAAAAGCATCACGAAATTCCTCACGGTGTTTTTTTTTTATCTATTTTTTTTTGTGGCAGCCTTTGATAATATTTTTCCCGCAGTGCACACACCCCTCGTTTGGCACTTCGGGTGCGACGAGAGCCAGCCATCAAACGAGTCTGGCTCCACCCCACTTCCCCTTACAACAAAGTTAGCGCGAACGCGCTCAATTACAGCGGCTGAAAATAATTGAAATGAATAAAAAGAAAGAAATGTCGAGGGAAAAATCATCACGAAATTCCTCACGGTGTTTTTTTTTATCTATTTTTTTTTGTGGCAGCCTTTGATAATATTTTTCCCGCAGTGCACACACCCGTCGCTTGGCACTCGTGTGCGACGAGAGCCAGCCATCAAACGAGTCTGGCTCCACCCCACTTCCCCTTACAACAAAGTTAGCGCGAACGCGCTCAATTACAGCGGCTGAAAATAATTGAAATGAATAAAAAGAAAGAAATGTCGAGGGAAAAAGCATCACGAAATTCCTCACGGTGTTTTTTTTTTTAATCTATTTTTTTTTTTGTGGCAGCCTTTGATAATATTTTTCCCGCAGTGCACACACCCGTCGCTTGGCACTTCGGGTGCGACGAGAGCCAGCCATCAAACGAGTCTGGCTCCACCCCACTTCCCCTTACAACAAAGTTAGCGCGAACGCGCTCAATTACAGCGGCTGAAAATAATTGAAATGAATAAAAAGAAAGAAATGTCGAGGGAAAAAGCATCACGAAATTCCTCACGGTGTTTTTTTTTTTAATCTATTTTTTTTTTGTGGCAGCCTTTGATAATATTTTTCCCGCAGTGCACACACCCGTCGCTTGGCACTTCGGGTGCGACGAGAGCCAGCCATCAAACGAGTCTGGCTCCACCCCACTTCCCCTTACAACAAAGTTAGCGCGAACGCGCTCAATTACAGCGGCTGAAAATAATTGAAATGAATAAAAAAAATAAATGTCGAGGGAAAAAGCATCACGAAATTCCTCACGGTGTTTTTTTTTTCCTACTTCCAGGTGTACCAGCCTTGGGTAAGTTACTTTTAAAAAGTAATTCGTTACAGTTACAGTTACTTTCAGAAAAAAAAGTAGCAAAGTTACCGTTACAGTTACCGCAACAAAATAGTAACTCGTTACAGTTACAGTTACTTTTAAAAAGTAACGACGTTACTTCTCAGTTACTTTTCTAGAACAAAAAAAAAATAGGAAACAAATCTAGAAAACGCCCCTCACCAAGTTTAATTGCATAAAACTAAAAAGTGCGCTTTATACTTCTTATTGTAACTTAGCAGCCGTTGCTTCTCCAAATTAGTGCCTGAAAGTTTCGCTCGTTTGATGGCGAGCAGGTCCCTGGCCTTGCTGAACAGGCGCTCGACTGGCGCGCTGGAAAGAATTGCACGGGGGCAAACGCGGACCCAATACAAATGCCCTATCCTTGGCAGTACTGGCACATTGCTCGCTCGTTGACGGTTGCGCTAAGTTCATAGAGTCGCTGGACATACTTCAGTTTGTACCCAGTAAGCCAGAAACAAACCCCGCGAAAAAAGCGGTACATTTTGCCTCGACTGTTAACAACACACCGGAGTAGTGGCGCAAATCAAAATACGAAACATGCGCATTGCGTAGTAGTGGCGCTAATCAAAATACAAAACACGCGCAGTACCCTCCGCGTGTATTGGAGATTCACGGTGCATTCGCCCATTTAAAAAGCGTTTGCGCCGAAAAAAGAACAACCGCAACATAGATAGTGCTTCAAGATACTAAGATGTAAGTGTACAGTCACAAAGCACAAGCGCGTCCGTAAAGATAACTAGATTTTTTGTTTTCATCAAATCTACACGTGGCTGTATTCGGGTCGTGACTCGCGAGAAGAAACGTACTCGCAAGTTTGTGCAAGGCCAACTTTCATTCATTCATTCATTCTTTCTTTATTGGGATTTTCACCGGCAATGCCGGGTAGGGAGGCAGGGGCAAAAGGCATTTCTGCCTGACGGGGCCCCCACCCCCTGTACAGTTCAGAGCAGCACGCAGAGTACATTTGCCACGCTAAGAAATACGCCAGCAACACATTCTATCACTAAAACGCCAAGCAACATAAAAATAGCAATGCAGTTAAAATAAAATTGTGATAAAACTGGAAACAGAAACGACAGCAGCACTTGTCAGCCCTCACTGGCTTCTAAAAAGTTACAGTTTAAACAGCAAGAAGAGACATTAATATATGGACAGTTAAGGGTGAATATATTTCACGCAAAATAAAATTGTCACGGGAATGAAACAAACACATGGTCTAAAGTACAGTAAAAGACTCATTCCAGATCCGCAGGTAATAACGGCCCTTTGTTGCTATGAATATAACAGTCTGAACGGCAAGAAGAGACAAAATAATGATAAATGAAAAATAATATATTTTACGCGAAACCAAAGTGGTCATCAGGAAAAAATAAGAACAAGTAGAAGACGCATCCCAGATCCGCACGGGAATGGTGACATGGTGAATTAATGTTAAATACATGCACAGCGCAGATTCATGAAGATAATATATATGTCGGCAGGTTTAAACTTTAGTGATTATGAGTAAGTGATATTGTGTGTTATAAGAATGCTCTTTGCAGCTTGTTTATATTTTAGATAAGTAACAGAAAAATCGAGATGATTGTCAATCTGATTCAGCAAATTTGACACTCGAAATTTGACACTCGAAATGTCGGAAACGACAATTTGGACAGTGCAAGGAATAGCTAGATTGTATTCGTTCAATGATATATTATTCATAAAAAAACTGGAAAGTAACGACAAAAGTAACGTCGTTACTTTTATCGTTACCTCAGAAAAAGTAATAGAACTACAGTTACAGGCTACATTTTTAAAAAGTAACTCGTTACAGTTAGAAGTTACCAAAAAAGTAACGAAATTACAGTAACGCGTTAGTAACGCGTTACTACCCAAGACTGAGGTGTACTAGTGACAACAAAAGTTTACAAACAACTCGGGCTTTGTCCACACCAGGTGTGGGCAATGCACATGCGCAGAGACCAAATTCGACTGAAGCTTCCGCGCACGCGGCTCGTCGGCGGCAGCGCCACCACACCGGCGTGACGTCATATCCGAGTGTTGGTGTATACTCCGTTTCGCCTTACGATAACCGGAAAGCATTCTATACGAACCATCCCAGTCAATGCAACACGGAGATCATGTGACCATGTGCTACGCTCCTCACTGCGCGTTTCCCGCAGTTCACGTACGACATTAACACGGCGTTAACTTGGCTTATAGATGGCTCGTAAGCTTCTCCGCCGTGATTCATAGTAAGGTGGACCGGAGTAAAGCTTTTGTCAGATTTCAAATTGTCTGCTTTCTGTCTTTGTAATTACCCTACTTCTTCGTTGGTTTTTGTGAGGGTAAGATTTCTGTCGATCGCAGTAAAATGCTTTATGACGCGCAATTTGCAACCGGACAACGAAACAAAAAAGTAAAAGCCACTTAGGATGAAGTAATGACTATAGAGCGCATCAGGCATTCATGACCAGGAATGCGACCGACTTTGTTGTGGCCAACTAAGCATGCACCTCGACGCGAAGCTCGCAAACAACCAGAATATAGTTTGCACGAAGCTCTCGTGCAGGCATCTCATTTTTTTCGTGTTTCGACGTGTTCCCAGTACCACCGGTCCAAGCGGCCGTGTTCTTTCGCATTCCGGATGTAGAAACAAAATATCGTGTTCAGTCGAAACTACGGAGAAAAAAATAAACTTAAAATTGCGGTGGTTCTATAAACCAACACACTGTTTACAAACAAGCCCGCTTTGCCCACAACAGGTGTGGGCACTGCGCATGCGCAGAAGCCAAATTTGGGAGGAATGAAGCGTTAGCGCATGCGCAGTACCGACAGCAGCGCCACCGCGGTCGTATGACGTCAGCAAGTTGAGTTGGTGTATAGTCGAAGCTGTACTTCATTTCACCGTGACTTGGTCAAGAGCAAAGGCTACTACTTTCTCCAGCCAATCAGAGCGATGGAGAAGAAGCACGTGACAACCCTTACTAAAGGTATCGGTGGCTAGAGCGTAATCCAAGCAGCGTTAAAACGGGGGAATGGAGAAACTTTCCTCTTACCCCGACCCCCTTTCGTTTGTCTCATCTCAGACATCACTTTTGTCCCCCTCAAAGAGTAGCCTGCCACTCAAAATTCGTACAAAAACGGCGCTTGGCTCTCTAGAACCGAAGCCTTCGCCGTTTGCCAAGATACGATGAGATGAACCACCAGCAGCCGGCCGGCGACGTTCAAGAGCAACGTTCCGCTTCGTTTAACTTCATTCATTTTTAAAGCGGCAGGAACGCCAGCCCGTCTCTGGGAGGTTCCTGTCTTCTCTTGCGAGCATAACTATCCACGTGGAAACACGGTGGACGCATAAAAATCAACATAATCTCGATGAGACGGAACGCAGGTGCGTACCTGTCTCCGGCAGCAGGGACTCTCAATTTTCTTTCACGCACGCCTTCTCGAAAAATAAAACAAAAAAACAAACACATTTTTTTTTTTCAGCATTTTACTTATGCCAGCGAAGCTCGAAAGAAGCCAAGGCCGTTCGCTCGATATTCAAAGCCGGAAACTGCAATGCTGAATTTTTCGAGGCCTCGCACTTTTGTAGTGCCATCCGCGCTCCGATTCTATAGTGCTTCATTTATTTTAATTCCGCGTCTTGTCTGTGTGCATCTCTTTCTTGTGTTCTTTGTTTATAGTATAGCGCTGTTTAACCCTTTTAGAGTTATGTACCAACTAGCCAAACTTAATGTCTTGCTGCTGTTTCGTCTATATATATAGATTTTTTTTTTTTTTTTTGGAGGGGGGGAATTTAAGCTAAGATTTAGGGCAATTTTTCTGCATGCTCCGTCGAACCTACTTCTCTTAATTGTGGCGTACTTTTGAATATTTATTCATTCATTCGTTTATCTTCTGGGCTTATGAACAGATGATGCATTAATAAAAAAAAAATGCACAAACAGTGCGACTAGAAATTAGTCAGGAAAAACTTAAAGATTAAACAAATTGAGGTAGAAACGTCAATATTCGCTGCACCGGGGGTGTTGTATGTGGGCCATGGGACTAATTGAGATACTTTTATTAACAAAGGCAGTAACGTGAACATGAATTGTTCACTCGAACTATATTCAGCAGTATACACGCATGGTATTGAAATAGATTAAAGAGAAAGACAGATAGATAGTCAGGAGAGTGAGGCGGCAGTTCAAATACTTCTATTGATGAACTGGGCCAAAGAAGCTTTGCGCATTCGCTGTGCAGTGTCAGAGCTTTAGACGGAGCGCCGACGAAACGAAGGAACTGCAATTCCTTCCACGTCGCAGTCCGCTGTTGACTCGGCGGTCGTTATCTGCGGTCCCACCCGAAGTCGTGTCGTTGTCGTCTTTCGCACGGACGTGATTCGTTGTGGCGGCTGAGCCGAAGGGCACACACGCCTCGGGCATTGGGAGGAAAACGATTCTCACTGGTCGGGGGTCGCTCACACGAGCGATGCGCGTCTTCGTCGTTCGCCGCTTGGGTACATAACGCTGCGTGTTTGTGCGTGGTGTAGATGTATTCGCAACCTTTCAAGGACGGCTTGAATGCCGATTATCTGGGTGTTGCTGTGTTGGTAGTGGCCTTGGATATTCTGAACCCGATTCTCATTCTTCTGGTCGGCTGTGGTTCTCACTGAGCTGTATTAGCGGCGAGATGTTTTGGTGGCGCCCTCCTATGGTTACCTCTCGTGACGTCATTACCTCGCGAACAACATGCTCGATGGTGCTTGTAATAAGCATGGTGTAAGCTTGAAATGATTGCGCTCTGAAAGTAATGCTGCCAACACCGTCAAAATTGAAATGCGTACATTATTCTTATTTCCGTCGATGAGAAATCCTTTGCTGACGTCATAGTCAGCATTCGGCCAGTCGTTGCTGGCTACCACAGCGACGCTTTCGATCGCGCACGGCGCCAATACCACGACAAACAATAAGCAGAAACTGACACACGACGCTACGAGGCAATTAGCGCTAAAGCCCCTTGATGTATTTGTGTTTTGTCTTAGGCCCGAGTCATAACAAAGCGACGAACAGAAACAAGCAAAACCGACAAGCCCCAAGTGCGCAAATGTATCTTGTGCAGGCTTGTAATCACTCGGGCGTACTTCACGAACACCGAGAGGTTGCAAGCCTGCCGATTGTACCTTCGCGTGAACGCCGCACGTGCTTGAGACTTGTCGGTGTCGATTGTTTTTGTATGTCGCTCTATACTTCGTCTCACCTTAGTATGGACTATTGTTAGCCACGCGTGCTAAAAGCGCGAGCTAGTCGCTTTGAATGAAGCCGCGGTGGCTGCACGAGCGCTCGTGCAGCATGGGCTCTAGTCAAGGCAGTCAAGGCTGGCCGCTCGCGCTAGCACAGCCTTCGCGGTTAGTCCATGCTAGGGTGAGACGAAGTATAGTGGGACTTGGGAATAGACCGATCTCACCAGCCAGTGTGACTACGCCACCGCAGCCACAATGCATCGAGGGAACTTTAGTTTTTCTGCACGTGCGACCGTGCACCTCACTGGAGCTCTGCGTGTAGCACGAGACGGCACGAGCCCTCGGAAGCACGGCCGTATGCCTCCTGTGAACTAAAGTTATGGCGGTGTCACGCATCCGCGAATGCTTAGTGAGATCGGTGTAATGCGAAATGCGTGAATGCACGAGACTCGTGCATCGTGCTTTTCTTGGAAGCAAATGATGGCGCGGCACTGAAAGAAGCGGTCCTTGCAAGCCAAAAGCGTGGAGCACTAGCCCGGGGCACATTTCTTGCTCGTTCACATAACAATGGTTGTCGGTACTTTTAAGAAACGCTTAGCGTGAATTCTAATAATTGCTTTAATTAGCGATATGCGGGACCAAAAGCGTTGCTGGGGTCTGCTTTCAGCGATTGGCCAAACGACGGGCATAGGAGGCTGCCAACTTCGATGGTGTTGGTTTAAGGTCGCGATGGCTCCTAGCTTCCGCCGTGCTTTCTACACACACACCATCAAAGCTGTTGTCGAAACTGATGATGCGTAGCCAGGATCACAGCTTATGACGTCACGGCGAGCTAAATTTAACGGGGGTATCCACACGAAGGAGAACTCCGCGGACGGATGCGTGACGTCAACAACCCGGGAAACTCCGTCCCCGGCTCCGCCGCGTGCACCTGCAGAGCTTTCGTGCAGTCAGCACGAAGCCTCCGCGCCTCCGCCACGGAGGAGAACGGCACCGCGAGGCATCAAAAAGGGATGACGTATGTCGCACGTGATGCGCGCTCCGCGGAGGAAAGTGGCGGATTTCTCCTTCGTGTGGATACCCCATTAAAGGGGTATCCACACGAAGGAGAACTCCGCGGACGGGTGTCGTGACGTCAGCAACCCGAGAAACTCTGTCCCCGGCTCCGCCGCGTGCACCTGGGGAGCTTTCGTGTTGACAGCACGAAGCCTCCAGGCCTCCGCCATGGAGGAGAACGGCGCCGCGAGGCCTCAAAAAGGGATGACGTATGTCTCACATGATGCGCGCTCCGCGGAGGAAAGTGGCGGATTTCTCCTTCGTATCCACACGAAGGAGAAATCCGCCCCTTTCCTCCGCCGAGCGCACATCACGTGAGACATATGTCATCCCTTTTTGACGCCTCGCGGCGCCGTTCTCCTCCGTGGCGGAGGCGCGGAGGCTTCGTTCCATCAGCACGAAAGCTCTGCAGGTGGGCGGCCGAAGCCGAGGACGGAGTTCCCGGGTTGTGGACGTCACGACATCCGTCCGCGGAGTTCTCCTTCGTGTGGATACCGGCCCTGTCACACTGAGGCAACAGTTGGACAACTCTATCCGGCAACACGAGGAAGTCGTGTTGCCGGCGACCCTGTCACATCGCGGCAACAACAACAGTCGGGCAACATGTTGCTGCCGCCCGGCAACCGTGTTGTCCGATTTGTTGTCCGACAACCCTGTCACACCGCGCTGACGGCGGGGACACCACGGGGAACACTTCCCCATCTTGATTGTTAACCTTCGTTCGTGTGCGGCGCGGCGTCGCTGGAAATGTGGCTCCGGAAAATGCTAGTGCCTTCGAAGGGCCGGAAATTACCACGGGACGGGATCAACCAGTGACTGTGAATAGAAAACTTGACACGGAGAGTATTTGCCACCCTTTATTTTATCAGAATGTTCTTCGTTCGCTGACAAAGCAGATAGCCCTAACCGAGGAAAGTGAGATCGCTGATATATGTTCGGGATTTACGCCACCCGGTGTGAAGTGTTTCTCTCCGGTTCTTTCATGCAAGTCATTTTTTTACTGTAAAATTTAGTAAGCACCGGCAGTACCCCAAAGCGTGTTTCGTAGCGTGGTGTTGACCTGAACTGACAGCATTTCGAAACTGCGACACCGATACGATTGGCCTTCATAACAGTCGATGGAATAAAACTTTTCAACAGTTTTACCTACCGCCTGCTATGTGATCGCTTTATTCCCCAAAACGTCCTGGGTATTTTTGAAACAAATCAGGTGTTGGTAACTTCTGTTTTTATGTTCCAAGCATCAACAATCATGATCAGAGAGGTCGTTTTAATGCTTCGATTTTTTAATCTTCGCTTTCCTGGATTATTTTTATTATACTTTATCAGCGGGTGAGTAGGCATGCCATTTTATTTTACTAGCAATAATGTGAGCTGGTCTCTTGACGGTTCTAGTTTCAACACCAGTCCGAACGTTCCCGACCCTAGCTGTGACCATTTCGACAATCGCTTTCCGTAATTACACAGTAAAAACTTTCATAAAAATATTTTAGCTGCATGTCAGCCTTAATTACTATTAACTAACATTTCCAAGCCTTTATTTGAGTAACACGTTATTGATAGGGAACTAGCTCTGTCATCGAAGCTATCTGTGTTGTCGTGTTGCCGGCCCGAAATTCGCTCAGCCAGCGATCAGGGAAACACACGTTGTCCAACACGAGTTGCTGCTGGTTTTGTTGCCGAAAGCTGTCATACCGAGACAACATTTTAGTTGTCGTCCATGTTGTGCTGCTGTTGCCGCGATGTGACAGGTTTGTTGGACAACACGGGGAGCGAGCAACAAGTTGCCCGACTGTTGGACAACGTGTTGTGTTGCTGTTGCCGTCGTGTTGCCTCAGTGTGACAGGGCCTTTAGATTTGCTCAGTTACGGAGCTGCTCCTAGACGCTGCCTGTACAAGCAGTACCCCTTCCCTCACCACGGCTCGCCTCATGTCTGTCGACGTGCCGGACGGCTGCTATGGTAAGTGCAGTGTATTCTACGGAATATATTCGTTTGGAAGCACAGTGTCTAGAGGGCGTTCGACCGTACTCTATGGAACACACAGTTTTGAAACGAAAATCTAGATGGCGCTTCAGACGACTAGAGGCGGACTGAAGTTCGTCGGTGTTCCACAACTGAGGTAATCTAGTAACGTTGGCCAATCCAACGCTACTAGATCATTCAGTTCTCGCGGAAGGGGGTACCTCCCCTCACTCTCTTCAGTCCGTCTCCCCTAAAGGCCTCCCGTCGTTAGAAGTGCCACCTAGATTTTCGTTTCCAAGCTGTGTGTTTAGGATACGCTGAAACGCCATCCATAGACGCTGATTGCATAGAATACACTGCAGTGACCATAGCAGCTGTCCCCAAGACGGTGGCGCGTCTAACGACGGGAGAGAGATAGAGAGGGGGTTACTGCTCGTTGAAGCAGCGTGTATGGGCAGTTTCGCAACTGAGTTACTAGTTACGTTGGGCAAATCCTGGTCGTGACCTAACAGTTGGAAGCCACGAGAGGGCACCACCGGAGCATCTCGGTACTAACCCTTTGATACCCAGCGTTGCCCAGGAGCAACAACTCGATAATGGTTTCTTTGCTCCCGGTTCACGTGCGCCTCAATAAATATAGCGTCCTCTGTCGCAAGGGCGAGGATACTTGCGCTTAGCAGTGAAGGATCGAAAATCATCTTTAAAAATGTCCCTCATCCTTCAAGCCGACAGTGGCTGTGAGGTAGGATGGCGTGAGCCACTAGCCTTAAAACTGCAAAAAAAAAAAAAAAAAACAAGCGCCAAAATTCCAAATCCGGTTACAGGTTTCTCTACTGTGCTAAATTCTAAATTCCCCTGTCGCTTTGTCATGTCGTAACTGCTTTCAGTCGTTCGACGTAAAGTAACGCTATGGTGGGCTAGAAGGGGAGGTGTTACAATCGCTGGCTTCGCCCAGCGGTAAAAAATGGCGGCTGTTCAGCACGCAGCGTTAGCACCGATATGGCCTCAGCAGCGCCACAACGGCAGTCCGCAGCACTGTGAACACTAACGATGTTGGAAATGTCTCCACCGTTGTTCGCATTCGAGAAGCGCCACATAATGAATCTTTCCTCGAAATGCAGCTCGCTTACTGCCAGCCTTGTTTCTAAGCATTTGACGGCGCCAAGAATAGCCCGCTCCCTTGTTCGGAATTGTCCGAGTTCTTTCGGGACACCAAACAACGTCGCCTTTCTGCTTGCAGAACTCGATTATACATACCCATGTCTTGCAGCCTGGGACGAAACAGGGTTTTTGTCGCTGCTTGTTAGCCGTAACGAAATTGGGCACGGCACATTGAGCTCGACGCAATGAAGACAGGCTGCAGTGTAGCTATGGTGGGCTTGGGAAGCCCCTCGATACTTCTTTCACCTTCTGTTTCCTGGAGCGCAGGGTGGCGCTGCTATCCACTTAGCGGTGGCTCTCCGTCCCGCTACAACCGACCACAGCTCCGCATGCTGAATCACTGAGTCACGTTCGCAAGCGCGATCGTCACACCTCCCCCTTCTAGCCCGCCATAGTAGTGCTGCAAATGCCCACTGTTGCTCACGAGCGACGTTTCAAAAACATGTTAATTAAAAAAGGTAATATTTTCTTAATCCAGATTCTTGTTATACTTTGCCTTCTAAAACCACATGAAGGTTTGCAGATCTCCATTCTAACAAGTAAAGTGTTGGGCATCAAAGGAGCGTTCTTCAGGGCTCAAGAAACATATAAGAGAGTGGATGATTGGCTTGTTCCTTGCACTACGAACGTATACGCTAAAATGGAGACCGGTTGCCAAACGCTCACCGCATCTGAACAGCATTAGGGACTTGTAGCAAACCGTCACCGTGTTCTGCGTACAGCACTATACCGGAGCTAAAAAAAAGTCCCCAATATCAGCTCTTTTTGTTTGCGTAGTCTGTATTTTCATTCTCTCCCAGATTCCGGCTTCGATGTACGCGCAAAAATTTGTATTCAGATTTTGGGTGTATTGCGGGACGTTTTGTGCCTCGCGACATTTGACCATTTTATTTATCAAATTGATTCAACTCAAGCGCATATTGAAGAATGTATACATGACATGTATTGTTGTTCTACAGGGTGTTTCTAAGCGGTATTATGAAGTAAACTTTTTTTTTAATAAATAAGGTAATGAATGGAATTCATCGAAACTTTTCAGATAGATGTCGTTAGGTGGTGCATTTATCGCGCTAAAACTTTAAAAGTGTAGGTTTCAGGGAAAAAATCTGGGCCTGAAGAATTCTGTTTTCTTTTTTTTTTTTTTTTTTATGCACAAGGATGAAAATGACAAAAAGCGTCCGATTGATGCTGCTGCTTACATATGATACCCCACGCGCCCGAATCTGCTGGATCTGCTTTTGAGTATTCATCTCGAAGCTTTCACGTTTTTGCTGTGAGTAGCAGCTTGCAAACAAACAGGTTTTTCCTTTCTCTTTTCTGTCCATAAAAAAGGTAATTTTTAAGCCTATGTTTTTTGTTTTGTTTTTCTTTTGAAGCTTACACTTATAAAATTCGAGTATGATAAATGCAGCGCCTAAAAACAGCTTGTTTCGTTGCACTCAGTTGGTTCGTTTATTTATGTGAAATTGTTTTACACCCGAATAGAGCACGGAAACGCCCTGTAGACGCAGAGCAGTCCGGTCGCATGAGTGCGGATACGGACGAAATTGGTAAGGAATGCATGCATTCAGCCAACGCGTGCTTTCTCGCTTTTATCCCATTTTCTATCGCGCACTACTCGATGCCCCGCTCCAGAAGGATGTCGCCTAGAAGATTAAACAAACATTTTCGGCACACCATCCGCTCATCTCTCCACGGAAGACCTTTTTTTTCTCACCCCGCGCAGACTCACGGGTCCCATCGAAACGACTCGTGGAAGGAAGGGAGTGTACTCGGTGTTATGAGAAGAGATGCGTCGCAGCTCCACTTTAGCGGAGTGCCCACCGAGCGTCTCCTTCCACGGCCCAGTACGAGCGGAACCTTGGAGGAACCCTGCGGCTGCTGCTTGCGGCTGACCATCGGCGCCTATTTCCAACTTTCCTTCGACGCTGCCTCCCCCGAGGGACGCGGAGAGGCCGTTGGAGGCAGCTTTTACCACTGAGCCGTTCCCCGGCCGTCTTTTCCGTAATAACGCCTAAGGGGCGAGCGAAGCATCCTGCGGTGCCGTGTAGGATGTTGTTGTTGTGGCTAGCGTCAAAAGAAAGAAGAAGAAAAAAAAGCCAGCCAGTTGCGGTTGAAATGGGTGGGAGAAAAAGATAAAGAAAGTGGAAAGGAGAGAGCGATGGAAAGGCGTAGAAAAGAAATAAGAGAAAGGAGAGATGGGAAGGGGAGGTTTGTCGTGGCTATTATCTTTTCGTGCACGTTCCGAGGGTCCCCGTTGGGTGAAGACTTCTCGGGTGTTAGTAGGCGAACTAACAGCTTCCTTGATCAATGATGGGCGCCCCAAAAATGGAAATGGCGGATGCGTGCTCGGAGGTTCGTCTTCTTGCGCTACGCGACTGCAGTGCGGTTCCCGAGACTTAGGCCAGTGTATAACTAAATATTATAAACAAATGTGTTTGCTAAAGCAATACTATACCACGAGAAACTGACGTAGAGGAGAACACTAGACGGGACGTCAGAACGCCGAACTGGGATGATTTGTGGGTAGACGCAAAGCTAGAGCTGCCTTTGTCTCTATCTCACACTCTGAACGCGTTCGATTGCCAAACGCCGGCGTTCAGCGTTCCGCGTTTAACGCGTTCCAAGTGTGAGTAGAGAAAAAGTCAGATCTCGACGTCCACATCGAGCTCGGCGTTCTGATGCCCCGCGCGCTTTCGTATCCTCCTCTCCCTCCCTTTCTCGGCGCAAAGTCACCGGCAAGGTGAGAATGACCGGGCGTTTCTTTCGAAAACGCAGCCTCCAGCACGCGCTCGCTGCCTTTGGCCATAGCCCCCTATGGGAAGCGAGCATGCCGGCCGCGTCGCGGCGGTCGCCTATTGTTTGCCGCATGAATTGTTGTGGCTTTCTTAGAGCGAAATAGCTACCTTGGAAATTACAGCGCTAACCCGCTACAACGCACAACCAACGCAGCGACTGGCAGAAGTTCCCCGATGCAACGGACCCGTTTGCCGCTAGGGGCGCCCTGGTCGGGGCTTGAATTAGATCCGCACCTTTTCTATGCCGGCCGCGCCGCGGCGGTCGCCTATTGTTTGCCGCATCATTGTTGTGGCTTTCTTAGTGCGGAATAGCTACCTTGGAAATTACAGCGCTAACCCGCTACAAGCGCACAACCAACGCAGCGACTGGCAGAAGTTCCCCGATGGAACGGACCCGTTTGCCGCTAGGGGCGCCCTGGTCGGGGCCTGAATTAGATGTGCACGGTTCCTATATACCGACAAAGCCTGGCAGATCGCCACGAGAAGCGGCCGCCGAAATGGAAAAGGTGGAGCGGCAGGCAACGGATGAGAGGAGAGCCACGTGACTGGCGCCCCTGCGGCGAGACGCCGAAACACACTTCTCCCGAGCGAACAAGTGTGTTTCGGGTCCTCGCTGCTGCAAAAGCTGCGCGCTGACGTCCAGGTTCCCCGAGAAATGGCTCTTTGATGCTCTGTGCTGCCAGATCCTCTCGCTTCAAATCTGCGACCTGGCATTTTATGGCTCCGTCGTTGAACTGCCAGGCTTTGTGAGTATAGAGGAGGCTAAACTTTGGCAATGCTTTGGCCCCGCGCGCGCGCGCGCTACGTCCACGTAACGCCAAAGCGTCTAGGAAGTTGGGAAGCTCGCGCCTAAGACGGGACAGCTGAAGTTCCTCCCTGCCGTTCTTACCTTGTAACTTGCAAGTGACTATGCGCCGAGAAACGGAGGGTGAGAAGGACACGAGAGAGCGCAGGAATGTCAGAACGCCGAACCAAATACTTTACTAGGGGAATACATTCCACTCCTCTCAAATACAATGGCCTCGGCGCGGACCGGTTCTCAGGGCTTGGCGAGAGCCATCTATCGTCGGGGAGGTCTCGGCGGTAAATGATAATGATGACGATGGTTGTTCTACATACCAAATTCATTGTTGTGGAAATGCTCGAGACACGTGCCGCGCGCCACTTCTATACTTCGTCTCACCTTAGCATGGCCTAACCGCAAATTCTGTGCTATAGACCTTTCTAATGTTTACAAAATCACAGTCCAGCGTGCGATCTTCACAGCCCAGCACGTGCGTGTTCGTCGCTTCGGAAAGCGAGCAAAGCACGCGCCATACGCACGAACGCTCAAAATGGCACCGGCCACAAGCTCGTTTTTGGAAAGGTCTATAGACCTTTTCTTTAACGGCGGCGCCATCTTGAGAATTGCGGCGCCGACGACGCTGTCTAGCGGTTTAGAAAAAGAAATACCGGCTAGTTCTGGCAGCACAGCTATCTGGGTAGGCAACGGTGTGGGTATGGGGGGAACTTGGCTAGACTTGGCTATGGAGGGCTGCAATAACTTGGTTGAAGCTTGTCCGGTTGAATCTAGCTGGCTACTCACAGGCCATCACCTTGCCTCCTCGAGAGAACGACGACGAAGACGGAGGGGTGCTTTGATTGAGTTTCCACAGCGAAGTATATATGACCAGTTTAATGTAGCTAGGCAGGTAAGCTCTCGGCCTTTGATAGCTCCATCTTGAGTGGTGGCATGTAGACTTTTTCGTACCTTTCACATACCATGGGGCTTGCAGTGATAACCTAATTGAACCACCTGCACCGGGAATTAAAATCGGTCCTCTTGTCGTAGACAAAGTGGTCGTGAGCTTAAACGTGACGTTGAGTCTGATACGAATCTCTCGCGATTCAAGCTCGCAATCGACTGACTTCATAAATAAGGATTCTTGGGGAAAATGCGAAGCTCGATAACATTGCAGCCACACTCGCACTGCAGCTTCTTGTGCTCATGGCACACTTTCTGCTATTGTTCTTATGCTTTTTAAAATTATTTATCCATCCGACGACCACGCAGTGGTAGCCAGACAACCGTAGATTTTCGGAAAGCACGGTAAAAAGGAGCGCTCGGAACTACCTCATGCACGACGTCCGTTTTTAAGCCTTTTCGCCCATACCCTTGGCGGTTGCCTACCCTGTGTCAGCGGGCAATCCAAAAATGCACCAGGTCGAGGGTACGTCAGTTACTGGCTGGTTTGAGGTTATGCGAAAAAGGTCTATAGACCTTTCCAAAAAAGGACACTTGGCAGGTTCCATTTTCAGTGTTCGTGCGTATGGCGCGTGATTTGCTCGCTTTCCGAAGCGACGAACGTGCGCGTTCTGGACTGTGATTTAACACGTGTGGACTGTGATTTTTGTAAACAGTGGAAACGTCTATAGACCTTCCAAAAACGAGCTTGTGGCCGGTGCCATTGTGAGCGTTCGTGCGTATGGCGCGTGCTTTGCTCGCTTTCCGAAGCGACGAACGCGCACGTGCTGGGCTGTGAAGATCGCACGCTGGACTGTGATTTTGTAAACAATGGAAAGGTCTATAGCGCGAGCGGCTAGCCTTGACTGCCTTGTCTGAAGCACTCGCTGCGCGAGCACTCGTGTAGCCGCCGAGGCTTCATTCGAAGCAACTAGCTCGTGCTTTTAGCACGCGCGGCTAACAATAGTCCATATGAAGGTGAGACAAAGTATAGTTACTATTAGCGGCGAGAAGATTTGGTGGCGCCCTCCTGTGGTTCCCCCTTATAACGTCATTACCTTGCAAACAACAAGTTCGATGGTGTTTGTTATTAGCATGGTGGAAGCTTGAAATCATTGCGCTCTCAAAGGAACACTGCCAACACCGTCAAAATTAAAGTTCTTTCATTTCTCTTATTTCCGTCGATGATAAATCCCCTTTCCGACGTCATAGTCAGCGTTCGGCCAATCGTGGAAGGCCGACCACAGCGACGCTTTCGGTCGCGCACGGGGCTAATACTTCGTTTCTCCTTATGTTGTACCGCAGCGAAGGCTAGAAGTGCGAGCTCATAGCGTTGGCAGCTGCTCTTAAGTAATGAGAGCTTGTGCCGCCGGGATGTGCCCCAGAGCAAGGAGCTCGCGCTTGTAGCCTTTCCTGCGGTACATCATAAGGTGAAACAGAGTATAGTACACTGTAGTATAGTGATCGCGGCACGTGCATCGACGCTGTGCCGCCATGATCTTCCCAAGCGTTGCACGTTGCGCGTGCCTCGTGCATCAACGCACCTTGCGCTACTTTTGAAACATGAAGGGGCTTTAAGGCTGGTTCACACATCTGCGTTGGTTGCGTTCCCTTGCAACCGAAACGACCGTAACGACAAAGTCACCAGGACAAGTGTTCGCCGTACACAGCATGGCAAGCGATGCAAGAGGTAGCTTCGCGAAGCGATCCATGAGCCGCGGTTTTTATGGTGTTTTGGTCGTTACGGTCGTTTCGGTTGCATGCGAACGCAACCGTTGCAAATGTGTGAACCAGCCTTTAGGTGGAATCGGAGACGACACCGCTACAGTGTACTATAGACCTTTTTCGCATAACCTCAAACCAGCCAGTAACTGACGTACCCTCGACCTGGTGCATTTTTGGATTGCCCGCTGACACAGGGTATGCAACCGCCAAGGGTATGGGCGAAAAGGCTTAAAAACGGACGTCGTGCATGAGTTAGTTCCGAGTGCTCCTTTTTACCGTGATGCGATTTCCGAAAATCTACGGTTGTCTGGCTACCACTGCGTGGTCGTCGGATGGATAAATAATTTTAAGAAAGCATAAGAGCAATAGCAGAAAGTGTGCCATGAGCACAAGAAGCTGCAGCGCGAGTGTGGCTGCAATGTTATCGAGCTTCGCATTTTCCCCAAAAATCCTTATTTATGAAGCCAGTCGATTGCGAGCTTGAATTGCGAGAGATTCGTATCCCACTCAACGCCACGTTTAAGCTCACGACCACTCCGTTTACGACAAGAGGACCGATTTTAATTCCCGGTGCAGGTGGTCCAATTAGGTTATCACTGCAAGCCCCATGGTATGTGAAATTTATAAAAAAAAGTCTACATGCCACCACTCAAGATGGAGCCATCAAATGCCGAGAGCTTACCTGCATAGACTACATTAAACGGCTAATATATTCTTTCGTTGTGGAAACTCAATCAAAACACCCCACCGTCTTCGTCGTCGTTCTCTCGAGGAGGCAAGGTGATGGCCTGTGAGTAGCCAGCTGGATTCAACCAGACAAGCTCCAACCAAGTTATTGCAGCCCACCATAGCCAAGTCTAGCCAAGTTCCCCCCATACCCACACCGTTGCCTACCAAGATAGATGTGCTGCCAGAACTAGCCGGTATTTCTTTTTCAAAGCCGCTAGACGGCGTCGTCGGCGCCGCAATTCTCAAGATGGCGGCGCCGTTAAAGAAAAGGTCTATAAAAAAAAAAAAAAAGTCGGATGCAACCTAAGAACAATCTTTTAGCTCCACCCACAAGCGCATTGCGCCCATCTGAAGTGCCTCCGCCGTCAAGAAAGTAGTTCGCTAGCTACGTTGCTTTTTTTTCCTCCAGTAAACGTGTCTTAAAGGGGCTATGCAACAATTTTTTTACTTTGCGCAAATACCGCTTAGAACGGATCCCTGACGTTAATGACCTATGAAACACGCCTTCGTTTTTCACCCGACGCATTAGAAGTCCCAGAAAAAAATTAAAAAACAACGAGCAGCGTTCACGCCCTCAACTCGCAGCCAGAACAAGCGGCCACGTGATCTGGAGCCGATTATATGCCGCCAATGTTGATCATAGCCACGCGCTGGGGTTGGCAAAGCACAGGACACGCGCTGAGTTCCAGACATTGTTATGGCTCGGCTATTGTCGTCGTTGCAGCGATTGGACACGGGCCACTACTCGAATGCTTCTCGAGCTATCAATTATCACGAGCCTAAATCGAGTGCCCACGCAATGCTCGGGTCCAATCTATGAACCGCATTCAAATATCGTCATACGGGTGTACTGCGATCCCCGCGTTACGTCATCGAATTTTGCAAGGGAGAGATTGAATGAAAATGATCGCTTTTGTCCTTGAAATTACACCGCAACAAAGGAGTTTCTTGGCCAGTGGCATTGCATGCGAGTATCCTTGAGTCCCACTAGTGCCAGTAAGCTCGTGTAAAGTGAAAAACATTCCAATTGAATATCGTTGCACAGCTCCTTTAACTACTACAATATTTATTTAATTCATTCAGGACGTTTAAATAAGTTAGAATACGTTTTTGTCAACGAAATAGCTGTTTAGTAAAGAAAGAAAGTCATGTCCAATGTACCGTCTTCCCAATTCATTTTCTGTCCAAGATACTGTCTAACATACCGTCTTCCAGCGCCTTCGATTGAGGGAAAGCGGCGAAAACGAAACCAACCTTTCTCTCGCCAAAATTATAAATAACAAAGCACTTATAGTTCCTGCAAATAATAAATATTTAGTATTTTACTTAGTTTTGTGGGCTTTGCGCACGAAATGTGTGCCTTTATTTTGTTGGATTAATAGAAAACAAGAATAATTATACTTTTCGGGTTTTGACAAATCGGCACCCTCCCAAGTCATCGACACCACCACCGCGCCCCGCCAGAGTGCCTTCATACAAACGCGCGCTTTTGCTTGAGTGGTGACATCTCAGCCATTTTTACGCCCAATCGTTTTTTTATGCATTTTGAAGTACGCGCAATCCGGTGTCAATCAGCTCGAGCGCGTAGCTTTGGCTAATGCATAGATGCCATTTTAGCGCCCAGGTCACGCAACGAGTGCGCGAGAGCGTCACGCGCTGAACATTCAGTGCAACAATGAATGTCTTCACCCTGAGACAGACAGACATGTAGGCACCCTACGCCCCGCTCTCTTTGTCTTCCGTCATGGATCCCACTGAGGTGCACGGCAATCTCAGCTCACCCGCGGAAACCACAGCGAATTGAAGCAGCGGTGCCGGTACTATGTTGAGTAGCAACGTGGGGCAGAGACGACAGAAATCCAACGAAGCAGACGACGTCCGGCGTAGCTTCTCACCTCTCAGCAGTGCTAAGCCTCGCGCCCGCTTCGAAATTTTCGTTGGCGATAGCGTC
The DNA here is from genome assembly GCA_013358835.2 of Ixodes persulcatus. Lineage (NCBI taxonomy): Eukaryota > Metazoa > Arthropoda > Arachnida > Ixodida > Ixodidae > Ixodes > Ixodes persulcatus. The sequence continues at coordinate 3,643,611 of JABSTQ010009654.1, read as the reverse complement.
GCTGGATTCTCACGTTGTCGCGCAAAAACTGCTGCAAACGCAAGCCGATACCATTAAGATTTCGTGGCGTAACCTCGGGCACGTAAAACACGGTGCAAAAAAGCAGAATAATTGTCACGAGAAACTAGCGTCGCGTTGCTAAGGCCAGCAGCCATGTTGAGCTTTTTTTTTTTTAAAAGGATCGCGATTGGTCCACGGAATCGTGACGTCATGAAAACGATTGGCTGGCGTTTCTCGGCGTAGGAATACAGTTTCCTCTGAGAGGCATTTCCGGTTTTTTCTTAGCTTGCAATCAACTATACTTGGGTAGTGTTGGGACCGGAGCGACTCGGCAACGGGAGCTCGTGAGCGCGCGTGTATTGACAGTTCGTGGAGGCGCTGTAGTCGAGTTATCCAAAAAAAATCGCGCAGCCCGCCTTTTTTTTTTTTATTTTGAGCGGTGCACGTGTCGGTACCACGATTTTATGCACTCCGTTTCACCTTATGTTGTACCGAAGCGAAGGCTAGAAGCGTGAGCTCATAGCGTTGGCAGCTGCCCTTGGTGCACGAGAGCTCGTGCCGCCGAGCTCGCGCTTGCAGCCTTTCCTGCGGTACGACACGAGGTGAAACAGAGTGGTATAATTCCGTGTGTTTTTCACTTCGAGCACGGCGCGTGTCGGGACCACAATTTCATAGTTCCATGTGTTCCATCGTAATATGCTTTGAATCTTGTGTTCTGATGTTGCGGATAGTGAACGCGTAAGGGTAGTGCCGAAATGCCGTCGGTGAAACAAGCGACAGAACTCTTGCTCTGCACCTGGTTGCAAAACGGGCCTCATCAAAGTGAAAGGATGTCGCAGATATGTGGACGGCATCCACATATCTGCGACATCTTTTTTTGTAAAATATGTAAAGTTCTGTAAAGAATAAAACAAAAACACCCTGTATGTCTGCGTGAACCAGATATGCTCCCTGTGGAACCATGGGTCTTTCCCTTCGAATACCCAGCTCAGGCGAGACTTACCTGGTTGTCAGAAAGCAGCTGTCGGTTAAATGTATTGTTATGAGCGTCTGGGTTTCAGATGGTTTGCCCTCAAGAGGATAATGCGCTGCATATTGTAACCATGTATGCGCTGCACATTGTAACCATTATTTTAATGCCGTGCTGTAAACTATTACAACTTTTTCCTTGCCTGATCTACAAATGCTCATGTTTTCTGCTCAAAATGATGAGAAATAGTTGCTTGTTTTCTTTGAATGTTATAAAGCATTACTTGTTCAGCCCACGTTGTCTCAGTTTTTGGACTTAAGTTCAATGTTAAAACGCGTGATAATAAAAGCTATTTCTTACAAGTGAACGTCGGGTGGTCCTCGGATGGTTGTGGCAGTCATGAAGAAATTAAAGATTCTCACCCCTTTGCGACCGTCGCTTGGGTGGTTGGTCGCATAAATGAACACAAGAATGAGTGACAAGTGAAGCGAGCTGATTAAGGTCAAGAAAAAAAAAGACGGGCAGAAAAGAAGACAGAGAAGTTAACCTGGGGTATTAAAAACATACTAAAACAACCTCGGACTTTAGTATGTGCCGTTTCGTTCCATTATAAAATAAGATCAGAAAAAACAAAACTGCTTCCGAGTTTTAGATATCCCTTTCAAATATCTAATGTTCGGCCTTTGCGACCAAGGAAATGGGCATTTCATTTAAAATGCTCACGATCCGACAAACCGAGAGTCGCAGCTAATTCTACGCTGAAACAACTTGCAATCCGCTTCTTTAAAGTCGCAATTGTTTTTATGTAAAGGAAGGGTAATGTAGCTGGTACCGTCCAATACATCGAAGCATCATGTTGCTAACGATCGTGCCGTAGCGTAATTGATGCCGCGGTACGACCGCTGGCAGGTCGTAGCTCGATCAGAAATCCTATGTGCACTCCACCAAAGCGGCACCAAAGATTCATATTTTCGCGCGTGCAGCCGCGCATGCGCACACCTTCTGGATAACGCGCCGGTGCCGACACCTGTCGCGATCAATACCACGCGCTTCAGGCGAGCCCCTCCGGTCCCAACACTACCCAAGTATTCTAGTACACTGTAGTAGCACTGAGCTAGATTTCCGACGCCATGAATTTCCCATAAGTGGCGCGCGGCACGTGCCTCGAGCATTTTTACAACAATGAATGGCGCCACTTTTCCCAGGATAGAGGGGCTTTAGTCTTCCTTATTTGTGGGCGCCATCTTCTGCGACGGCAATGTAATTCCGATTTTCTCGAAGCCTGTTGGAGTGTGAGACGCGGCAGACGGAGCGTGCGGAAAACGGAACAATTGAAACGCGGCAGCGCCGAGCAGAACCCTGGCGCCAGCTCGCGGAAAACAGAGAACCAAACGATCGAACTATACCTCGACTCGTTGCGCTGAAGTGATCACGTCTAACGCAGCGTCTGTTTTTTTTAACACATATCGAAATATATGGCTGGCACCTCACTCTTTCCGTTCCCGTAAAGTAGGGACGGAAGTTGACATCCCCGACCGCCAGCCGGAAGTTGACTCAGTGCTCGTCTCGTCACTGAGTGCCAGCCGAGCGTCTTCCTCGAGTGCATCCGTGTTTATTCCCGGCGGGGTTAAAACATCACGTGTTCGGGCATATAAACAGTGGTGCTCTATGTCCGAAAAATATTCTTGCGCTCTTTCTCTCTATACAAAGAAAGAGCGCAAAAAAGGGCGACAGAAAATCAGAAGGGGAAAAAAAGGCAGACGCTAGTTTTGACCAGACTCGTACGGTTCTCATTCGAAGTAATCAGAGTACTTTTAATAGATTACTTTCGGAGTAACTTTAATTAAGTACTTTCGGAGTAATTTTGTGATCAATCGGTGTAATCTATTATGTAGTAATCAGAAGAGTAACCTAAATAATTTCGAAACTAATAAAATTACTCGTAACCATTATGATTTTCCCCTTCACTTTCTAATACGGCATCCTTTGTTTCCACGACATTCCTTCCAATGAATCCTCGATTGAAGTTTGTGACATGGGGGACGGTCTGCCAAAAGTGGTAAATTGAGAAGATGAGTAGTTTGCAATTCGGCAATTCGAATCAAATAATGAACAGTACGAAATGCCCGTTTTCGAGCCGGCACAAGATATGCCGTTCCGAAATTCATCGAGTAATCGGAAAAAGTAACGTTTACTTTTTCAGGTAACGGTCAATTACCTTTTTCTTTCAAGTAATCGAGTAACTTAATTGAATACTTTTTAAACGAGAGTCTGCGAGGGAAACGTCACGCGTGATGTTTTCCCCCCGCCGCGAATGATGAATGAGATGAGCGCTGTTTGAGCAGCTTTCGGCTGGCAGTCGGCTTATCAGCTTCCGTCTCTGGTGGGCACGTAAGTAAAAAAAAAATGTTTACCTATTTATTTTATTTTTGTTTGAAAATAAATCGTTCGGGTATGTAACATCACTGCCTATACCGACTTGCGTAAATAGATACCTGACAGATAAAAGTGCAAAGTATTACGGGTATTTATTTTACGTTTTTAACATAAGATGTGTTTTATGGCTGGCTCCTAACCCTTTCTGATACCCGGGAAGATAAGGGTTAGAAGGGGGACCTACACTGCTTCAAGATTCTTTAAAATTGCCTATAAATACAATTATTAAAGGGGTTGTATTTATAGGGCATAAAGGGGACACATATTTTTTTTTTTAAATACTTTTTCAACGAAAAAACAATTCGCGCAATATTCATACGTCGTTAGACGCAATTTAGGTGGAGGCTATTGGGGAGGAGATCGAACAGTCACGCCTCTAGCGGAGCGCTTCAGCTGTGGGGACAACAAACCGTATTTTCTTGTTTGTTTTTGATCCGAGAAATCTAAGATGACGATTCGAAGGCCACTCCTCGTGCGACCAAAGCACTGGTCAGAGCGAAGCGCTCGTGCCCAGACCGTGCTCGGCCAGGTTCAATTTCTTTGTTATGCTGTGTTGGTAAACACCGGGCTGTGGGGACAACAAGCTCGATAAAGCGCCCCCTATAGTTCGATCTCCTGCCCAATAACAGCCCGCTCAAAGCCCCAACCACAGACCTGTGGCCCCGCCTATTGCTACTGGACTGGCTTGGCTGCTCGTCCGAACAGGCTAACAAGCGTAGTGTCTTCGTATCGCGTCATACGGTGTTTCTAGTCTGGAAGTTCTAACACCGTCTGCTAGTCGTGCGAGCAGACGAGCGGCAGCCAACGTTATTAGATTAGCTGAGTTATGGAACTGTTCGTAGACGCTGCTTGCTCACTGAGCAGTACCCCCCTCATTCACCACGACTTGCCTCCCGACGTTCGACGCGCCGGACGTCTGCTATGGTAACAGCAGTGTATTCTATGGAATACGTACGTTTCGAAGCACAGCTTCTAGATGGCGTCCCAACATACTCTATATCAGAGCCGTTTATTGAGAGAGTTTGGCCATACATTGGTTTGAATAGGCGAGCATCTCGGGGCCAACCACAGGCCGCGAAACAGCCCCTAGCGGTGGTCGTGTGCTCTAAATTTGTGACACGACTATACTTCATTTCACCTTATGTGCGAGCGAAGGCAAAACTGGAAGCGCGTGCACGGAAGCTTCGTGCGTTCAGGCTTTGCTCGAGCGCGCGAGCTGGGGAGAAAAATGCAAAAAGCGCTGGTCTCGCGCTTCTAGCTTTGGCTTCGCTGGCAGATAAAGTGAAACGAAGTATAATTTGAGCCGTGCCGAGCGGAACTCCGCGTCTCAAGACGCTCGCGCACCCCACCCTTTGCACTGCTTTCTTTCAGCCAGTCTCAGGACGCTGTTCTAGCAGTGCAGACAAAGGCATGGGCACGAGCGCGAGGCTTTGGAAAGTGCCTCCTATGCACGAGGTCTCGTACAAACAAAAGCGTTTCGCTGAGCTAGGCTCACGCGCCTGTTCCTTTGTCTTCACTGCAGACATTTGTGAGATGGAGTAGAGGTCTCCTGATTGGTCGACGCTGTGTCACAAATTTAGTTTACGCTCTAAGCGTGGGGGGAATATTCGGCGCTGGCGGCGGCCTTTGCTCCGCCTATTGTCCAAACTCTCCTAATATACGGCTCTGCTCTATTCACCACATTTGGTGGGAGTTGATATCACGAGGGCGCCACAGTATTTGGTGCCCCAGTAGACTTCCGGTAGTGTATTTATTTATTCTTCAGGAACGCACAGCGATCGGATAAGAAGAGTTTCCTTCAGAGAAGCACTGCAAAGGCTGGGGCGCGCGTGCGTCTTGAGACGCAGCTTGAGTCCCGCTCAGCTCGTGCGCTGGCTTTGGCAGTGCCTTCTTTCACCCAGTCTCAGCTGAGACGCTGCTTCTAGCAAGCCGGCCTGTACGTTTGTAAGAACATTAGTACATTGCACAAAGTAGTGCAAATAACAAAAGGAGGCGAGACAAATGGAAAAGAAGAGGAAAACCGGAAGCGCGCAGGGGTCCGCCGAAAGGGGGTGGTAGTGAGCTTGTTTGCAAACAAGCATCGGTGAATATGCCTCTAAGACAGACGCTCTGCTATATGGAAAACAGTTATGAAATGAAAATCTAGATGGCGCTTCAAACGACGGGAGGCGCGCCGGAGTGATGGGGTGTACCTTTGGCGGGAGTTCCACAACTGAGGTAATTTCGTGACGTTGGCGGCAGCCTCCGGGATCGTCTGCTATTTTGACCGCCGTCTATCGTCGCCTGGGATGCTGTGAGACGTGGACACGAAAGCTACGCGTCGGCGTCCGCGTCCGCCTCCGTCCGTCTGATATAGGCCCGCAGCTCTCAAGTTTTGAGCAGCGCTCCAGGCGAGCAAAATAGAATATTTGGCTCGCGTTTCGAACATGCATCAATACGCTTCCCCACTAGAGTTTTTTCTACCCCGTTTCATTCTATAGGAAGTATTCACTGGCGGCCATAGCTGTGTGCGTGACTGCTGAGCGCGTGCTGATGGCGAGCTTCCACAGTTATTTTGTAGCGTGCATTCCGCACCCTCAAGATTGCCGGTCTTAGCAACCTATTAATGTGGGCTCGTTCTGAGCATGCGCTCTAGACAGCACCCACAAATATGGCGCCCAGTGAATACTCCTTACAGGGAGTATTCACTGGCGGCCATAGCTGTGTGCTCGGCTGCGGAGCGCGTGCTGAACGCGAGCTTCCGCAGTTCTTTCGCCACGTGCATTCCGCACCACCAAGATTGCCGGTCTTGGCAGCCTATTAATGCGAGCTCGTTCTGAGCATGCGCTCTAAACAGTGACCTCAAATATGGCGGCCAGTGAATACCTCCTATACTTCGTCTCACCTTAGTATGGACTATTGTTAGCCGCGCGTGCTAAAAGCGCGAGCTAGTCGCTTTGAATGAAGCTGCGGCGGCTGCACGAGCGCTCGTGCAGCAAGTGCTCTATACTTCGTTTCACTTTACCTGCGAGCGAAGCCAAAGCTAGAAGCGCGAGACCAGCGCTTTTTGCATTTCTCCCAGCTCGCGCGCTCGAGCAAAGCCTGAACTCACGGAGCTTCCGTGCTCGCGCTTCCAGTTTGCCTTCGCTCGCACATAAGGTGAAACGAAGTATAGTCAAGGCAGTCAAGGCTGGCCGCTCGCGCTAGCACTAGTGTGCCTCAATGCCTTTCTGTTTAGGGTGATGCCATCGTTTGTAGTACCCGATGCCGACAGCACGCGCTCACAGGGAAAATACAAAGAAATCGCAGGAAACAAAATGTCGCCGTAGCACAGTCAGCGCCACGAGCGCGTGCAGGGACACGCTCTTTCACGCGCTTCAGAACAAAAAATAAAAAAGCGTTCGAAACAAAATGGCCAGATGTCATCACCCCAAGCAAAGCGCACATGAAGGCACCCTAGCTATACTTCGTTTCACCTAATCTGCGAGCGAAGCCAAAGCTAGAAGCGCGAGACCAGCGCCTTTTGCATTTCTCTCCAGCTCGCGCGCTCGAGCAAAGCCTGAACGCACGGAGCTTCCGTGCTCGCGCTTCCAGTTTTGCCTTCGCTCGCACATAAGGTGAAACGAAGTATAGCACAGCCTTCGCGGTTAGTCCATGCTAGAGTGCCTCAATGTCCTGCTGTTTAGGGTGATGCCATCGTTTGTAGTACCTGATGCCGACAGCACGCGCTCACGGGGAAAATACAAAGAAATCGCAGGAAACAAAATGTCGCCGTAGCACAGTCAGTGCCACGAGCGCGTGCAGGGACACGCTCTTTCACGCGCTTCAGAACAAAAAATAGAAATAACCGTTCGAAACAAAATGGCGAGATGTCATCACCCCAAGCAAAGCGCACATGAAGGGACCCTAGTCCATGCTAGGTTGAGATGAAGTAAAGTGCCAGCGTAACAGAGGCTACAAGAGCGAGCTGCGAGCTTTCAGTGTCCCTGCCAAGCACGCGGGCTCGTGCAGTGCGAGCATCGTTCAGGAGGACGCGCTTTTGCAAGTAGCTATGGCTTCGCTGTCACGTAAAGTGAAATATACGTGCTCGCGGAAGCTGTGAAGGAAAGGAAAGATGAAAGGAATGTTTAATGGGACGCTGCGGCCGCAAGCTGCATAATTATGTTCTTTTCTTTTACTTTTTTTAGACGTTTTATTACCGCACATCTACAGATGCTGACAGCTGCTTGTATTCGAACGTGGCACGTGCAAAGTCGACCGTTACAGCGCCACGCGAATGATGCAGCCAGCATAAACTGGTCGCGTCTTGCGTAAATCTTCCGTACGCGCTCGCGCCCCCTGCCCCAGAGCAACGGATCTATTCATCTCCCGTCGAAAAACGTCTGCAACGCTCGGAAGACGCGACCATGGATGCAGCGTTCTAGCGTCCCATCATGGACGAGCCACGGTCAAATACATACGTCTCTCAGCGTCTGTTGATGTGCCATAGGATGTGGTTAATAAGCGACCGAGAAAACTAAAAAAGTTAACAAATAAATATGTAGTCTTTTTTAGCTTTGCTGTTCTTGTTAGTTTTTTTTTTTTTTTTTTTTACATGGCATTCGCAAGCAAGGTGGGCGGTCTTCATGACGCACAATTAAAACGCGACGTAAAAATATTCGCTTTGGTAGGCAAGGTGCACTAGAAAGCTTGAAAGCTTGCCTTTCGAGGAGCAATGACGGGAACATACCTAGAAAAACTTGATGCGAGCCGAACGTCCAACTGCCTCCAACCAAATGGCTCGTAAATTCATACCTGTGAAGGTATCTTCTCGGTATTGAAACTATGGTCGCAATCACAAAGGTTGCACAGTTCACGAAGCAGCGGGGCCGCTTTTACTGGAAGCAACATTTTTATTCAGCATCAACACACGCAAAGAAAGTGATCAAGCTAGATCGATGAAAAACCGAGTGGGTCAAATGGATCGAACGCACTTTAAACTGACCGCATAAATCGGTTTCTTAACTTATCGGACTGGGATTTACTACAGAGGCGCTCGAAACTAGTGCAGTCATAATTTGAGAATATGAATACATGAATCATTCGAAGTCAATATAATAAAAAAAAACTGGTTTTGTCCATTGAAAAATTATCCCAAAACCCTTTAGCTCAAAATCATCAGAAAATCGTTGTGGGCTATTCTGGCTTTTACTACGACTGAAAGATTTATGAAATAGAAAGAATATAAAATTGGCTTATCAATTCTTCACTTCATTTGGCCCAAATAAGCGCCACAGTAACACAAAATATTATTTTAGTCATGCAAAGTATAAGAAAAACATAGTTTTTGATTTCTTTTGATTTACTCAGGTGAGCCAATCTTTCCACGATTTTAGCGAAAGCTTTCACCAACTTCCGGCACCTCTGTAGGAATTCCTAGCGCGATACGTTAAGAATTCGATTTATGATAACTCTTCAAACGGCCATCGATCCCTTTGACCCACGCAGTAGTTGATCTGGGACGATAGGCTTTGGCCAGTCCCCCTACGAGAACAAGCATCCGCACAGGGCTTCCGAAGGCGCGTACTTGTGGCGGTTGTTTGTTGCAAACTACGTCGGTTTATGAGATCTTTCTCTAAACATCTCTGTAAACTCAAAACCACTCGCACTCATAAAAATTGACGAGCTCAACGAGCTTCGACGCCGACAACCATGTTTGTTAACATTTCAAACCAAAGCGGGTAGAAGCAATCTCAGAATACACTTGAAAACATTGACTCTATCTTGATTATTTGCTTCTCAAACAAACAAAAAACAAAAAAAGTTAATTAAAATATAATTACGACACGAAGATACAAATTTACAACCATGCAACCTTTCACACGTCAATCACCTCTCCAGCCAATGAGAGATGTAAGCACCTTGTAACCACGGGGCGGTAGCGGGCTGCGACCTCCACGTTCTGCACCTGAATTGCGTCCAACAGCGTAAATATTACGAAAACAAATTTTTTTTCCGTGGAAACTGTTTTTAGTAAAGACCTGTCCCATCTATGTCCTTTCGAAAAACATTTTTGTTTTCCCTTGCAGTCTCCCTTTAAGCCTCACGATAAAACGGCAGTGCAACACGAAGCACTCACTGAAATCTGTTTGTACGCGTATATCTCCGCCACGCTAGCCCAGGCAGCACAGACACGTTGAAAAGACGTCGAAAGAGCGTCGATGACGTCAGGAACCACATGTCGAAAGGACGTCGAAAGTCTCAACGTCAGGTCCCTTCGACGTAATATGGAAAGGCTAATGTCTGGAAAAAAGCGTGGATTTTACGTCGACATAACGTCCCACTTAACGACCTTAGAACGTCGAGTGCACGTCTGAATTGGACGGGAAATCAAGTGAGAACGTTATATCAACGTTGACACAATGTCCCATCTAACGACCATAAAACGTCGAGTATACGTCTAAACTGAACGGGATGTCAATTCAGAACGTCATTGATGCACTGCATCATAATGTCCCATTTAACGGCATAAAATGTCGAGCGCACGTCTGTGATAACGTTACGTCGACGTTGAAATAACGTCCCATTTAACGCCCATAAAACGTCTAGCATACGTCGAGACTGAACGGGATGTCATTTGATAACTGTCTCGACCTGGGTCACCATGGAACAATCAAGTCAACCGGATCTGGCTTCGTTGCTCGAAGGTATGTTCGCGAAAGCATGTATATTCGGGCGGCATAGACCACTTTGCTAAATCCCCCAAGCGCCCTGGCCCGCACTCCAGGAATCATGGGAACGGTGTTCCTTCCCTAGTGATCGGTAATTTCGGCCACTTCCATGCTTACGCAGTTTTGGGTGTAAATCGGAGTTACCCTAAACAAGCATCCAATGGTGTCCAAGGACCTGACATATCACTTTTAAGATTTCTCGTCAATGACAGCGTTTTCGATACCGTGCATGCTATCCACCCTTCAACCTGGCTCAGCTGCAGAAATCTCTTACATTATTATCATTCTTTTACAGCTGCAAATACGCTGATAGTAAGTTAGAAACGCTAAAAATGTTATAAACAGCCCCACTGACTCCGAGCTAAATCCTGATTTTTGTTGTGAATTCTCGGCTTTTAAGCAATTCCTGCTAAAACAACAATCACGGGAATAATAATATTGTAAGAGATTTTTGCAGCTCAGCCAGGTTGAAAGGTGGATTGCATGCACAGTATCAAAAATGCTGACATTGACGAGAAATTTTAAAAGTGATACGACAGCCTATTGGGCTCTATTAAGGCGCTTGTTAAGGGTGATCAAGGTGTTCGCTCAGACATTGTTGGGACGTCTCGCGCTCAACGTTCAAAGAACCTCCCGAAACAAAACGTAGAACTGACGTCGAATAATCTCGATGACGTCAAGGTGTTGCTCAGGACATTGTTGGTACGTCTCGTGCTCCACGTTCAAAGAACTTCCCGGAGAAAACGTAGAACTGACGTCTATTAATGCCAATGACGTCAAGGTGTTGCTCAGACATTGTTGGGACGTCTCGCGCTCAACGTTCGAAGAACCTCCCGAAGAAAACGTAGAAATGACGTCGAATAATGTCGATGACGTCAAGGTGTTGTTCAGGATATTGTTGGAACGTCTCGTGCTCCACGTTCAATGAACTTTCCGGAGAAAACGTAGAACTAACGTCTATTATTGCCAATGACGTCAAGGTGTTGCTCAGACATTGTTGGGACGTTTCGTGCTCGTCGTTCAAATAATTTTCCGGAGAAAACATAGAACTGACGTCGATTAATGTCGAAGACGTCAAGGTGTTGTTCAAGACATTGTTATGACGTCTCGTGCTCGACGTTCAAAGAATATTTCATACAAGACGTCCAACAGACGTCGATTACTGTTGAAGACGTCGAGCTGAAGCCTATGACGTTGTCACTACGTCGCGTGTTTGACGTTGTCAGAACCTTTCTTGTGGACGTACCAATGCCGTCGATAAAAAAGTTTGTTCAGGACTTCGACGTCGCCCTGCGTTTAGGACCATAATTCGACGTCGTCTCGACGTTTTGCGCTGCCTGGGAGGCCTCGTGATAACCGTTAACTACCTCTTATTCTGTCCGCTGTTAAATTTGAAAATAAGCGCGCTTATTTTGCGGCAAGATCGAAGTCGCCCAGGGCCACTCCCGTTTAGTGGGACCCTCATTAGAGCCCTCGACGGAGAGATCGGAACTCGCTTAAGTTCCGGGTCGATGCATGATTACGGTTTAGAACAACAGAGATCACCAATCGATGCAGAATTACCACGAGCCCGTTCAGCGCTCAACCATTCGTGTTTCCCTAAGGAGTCTCTCGTTTGAGCGTTCGTTTGCCCCGCAGCAGATTACGAAGTTCGGCGCCGATGGGAAGAAAACGGGAACTTTCGCTGTGCGGACTTGGGGCGATTCCTCGAACTATGTCGGAAACATTCCTAGGGCCGTATAGTTACACGGCTCGTGCATCGTTCAAAAGACATAGTGTTTATGCAGGCATGATGACATAATTATCTGCGGACACGTCTCGGACATATTTGCTTCATGTATGCTTCGAGCGTGTCTTCAGACAGTTTTGTATGACCAACGTGGCACGAGGAAGACCTTAGAAAATGTCTGCGGACTGCCTTTCGTGCGATGTAGAAAGAGTGGCCACGGCTTCAATGGTTCAGTACTGCTACATTGTTCGTGTGAGTTGTTCTGTGTGAGGAGAAAAAAGGCTAGCCTCTTATTAGGATTCCCGCGTATTCCGTGGATTCCGTGTTTCCTTAAAAAAAAAAAAAAAAAACATGGAGAGCTTTTATTTAACGAAACACCCTAATCCCAAAATTCTGTCCGCCCGTCTGTCCGTTCGTGCATTTCCCGGTTAAATTTAGCGGAAAAAATGACGTCACGTGATCTGTCATCACGTGACCTATACATCAACTGAGTATTCGCGCTAAGTTTTACGGAAATATTGACGTCCCATGGCCTATACACCGATTCCATTTTCGAGCTAAATTTAGCGGAGGGATTCTCGTCTCGTGACCTGCAGTAATGTCCCAAGATATAACCTAGCACAAATCGGTGGATAAAAATAAGGGTTAACTAAACTGACTTTTGGTGTACCATAAAAAAAAATGTTTACAAACTTTTAGTTTTAGATTTTGTGACCCTTGAAACTTGCGATCGCAGGAAGGGGCGATGAATCAAAGACGACTGTCCTTGCCAGTCAGAAAAGTTCGCTTTATCTCCCGCCGTGGGTAAGTAACACCGTTTTTGCCGAGGTCACCATTTGGTCAGGGTCCTGCAATTACTAGAAGTAGGCTATCTTTCGGTGCTTCTAAAAAAATACCAAATCTTGCCAAAAATTAGGGTGGGCTATCTTTCGGGGGTGGGGAATCTCCCGAGGTATTACGGTAAACGCCAAATCAGTTTTCGCGCAAAATGTAGCGGGTAAATGACATCACGTAACGTATGCACCCTTTTATTTTAGTGGAAAACTCAACTGATGCATAGGTCACGTGACCTGATAATGATAAACGATCGGTCCTTAAATATCGAACTCCATGCATTATGCTAGGACTTGGGAGATAAAGGTGCGGTCAGTTTATTCCGATAAAAGAAGAGTGACGAGTTAATGGTCCGGAGGAGTCGTTAGTTCGGCCTTCTTTCGAACATTATTTGGTTGACGAAAGTGGCGTATCATTAATGTCCGTTCTGGACAACGAATCAATGTTAATCTATTTCTACATCACACACACGTACACACAAAAAAAATCTAATCTAAGAACGTGCATTGTGCAAGTTACTGTTCAAACTTTAGGCTTTTTACGCGTAAAAGAAGGCACAGTTTTCGTAATGGGGATTAAGACTACACGTACAGAGTGCATGTACAGTGCGTAAGAAAATTAAGACTGCATGGTGCCCAGTGGCCAGTGCTGTCCCACAGTGTACGCTGGGGTTCTTAGCTCTTCCTGTCTAGTAAAAACTTCGAAATGAAAGTTTGTCAGTATTTAAAACTAGGGCTGGGTAATTGATCGAATAATCTACCGATTACGCGATTAATGTTTTAATGACGATTAATTTTTGTAACCGGCTAATCGGTAAAATGCTTTTACCACGCAGACGTGGACGAGTGCATCTGTATGAAGTGCAAACTTTAGCGAATATTTTAACCTAATGTAAACTGTAGGGGCGATATTTGTTAACTCCAGACAAGTTGAAAAGGGTTTCACGTGTCCCGTCCACTTCCATGCCGTGCGAATGACCGCTTAGCGCACCATAGACGACTGCGAACAATCAAAGAAGATCACTCTATTACCGGAGAATATCAACGAACATCTTTGCCTTATGCAGCTGAAGTACGAATCTGTGAGTGTGAGTGCCCTTGAACTGTTCTCAACTACACACCAAGGTTTATTCACAATTGAAATTCTATATTTAGCCGTTTATCACATATTCAGCAGCAAAAAACACACAAAAAAAGAATAATCCTTCTGAGTTTTTAGAACATTGTGCGTGAAAAGGAATGAGATCGATTAATTAATCGATTAAAAGGCGACGATTGATCGGGTTAAAAATGTAACCGACGCCCAGCCCTAATTAAAACTTTGTCAACCACGCTTAAACTTACTACAACTCGAATCTATACTTTAGGCAGCACTAAGTCTATTGATGTATATAGCTCCATGTTGTTGTAAATATATCTAAACATTATTGTAGGTTTATGTGACTCTTGATACGTATCTGTATGGGTATCATTTCTCTTTAATTCTAATGAATGTATGTTTTTCGATGCAAGCGGAATCGATGGAGGATTGTGAAATTGAACGGAAGTGAAATTCGATAAATGACAAACTCGTAATATAAGAGGAAGCTAAAAGAAAAAGAAAACACTTCCCGGATTTCATCGAAACCAGACTATGAAACCATATAGCGTAAAGTTGGCGCACAAAGGAAGAAAGGTATACTGTTTCCGATGACCGAAAAACATCGCATTTTGTCCGTTGATCGAGAAAACACAATCAGACTTATGGGATGCCCGGGCTATCCTCTTTCAAAAATTCACCATTTTGTGTGGCATTTTTGTTTCACCCAGTGTTGTATAAACGCTACAAAAAACAAAAAAAAACGTTATTTTACTTACCAATAAAAAGAACTTGTTACCTACCTGCGTTACTTCAAAGTAAAAGGAACGTGTTACCGACCTACGTTACTTCAAAGTAAAAGGAACGCGTTACCGTTATGTTTAAGAAGGACCGCACGTTGCTTTTGCGTTACTTTATATTTACGAATTAAAACGTTTTGCTGTTTTGACGTTACGGAAATGCGTAAGCGCCATATTTCAAGAGAGAGCGTGTCCATGAAGAAACTTAACCTTATATTTATTAAAGTTGCACCTGAATAATTACGAAGAAAAACGCGAAAAACGCAGAAATTTTCATGACTGACGACTATAAGCAAGAAATAAAATAAAGTGTTTTTTTTTTTACTATTTCGAGAAAAAGTAACGAGTAACGTAACCACGTTACCCGTTACTCAAAATAAGGAACTTAAGTACGTCATTCGTTACCGTTTGAAAAAAAAAGGTAACGAGCATGATATGCGTTTCCGAAAAAAGTGACCCGTTACCGGTAAAGCCGTTACTTGTAACGCATTACTGACAACACTGTTTTCACCCTAAAGCCGGGGTCACACTGCTCATACATCATACAAAAGACAGTCTGCTAACACGAGTCACCGCAATATCCATGGTTCGAATGCTGCGTGCCAAGTTTCATCCTTGAACTCACTGCCATACGACATTCGAAGCAGGATCTCGCGGTGACTGGGGTTCGAATCTCTATGCAGACTGTCTTTTTTATGATGAATGAGGAGTGTGACCCCGGCTTGATAAGGTGGACCGTAACCGATGCTACGAGTCATCCCAGTCAGTCCAGTGATGGAAACGATGCGTCACGGCATCATCCGGAAAACCACATGGCTCGCAATCGGCACTACCGTTCGCTGCGGTTTCTCATTGAATGGGAAGAAAACATTCACGAGTGTAAAGGCTGGTTCACACAGAATAGTTTTTTTACGCTACGTTACGTAACGTTACGTTACGTTAAGTTACGTTATGTTACGAAAGCTTATGTCCAAGTCACCGGGAAATATGTGCTTCGTATTAAGCGTGGCTACCAGTTCAAGCGGATAGCCCGGCGGGCGACATTCGAGACACGAATGTTTCGGTGACGACGAGCTAGGACGGTGAGTTACCGTGGCAACCAAGGACACAAGGCAAGTCGTAACGTAACGTAGGGAGTTGAGCTCGGTTCAACTTTTAAAGACTGGTTGTTTTCTTACGTTACATCTAAGTCACCGAAACATTCGTGTCCCGATTGTCGCGTGCCAGGTATACCTTATTTATGAAGCACATCCCGGTGGCTTGTACGTAAGCTTACGTAACGTAACGTAAAAAATCGCGGCTGTGCGAGCCAGCCTTAAATCAGAATAATACTCTGTATCTCACGCGTCCGCAGAATGTTTGTTGTTTAGTTATTTGATGGGAAGAAACACGAAAACCGGCATTGTGCAGGGAGCATGCGCCGTCGTGCAAAACGTATCGATCGTTAAAGTTCTGTCTTCTATAGACACAGGTAAACATCGACTTTTCCCGTAACGGGGTCTTGCATTTACTCCCCACCACCCCCACCCCCTTTTTTTTGTGCTTCAAACTGAGATGAAGGAGTTGACAAAACACATAACCGATTTAGACTTCGTAAAACTTTGTTTACTTTGTTCCAATATGTCAAACGCACACACCAGCTATATTTTTCCTAATTACCAGATATCGACTGGCAACAGAGCGACTCAACCCACAATTCGTGGCTCAATTAAAAATCAACACCTCAACTTATTTACAAACTTAGTGCTCTCGGCGTATTAATACGCGTGTTTGACTCGAAAAATTCTCTCCTTCTGTTGCCAACAATGAATTTTCCCAAAAGACCGCTTTCTATGGCGCCCGGTTAAACTTATGAAACGATTCTGCAACTTGGGCTCGTTGATTGGCTGATGACAGACATGCTAAAGCCGAGCGAAAAGGCCCGTAAAGCGTTGAGTCCCGAGACATCGGAGGAGCTGGTGAATTACGACCGGCCGGAAGGTGTTGGGTATGTTGTCTTTTGTAGCTTTTGCTATCCAGGACTCTCTGCACGAAGCCGTCCGTAATGAAATCCGCGAAGGCAGAATGGAAGCGCGTTCGCCTGCCCGCAAGACGACTCTGCCAAGTGTAGGCGTTATTTCCCTCGTGTGCTGTCTGGATTGCATCAGGAAGAATGTGTGTGTGTGTGTGCGTGTGTGTGTGTATGTGTGTGTGTGTGTGTGTGTGTGTGTGTGTGTGCGCGTGCGCGCGTGTGTGCGTGTGCGTGTGTGTGTGTGATTACGCTCTATATCTATTTGGTTGTTTTTATTTCATCTCTTTGCTTTTTTTTATTTTCGTTTCTCTCGCTATGACGTAGCCGATTCCACGTTTAGGCTGAAAATTGTTATCTACGAGACAGGTTATCTATGCCCTCTCACTTTTTTCTTCCCTCGAATTCATCGAACTCTATACAATGCCAGTAACAAATAACTGTCCGTCACAATTGTTTTGTTGTTGTTGAAGAGGGAACATTTTTACCAGAATCTGCACAAACCGAACATAACCTCGTGATAACACACTCGAATCGTAGCAAAACAAAATGCGCCGAGATTGTCCGCGGAGTGATTTCTCGAACGCATCTTTCGTTATTTCAAGACGTCTGAATTTCTGCAGGCAGCTTCGAGAGGCAACCGATGTTCCCACGCTCATGTGCGGCGTGTTGGAGCGCACACATTTATGCCGGCGGTAGCGTGCCGACGAAGGAAGCGCGAATTACGTCCCGTCTGCGCGTAATTTTTTTTTTTAATATCATGTTTGTTTTTTTTCTTCGCGAGTTTTTGAACTCCCAATTTTGCGTACGAACTGAATTGCCGCGTACTACTACCGTGTGAGAGAAATCGATGGCACGTTTCGTTTAATTTGAGTTGACTCACGCTACGTCAAGCGACAACTTTGTTGCACACTGTGTAGCAGTTCTCAGACGTACATTACATTCGGATTTGTTCATTCACCCTCATGTTTTTGCATTAAACAAAACATTTTTTTTAAAGTGACGGGCATTTCTCACTGCTGTCGCATTCTGCGTTTTGTTTACTGAAGCGGGAAACCCACGCAGCAAAATGTTTTGCTTTTGAATATCAGATAGTCTGCACCAAACAAAACAAGGAAGAAAAACTCCATGCAGGAGTGTTATATATGCTCTTTACATATACGTTTTCCTCTTAACTGAAACTATAACTATAACTGATAACAAACAACCTGTTTTGGGAAGAAGCGGTACTTTGGTATATTTTTGGGGAAAATAAAGAAATGAAATTCAGACTGTTTTTATTAACTTCCGTCGTCTTGTAAGACCATGCGCTTACGTTCTGGTCCGACTATAGTTCTGCAATACTGGATTGTCTACTGCCGACACAACCGAAGCGGTGAATGCGTACGCCGGGTCCCGAGATATCTCCTGCAGCACCGTGTGTCCACAAACATATGCTCTCTTGGTTGCCACTTGGCGATCCTAAAGCAAAAAAACTCTACCCACCGACAGCTTGAGAGAGGGAAGAGCTTAATATGTTCAAAAACTTATTAACGTCCTGATTGCTTCCCCTCGGCATGTGTTCTCATAGTCTAATGCCGCAATAGGATTGGCTGCGGTGCACGCTGGGTTTCCTGAAGCCGTCAGTCACCACATATGTGGAAAACGAGCATGTAAATTTGACGTGGCTCCGACGAGAGCAGCTTGTTTGTCCGCTCTAAGGAAATGTGGACTCTGACGTTGGAAGTCAAATCAGTTGCATAGATAGTACGACTCGAGGCACCGTATAGACTGCTCTTTAGTCCCCGACAGCTTCAGAGAGGGAAGGCGTAATATGTTCAAAACTTATTACGTCCGATTGCTTCCTCGGCATGTGCTCTCATTGTCTAATGCCGCATAGGATGGCTGCGTTGCCCTGTTTCCTGAGCCGTCAGTGACCACATATGTGAAAACGAGACGTATTGACGTGTCTCGACGAGAGCAGCTGTTTGCGCTTAATGAAATCTCGACGTGAATCAATCAGTGCTGATAGATGATACTTCTGACGTGAAAGTCCGCGAAGGCAGAATGGAAGCGCGTCGCCTGCCCGCAAGACGACTCTGCCAAGTGTAGGCGTTATTTCCCTCGTGTGCTGTCTGGATTGCATCAGGAAGAATGTGTGTGTGTGTGTGCGTGTGTGTGTGTGTGTGCGTGTGTGTGTGTGTGTGTGTGTGTGTGTGTGTGTGCGTGTGTGTGTGTGTGTGTGTGCGTGTGTGTGTGTGATTACGCTCTATATCTATTTGGTTGTTTTTATTTCATCTCTTTGTTTTTTGTTTTTTTTTCGTTTCTCTCGCTATGACGTAGCCGATCCCACGTTTAGGCTGAAAATTGTTATCTACGAGACAGGTTATCTATGCCCTCTCACTTTTTTCTTCCCTCGAATTCATCGAACTCTATACAATGCCAGTAACAAATAACTGTCCGTCACAATTGTTTTGTTGTTGTTGAAGAGGGAACATTTTTACCAGAATCTGCACAAACCGAACATAACCTCGTGATAACACACTCGAATCGTAGCAAAACAAAAATGCGCCGAGATTGTCCGCGGAGTGATTTCTCGAACGCATCTTTCGTTATTTCAAGACGTCTGAATTTCTACAGGCAGCTTCGAGAGGCAACCGATGTTCCCACGCTCATGTGCGGCGTGTTGGAGCGCACACATTTATGCCGGCGGTAGCGTGCCGACGAAGGAAGCGCGAATTACGTCCCGTCTGGGCGTAATTTTTTTTTTAATATCATGTTTGTTTTTTTCTTCGCGAGTTTTTGAACTCCCAATTTTGCGTACGAACTGAATTGCCGCGTACTACTACCGTGTGAGAGAAATCGATGGCACGTTTCGTTTAATTTGAGTTTACTCACGCTACGTCAAGCGACAACTTTGTTGCACACTGTGTAGCAGTTCTCAGACGTACATTACATTCGGATTTGTTCATTCACCCTCATGTTTTTGCATTAAACAAAACATTTTTTTTTTAAGTGACGGGCATTTCTCACTGCTGGCGCATTCTGCGTTTTGTTTACTGAAGCGGAAAACCCACGCAGCAAAATGTTTTGCTTTTGAATATCAGATAGTCTGCACCAAACAAAACAAGGAAGAAAAACTCCATGCAGGAGTGTTATATATGCTCTTTACATATACGTTTTCCTCTTAACTGAAACTATAACTATAACTGATAACAAACAACCTGTTTTGGGAAGAAGCGGTACTTTGGTATATTTTTGGGGAAAATAAAGAAATGAAATTCAGACTGTTTTTATTAACTTCCGTCGTCTTGTAAGACCATGCGCTTACGTTCTGGTCCGACTATAGTTCTGCAATACTGGATTGTCTACTGCCGACACAACCGAAGCGGTGAATGCGTACGCCGGGTCCCGAGATATCTCCTGCAGCACCGTGTGTCCACAAACATATGCTCTCTTGGTTGCCACTTGGCGATCCTAAAGCATAAAAACTCTACCCACCGACAGCTTCAGAGAGGGAAGAGCTTAATATGTTCAAAAACTTATTACGTCCTGATTGCTTCCTCGGCATGTGTTCTCATTGTCTAATGCCGCAATAGGATTGGCTGCGTTGCCCTGTGTTTCCTGAGCCGTCAGTCACCACATATGTGGAAAACGAGATGTATTTGACGTGTCTCCGACGAGAGCAGCTTGTTTGTCGCTCTAATGAAATGGGACTCTGACGTGGAAGTCAAATCAGTTGCATAGATAGACGACTCGAGGCACCGTATAGACTGCTCTTTAGTCCCACCGACAGCTTCAGAGAGGGAAGAGCTTAATATGTTCAAAAACTTATTACGTCCTGATTGCTTCCTCGGCATGTGCTCTCATTGTCTAATGCCGCAATAGGATTGGCTGCGTTGCCCTGTGTTTCCTGAGCCGTCAGTGACCACATATGTGGAAAACGAGACGTATTTGACGTGTCTCCGACGAGAGCAGCTTGTTTGTCGCTCTAATGAAATGGGACTCTGACGTGGAAGTCAAATCAGTTGCATAGATAGACGACTCGAAGCACTGTATAGACTGCTCTTTAGTCCCACCGACACTTCAGAGAGGGAAGAGCTTAATATTATTACGTCCTGATTGCTTCCTCGGCATGTGTTCTCATTGTCTAATGCCGCAATAGGATTGGCTGCGTTGCCCTGTGTTTCCTGAGCCGTCAGTGACCACATATGTGGAAAACGAGATGTATTTGACGTGTCTCCGACGAGAGCAGCTTGTTTGTCGCTCTAATGAAATGGGACTCTGACGTGGAAGTCAAATCAGTTGCATAGATAGACGACTCGAGGCACTGTATAGACTGCTCTTTAGTGATAATATGCACGGACGGGGCACTGAACGCGCTCGGTGACTTCGGTCCGAGCGCCCAGTATAGGGGGCTTCTGGGTCGGGGACATTTTAACAATTCCTCCTATGACACAGGCTCTGCTCGCTTCCCAAAGCAGCGAATAAGCGTATGCTGGGCTGTGGATTCGTTAGCACTGTGAGGGCGTATAAAGGCTATTATTCGCGACGCGTCATCGAAGCGCGTAATGAAGAAAAAAATAAAAGTATTCTATGTCGACTAGAGCCGCGTTGGGTGAAGTAAAATTTCGCGGAATTTAACTGCCAACACGCGTTCAGCCGCAAGTCCCAATTTAGGAGGAAGTGAAATACGTGTGTTTTGTCTCCATTGTAAGTGGGTGGTTTTGAAGGTAATCTGCATCTGACGTAAGAAATTTAACGCTAGTTCTACGATAGTAATTAAATATAATGCCAGTCGGTTCAACGTAAACGGTCTGAACTGGGAATCGACGCTTCCCACTGATCATTGTCTGTAAACAAGCGGGCGCTTTTTTATCCTAAAGTTATTGGTCCTACAAATCGCGTTCACGTTCATGATAAACACTGACGCGATAAGGGCATGGACAAGTGAAAGGCGTAGGCATAACAAACTCTTGTCCTGTCTACGTCTTTCACTTGTCTTTGCCCTCGGCGATTCAGGGTTCATGGTGTATAACCAACTCGCCCAGAAATCATTTTGGTTTGCTTCCACGTTACCGTCGTCATAGGCACAACTGCCTTTGCGCACGAGATTCTAGATGCCATGGCCATTGAGGAAAGCGCCGATGGATGTGTGAGCATGCCCTTCATCACGGTCAGCAACAAAGAAAAGCAGTTCTTTGCGGTGTGGAACGTCCTCGCTAAGGGAAATAAGAGGGGTAGGGTGTTAGAGGTGTTAGGTAGGTTGACGTGAAGGGAAATTGTAATGGATGATAAAGTAACTTAATTTATTGGAAATATTTTATGTGCAGATTAAAACAAAAAGAAAGGGGAAACGAATTTGGATGAAGGTGATAAAGAAGTATAAAGTCACAGTTGACAGTCAGCGGTGTGTGTGCCTGTCTCTTTTCTCTGTGTTTCTGTCCCTAATGCTCTAGCTGACCTTTTCGTTTGCATCAATGTACCAACTAGCTCATCTTCAGCCAGTTATTTAGTGATAGGAACCGTCGTTCAAGCTTTCTCACGGACAACCTGGCGCTTGTTTTTTTGTATTCAGGCGGTGGAAGAAAGACAAAGGAAACACTACTACTGCATTCGGCGTCAACGACTTTGCCATTGGTTAGCGTAGTTTTCACAGCACTCCAATAAAAATACATTGCGTACAACGCTGTCAGAGCTATACTTGCGCGACCGTGCGGCTTCGCCTGGCGTTTCTTTTCGCTAGACAGCGCGTGCGAATGAGACGCAGGACAAACTCGTGTGCTCTCACAGATGTGCGGGGCTCTAGCGCTGTGGAAACATAGTGGGCTCTAATCCTTGAGAGTTGCTTCTGCTTGCACTGCACGAGCTAGCGCGAAAGACCAGCACGTAACCAGCACCATTCCAGGCTTCAAGTCTGCACGCCTATGCCTTCTCTCTCATTCAAACAGAAAAAAAAGAATGAAAAACGAAGCATAGCTACTGTTCCTCACCGCAGCAAGTTAGACCACTGCTCTCCACTAGGGGACTGAATAGCGCATTGAGCAAACAGACATCAAGTCAATGGAACTAATCGGCTTACCCCGGAAGTGAGTGTTTGACAGGCTTTTCAATTCTTCCGCGAGTGCTGGTTCGAACAGAGTTCAGGGTGCTGGATGTTTTCTTGTCATATCAAGAAAGCCTGCTTGTTGCGCAGTAACAGCGCAAGCAGACTCGAGAAGTCTCCTGGGAAGCCATTCGATGTTAAAATTTTGAGATTCTGGTTTATCAAGTGTGCAGATGTGTCACGTTCAAATGCCTTATTCTCAAGATTTAATTCAAAACTGGATTATTAACCCCCCAGCCCCCCAACACCAAACAAAAAAAGAAAAAAACAACAACAAAAAATTAAAGCCGTTTACAACTCCCTGTAACGCCGAATGGACCTTTTCCGAGAAGCGTTCTGCGCACGCGCGAGCGCCCGATGCCAAGCGGCGGAAGTCGGTACCAGAAATCGAGGAAATTCGGAAGGACGCTGTGAATCAACGAGTAGAACAAGTAATTTTATCATACATATAATGGCGTTACACAAAAGAAGAAAGTGGACGGAAAGCAAAACACGACGTCTGGATGGACGCCACGGATGCCCCTCTTTAGAGTCGCGTTGGGCACTCGCCGCTGCTCAGAGAGCGAAGAAACTGGTAGCGTAGCTCCCATTATCGATTGGTAGCGCAGGTAGGTCACTTCCTCGATTTTTAGTTCGTGCAGCCACCGCCTGGTGCCGTCGGTATGTGGAAAAGGTTGGAGCGCAGCTCTTGAGGAGGAGGAGGAGGGAAGGGTACTCAGGGGAGGGTATACCCCTCCTCATCCTCCTCCTTCTCCTCCTCCCCTCATCCTTCAATCTCCTCCGGGGGGGGGGGAAGTCACGTGACCTCGGGGGGGGGGGGGGGTCCGGGGGGGGGGGGCTCGCGCGGTGCATGTTCCAACATGCACCGCGCGGTTACGCCGACGGCGACGCTGCTCAAGCCGGAAACGGGCGCCTAAGAGCTGCGCTCTAAAACATGGAAATGAAACATTAACTGAATGCACTAGGAAGCCCAGCACACACCCGACTTCCGGGACGAGCATCGAACTTCCGGTGGCCTCTCTTGCGCCAGGTTCGGAGCGCAACTATGCGCCATAAAGACCCCTATTAGCGACGAGATGTTTTGGTGGCGCCACCTTGCGGGCGGCTTCGTGTGACGGTGTTGGTAGGATGCGAGCAGACGACGCGCTATGTTAACGGACGGAGTGGCTATGTTAGTTCGCATTACCTAGATTAAAAACACCTTATCTAATAAAAAAAAAAAGTGTATGACGTTTCTGTGAGTGATATCTTTCTAATGAATAACAGCGCCTCAAAGTTGCTTTTACTATTTAAAAAAAAAAAAGTGAAATGCCCCAAAACAAGATTGAAGCTTCAGTTAACAGCTTCCGTGGCGTGCGTCAAAACTATTCACAAACTCTAACTCTTTTTTTTTATGCGGAGGTTGGTGTAGAAAAAAGTTTCGCACTCACCAGAGTAAATGACGTGCTATCTTCGCTGTTGACGCGCGCACAGTTGTGTTGCAAATCGCCGCACACTTCTTTTAGCTACATTGAGCTTGCCGACACCGACGCTTCTATCCATGTGTGACTCGACAGTTGCTGACGAGCAAATGCTCGTCAGCAACTGACGTTTGGCTCCTCCCACATTGAATACGTGGCAAAGAAGTTTGCCACTTCGCCATTTCTGCTCGAAAGAAAAGCAGAAAGATTTATAAATTGTTAAATTCTCGGCCATGGCTCGCGAATTCAGGCGATTGATTCATTTGTTCTATTCTATTTTTACTAAGAATTGTTTACAAATTTAAAACCACTTGCTGAAAAGCGGATCACGCATTATGCGCATTTAGGTTCGCAAAAATTAAACATACAAACAGTAGTGATTCATAGCAGGTGTATTCCTTATTGTTTGGGACGCTAAAGTATCACCGACTTACTAGATTTAAGACTTCGATCGCGAGGGGGTCTTGCACGCATCGCGTCGCCCGGATGAATAAGCACAGATTTAATTGATTCCGGAAGTCAGCCACCTCTTCTTCCTGCCAGTAATTTTGAGGAAATGTTTGTTTACTAGTTTACGAATTTCAAAAAGGAAGAAACTTGGAACTAATAAGAGACCAGCACTCACAGAACACATTGGAACCAACATGGTACGCGGAGTCGCTTTCACTGAAGTCTTTACCGCACACGCGAAAGGTTCTCGATCTCCGCTTTTTTTATTTTCAATTGGAAGAGACATATTACTTTCTTAGTTTTATTTCGTCTGAATCAAAATAAAAAAATACACCCTATTCGCCGTGGTAGACGTTGTAGTAGGATAAAGCGCAGGATATTCTATTTTCATCATCCAGCTTTTTGTACTGGGGTAGAGAACAGCACACCATCACCCGAGCGCTTCGACACCTCAGCGCCAAAGGTGTTTGTTAGCACGACTATACTCTGTTTCACCTTATGTTGTACCGCAGCGAAGGTTACAAGCGCGAGCTCCTTGCTCTGGGGCACATCTCGGCGGCACAAGCTCTCG
Source organism: Ixodes persulcatus (assembly GCA_013358835.2). Lineage (NCBI taxonomy): Eukaryota > Metazoa > Arthropoda > Arachnida > Ixodida > Ixodidae > Ixodes > Ixodes persulcatus. Next base: position 3,618,502 of record JABSTQ010009654.1, on the reverse strand, counting down.
TGCATTAGGAGCAGCTGCCAACGCTATGAGCTCGCGCTTCTAGCCTTCGCTGCGGTACAACATAAGGTGAAACAGAGTATAGGGAGTATTCACTGGCGGCCATAGCTGTGTGCTCGGCTGCGGAGCGCGTGCTGAACGCGAGCTTCCACAGTTCTTTCACCACATGCATTCCGCACCACCAAGATTGCCGGTCTTGGCAGCCTATTAATGCGAGCTCATTCTGAGCATGCGCTCTAAACAGTGACCTCAAATATGGCGACCAGTGAATACCTCCTATAGGCGTGTCACGATTTCAAGCTTTTCTAAAATATCCTACTGCCAATATCCCTTCACCAAATAAACACAACGCGTGAAACAGCTTTGCCGCGCATTACCCAAACAGTGCATGAAGTGAGCTAACGAGCCGAGAGATCCAAGATCCGCGCTGTCCGTCTCAATCTGTCCTACCGATACGTCACAAACGATGATGATCATAGCTACAAAAGCGCCCCCTGTAGTTCGCGCACGCCGCCAATAGAGTAGAGATCAGTGTGTGAGACGACTCGAAGCTTGGAGTGGCGGTGCTCGGAGCCAGACTTGTGCCCGTTACTTGAAAAATGTAATGGCTTACCATTACAAATTACTTTCACTGAAAAGTAACGGATTACTTTACTCGTTACGTTACAAATTACTTTCACGCTACTTTTCCAGTACACTTATCAATAAAAAAAATAGAAGCAATTTTGATGTTTCGAAAACGTTTTGCAACACTACTTTTCACTTCTCATATGCCGGGATTATGGTAGTCGTTATAAATATAAAATATTGTATTTAAGAAAAAGAAGATACGTGCACTTCGTTCACCTGTAAGCTGCAACCACACCAATTGTCCGATAGGTTTACGGCGACCGGAAATGAGCCCTAGAATTCTGCAGTCAAAGATAGCGGTGCGCGTACTAAGTAACAGAGTCTACCTCAGCTAGATCAACAAGAGGCGTTGTCTTGATTTTTGTTTTTCGCATATTCGTATGTTTTGCACGTCTTTCTAGTGGTTCTGGTGACCGGGCATACAAAACAATTGCGTTTTCTCTTCAGTTATATTCCTCTTCAAGATGTTTTTTTTATTATTATTGAACTTGCTAGCTTTATGCTGCTGAATTGCCAGCTCATATTCCTCCAGTTTCTGTATTATGTTCATATTTTTAAAAAAAGTAACGAGTAATTAAAGTAATCCGTTACCACTATTTTGAAACGAAATTACATTACAAATTACTGCCGCAAAAAAGTAACGTGGCAATTACAAAATTACTTGAAAAAGTAACGGATACAAGTAATCCCTTACTTGTAACGGATTACTTCCCAAGTCTGCTCGGAGCAGAAAATATCGGGAAGCGCTCCTGTTTCACGCAGAAAACTAGCACGCCTTCCTGTCGACGAACGTTACAAAGCAGTCGCACCAGAATTCACGACATCGTCGTAATATAAGAGAATTTAAGACAGGAATAAGAAGTGAAACCTCACTCTTTTTACACGTTCTGGAAGAGAAATACTCGTATCGGTTACATGCTTCAACGAAACTGTCATATAATTATACTCGGGGGTTCACTTTAATCAGTCCGAAAACGAAATTGAAGTACCCTTTTAGCAAACCAGGAAAGTAACAGTCTCCACTGTTTTGACAAAGGGGCTTTTATTTCTGATGCTATTTTGTGGCTGTAGAAAAACAAAAGCAGAAGCTACAAATGCTTCGCGACTTCCCATTATTTTTGTATAGACGAGGCGGTCGATCGATATCTGGCGCACCGATAGAATCTATTTGTTGCAGTAAATGTTTATGGTCTGGGAGATGGCGCGCCGAGCACTGAGCAGCAGAGTGGAGTCCTCAAGGAACAGTAAATTGCCATCTGAACCAAGCTTTAAAAGCCAACACGTCAGGCAGCTGATGCGGCCGTGAGCACCGAGAATTCCGGCAATGCCACAATAACGAACAAAACAACGAGGAAATAAAAGTAGAAGACAATTCTTTTTAGACTCTCTCCTGACGATAAACAGTGACGAGAAGAAGCTTTCAATCTCTTTCTTGGAACTTCTTGGCCTTTTTAGGATATTTATTTACGGATCGAAACCTTTGGCAAACGATGGCTTTCTTTTGTCTGATACTGCAATAACAAACAAACAAAGTATATGGGAGTTGGCGGTTTCACTACCATCGCTATTTTGTAAAGTACGGTTGCCGTAATGTTTGTTTTCTTTATATATATATATATATATATATATATATATATATATATATATATATATATATATATATATATGTGAGGATGTTAAAAGGGTGATTTAATGAGGACTGGATAGAGGGGTTCAAGCGACAAAATCGTTGTGCACCAGCTGAAGAGCGCGCGCAGCTTGGCCCTCCTTTTTCAGCTTCGTCTTCTTCTCCCTAACAATATATATATTCAGGGTGAATATATTTTTTTAATCATTTCCGCGGTTGTTGACGAAAAGAATGTCAGAAGGTCTTCGCTGCCGGCAAAAGATACGACCGCACTCGCCATTTCGAGAAGACATAGGGCAAAACGGTATTTTCAAGGAGCAAAGCAATTCGCGCATCCGTTGTCGTCTGATGAATTGAACTCGCTTCAGATAGAAACAAACTGAGGTAAGACGTTTCGTGTTCGTGCTGTTTTGTCTGCGAAGAAAAGGTCTGAGGGACGTTCTACTGATGCTGCGGAGTATAGTTTGGCAAATTCGACATTCCTTTCCTCGTAAGAGAAAATGGTATCGTTTAGAATAAAATCCCACAATTAAGGCGGATCCTTCAACCAATTCTAAAATTGGCGATAACCTCTACCTCCAGAGTTCTGTAATGCACGGAATGCAATATTAAAAGACGATCGTTTAAATTTATTTTTAAGACATTGCACAGTCGTTTCAGAAAATATACTTTATACACCCTCTATTATTATCAATTTTATGTCAGGTGACGTTAATTTTGCAACTAAATTTAGCGGGAAAACTGAATTGATGTTTAGGCTTGCGCGATGTCTAATTCCCCGCTAAATTTAACGGGGAAATAAATGGACGGACGGACGGATAGATGGACGGACAAAATATTGGTTAAAAAGCATTCCATGCATCAAAACACTCGCTAGTGGCTCAGCAACTCAAGAAAGAGGCTCCTTTCTATGCCAATATGTCACATTAAAGCCGGGGTCACACTGCTTATGCATCATACAAACGACAGCCTGCATACAGATTCGAACGCGAGTCACCACAAGATCCGTGCTTCGAACGCCGCTTGGCAATGCCTTCAAGAATAAACTTTGACACGCGGCATTCGAACTACGATATTGCGGTTACTCGTGTTTGCAGACTGTCTTTTGTATGATATGTATACGCCTCGAGAGTGGGCTCATTTTCGTCTTTGGCGCATGAGAAAGGAAGTAGCGGTGACGTCAGAACGCCGAGCCCTGATTGGCTGATCGCGACCCCTTATCTGAGCGTCGTCTGCTCAGTTGCAACGTCGTCTGCTCGTAGCGTCGTCTGCGTCTGTCTTACCTTTCCTGCGACTTTCGGAAGTGCAGGTCTTTACGAGCGAGCTCGACTCCGCCTATCAGAGAGGGCAGACGAAATAACTCGAGCGGTACGTTGTTTTTGTCTAACAACTAGCAGACGCGCATCAAGGAGGGATGTCAAAGGACTCACTGGCGAGGTGTCCCGAGGCGCCGAGGTTTGTCTGCTAAGAACCGAGAGTGAGCGTGTTAGTGTCCGCAAGTTCCCTCCCAAAGACTTTTTCCCTCCTTTCATGTGCGGCGAGACTCCTCACTCTTTAACGGTGTCGGCGGGTTGGCGCAGTTAACGTCGTTTGCTTTACGTCTGCTAGTCAAAGCGATGGCTGCTTTACCTTTCCTGTGTCTGTCGGAGATTCACCGCTTTTTCACCGGCCAGAGTCACCGCTGCCTCGCAAAACAAGGAGATGACAAGAGGAAGAGATTGACCTCTTAATCTAAAATTGAGGTCAGCGATCAAAGTATAATACGGCAAGGGTTCACAAGGGTCGCGCGGGCATAATCCATTCAGCACGCCAGCCGATCGTGGGCAGACGGTCTTGGCCAAGGACCGTCAGAGTGCCTGTTAGGCCTATCTGCCAAGCTCGCTTGGTCGGGGTCGGTGGAATCGTGGCCGTTGGAGCATTTCCCGGGTGTTTGTGGATCCAGCGTTCTTGTTCGTCGTGGTTTATTTCAAGTACTTTTTACTTTTTTTCTTGCTGCTTGTAGTCGGGACGCGTGAGAAGAGCACGTACAAAAATAAACGTCCGTTGGTTGTCGCGACCATGTAACTGGGCGACGCTGTCGGCCATGTTGATTTGATCGTAAGAAGTGCGTAAGACAGCTTCGGAGCTGTCGTAGGATTCCGGCGTAACCTGCACAAAACTTACAATAATTTCGTTTCGTGAATACGAATTTGTCCTTACGTTTTGTCTTACGCACATTTTTGGCATAAGATCGTTTCGTTAATCTGGCCTCTGCACTTTCGAAAGTCACAAGAAAGGTAAGACAGACGCAGACGACGTTGGGAGCAGACGACGTTGCAAAGGAGCAGACGACGCTCAGATAGGGGGTCGCGATCAGCCAATCAGTGCTCGGCGTTCTGACGTCACCGCTACCCTCTGCGCAAGAAGCAGACGAACTTGCCCTCCGCATAAGCAGTGTGACACCGGCTTTAGAGCTGTGAGCAAGTGTTCATCTATGCAAAGTTGTATGGATAGATTCTTGACTGTTCACATAATGAAACTTTAAAAAAATATATAGATACTATTAACGCTTTCCACCAGTCTGAACTTACGTAACAGTCGGGTTGAACGCGCATGCGCTTTATTTCATATTTTATAAAAAGAGCTCGTCAACACAAGTAAAAATAGACGGGCAGAAAAAAAAATAACTTAAAATCCTTCTTTACCTACAAAGTCATCTTTCCTTTCAATCAAATGCTCCTGATTCAACGCAGAATGAGGTCATTTGCTTTACAATTTAGTCGGTCACAAACATAACTTATTTGGGCACGCTGAGTAAATAGACAATGGACCTTTTTCACATACCGACGGCGCCAGGCGGTGGCTGCGCGAACTAAAAATCGAGGAAGTGACCTACCTGCGCTACCAATCGATAATGGGAGCTACGCTACCAGTTTCGTTGCTCAGCGGCGCGTGCCCAACGCGACTCTAAAGAGGGGGATCTGTGGCGTCCACCCATCGTCATGTTTTTCTTTCCGTCCACTTTCTTTTTTTGTGTAACGCAATTATATATATGTTGCAATTACGTGTTCTACTCGCTGATCCACAGCCTCCTTCCGAATTTCCTCGATTTCTAGTGCCGACTTCCGACGCTTGGCATCGAGTGCTCGCGCGTGCGCAGAACGCTTCTCGGAAAAGGTCCATTTTCAAAAAAAAGTCCGGGCCATCAGCTGTCCGCCGTTGCTTGATCACGTACTATGAGTATGTATACTTGGTCACGAGTGCTGCGTCAGCGTTCGTTGTGAACTCGTCTCAGCTCGTATCGAGTGCCGCGTCAGCATTCGGCGAGGGCTCGGATCCAGCCACACGCTACGTGTCCAATGGATGGATGGATGGATGTTAATGGCTATACCCTTTGAAACGGGTGGTAGCTTGCGCCAGCTAGCCTAAGTCTAGAAAGACAAAGCAATGGTGACCACCAATGTTGCTCCATGGGCTTTTGAAAAAAAAAGTATATTGACAGCGCTAAAACCGCGATTGGACACCGGAGACTACCAACTTGCGAGCACAGCCTCCGCAAAGAATGCAGCGTCATTTTATTTCATTTTATTAAGCCAGAGGCTATATGTTTCCGAATTCGAAATAGCCCGCAGACTACCTCATTTCCCTCGTTTTTCTTTCTTTTATTTATTTATTTTTTTTTGCTTAGAGGGGAAAGGGGGGAATAGATCGTTTTTTACATTATGAGGACAGAACATAAATAATCGAACGCAAAAATCGATATTCCGCCTACGCAGAGCCGTCGTGTTCTACCGATGTAACGTCAGCGACGCTACGATCAAGGTCGCTTCAACGTTCCCGCAAAATTTTTCGTTATGCACCGTGGCCTCCTTGTGCCCAGCAAGGTTTTCGCTGTTGACGAGTGCGCGACGCGTAGTCGACCAGACGAGGGCGCTGAACCGGGTGCGCGATTGAACGCGCCCCTCAGGATAAAGGTGCCTCCTCATATAAATGCAAATTAGCCTAGGACCGAGGAAACGTCCCCGAGTGGTAAACAGGGCACCAGCGTGCAAGCCCGGCAAGCTGCCCCCTGTCCAAGCTTTTTTTTTTTTTTTTTTCGACGCTTCTTGCGTTGCTCAACACTCTCGAAAATGTTTGTGAGCTGACTCTCCCTGTGGAAAGCGGAAAGGACCAATCACGGCGAACTCTACAAGAAGAAGTATCACAGCAAAAAAATGATGCTCGGAACACGATTAGATTTCAAAAATACGATGCGCGGAAAGACAAAGAGCAAGCGAAACCTCGTGCCTATTGTCCCTGCACAAAGTGCTTTTGTTGTGTGTGTGTTTTTTCTTTCCCGACGCTTCTTGCGTTGCTAAACACTCTCGAAAATGTTTGTGAGCTGACTCTCCTGTGGAAAGCGGAAAGGACCAATCACGGCGAACTCTACAAGAAGAAGTATCACAGCAAAAAATGATGCTCGGAACACGATTAGATTTCAAAAATACGATGCGCGGAAAGACAAAGAGCAAGCGAAACCTCATGCCTATTGTCCCTGCACAAAGTGCTTTTGTTGTGTGTGTGTTTTCTTTTTTTTCCCGACGCTTCTTGCGTTGCTCAACACTCTCGAAAATGTTTGTGAGCTGACTCTCCTGTGGAAAGCGGAAAGGACCAATCACGGCGAACTCTACAAGAAGAAGTATCACAGCACAAAATGATGCTCGGAACACGATTAGATTTCAAAAATAGGATGCGCGGAAAGACAAAGAGCAAGCGAAACCTCGTGCCTATTGTCCCTGCACAAAGTGCTTTTGTTGTGTGTGTTTCTTTGGAGGGGTTTACTTACTCTGCGGTCGTTGTGTTGTTCGCTGTGATGGGCTGTCTTTGCGTTCTGTAGGGAAGTCTACTCTTATACGTTTATTTAGAATGAAGGGTGCTCGGAATAGTAGTACACATCAGCGAAGGTTATTTGAAAGTTTGATATGCTTTTTTGGCTGAACTCCTAATTTCTAAACTTTGTACGCGTCTTAATTTCGTTAAGGGGGATTCAACCGCTATTTATTTGTACTCTTTTCCTCATAGATGGCGCAGAATTTTTCCGGAACAAACGAGTTGCATGTTCGCAGCTGCGCATGCAGGTCGGGCGCTCGTGGTGGGCTCGGGCCACGGGCTGTTTGCCGCCGACCTCGAGCTAGATCTTCGCTCTGCGTCCGCCGCTGGAGGAAGCGGCCAACAGGTGGCGCGATATACGAGCCAGTACATACGTAGATTGCAGTGGCTTACAAAACGTACAATAAGCTTTGGTTTCTGAATGAATTCGAAGCTCCATCCAAGTTAGAAATTATCGAAAGCACAAGGTGCGGCGTTGTGGCCGTTTGGACCACCACATTTAACACGCAAACATTGTTTTGCAAAAAAAAAAAAAAGAGCTTAAGTTAAAGCTAGAAAACAAAAAAGAAATAAAGTGGCAGTTTTGCACTTCCTATGTCGTATATCGGCCTGCTCTTCGTCTAAATAGTGGTTTGCAAACCCGCTCTCAGGTTGTGTGGAGTAAAGCCCATCTATCCTGGGAAAAGTGGCGCCAATCATTTTTGTGGAAATGCTAGAGACACGTGCCGTGCGCCACTTCTGGGAAGAACTAGAGCCACTAATTGAGCTGCGCTTAGAGTATCGGCACTCTGTTCCCCAACATTGTTGTGGGCGTAGGCATTTTGGCGCTTGTGCAGAGTAGACGCAACTGCCGATCATCATGATTCAAAACTGCGACTTCCTCAGCATTAGATTCGGTGTTAGGAAGCTCATATAAAATTGCTTTGCTTTGTCGCGAACTGTTTAAACAAATGTGGAGGACGGAAAAGCGTTTCCTACGATTTCAGTTAATTCTTCAGATAACTGGCAACCATGATTTTAAGCCACAATATGAACAAGTGTAGTTACTCTGAAGCGTAACTTATTTAGTGGCACTATATATAGCGTCTGAAATCTAGCTCAGGGCTGCCCTGTTCCGCCATGATCTTCCCTAGTGCCACTAAATAAGCTACGCTTCAGGGTAACGACACTTGTCCATATTGTGGCTTAAAATCATGGCTGCCAATTATCTGAAAATTTATCTGAAATCGCAGGAAACGCTTTTACGTCCTCCACAAATGTTTAAACGCTTCGCGACAGAGCAAAGCAATATTACATGAGCTTCCTAACACCGAATGAAATGCCGAGGAAGTTGCACTTTTGAATCATGACGATCGGCAGTGGCGTCTGCTCTGTACAAGCACCAAGATGGCGGCGCCCACAGCAATATTGGGAAACAGAGTGCCGACCCTAAGCATCGCTCATTTAGTGGCGAGGTCCACACTTCCGCACGTCCAGAGTTGTGGACCTCGTGGAAAGCGGAAAGGACCAATCACGGCGAACTCTACAAGAAGAAGTATCACAGCAAAAAATGATGCTCGGAACACGATTAGATTTCAAAAATATGATGCGCGGAAAGACAAAGAGCAAGCGAAACCTCATGCCTATTGTCCCTGCACAAAGTGCTTTTGTTGTGTGTGTGTGTGTTTTTTTTTTCGACGCTTCTTGCGTTGCTCAACACTCTCAAAAATGTTTGTGAGCTGACTTTCCTGTGGAAAGCGGAAAGGACCAATCACGGCGAACTCTACAAGAAGAAGTATCACAGCAAAAAATGATGCTCGGAACACGATTAGATTTCAAAAATATGATGCGCGGAAAGACAAAGAGCAAGCGAAACCTCATGCCTATTGTCCCTGCACAAAGTGCTTTTGTTGTGTGTGTGTGTTTTTTTTTTTTCCGACGCTTCTTGCGTTGCTCAACACTCTCGAAAATGTTTGTGAGCTGACTCTCCTGTGGAAAGCGGAAAGGACCAATCACGGCGAACTCTACAAGAAGAAGTATCACAGCAAAAAATGATGCTCGGAACACGATTAGATTTCAAAAATACGATGCGCGGAAAGACAAAGAGCAAGCGAAACCTCATGCCTATTGTCCCTGCACAAAGTGCTTTTGTTGTGTGTGTGTTTTCTTTTTTTTCCGACGCTTCTTGCGTTGCTCAACACTCTCGAAAATGTTTGTGAGCTGACTCTCCCGTGGAAAGCGGAAAGGACCAATCACGGCGAACTCTACAAGAAGAAGTATCACAGCAAAAAATGATGCTCGGAACACGATTAGATTTCAAAAATACGATGCGCGGAAAGACAAAGAGCAAGCGAAACCTCATGCCTATTGTCCCTGCACAAAGTGCTTTTGTTGTGTGTGTGTTTTATTTTGAGGGTTGTCATTCTCTGCGGTCGTTGTGTTGTTCGCTGTGATGGGCTGTCTTTGCGTTCTGTAGGGAAGTCTACTCTTATACGTTTATTTAGAATGAAGGGTGCTCGGAATAGTAGTACACATCAGCGAAGGTTATTTGAAAGTATGATATGCTTTTTTGGCTGAACTCCTAATTTCTAAACTTTGTACGCGTCTTAATTTCGTTAAGGGGGATTCAACCGCTATTTATTTGTACTCTTTTCCTCATAGATGGCGCAGAATTTTTCCGGAACAAACGAGTTGTATGTTCGCAGCTGCGCATGCAGGTCGGGCGCTCGTGGTGGGCTCGGGCCACGGGCTGTTTGCCGCCGACCTCGAGCTAGATCTTCTTCGGTCTGCGTCCGCCGCTGGAGGAAGCGGCCAACAGGCGGCGCGATATACGAGCCAGTACATACGTAGATTGCAGTGGCTTACAAAACGTACAATAAGCTTTGGTTTCTGAATGAATTCGAAGCTCCATCCAAGTTCGAAATTATCGAAAGCACAAGGTGCGGCGTTGCTGGCCGTTTGGACCACCACATTTAACACGCAAACATTGTTTTGCAAAAAAAAAAAAAGAGCTTAATTTAAAGCTAGAAAACAAAAAAGAAATAAAGTGGCAGTTTTGCACTTCCTATGTCGTATATCGGCCTGCTCTTCGTCTAAATAGTGGTTTGCAAACCCGCTCTCAGGTTGTGTGGAGTAAAGCCCATCTATCCTGGGAAAAGTGGCGCCAATCATTTTTGTGGAAATGCTAGAGACACGTGCCGTGCGCCACTTCTGGGAAGAACTAGAGCCACTAATTGAGCTGCGCTTAGAGTATCGGCACTCTGTTCCCCAACATTGTTGTGGGCGCAGGCATTTTGGTGCTTGTGCAGAGTAGACGCAACTGCCGATCATCATGATTCAAAACTGCGACTTCCTCAGCATTAGATTCGGTGTTAGGAAGCTCATATAAAATTGCTTTGCTTTGTCGCGAACTGTTTAAACAAATGTGGAGGACGGAAAAGCGTTTCCTACGATTTCAGTTAATTCTTCAGATAACTGGCAACCATGATTTTAAGCCACAATATGAACAAGTGTAGTTACTCTGAAGCGTAACTTATTTAGTGGCACTATATATAGAAGACTATGGCGTCTGAAATCTAGCTCAGGGCTGCGCTGTTCCGCCATGATCTTCCCTAGTGCCACTAAATAAGCTACGCTTCAGGGTAACGACACTTGTCCATATTGTGGCTTAAAATCATGGCTGCCAATTATCTGAAAATTTATCTGAAATCACAGGAAACGCTTTTACGTCCTCCACAAATGTTTAAACGCTTCGCGACAGAGCAAAGCAATATTACATGAGCTTCCTAACACCGAATGAAATGCCGAGGACGTTGCACTTTTGAATCATGACGATCGGCAGTGGCGTCTGCTCTGTACAAGCACCAAGATGGCGGCGCCCACAGCAATATTGGGAAACAGAGTGCCGACCCTAAGCATCGCTCATTTAGTGGCGAGGTCCACACTTCTGCACGTCCAGAGTTGTGGACCTCGTCGAAGAGGTCTTCACTTCTGCGCGTGGAGTCAAAAGCATCTAGAAGCAACCGTTTCCCACCCGTAAACTGTACCAAGGAGTTCTCTGTCCAAGCAAGTGGCGCGGCTCTACTACTCGTCCACAATCGCGCGCCAAGTGCTCAGCAGCTGACAAGATTGACAACGGGTATGGCAAGAAAAGACACTTTCCGTCTGCCTGCCTGTCAGCGAAAAAGAACCACCCAAATACACAAAGCCATGTTGCACTCGAATTATCCTCGTAAATTCCATAAGTTGAAGGCGCTGCCGGCAAGTGCAGACTAAATTCATTTGATAAAAATCACGCTTTCAAGCACCGCCAACCATTGTTGCGGAAACGCGCAAGACACGTGCGAGGAGCGGGTGCTCCGCTGTCATTCGCTTCCAAGGGCCGCTCATTTCAGTACTGCGCCGACAACTGCTTCCAAGAGCCACTCGAGACACGGGCCTCGTGCACTGGCGCATTTGACGCCACTTGCAAGACAAACGCACACACATAGAAAGGCTTGAGTCCAGACAGATAAAGAGGGATCGGTGGCCAAGTGCAATAAAGAAAAAAAAAGGATCGGTGGCCGTTTGGGCTATTGGTGACGTGCGCGATCGAAAGCGTCGCTGTGGTCGGCCTTCCACGATTGGCTGAATGCTGACTGTGACGTCAGCAAAGGATTTATCATCGACGGAAATAAGAGGAATGTAAAAACTTTAATTTTGACGGTTTTGGCATTGTTGCTTTGAGAGCGCAATGATTTCAAGCTTCCGTCATGCTATTTACAAACACCATCGAACTTCTTGTTCGCAAGGTAATGACGTCACGAGAGGGAACCGTATGAGGGCGCTACCAAAACATCTCGCCGCTAATAGAGCACAGCTCGGAGCACGTGGAGCGAAAGCTCGCGCGGTATAACCCAGGGATCCTGGGTTCAATCCCCACCCCTGCCCGTTTCGATCTATACTTCGTCTCACCTTAGCATGGACTAATCGCGAAGGCTGTGCTAGCGCGAGCGCCCAGCCTTGACTGCTTGACTAAAGCACATGCTGCGCGAGCGCTCGTGCAGCCGCCGCGGCTTCATTCAAAGCGACTAGCTCGCGCTTTTAGCACGCACGGCTAACAATAGTCCATACTAAGGTGAGACGAAGTATAGATGAGCATCGTACCGGTGTGCGGTCGTGTATTATTAGAAAGTTTTAGGGAACCGTTTTTGCACATCCGATACGGTACGATGGGCCCTCCGGTACGAAGTGCGCATGCGCTTGTGTTGCGCGATCTTACCGTAATGCGCTGCTCGAACCGTAAGGCACGACCGCCATGATCAATGGCCGACATGGACGGTCTCGCTTGGTTACCCAAACGGCTATTTCGCTGGCGGAGAGAGCCTGCCGTGGCTTCAAACATGAATAAAATAACTCGTGGTAGTAGCTAGCAGGAGCGCCATATGTGACAGAGAGTGCATAAAGTTGGAATCAGCAAATAAAAAAAAGAATACAGATCGAAACGCAATAAGACATCGTCGATAGAAATAAATTAATGTTTAGCAGCAGCGAAAATTGTCTGCTTAGTGGCGCAGTGGATTAGAGCCTCTATTTCGTGAGCTCGAGGGTTGCGGTAGTGGGGAATTCGAATCCGCCTGGCCCAACCACCTTTTTTTTATATTTTATTTTGTTTATATTTTTTAAGTTTTTTATATTTTTTTTCTATTTTAAGTTTTTTTTATATTTTAAATTTTTTTTCATATTTTAAGTTTTTTTTTTTTCCATACAAACGTTGGGATGTGCATTTTGAGCTCTTATCACCCGTTTTTACAGCTGCTTTATGACTGAGGGTTATCTGTAGTGTCAACAGAGTGAGCAACAGCCTTCTGGATCAAGGATCTGAATACTTTTTAGTTTAAAAATTTTGCATGAATTAAAAATTTGTGTTCTAATGCTAATCACATGTATTCTATAAAACGATCCCTTTAAATATTGGGTGATAGTTTTAATAAATGCTCAGCAGTAAAGTTACAGGTTTTCCTTTATTAATTATTTTTTTTTCCGTGGTAGTACCGTACACGGCACAACGATCGGTTCGCGGGCGTCCGACCGTGATCGTCTGCTATCTTTACCGTAAGAGAGCAACATGAGCGCCGTATCTACCTCCGTCCCTCCGCCTCGTCCTCGCAAGCGGGTTTCAGCGGAAGATGATATCTTCCACCTTCGGGAGGTGTTAGGCCCTAATCCTTTTTTTTACTCCGGCCCTTTGGAATGACGTCCTTAAAGGCTTGAACGCGGCGTCAAAAAAAGAACTTCTCGTTGCGAGGAGCGAAGGAACGGATTGACATCCTCGTAACTTTGTACAAGAAAAATGACCGCCTTAACTTGAGAAAGCGAGTATATTTTTGTTCATGTTTGTATTTTCTTCGCGATTTAATATTCCTAGTTTTATTTGTCCGTAACTTTCTGAATACTCGACCCTGCAGTGGGCCTCGAGGGAAAGACACAGGATCGCTGGCAGACGACTTCGAATGTTGATGATAACCGCGCGCGAGCGTGTTCTTATTTGTCTGTCAAATCGAGTTTGCTGTCGGCGACTTTTCAGCATATCAGGACGTGGTTGGAGTAAACATCATATTTGGTTGATGTAAAACACCAAAGCTTGCCCACTGAGAACGTATGACTTACAAAACAAGTTACCACGTACGATCGAGGAACTATTTTATTTCCCGAGGATATGAATCGGGTAAACTAAAAAAAAAAAAAAAAAATACGGTGGCAAACGAGTTCCTGACACCCAGATTCAGCCGTTGGTTGTCAACGTCTCCGGGATGCGCAGCGCCGATCGGAGATGAAGCCAGGGGCAGATTTAGAGGGCGGGTCCGGATGTCCTGACCCCCCCTCTTGATTTTTGCATGTGCAAAATTTAGGGCGTGAAACGGGGGAGAGGGGGAGGGGGTTCCTAAACATATGGTACGCTGGCCAACACCTGACCCCCCCCCCCCCTCAGGAAATTTCTGCATCCGCCCCTGTATGAAGCAGATCCTCCTTTGTGAACCTGAACAGCCGTACAACGTCCTCCTCGTCCATCGACGCTAAGTTGAACGTCCCATGCCTTGCCGCCAACAAGCGCCTCTCTTAGTGCGCAGACAGTCGAACAAAAGAACGTTTTGTAAATTGTTTTCTCCGAATAGAGCCAACTCCAAGTAATCGTCAAAAAGAACGAGCGTCTTTGTTGTCAGAAAGCTCGTCTGCTTTTTTAGCAGACGAACATTTTAGAACTTCGCAGCGCCAGTGGCGACACGCCATGGAGCGCCAGGTTTTGTATTACGTAAGCGCATTCATTCCAGTAAAAAATCGAGACGAACTATAAGTAGGTATACATTGTTTTAGGTTCTCTATATTTTTAGGATGAGATTTTTATTTGCTTCAGTTTCTGCGATTTGTACAAACAAACGCAAATATCTACATTTTCAACGAGGTCGATGCAGGTTTCCGTTGCCAGGGGGCGCGACCTGTACCGATCGTCTGCTCTCGTCTGCAAATACGGTTCCCCCAAAGCCGTTTAGAGCAGGGTGTCGAACCGAACCCGAACCCGAACCGAAAACCGGATCAAAACCGTTATTTTTGACCGAACCGGAACAAAACCGAAACCGAAATCGAACGCTTCATGTTGAACCCGAACCGGAACGAAACCATAATTTGATGTGGCGGTTACCGGTTCAACTAAAACGGTTCAGGGTCAATTGTGTCAATAATTGGTCTAAATTGGAAAAGTTGCAGGAGTGTATTTTTCTTATGTTGCCAAAACTAATCCTACATAATGTGAGATATTTTTACATTTCGTTTTTAATGCATACGTAATCAAAAATACATCATCGTCTGGAGAGCTTCAACTTTGCCTTGTTTCTTGGATTGACCCTTGCGGCACGGTAGCGGCGGCGGCTATTTCCACGCACCGCTTGGCCGCTTGGCTACGAAATGTCCAAGTGTCGGAGCGGATTGCGCCACTGTAGGCACGGAGGCCAACGAGTCCGCGAATGTTTGACCTCAAGATGGACCAGTCGATGAGCCATTTAGTCCAATCGAGCACCGACATCGCACCACGTGAGCTTCCGCTTGAGTGCAGCGACACCCTGAAGGAGGGGGGGACAAGTACCGCGCTGCTTCGGCAGTATAGTTTATAGGGTCGCCTGTGGTCCATTTCAACGAAAAATCAATATTTTCTTCAACGTAACAGACACAATTTCTTCAAGAAGAAATTGTGTCTGTTTATTTTTTTGTAGGTTTGTCAGACTAGCAAGGCCAGCATGTCGCCTGTTCAACCATTTTCTCATTTTTCTTTGAAGTCTTCTTTCATCGTCTTCAACTGAGTATTCGAAAAACGTCGTTCGCTGTGGTTGTATTACCGGAACTTTGTTCGGTGGCTGACAGGAACAAATGAGCCGGTCTGAGTCCCTCAGACCGGGTCATTTGCATAGAGCGTTGTTTGCAATAAAACGTCAAAGTGACTAGACAAAGCATCACCACGAGATCTTTAGAAGAGCGTTTTTTTCCGCCGGAACCCGAAGCGCTGTGAAGATGTAGTAACATTTTATTCTATATACGTGCGTGTTCACGTGCTCGGTCATTGACAGATCGACCAGTCTGGCCGACATATACACGACCACAGCTAAACGGGATTAGCTAAACTACCCCAACTGCGCAATCGACGTACCTGTTTCTGTGTTTTACGGCAGATTTGTTTTCTCTCGTGCCCCTGTCAGCCAATCTGGGGCATAGCTGTGACATCTTACTGGGTGCCAAAAACATGTATCATGTATAAAAAACACGTGTGTGCAAAACAAGCAATACAAACCAAAACATATGGAGGACAAGCAATCTAGCTAAAGACCTTTTACTGTTTACAAAATCACAGCCCAGCGTGTGATCTTCACAGCCCAGCACGCTCGTGTTTGTCGCGTTGGAAAGCGAGCGAAGCACGCGCTATACGCACGAAAACTAAAAATGGCACCGGCCACAAGCTCTGTTTTGGAAAGGTCTATAGACCCATTCCGAAAATACGCCCTCTTCTGGCAGAGTTTCAAGTACTGCACAGCTGCTTGTGCAAAAGACATCATAAAAATGGAAAGCCGATCACTTGTATATAGTTCACTTAAGAACAGTAATATACAAGTAATAGCCTGGCCACATAAATGGTGTCTTGCGCACGTCACTGTGCAGAGTTTTCATATCTACCTGAAGAGGGAGTAGTATTGGGATGGGGTCTACTGCAAGTATCTCGTGCTCAGAAAGGCTGCAGAGAGTGCTCGGTCTATATTAGAGGTCGAGTTAGGAACCGGTTCGAACCGGTTCGCGCTTATCAAAACCGGTAACCGGAGTGATATTATGTGCGCTACCCTAAACCGGAACCGAACCGGAACAAAACACAATGCTACTGAACCCGAACCCGAACCGAACCGAAATAATGACCGGTTCGACACCCTGGTTTAGAGGCACACGATCGGTCGACTCACCCGATCCAAGGTATCGATCGTTTTTGTTTATCGATCGTATTTTGTCCCGGTTCCCTAAAACTCTCTATTACTATTGCGTGATGTACGTTAAAGACCCCAGGCTACCGGTTGTACTGCACCGGCTCAATTGATCACCTACAGCTGGGAGACAAGTCGCCCGTTGAGGCAGACTATGTTCTAGGCTGTATAAACATACACACACCCCAATTTGTTTCCAGACAGGTAAGGTAGCACCGCTTCGTTCCACCGTGACATAGTAAGATCACTGTTGAAAGAGGTGTTCGTAACAAACAATAGCATAGTGAACTCCCGAGGTTACTTATGAAGACACTAAAGTTATTTAGAGGTTCATTTGATTTTGCCTAAAAATTAGAAAGGTGAAGAGAAAAAAAAAAAAAAAAACAACGTACGCCTCAACTTAGGTACAAACGTATTTTCTACCTATTCGTGGCCCGTTTGCTTTTCTTAGTAATCCGCAAACGGGAAGTGTTAAATTTACAAAAACAAAATTGTTTTGGGCGCCAAAACGCTAACGTCAAAATTCAATTTGCATCTCAGAGTAAGCACCTGTTTGTTGGTTAAGAAAATATATTGTAATTGTTCAAAATAATAGAATTGATGCTTCTTTTTTGTTTTTCATATCCACTAGCCACCAAACAAGGTCTATAGAGAATGAAACTATTTGAAATAATGTTTCATAATATAAATGTTGTTCGGAATAAGTA
The DNA here is from genome assembly GCA_013358835.2 of Ixodes persulcatus. NCBI lineage: Eukaryota > Metazoa > Arthropoda > Arachnida > Ixodida > Ixodidae > Ixodes > Ixodes persulcatus. The sequence continues at coordinate 3,601,220 of JABSTQ010009654.1, read as the reverse complement.
TTTTAGCCTTCTTGGCAACTCATTCAACTATTTTTTTTTATTTCCAAATACATATTAGTAGGGTGCCTTCATGTGCGCTTTGCTTAGGGTGGAGACATCTGGCCAATTTGTCCCACACTTTTATTTTTATTTTTTTTTTTTGTTCAGAAGCGCGTGAAAGAGCGTGTCCCGGCACGGGTTTGTGGCGCTGACTGTTTGTTTGTTTGTTTGTTTGTTTATTTTGAGTGCCCAAAAACAGCCAAAGCCTATACATTGGTGCACTTGTTAGTAACACTTCAGATAGCATATAAACGCAAACAAGAAAAGTATGGTCGCCTCACACACCTCTAAAGGAAAAACACAGGAATTGAATAGTTGCAAAGCATGAACATTATTTCAATACATGAAGCAAGCACTTCCTAAAATGAGGTTGGTTAGGGTTGAAAATGTCAATGCCGTCTGATTCCAGATGATTGAAGTAGTTTTGCAGTCGACCCGAGGGTGACGTGAAATCGCTGTAATTGACATGGAAAGTGCGACTAGAACGAACATTTCTACCGGGTATATGATAGTTAATAGATGTGACCAGAGAGCTAATATCGTGATTAGAATGTATGCATTTAAACAAGAATAAAAGGTCGCGCGAGCATCGTCTTCATGCAAGGTTAGTGATTTGCAATTGTCTAAGCACTTCGTTGTAATCATATAGATCGTATGATGGGGATCTAAAATGATAAGTTCTGGCAAATCTTTTCTGTACGCGTTCCACATTACTGGAAGCTGTAGCACTAAGGCTGTTCCAAATCACAGTGCAGAAGTCATGTTTTGGAAGAACTATGTTTCGATAAAGTACGTAGAAAAGGTAAACACTTGAAAAACACTTACTAAATCTTGAAATTGCACCGAGAAGACGAAAACAAGAGCTCACAACGTATGTCGCGTGCGAGTTAAAGTTGAGTTTGGAGTCTAGCATCACTCCCAGATCTTTCACAATCGTAACTCGAGTAATCGACGAATTTTCTAAGTAGTACAGAAAGTGAGTTGGATTAGTCTTACGCGTGAAAGATATTACATTTGTTTTTCCAATGTTAAGATCAAGCCCGTTATCTTTACACCATAGACAGATGGCGTTGATATCTTCCTGCAGTAGAGCACAATCATTTAATGAAGAAATATTTTTATAGATCTTGAGGTCATCAGCGAACTGCAAGAGGCTTGAATGGCGAATGATGTCTTGGACATCTTTAACAAATATATTAAAAAGAAGAGGTCCCAGATTGGAACCCTGGGGTACACCAGATGGCACAGGAAAAAAACAAGACCTAACATTTGCGTAGCCGACACAGTTTTCTCTTGCAGAAAGATAACTTTCAAACCAAGAACAGTACTCGTCACTGAGACCAGAAACAGAAAGTTTGTGTAACAGTAACTTGTGGTTTACACGATCAAATGCCTTGCTACAATCAAAATACACTGCGTCAACTTGCCCTCGAGAACAGACCCTGGGGGCAACATCATTTAAAAAACACGCAAGATTTGTTTCAACAGACCTGCCGCTCAAAAAACCATGTTGAACTTCGGGTATTAAGTGCTTAAAACAGTATGTTAGATGCTTATGAATGATTTTTTCGAATACCTTCGAAAATACGGAAAGCAATGATATCGGTCTATAGTTTGTGATATTCGTTGAGGTGCCTGATTTAGGAAGAGGGATTACCAAGCCCTTTTTCCAGGCGGTCGGAAAGATAGACTGCTTCAGCGACATAGAAAATATGTGGTGTAGAATGGGAGCCAGTATGTCGACACACCCCTTAACTATAAAATTCGGTATGCCATCAAGGCCACAAGATTTTTTAGATGGGAGCTGATGAATTGCCCAAACAACGTCGGCAAGGTCAATTGTCGGAGGAGGGAAATGGTTATGAGTAGTTAGTAAAATCTCTGTGTTTTCGACACTGACTGATGAATAGGTGGACAGGAAAAACTTAGCGAATTGATTGCATATCTTATCAGGATCAGAAGAATATGCTCCGTCAATCATAAGTGAAGCAGGACTCGACCTATCTCGAGTATGCTTTTTAACCAATCGCCAAACATCCTGGGGACGCTTGGAAACACTTCTTTCGACTTGTCTACGATAAGCCTCTTTATCGCGCTTATACAATTCTTTAACCGTGGCTCGGCATATTTTAAACCTGTCATAAACTTCGTTGCTGTTAGTAGTGCGGTAAGGACGGTGCAAATGTAACTTTTTGCGCATTACGCGTTTTAATTCGCGAGAGAACCAGGGGGGATATCTGTTTGATCGATCAGTTTGTTTACGAGGTATAAAGCTGTGCATGCCGGTCATCAAAATATTGGTCAAAGCAGTGACCGCCTCGTCAATCGAGTGTAAACGAAGGACGTCGTCCCACGCGTACGCAGCAAGGAAAAGATAAAAGTCAAGATATGAGCCGTTGGCGTAATCAAACCGATATATGTTTTTGTGTTTCACGGACGAGACTAGCACGTCTACCTTAACGGAAAATGGAACATGCCATATATCGGCGGAAACAATTGGATTGCTCACTATTGCAATATTGTAAGTTTCAAGATTAGTAAAAAGAACGTCCAGAGCGTTTCCACATACGTTTGAAGGAACTTCGCCGCGGTAAAGATCGTTGTAGTGAACAAAATTTAAGAGCTGATTTCCTTTACGACAGCTTGACTCTGAAGCTTCGCTCGACCACCACGTACCAGGTACATTAAAATCGCCGACAATGATCACGTTAAAGTTGGCGGGGTCGAGTTTTTCTGATAAACTGATCAGAACCTGCTCAAATTCCTTGGAATCGAGAGACGGGGGTATATAATAATTTCCTATTAAAAGATTTTTGGGTCCGCCAGTTTTCACTTCAAGCCAAACACATTCTTCATAGCTTTCGAGATCCAAGCGACGAACTGCCGTAATGTTGTTGCGTATGGCTGTGAGTACACCACCACCGTATTTCTGTCCGGTAACTCCATAATTGCGGTCGCGGAGAAATGTAGAGTAGGTGTCACAAAAATATTCATAAGATGAGATGTCACTTAGTAGCCAAGTTTCTGTACTACAATACACGTCGTAGTCTGAAAGCGCTACCCCCTCAGAGAACGTATCGGCCTTAGTGCGAAGGCCCCTTACGTTTTGGTAGTAGATTGATAAAGTTTTAAGCTTCTCCCGTGTCTGCATTAGCAAGTTCGTCGGTTCTTAGTACACCACGAAACTGACGAAAAAGACACCCCTCAGGCCACACTAGTGGGTCGTTAATAATATCAAACGTGTCAGCACTTACTGCGACGTGAAAAGACGAGTATGTAGAAAACTTGCTTTTAAGCCTTGTACATACGAGCGTGTCGTCCTTCACCACATCAGCCACAAACTGTTCGATGTCTTCTGTGGTTGTATCCGGGTTCATCCTTGTTACGAACAATGCTTTCCGGGCAGGACCCCGGGGAACGGTCCTCAGAGTCGTCGACTTGCTGGCACCCCCTCGTATTTCTGCCTTCCGCCGGCGTCGAACCTCATTCCAGCCGTCTTCGGGCTGGTTGCGTTTGCCTGAGCTCGGACTGACGTTATCCGAGTGCGTTGAAGGTGCGGTGGAAGCAGAAGTGGACTGTCTGGAAGGTCGTTGGGTCTCGTTGTTCGCCGGTGCCTTGTTTACAGCGTTGGGACGAACAGGCGGCGTTTCATCACTTGTTTGCTTCGTTGTATTCTTCGCCACACTGGCATAGCCCGGCCCTGTTGGTTGAATGGTCAACAAAGCGTCGAGGGCTTTCGCAAGGTTTGTATTCACGAAGTCCAGGCGCTTCATGACCAATGAGTTATTGTTTTTCAGTTCCAGCCTCATAGCAGCGTTTTCGAGCTTGAGTGACGTCACTGTAGCTTCCAGCCGGTCGACTTTCAAAAGCAGCTCTGTCAGAGTAGCAGCCGAATTTGCAGGATGTTCATCACTGCCCATGGCAGTGGGCGTAGTCGAGCCGGGCGACAGCACGTCAGCATTGACGAGGCTTTCCTCACCGCGCGGACGCCGAGTGCAGTCAGTGCATTTGTAGATGCTGACACCGTCGCGAAAAAGGACGTCGTAATCTTCTTGGCGAATGTTCAGGCATTTTGTGTGGAAGACGAAATCACACTCACCGCTGCACGCGATGGAAGTTTGCCGGGACGAGATAGGCAGGGTGCACTCAGCGCACACACCCATCTACTGCTGGCGAGGGAGCACGAGAGCATGCGACTGCCCTCATTCAGTGCGCAGCGCTGAATGAGGGCAGTCGCATGTGCTATGGCGACATTTTGTTTTCGTCGATTTATTTGTATTTTACTCGTAAGCGCGTGCTGTCGGCATCGGGTACTACAAAGGATGGCATCACCCTAAGCAGAAGGACATTGAGGCACCCTACATATTAGGATATCTTAGGGTGCCTTCATGTGTGCTTTGCTTAGGGCGGTGGCATCTCGCCATTTTGTCCCTCACGTTTATTTTTATTTTTTGTTCAGAAGCGCGTGAAAGAGCGTGTTCCTGTATGCGTTTGTGGCGCTGACTGTGCTATGGCGACATTTTGTTTTCGTCGATTTCTTTGTATTTTCCCCATGAGCGCGTGCTGTCGGCAACGGGTACTACAAAGGGTGGCATCACCCTAAAACGAAGGACATTGGGGCACCCAAGGATATCTCTGCTCAACCCTGCACGATCTTAAGGCCGGTTCAGACACTTGCGTTTGAGTGCGTTTGACTGCGTTGCGGCGAGTACCGAAAGCGAGTCACCGGCACATCTGTGCTTCGTATGAAGCGTGGAATCCAATGCAAGGAATCATCTTGGCACGCAATATAAGCAGCAGGGATGTCCTGGTTTCTCGCCGCCGCAACGCAGTCAAACGCAGTCAAACGCAACTGTCTGAACCAGGCTTTAGGGTGCTTACGAGCCACGCTTGTACCGTATGGAAGCGTTTGACCACGCTCGCTAACATAGCACACACAAAAAAATAGAATCAACAAAAGTATCGCCTTCACAGCCTTATCAGGCCTTTCGCTAGGAGTCTGGTGATGAATAAACTCTGTTTCACCTTGTGTCGTACCGCAGGAAAGGCTACAAGCGCGAGCTCCTTGCTCTAGGGCACATCTCGGCGGCACAAGCTCTCGTGCACCAAGGGCAGCTGCCAACGCTATGAGCTCGCGCTTCGAGCCTTCGCTGCGGTACAACTTTTTGCAACGTTCAAAAAGTGCCGACCAACGGAGCCATCAATGGTAATTCTGTTGTGTCTATGTTTATACAGCGGGAAGTTAGTCAGCTCTGAGGGCATCTGGTGTCTTCGTTGGAGATGAAAGACAGTGCAGTATACCACTGCTTGTCTGACATCTTAAACGTGCATCACGCAATAGTGATACATGCAGACTTGTACCGTACGCATTACAAGTAATCAAATTACTTGCAATCGAATACTTTTTGAAGTAATTTTGTAATCAGTTGATTACTTTTATTAGGCAGTATTCACAATAGTGATCTGATTACTTTTTGAAGTAATAAAATTACTTCTAACCCCCTGCACACACCTTCTTTTTCTGAAATGAAAATATAAAATTTACTTCTTTCGAACAGAAAAAAGAAATATTTTTGCGGAGCTGTAGGAAACAAGGCCAACCCCTTTGTATGTACAATTTTTGTGGAATGTTCGTTTTTTTTTTTTTTTTTCGCGATGGGACTGGGACTGGGAAGCCCCAGGAGCGCCCCAGTGTGTGACAAAGGCCATTCAGGGCGAAGTTTGAGGGAGCAGAATGTAGCTTTGTAAGTCCTTCGTTCAAACTGGCCCCCTCACGCACACACACACAGAAATAATAAAAAAAAAAAAAGCAATCCTGCTTACGGTACCTACACGCAGCCCGTAGGAGAACCAGAACCGAAGAATGTCTAAAGCGGATGCAAAATATAACAAAGCCAGTTCAAATATTTCCCTATTTCCCCTACGTAGCCTTTGTGACAAGCAAGGTTTCGAGTTGAGAACTGGTCGGGGCGATCTCTTCCGCTAATTGATACAACACATGATCCGTTTCAAATCCTGGAGCTGCTGCTCTTTTGTATAACATGCGAGTTCATCCACATGTGAATAGTAAAATGAGCGACAATCAAGATCTTGAACCCCCTCCGCTCCCCCCCCCCCCCCCCCCAAACTGGCGAACGCCCAAATCATTAAACTTCTTCAAACGAATTCTATGCTTGTGTCCGCATTGTGAAGGTGCAACGACCACGAAGAGGGAATCCGTTTTTTTCTTCTTCAATACTTGTGAAAATGTGAAATATAGGTTCGAAGTAGTTCACTGTTATGAGCGCTAAACATGTAAGTCTTCACACAATAAAGTAATCAGAAAAGTAACGGTTACTTCTTCAAGTAATGTCCAATTAATCTTGCTGTCGAGTAATCAAGAAATCAAGTAATCTAATCGAATACTTTTTAGCCAAGAGTAATAGTAATTGTAATCGATTACGTCTTTTTAGTAACGTGTACAAGACTGGATACATGACAGCACGCCGGTACGATGCTCATCCAGATTGAAACGGGCAGAGGCGGTGGATTGAATCCACGATCAGTGAGCTTTACAGCGTGAGCTTTTGCTACACGTGCTACCGATCCACGAGCAACGAGACATCGCGGTCGAATTCGAGCTCGAGAGAAAAAGAATAACAGCAACAGCAAAAAAATCTCCGGTATGAGGCATTTATCACTAGTGTCGCCATCTCGTTTATCAAGTTGGACATAAAATTAACAGGGTGATTTTATTTACACAAATACGCAAATACAACAATATTTTGCTTTCTCGTCATGGTCTTAAAATTAAGATTAGAGCCACCCCTAGTACGTACGGCCAAGCGTTTTGTCACGTTGGTCTTCTAAATAATTGTATTTTCAAAAATGCCTCAAAACGCGCTAAAAACAGTCAAAACGGTCATATTTCTGGATTTTATTAAAACTCTCCAGCTCTCTAAAAGAAAAATTCAAGGGCCGCACAACCTTCATTACGTTATCATAAGTAACCCCCAAAAGAATGAATACTATCGTGCATTCCTGAAACTCAGGTTTGTGTAGCGAAATCTGCCCATTGAGTGACGATACTGCATTGTGTGTATAGGACTCTGGTTGTAAAGGACGCTAGAAAGTTTCTTTTTCCTGTATTAGTGCGCGCTAAAGTACAAGTATATTCACGATCAGTGATGAGGAAGGTGTTCAAATGCGTGCTGCGAGTCTTGCAACAGAGTTTCTTTGAAGTTGATACACATATTTTCGTTTAAATCCCTACCGGCCACCTACAAGTAGGAGTGAACAAGCCGAGGAATGCATGATAGCAATATAATAAAAACTTCAAGCGAGCTGGTGAACTTTCAACATACATGGAATCCGAAAATTGAGATTTCCCCCCTCTCCTTTTTTTACTTGTTGTTGTTCCTATGTTTTCCCACGATTTCGCAATCGATGCATATTCTCCACGCGCGAAGAAAAGGTCTATAGTTACACTTTTTTTGCAACGTTCAAAAAGTGCCTACCAACGGAGCCATCAATGGTAATTCTGTTGTGTCTATGTTTATACAGCGGGAAGTTAGTCAGCTCTGAGGGCATCTGGTGTCTTCGTTGGAGATGAAAGACAGTGCAGTATACCACTGCTTGTCTGACATCTTAAACGTGCATGACGCAATAGTGATACATGCAGACTTGTACCGTACGCATTACAAGTAATCAAATTACTTGCAATCGAATACTTTTTGAAGTAATTTTGTAATCAGTTGATTACTTTTATTAGGCAGTATTCACAATAGTGATCTGATTACTTTTTGAAGTAATAAAATTACTTCTAACCCCCTGCACACACCTTCTTTTTCTGAAATGAAAATATAAATTTACTTCTTCTTTCGAACAGAAAAAAAATATTTTTGCGGAGCTGTAGGAAACAAGGCCAACCCCTTTGTATGTACAATTTTTGTGGAATGTTCGTTTTTTTTTTCGCGATGGGACTGGGACTGGGAAGCCCCAGGAGCGCCCCAGTGTGTGACAAAGGCCATTCAGGGCGAAGTTTGAGGGAGCAGAATGTAGCTTTGTAAGTCCTTCGTTCAAACTGGCCCCCTCACGCACACACACACAGAAATAATAAAAAAAAAGCAATCCTGCTTACGGTACCTACACGCAGCCCGTAGGAGAAGCAGAACCGAAGAATGTCTAAAGCGGATGCAAATATAACAAAGCCGGTTCAAATATTTCCCTATTCCCCTACGTAGCCTTTGTGACAAGCAAGGTTTCGAGTTGAGAACTGGTCGGGGCGATCTCTTCCGCTAATTGATACAAACACATGATCCGTTTCAAATCCTGGAGCTGCTGCTCTTTTGTATAACATGCGAGTTCATCCACATGTGAATAGTAAAATGAGCGACAATCAAGATCTTGAACCCCCTCCGCTCCCCCCCCCCCTTCCCCCCCCCAAACTGGCGAACGCCCAAATGCCCAAATCATTAAACTTCTTCAAACGAATTCTATGCTTGTGTCCGCATTGTGAAGGTGCAACGACCACGAAGAGGGAATCCGTTTTTCTTCTTCATAACTTGTGAAAATGTGAAATATAGGTTCGAAGTAGTTCACTGTTATGAGCGCTAAACATGTAAGTCTTCACACAATAAAGTAATCAGAAAAGTAACGGTTACTTCTTCAAGTAATGTTCAATTAATCTTGCTGTCGAGTAATCAAGAAATCAAGTAATCTAATCGACTACTTTTTAGCCAAGAGTAATAGTAATGTAATCGATTACGTCTTTTTAGTAACGTGTACAAGACTGGATACATGACCAGCACGCCGGTACGATGCTCATCCAGATTGAAACGGGCAGAGGCGGTGGATTGAATCCACGATCAGTGAGCTTTACAGCGTGAGCTTTTGCTACACGTGCTACCGATCCACGAGCAACGAGACATCGCGGTCGAATTCGAGCTCGAGAGAAAAAGAATAACAGCAACAGCAAAAAATCTCCGGTATGAGGCATTTATCACTAGTGTCGCCATCTCGTTTATCAAGTTGGACATAAAATTAACAGGGTGATTTTATTTACACAAATACGCAAATACAACAATATTTTGCTTTCTCGTCATGGTCTAAAATTAAGATTAGAGCCACCCCTAGTACGTACGGCCAAGCGTTTTGTCACGTTGGTCTTCTAAATAATTGTATTTTCAAAAATGCCTCAAAACGCGCTAAAAACAGTCAAAACGGTCATATTTCTGGATTTTATTAAAACTCTCCAGCTCTCTAAAAGAAAAATTCAAGGGCCGCACAACCTTCATTACGTTATCATAAGTAACCCCCAAAAGAATGAATACTATCGTGCATTCCTGAAACTCAGGTTTGTGTAGCGAAATCTGCCCATTGAGTGACGATACTGCATTGTGTGTATAGGACTCTGGTTGTAAAGGACGCTAGAAAGTTTCTTTTTCCTGTATTAGTGTGCGCTAAAGTACAAGTATATTCACGATCAGTGATGAGGAAGGTGTTCAAACGCGTGCTGCGAGTCTTGCAACAGAGTTTCTTTGAAGTTGATACACATATTTTGTTTAAATCCCTACCGGCCACCTACAAGTAGGAGTGAACAAGCTGAGGAATGCATGATAGCAATATAATAAAACTACAAGCGAGCTGGTGAACTTTCAACATACATGGAATCCGAAAATTGAGATTTCCCCCCCTCTCCTTTTTTTACTTGTTGTTGTTCCTATGTTTTCCCACGATTTCGCAATCGATGCATATTCTCCACGCGCGAAGAAGACACATATTCTCAACTCCAAGTGAGAATCAATACTACAATTACTTATGTTTTCTTATATCTGCCAAGAGCGCCCAGACCTCTAGGTCCCCGTCGCCATCCGCTTCCTCCCCTCCCCGTCTTTGTCAAATAAACAATTTTACTTCTACTACTCCAGCCAAATATAATCCGAAGGCTTGACGAAAAATAAAAAATAAATAATATATATATTTATTTCTTCTTTTTGTGTGTGTGTTGTGTGTTTGTGTGTGTGTGAAGAAGTTGATCGCGTGCATAAATATTATAAATCCGAGAGCTCGAACGAGGACGTCTGTACGCACTGTAGTACTGCTGCAATACCGCTGGGAATTCGTTCTTTATTCGAGGCACGTCCCCAATGCGCATATAAAATGAGAAAAAAAAAATACTAGAATGTGACCTGTTTCTTTCCGCTTGGGTTTGGCGAGCATTCCTATCTATTGATGAAACCCACCCAAAACCGCGGATTTTCAATCCAAGCCGTATTAGCTCCACTGCGGCGTACCTCTTATATCCAATAATATAGCTACCTACATACCATATAATGCTGGTTGTGAATTCATATGACGGGAGCCCGTCATTTGGTTCTAGATGATCACGGAATGCAATCTAGCGGCTACTAATGATGACAGGCTCGACGTGGTACGAACAGAAATTCTCCGGAACCTCAATGTCATTGTGAAATTCTGAGAATCGCACAAACTGTATGTCGGTTCGTATTGCGTCTTAGAATGCAACCATCAAGGGCCACTGTGCGCAGCTCAACGAAAAAAAAATGTTCTAGACCAAAATAACTCTCGTCGTTAACAACTTAAAAAAAAAAAAAAAACATTTAGGGCGGGGCGAGTTTAAGGCATCTTATTTAGGTTCCGCAGCCAATGAGCTTATTAGCCTATGAAAAGTCGAAGAACCAATCACGAAGCAAGAAGCATTAACATATTAAGCCACGCCTTGCGTTTCTTGAGGTTATGCGCCGAGACACTGAGGGAGAGGAGGAGGCGAAAGCGCGCGGGTGAGTCAGAACGCCGAGCTCTGATTGGAATGATTAGTGGGTAGACCTGAAGCTATAGTTTCCTTTGCCTCTACTGCACACGTCGAACGCGTTCGAATGCGAAAGCCAAAAGCCGGACGCCGGCGTTCCGCGTTCTTTATAAGGCGTTCGACGAGCGCAGTGGAAACAAGGGCAGCAATGGCTTTCGCTTTACCCACTAATCGTTTCAAGCAGAGCTCGGCGTTCTGACGCTCCGACGCGCTCTTGTCCCCTCCTTTCCCTCTTTTTCTAGGCGCATAGACCGGCTACTTTCCCGCAAAGCATTCGAGAGAGCCAATCGCAAATGAGGACACTAGATCGTGTTTAGACATTTAAAAAGAAAAAAAAAAAGCTGTCGCGCTGTAATCCTTAGCACGGTGAAACGCTTTGTTCCAAGTGTCACTACGCATCCTGTAGTTTTTTTTTTATTGCGACACGTTGTTAACAATGAGATTACAAAATAATTGTAACCCAGAAAACTCACCGAGCATAAATCAAAGCACGTGCGAACTTTGGAATATTTGCGCACACGGCAGTAGACTTACGAGAAGGGTAGAACTGATGACGAAAATTATTTATGTGGGCGTTACGACACAATACACTGAGCACGATCTACATGAGAACGCGAATGCATTTTGTCGTAGTTGCGCAGGCACGGAGCAGGGAACTCTACGAGACATGGAGGAGGGAACTACGAGTGATGACAATGCACAATAAATAGTCGACCAGAGAACACGCGTTTTGATGCAGTTTTCTTCCATTCTTTCTAAAATCTTTGTTTACGCGCTTTTAATGCGCGTTGTAGCGTCATTTTGTTTTCTTTTTGTACGCGTTTTGATTTTTGCGTTTATAGCAGCTTGCCGCGTGACGTGCGTCACAGAAAGGTCACAGTTATCTGCGGACCGGCCGGAACGCTTCGGCGGGCCGGGCCCGTGTGCCGGGATTGCGAGACCCCGGTTTTAGGGTTTATTTCCTCGATCTGCGTGCTACGGGTGAGTTATATTGGCGACTTCTGCGAAATTTACGGCACCTAGGGACTAGAACACAAAGCTGCGGCGGCGGGTTCGCTCGCGAGCTTTCTCGAACCAACGTGATATTCACAGTGCCTGGCGGCCTAAAGTCGAAGCCGTGGAAGTATAGGGGACAAAACACGTCATGAAAATCGCCAATAGAGTTCCAAACAGCGGGTGAGTGGATTTATATAATATTAAATAGCCGAAAGTATACCGACAAAAGATACCACTACCACCACCATCAGTTCACCTGAAAGACAAAAAAATCAGTATGTCACGTTATTTTTTTTTTCATAAAATAAAGTGCACCGTTTGATTCTATGTGCGTTGGAGGTTGAGCTTTCATATATATATATTGCGACGAAGAAGACGGCGACATTGGGGCAGTGGCGTGCCAGACCATCACGTGCCACGCTCCGCGCTCACGGCCCGGCTTCCACAAAATCCTTTCAATCTCATTGAGTGGACGCATCATTGTCATTTGCTGCCGCGGCCGCACATCTTCGTAACAATAAATATATATATATATATATATATATATATATATATATATAGATAGATAGATAGATAGATAATGAGATAGATAGATAGATAGATAGATAGATAGATAGATAGATAGATAGAAATGAAAATCAAGACTTGATGTGTAGTGACATATCTCATATCAAGGGTACAATGATGCCAGCGTTATTTTTATAAATGCGTGGAAAAATATTCTGACCGAGTGATTGATTGTAGTTTATTTTAGTGGCTTTATAGTTTTCCGCCTGTTAGTACTACAGAGTAATATATAAATAAATAATTCCGGTCATGCCATTTATCCTGCTTTGCGCACGGAGAAAGTGAGACGCTTTGACCAGTTTTACATTATTTTACGAAAACCGCGTGCTAGAGCGAGGGTGTTCTTTTGCGCCATATAATTCTCGAATGTGCCATCAACGAACGCGAGCGCGCCCGAGGCTGCAGAAATTAAAGGCGGTGGAGATGAAGAGCCGGGTATTTGGGAGAAAACAAAACCGTGTTTTTGTCACCGCAAAAAGAAACAATGCGTCACCGAACGTCCAGTTCCTGCCTAAATGCACCCCAAAGATTCAGAACCCGCGTGCCGATATCTGGTTCAAAAGTTCTAATCGGTCTTTGGAAATTTTTTAAACAATAAATCGAGACCCGTTTCCGATAGTGAACACCTTTCACCTTTATGCAAAAAGAGAAAAAAAGAAAGAGAGAGAGAGAGAATAAACGTTTTTACACGACTCAAGAACGAGTCGTGTCATCTCGCGCGTCGTCGGCCGCCATTTTTGCAACGACAATTTCCAGTAATCACTTATAATTTATAACTGATGAATCATATAAACGCGATTCCTGGTACTTTGGCCTCCGGTCCCGATTCCGCTAGAGCTATTCGCAACTCCAACGCCCTATAGATGGCGTGACAGTAGTTCCAATATGGTGAAAGAGACGGGGATAGATTTTCCCGTAATGTGCCGGCTCGCTCATGCCGGTCATTGTGCTTAAATTAATTAATTTGGCTTCAAATGCTCAAAGAGTAGAGCAGGAGCGTATCACAGGTGACTGACATTTGATGTGCGTTAGGAAAACGAGCATGCTTTTTAAAAGTTGAGGAAACATCACAGAACTTGCGAGGCTTTGTGGACGGCGAGCGCGTTTCGAGCGCCGGTCATTGTGTGCGGTCAAATAGTTTCGTAGGTGATGAAAATATTGCGGTGTTCGCGATCTGCCTGGCCACCAGTGCTCTCAAATCTGAGCCGTGTAGTGTGACCATCAAGCTCCTCTGGAACAGCGTTCACAATATCTCTGTGTCAGGCTCACAGCTCATTACACACCTCCGCGGTTTTAGCGCAATGCAACATGTGATCATCCTGCGCCGTAGTTGCTATTAGACAGTTTTAGCATAGCGTAACTGCAGGCTACCGTAAGATGAGGCGTTGCAACCAGAAGTTTGGGCTACACCTTTGAAGCGTGATTTTCAGCTCGTGCCATAGCGTTGCCGTGCCTACGTTTGCCTGTGGTAACGCAGTGCAAGAACTGCATAATAACGCCTTCGGCGTGTTTAGGGGTTTTATTTATTTGCTCTGTCAGAATAAATATTCAACCATAGAGTATTATTACACCTGTGTACCGTTATTCGCATCGACGTGACCCGCCTCGCCAGAGCTCCCATCCTAAGCACACCTCACGATCGACCCACAGATGCACCTAAAGATGTTGTGAGCATTTCTTTATTTGTCTTTGTAATTAACTGAAAGCAGGTACGCGTAGTCTGCCTTCTAGAAAATGCTTGTGGCGAACTGTCGAGTTCCTTGTCACGGCCTTTCGCTGCATAAAATGCAAACCTATTCCCGATGCATGCCTATCGCTCGATACACCGTTGCGCGGGCAGTTCTCTCCTACTTTCTTGAAAGAAGAGACTTTTCGTAAATCCAAGTCAAAGGATTTGTACTATTTGCGGGAGCTTTTGCCGTCGTATTGAGCACAGAGTGTGCTGGCGACTGCAGGACCCGTGATCCGCACGGTATGCGGTCTACGAAAAGTCCCCATGAAATGAGACATCCCGGATCTTCGTGCAACGCTCTTGCGAAGCGGACCGCAATTTTTGTTTTAACGCCCTCGGTTTTTTTCGTGTACTCTTGTCGTACATCCACCCCTGCTGCAACGGCCATAGGCCAACAGTACCAATGAATAAATAAATGAAAACTGCATGATCAACGAACATTCTGATTAGAACAACAGCACCAAGGCCGACAGTCCCTGCCGCGGTCTCCGTCGCCGTCCCCGCTCCACTGGTTCTTCGTTCGTCCGCGAGAGGGCGAGCGACGGGCTGGAGTTGCGAAGATCAAGGGTTCAGCGATCCGTAGTTTAGTTTTGCGGTGAGAAAAACATGGGTCTCTTTTCTCCGAAATACCCGGTGTTTTTTTAAGAACTGTGCGAAGTCACAGACGTAGACGCACTGGAAGGTTTTATTTGAGAAAAAAGTAAACTTTCTACTGTCGAGGCCGGTTACAACGAAGTCGGTTATAACGAAATAGCGCATATATCGAAGTGATTTTCGATTACCGTTGACTTCGTTATAACCGGTCTCGACAGTAATGTTAAAATTCTTGCCTCCTCTTCTTTTTTCACTTTTGTGTAAATAAGATACAACATTTACTATGTTTATGGATAGAAACTGGGGGAAAGAAAAAAACAGGGACGCCAGAACACCGAGCACTGGTTGGAATGATTAGTCGGTAGTCGCGAGGCCCTAGCTGCCTTCATCTCTCCTCGACTTTGAACGCGTTCGAACGCAAACGTGGAGCGTCCGACGCGGCGTTTGGCGTTCGAGCGCGTTTCAGAAGTGAGTAGAGACAGGGGGACAGCCAGCCTTTCGTCCACCTACTAATTATTCCAACCAGCGCTCAGTTTTCTGGCTTCCCCGCGTGCTCTCGTCTCCGACTCTCCCTCAGTTTATACCCGTATCTTTATTTTTTGGCTTACGTATATCGCTGGATTAAGGCAGGTTACATGTTTGAATATTTTTACTTCAGTAGTATTTCGTTATGTAATTTTTTAATTAACATTCTGAAAATACGAAGGTAAGTGTAAATTGTAATGACAAACTCTCCCCCCTCCTCCCCTACCCTCCCCTTAATAAAAATACGAAATAAATCTGATTTAGTAGTTTTAAGGTTACCACCAGCGTAATCAACCCATTTCTTATTTTTCCTTTCTTGCTTTTTGGATGGATTGTTTATTTCGATTTCTACCAGGCCGTGATTCATGTTTTACAGTGTATTCAAATCAATGAGTGCGAGACGCGTACGTTACTTCCCGACAAGATATTTCTCCATATAATTTCTGACCATTTGTTTTTTATTAAAAAAAAATGTAAAACTTTTTTTCTTTTTCAACCTTTTTTTAACCCCGCAGCCCGAGCAGCCAACTACGCAGTTACTGAAAAAGAAGCAGATCGCGGCCTATTATGTTCATACCCTTCTCACGATTTCTTCTTCCGCGTTCTATATCGACTCACGCCCGATCTCAATGGCGGCGGAGCGACAATAGAACGTTCGAGTAGATCGCTTTAACGGCTCCTATATAGCGACATCCAATCCAACAACCCAGATAACGAAGCCCTCGATGACGATACGATGCGCGCGCAGAGCCGTATGCGAAGCATCGGGTATCGTTACCGAAGCTGTGCGGAGCGCAAGTTCGTCTGCCTCTCACACAGGGGTTGCGATGATCTCAGAACGACGCCAAACTGTCATTGGCGGACTGAAAAAAAAAAAAAAATTAGTGGGTAGACCTCGAGGCATCTAGCATTGAGGTCTACCCACTATCCTTTCAATCGAAGCCAATCAGAGCTCGGCGTCCTTCTGACGTCACAGCAACTCCTGCGCAGAGAAGCAGACGACTTGCTCTCCGTGCGTGATTGGTTGAGTCGGTGACAGCCATAGCAAAATGGCGATGAGCGCGCAGTGACGATGCACTCTTTGCGCTGCCTGATTGGACGTTGGACCGTCGCGTCGACTGCCGTTTAACCTAATTGAAGTGACACGGAGTGTAGGTGTTGCTAAAAGAAAAAGAAATAAAAATCCTCGGCGCGGGAGCAACGCGTGTACTGTACGAGCCAAAGTGAATATATCGTCGGAGCGTCCCCGAGCTTCTATCCGTGAATATCGAACTGCCTCGTGCTCGGCAACGGAACAAAAAACGAACTCTCTCATGGGAACGTATACTTGGTCTAAGCAGGCGTGTCTCGAGAAGAAAGACGGAGGAGCTCGACGCCGGTCTTCCCGGGAGAAATTTCCTCGGAGTGACAGACACGGGAGACCACGGGAGCGTCGGAGCGACTAGGAGCGTTGCGAAAGGAAACGCGGGGCTCGTCTTTCGCAACGGGGAGTTTGAACCCTGTCTTCTT
Organism: Ixodes persulcatus; assembly: GCA_013358835.2. Lineage (NCBI taxonomy): Eukaryota > Metazoa > Arthropoda > Arachnida > Ixodida > Ixodidae > Ixodes > Ixodes persulcatus. Next base: position 3,584,448 of record JABSTQ010009654.1, on the reverse strand, counting down.
CTCCTGAGGGCTGGGAGAGGTGAGAAGGACGTCATAACGCGGTGTCTCATCTATCTAATCATTTGTTTGCTTTTCTCGTTCTAAGACATATTTAGTTTTGTAAATCTTTCATTCGCAAGTTGTATAAACATAAAATTTCATTAAACAAAAAGTCACAAGAAGGCGTAACGCAAAAGTGAAACACGTAACTTTCCGCTGCATTATCAGGAAGACCTCAACTTTCCGCCTCAACTTTGTCGTAGGAATAAAGAGCTTTTTTTTTATGTGGGCCCTTCGTGGTAACGAGAAATACTTAACCACTGCTTTTACTTGTATTTTTGTTTTGACCGCTATTGCGATGACTATCACTATGTTGCTACCCCTATTTCTAGCAAGAAAGAGCAGGGGAGGACCGACACTTTATGGGACGCAAGCAGCGAACCGCTGCTTGCGTCCCAAGCGACTTCCGGTCGCACCGCCTTTGCGTGTCTCTTGAGCTTGCTTATGTCACCAGAGCTAGAAAGCATAAATGCTACACGAAAAACAAAGTTTCGCACCGCCTTTGGGTGCTTCTTGATCTTGCTTATGTCACCAGAGCTAGAAAGCATAAATGCTAAACGAAAAACAAAGTTTCGCACCGCCTTTGGGTGCCTCTTGATCTTGCTTTTGTCACCAGTGCTAGAAAGCATAAATGCTACACCAAAAACAAAGTTGGAGATTTACCGAGGGCCTTCGGCTGTACGTTTTAGCGTCTTAGAGGAGACAAGTTGGTTTACAAGAATATTAAAACATTTTAAACAGATCTCGGGCTTTTTTCTTTTTTTTTTTTTGCCTTTACCCGGAGAAGTGGTGGTTAAATGTTGAAAGTGATGTTTCAACCAGCTCGGTGTTAAGGGGGGCTTTGTTCATTCTTTTTATGAATTGAAAGTTCGCTGGGACGTCAAAGACTGGAGCACTGCCTGCTGGGGTTTGCAAAAAAAAAAGGGTCTATACATAGTACAAAAGACGGTTTGCAGACACGAGTCACCGTGATATCCGTGGTTCGAATGCCGCGTGTCAAGTTTTTCCTTAAAGGTCCTCTGACACGCCAAAAAAAAAAAATAAAAATGTTTTTTTCATGCTAGGCGTTGAAAGGGCATATCAGGACACTACAAAAAAATTGTTTCACTATAGAGTTGCGTAGTTTTTTTTATAAAAAATAGAAATACGAGGCCCAATTCAAAGTTCCCGTGGTGCACTGTGACGTAAGAGTGAACCGCAAGGTGTCGGGGCGGACAGAAGGGAGGCATCGCCGGAAATCAAGTGAGTTGTATCCCTCCTCGTGCTTACCTGGAGCGCGTGTAATATTTTGTTTTTTTAATATTCTTGTTATTCTCCGCACCCCCACGAGCGATCCAAGCAGACAAGGTTTCTTTTACTTGCTTTTCTTCGCTTAATGTTGCTGTAAAAATAGAAGAAGCGGAGTCAGTGAATTGACGTGATCAACTACAATGCCTAGAAGGTGCTGTGTGAGGGACTGTCCCGGTATTTCAGCAACTGAAGAAGCTATCACACTGCATGCATTTCCGAGAGACATACATCGGCCGGATGTGCACCTAGTAAACAAGTTCTACTCATGTTCTAAACAAAATACGTACTTTGTGCTCGAAGTTTACTTGTACTTTGTACACCATAGAGTTATTACAATAAACGCTAGAGGCTCAAGCTGGCGCTAGTGTGCTGTTGCATTTTGAAGCAGACAGCAAGCAGTCAGAAATTGACTTCCGGTAATGCATTTCTATGGGAAAAAGCGAGTGCATTTTCTCTCTGCGCTCGATTATAAGAGCAAATATAACGAATAATTTGCACGTACTAGGCACATTGGAACATTTCTCAGTCACACAGACGAAATAATTGGTCAGTTACAGCATTTTTATTTGAAATTCGTGGCATGAAAAACGGTGTTAAAACCACTTCGTACGTGTATTTATGTGCACTGTCGGACACTGTTAGCGCGAACACGGCGTCGGCGCTTTCCAGCATGGGGGATATACGTGCCAAACGAACGAATGACATGTGGAAAACCGAGAGAGACGGCAAGAACTACGCAGTAACATGGATAAGTAACTCCTTGTGCATGCAGACGATCAAAATACATTTAAAGTCGCGTAATATAGTTCGATTTGCAATAAATAAGTACCGCTTTATTCTTTCTGCTCATGAATATGTGCGAAGATGCTTGTTCTGGGTTCAAATCACCCCCCGCACGCTCCAAATCTTGCAAATAGGGAGAAGCCAGAGAACAGGTGCCCGATAAAAACTGCCCGACATAGGAAATAATAAGAAAACACACCTTTAGTAGCCCACGTACTTTATTCTTTACGTTTCGAACGTTTTTTTTTTACCCACTCGTAAAGATGCAGGACGGGGTCATTTTCATATAGTGACAGAACGGGCATATTAACAATATATAAGCACCAACGGAATGCTGGCGAACTTTGAACACACTTTACATTCCTTTCGATCGTTATTTTGCTTAGAATCGTCGCTCGTTTCTACATACCTGCCATGGAACAGAGGTTTGGGCCTGAAATATAGCGAAGGTTTAACATCGTTCAGTGGTAAAGAAAAAATGCTGTAACTAAAGCAATTACACTTTCACCATATTAATAAAGGTACATACTATCCGGTACAACCGAAATAACAAAAGTTATTCATGTTATTTTCCGGCGAAGAGACAAAATTCACGCGCGTTTTCCCATAGGAATACACAGGAGACTGGAAAAGTAGACTGCATGCTGTCTGCTTCAATTTGCAACCGGAAGTCCCGTAGACACTAGCGCCAGCTGAGCCTCTAGCGTTTATTGTAATAACTCTATGTTGTACACTCACCAGTTCGTATTCTTTAGACGGCAAGCATCTTCAGCCTGGAGAGCATCCGATGATTCAACGACCTCGATGTCTGAACCTTCAGCTATGCGATCGGGGTATGCTAGCAATCCTAATTTCTGCGAGCGTTCTAAATCTTTTTTTTTTCAGAACTTGATAGCTTGTGTTGCGCCCAGTATAGCCCTGTATCATCGGACTGACGGCATGCACTCGTACACTGGCTTGTACTCGCAACGCATTCATCATTCTTTGTCTCTTTGTCTTCGAATTTTACAGCACGCAAACTAACCAACGGTGCAGGGATAAAGAGCTAGTGGAACTGAAACTTCGTTTTCTACGATCGCTCGTACGAAGATCAGAAAAAAAAAAAAAAAAAGGCTTAAAGGGATTATCCGGTCAGATTTCGTATTCATGAAAACATTTAGACCTCATTGTCAATGGCTGTAGGAGCATCTTCCACGACAAATCTGAATTTTGTGTGCTTCCCTGGAGGAGTAATTGTATTTTAACCCAAGCGTGCATAAACGGCGTTTTCCTCTTCCACCTTCAGGGAAGCGGAGTTTCTGAGGTAACATCAGGCAAAGAACGCGCCGAACTGAAGTGCACTTCGAATTTTGTCCTCCGCGTGAGCGGTACGACGTAGTTCACCCTCGCTGCTGCGCTAGATTTTTTTTGTTTTGTTTTTTAGAATGAAAAGGTATTTTCGTTGTGCGGTTGTCACGCTCCACACTTTTCCGCGAAATTTACAGTGGCGAGTAATATGGAATGTTGCGGTGCGTCGGGAGCACTGTGTTCCCACGGAGGAATGAGGCATAGGATAGGACAATTGCAAGACTGGTGTGACGTCACGTCAGGGATGGGAGTGCAGCCGTTGATACTTGCGAAATTCGGCATGGAGTTTCGTTCAAATATCCGTCGTTGATTACACTAAATTGGGGTGTCGTTTAATGAAATAAAAATGGCCTATGTTAATCATTAGGCTCCCACTAGGTAACCATCACGAAATCTTAAGAACTTCCGGTTTTCACCGGACAATCCCTTTAAGCATGGTCGCGGAGAGCACGAGGAGTGAAACTCACGTGACTTCCGGTGAACCCACTTTTAGTGACGTAGGTCGATGCCTCCCTTCTGACCGCCCCAACACCTTGCGGTACACTGTTACGTCACAGTGCACGGCGGGAACTTTGAATTGGGCCTCGTATTTCTATTTTTTATAAAAAAAAAAAACTACGCAACCCTATAGACGCTTTACAGCAGCTGTGCATGGCGCCGCCATAACTGACCTTCAGTTTTTATTCCCTCTTATTCCGTTCGCTTGACTTCATCATTTCCACAGCAGGACAGGTTATTGCCGTTTTAAGTGTTACTGTGTCCTTCCCCCCAGCATAGGCCGTTGTGGAGACTCGTCAACGCCCGCTTCAGTGGCTCGGCATCTCGGTAAGACAAGAGAAGGGCGGCTATGGCGGCTCAATCTGGCGCGTGTGTAAAGCGTCTATAGACTTTTTTAATGGTTACAAAATCACAGTCCCGCGTGCGGTCTTCACAGCTCCGCACGTGCGTGTTCTTCGCTTTGGAAAGCGAGGAAAGCACGCGCCATACGCACGAACAGTCAAGATGGCACCGGCCCACACGCTCTTTTTTGGAAGGTCTATAGACCTTTACAAAAACGAGCGTGTGGCCGGTGCCATCTTGAGTGTTCGTGCGTATGGCGCGTGCTTTCCTCGCTTTCCGAAGCGACGAACACGCACGTGCTGGGCTGTGAAGATCGCACGCTGGACTGTGATTTTGTAAACATTGGAAAGGTCTATAGTGAAACAGTTTTTTTTTTGTAGTGTCCTGATATGCCATTTCAACGCTTAGCATGAAAACAAAAAAAAAATTTTTTGGCGTGTCAGAGGCTCTTTAAACCTCGTTGCCATGCTGCATTCGATGCACGGATCTTGTGGTGACTGGGGTTCGAATCTGTTCGCGGGCTGTCTTTTGTATGATGTATAAGCAGTGCGACCCCGGCTTACCGCTACAATTGAGCCATGCCTCGGAGCTCCAACGCATTCCGAGACTTTGACTTCGTGCCTGGAACCTTCAATGCGCTCCAAGCTAAGCTAAAATGCGTGGCGTCGCAGAATTCAAGCACGCTAATACCCCGGTTATGGGCCTCCTGCGTTCCCCAGGGGGTGCTGCGAAAAGGGACTTGTTAGGCCTTGTTTTGGGTAGTACAGACTTTAGCGTCTCAAACTGCACGCATGCAGAAGCGTGCCAGCTCTGGTGCCGAGCGCGAGATCACGATGAAAATACAAAGAAACAACAAAAATTCGAACGCCGTCAAAGCTAAGACGCTTAGCGCGTGAGCGAAGAACAGCCGTTCCGCGCGTTCCAAAGTAGACATGACAAAGAAAAAGAAAAATTAAAGCGTCGCTTCACAGGTGTTTTGACGTCACCACCCAGAGATAAGAGACGCGTACCCTAGCGGTGGTGTCATGAATTTGGCACTTTTGATTGTCTTGCGGCGTTGAGTCTGGCCGATTTCTTGCGTCCAAAGGTGTTTTTCATTCTTCAGCACAAGACAAAATTAAAAAAGCTCAACCAACGTGCCATAAGTAGTGCGAGGCTCAATCAGTTGAGCTTGTACTACCCAAAAGGAGGGCGCTACAGTTTGTTCGAAGCTTCAGCGCAGGAGCCCTGTTAATACCAAATCACACGGCAGCGTGAAGGTACCTTTAGCCCAGGTACCTGTCGTAAAGGGAGCTGGAGATCGTGATCACACGGCGCATAAAGGTCCCTTTCGCTAAGGGGGCACCTTTATGCGCCCTTAACAGCTACAGGGAGTAGCCTCGGACCCACGAACTCAAAATAATATCACAGATATATAAATATACCTTGTTTAGTGCATTATAACAATTGAATATATTTAAGTATCAAATTATGAAAGAATTTTGACCACAAATGTGATGGAATAATACAATATTGATGAACGCATACTCTATCTAGCAGGTAGCAGCGGCGGCACGTGGAAAACAATGTCTGCTACGAACCCGAACGCGATGGACCACACCGAGTTCTTTTTCGAGGTTATAGACGAGTCGCCCGACTCTTCCGCCCAGGACCCTTTATCTTTGTCGTCGTCCATCCCTTTCGATCGCATGACTGGCGTAACCGTGAGACTCCGTCGTGGTTCGTTTCTGCCGGGCACTACTTAGCTACTTCATTGAGAACGTTGTAAGAAAATGGAGCTGCTAAACATAAAAAGGTCGCCCACCTCGCGATGCAAACTCGTAAACGCAGATGATTTAGGGCCAGTGTGGCCAGACGGGTTGGACGTTTTAAAGCAAGACTCATTTAGGTGCGCCCTTAGACTTAGAGAAAAAAGTAAAGTGCCGCAAAAGCAGACAGAAATAATATTTCGGTTTTAAATGCAATATTTCACATTCAATAATAATAAAAAACTGCGCGTCAAACCGATTTCGAGGAATACTTATTTATCACGTGCTCCTCTCGCGGTTAAGCTGGAATGCAATCGACATCAACCTAAAGTGCTCCGTTTATTTATCGTGTGATCAAGAACGCCGCTTACTACAGGTACCTTCAGCTAAGGGACCTATACTCCGTTTCATACTTAGCGTGCAACGCTGTCAAAGCTACTGGCGCGAGCACGGGGCTTGATCTTGTTGATCATTTGCACGAGTTCGCGCGCAAAGAAAACCATATATGAAGCCACGCGCTCGCGCCAGTAGCTTTGACAGCGTTGCACGCTAAGTATGAAACTGAGTATAAGTTAAAGGTACCTTTGCGCTGCCGTGTGAATGGGGTATTACACGGGCAAACTTAACTGCAGTTACGCTAAGCCACAGTCAGCGCACAATACTTGCGGAGGACATTCTGCGGCTATGCAGTCAAAAGCTATGGGCGAACGTGCGCTTGAGCATCTTGAGCATCTATCGAAGCAGTGCCCGCACGCTCTTCACGTGTTTTGGAATAGCTGTCCGAGAGTGTACTGCGGTATCTGTGGTGCCGCGAAACAGCAGTTAAGCTGAGTTAACCGCGGTTAAGTGTGCCCGTGTAATACCCCTGTTATACCCTTGTTATACCCCTGTAATACCGCTGTTACACTCTAAAAACTATCACGCTGAACCTCACGCTAACCGCAAGTTTTAAGCGTGGAACCACCGGGGAATGACGTTTTAAGCACCACGTGATCGAGAATAAGCGTTTGTTTTCTGTGTCCAAGCGTTAGAGCAGCCCGAGGAATCCCGCTCGGCCTTTTTTTCGGACGTGACCAGCGGCATTAGCGTGACCACCGCAAAACACACGCTTAGATTTTCGGAGAAACGCGTGCGCCTCCATTCATCGTCACGCTAATATATATCCGAATGGATTGACCCTCCCAAAGATGCACTTGCGCGTGCTTTTTTGTTGATTTTTAGTTGATGTGAGCTTTTCTTTTCTGGAAGCACAGAGAGCGCATGCGTCCTCTTTTTTTGGCGGGAAAAGCGAGAAAGCCGTTGCGCTGTTCCCGTTGCTGGCTGGGTCGCTCAGTCAGTTCCCGACAGTCTTTGTTTGTGGCTGGGGCTGGACCAGCTTGACTGACTGCAACTGGCGAGACTTAGACGGCACGTGAGTTCGGGCACAGTGTGCCATGTTTACCGCACTTGACGTGCGTGGAGTGCAGCGGGGTCGCTGCAAACACAGCGAGTGCGGGTGCCCCGAATTCCTGCGGGAGACGGATCTGAATGCCAGCCAAGGAAAGGGCTATCCATTTGGCTGGTGCCTTTACTGCGGCCATTCGCCAGCAATTCATGGAAGACTGCAATATCTGGGTAAGAACCTTATTTTTGTTTCTCCCCCATTACTGTCTTGATCCGCTGTTTTTTTCTTGTTTTGTTGTGAAAGCGCAAGTATCAAGTTGCGCAATCTCCACCGTATTGCTTTTGTCGAAGCGATGTGCTCTTCAGCATAACTGTCACATCTAGGAAACAGTTTTTGCTGCTTGTGATTGAGCGCGGCATTGAGACAAATGTTGTTTATTCGGAAAGGTGAAGGGGTGAACCGTGCACGTTGGGGATTAGTTGAGGTAGACGGGCGAGTTTGTTCTTGGCTGTAGACACTGCAGTATATAGGTGAGCTTGTTATTCTAAGTGTTGCATTGCTGTAGCAAAAACTTCAAAAGCATATTTTGCCTAAAGTCGCGCCTCTGCGTCGGTCTCCCGTTTTGAAAGTTTACGGTTTGAAATCGACGAACACCCAGAATATGGGTTAAGAGGGAATAGGTACGTGGCAATGTGGCAAGTAAAAAAGGGTGGCAGCAAGAAAGAAGGGAAAGGGTGCACAACGTTGCATTGTAGGAGGAAAAGGGTCGCAGCGGTGAAGGAGGCGCAAAGAACCACAGTAACATCAGAAGCAGCCGCGTGAATCTTTGCATGTTCCGGTGCTTGCAGGCATGTTTCATTTTGGTTTTGATGGGCCTCAACCCAATCGTTTCTTTGAGATAAAGCTTTGCAGAAATATCGAGTTTCAGAGCCCAGCTCTTAGGCGCCCGTTTCCGGCTTGAGCGGCGTCGCCGTCGGCGTAACCGTAACCGTAACGCGTCGGAGTAACGTTTTTTCGTGACGCGTCGCTGACGCCGTCGCCGTCGGCGTAGCCATAACGCGTCGGTGTAAAGAGTCGGCATGACGCGTCGCCGTCGGCGTAACCGCGCGGCGCATTATGGGAAACGTCACATAATGCACCGCGGTGACGCGCGCGTTGCATTATAGGACGTTTCCCATAATGCACCGCGCGGGAGGGAGGAGGAGGAGGAGGGGGAGGGGATGGATGGAGCAGGAGGGAGGAGGCGAAAGAGGGAGGAGGAGGAAGAGAAGAAGGGGAGGAGGCGAGGAGCAGGGCAGGAGTAGATGATTAGTGAGGAGGAGAGGCATACCGTCCCCTCCGCACTTTCCCCTCCTCCTCCTCAAGAGCTGCGCTCTAATTCGGCGTTACAGGGAGTTGTAAACGTCTTTCATTTTTTTTTCGTCTGAGTTTTATAACACCTATTTTCTCGGCAGTTCTTGCATGCCTCGTTCGCAATAAATGACCAAAGCATTGACAGCTCGCTTCATATTGGAGCAAGCATTGATGTGATAGGAATTTTCACTGCAATTGGTGCGCGATTCACATTTACTCTGAAAAAACGAGGCAGTGATGACACTGCATTTGGCTTTAGTCGAAAAACGGGCCATAAATCCAGTGCACAGTTTGTGTAGTGACAGAAAATAATGATGTGACCGTGTTTCCTTTTGAGTAAGATGAATTCGCAAAAAGCAAATGTACTAAAGTGGCCCCCTTTTCGCGTGGCTCAAGATCCTTCGATGCCTGGTCAGCAGACTGGGACAGGACCACAATTTTTCGGCGGAGAACTGGAAGTCCAGACGGCAATGCATTGCGATGTCCCAACCACCGTAGATTGCAAAGGTAAAACTTCGTGTCTTTCTTCAGTAAAACCCAGTCTCGAGAAAATCCACGATGTTTACAAATTTAGCACGCAGCTATTCTCTTATCTGAGGCCAGTGCAGCATGTAAAAATAAATTAAAGAGTATGTGTCTGGTACTTTAAATAGTGACTATTAATGACGCAACGAAAAAAAAATGATTTACGATCATGCTGATTATTTTTGTTTGCGTTAGCTACTGTCAACATGTTGCACAGGGATTTGATTAGAAATAATTCGGGTAACAAAATAGTGGACTGCTATACACGGAGAGTAAGTTTACGTGACATGTCTAGTTGCTTACGCACGCAGCATGCGCTGAATATTTGTGACTTAATTACTACTTGATATATCAGCGTGTTTCTGGAATAATTGTTTTTTGTACAAGTGTGCCCTCATTCACCCACCCATGCAGCTGAAACAACCAGCTTGTGGCCACCCTAGCTGTTTTTAAACTTACCCTGATATGCGCAGAAAGTGCAAGTCTCAGGAATCAAGTCTGCTGAGCTCCCATAACGAACATCTATAAACATAACGCCACGATTTATGTGAACATATAAACTAGAAAATGAATGAATAAGTTAAATGAAAGCTAGAATTATGACTTTGTTATCGCTCACACTGAAGGGAACAAGTTATCGCGATTTTCATTTACATTCTGAAATAAGCCTTTTGTTTTATGTGCGCAGAAATAGCTTTCATTTTTGCTTATTGCTGTAATTAACAGGAAAAATTTATAAGAGCGGTGCTTAATGGTGCCATGATAAGGGAGCTTGCATATATGGTGCCGAATCATAGCACCCAGTAGCTGATAAAGAAATAAAAAGCCTCCAAAATGTTTTTTTGATAATTTGAAGATATAGCGTTTAGTTTCAATGACAGACTCCAACAAGAACACTAATGCTCACAGCCAATTCCGCTTGCGTTTACCTGACCTTATGCAAAACAAACGAACTTAATGCAAGTATATTGTTATGTGCACACTCCAGTATGGGCCTGGGAAGCTAAAAAACATATTACCTTTCAGCTTGATTGTGAAAGTGAACTAAGGTTTGAAACCGACAATTGAAGAAAATGAAAGACGCCTCAAGAAGGTTCTCCCAGCGGGAGCAAAGTTGGCAACCTTGGAGCAACCCTCGTTCGTCGGCCTTGACATAAACCTGCGGCCGAGGCTCGCCAAAAACGCACTGATTTCAGCGGTGAGTAGAGCACTTTCGCAATAAAGATAATACTTCAAGCACGCTCAAAGTGCACTTAATGTTACACAGCTTTACAAACTAAGAACAGCCTGTTATGAGCGCCTCAGTTAGTGCAACGTGGACAATGTTAACATTCAAGTGTTTATTCTCATTTTTGTAATACTAAGTTTTTTTTAGGCTATAATATATTAATCTTATTGTCAACAGGTAGCACCGACGGATATTCTTCGACCCTGCATTCTGCGGGGTGAAACGAGACGGCTAATCTGCGGCAACAAACTACGAAACGAAATCGACCTGCAACCAGACACGTTTCTCCAGAAAGCGCTGGTGCTATGCCTCTGTGTTTTCTACTTACAGAACGTAACATACCCAGCAACATTTAGGCAGCTGCTTGGTTTTGTACAGACAGTAGTGAAACCAGCAAGCAGGTCTGAGGCAGCGTGGGCCCAGAAAAGGTTGCGTGATCTTCTCTCAAAGTTGCACATTATTTGAAAGCAAAAATAAACTTTTCTCGCGGCATGTTTTTTTTTTTTTTTTCATACTCGTCTTTGAGAATGGTTGGAGGGGAGTTATGTACATCAAAATATTAATAGCGCTAGTCAAGTGAACGAAAGTGCCCTTTAAAATGAAAAATCTAAGATATGTAGAAAAAAAAATGGCAAGTGCCACGTGGTCGAATGCGCCAAAACTAAATCTAGTCATTACGCCAATTCAATTTTTGTTAGCAAATGTTTACGTTCCTAACGAAGTCAACACTTTGCTCAATTGAACCTATTTAATTTTTATGCCAGTTTGACCTTTGTTAGCGAAGTGTTGACATTGTTTAAACTGGTTGTGTTTTGTTCCGAACCATTTTTAGAAGGAAAGACCTCCTTCTTATTCTGTGGTTAATTTCTTTTACAAAATCGCAGACTTGCCAACAAGCACAATTCTCTAATACATCAATTGTTGTAGAAAATAAACCGCAAAGAAGTATGACACGACACAATTATCACTGCGTAGCTGAAAAACATATGGTAACGAATTATATATTGATGTTGTTTCTAACATTTAGTGAAAAAATATATCCTGATTCAAACCCGCTAATAATTCAAAATATTGACATTCGTTCATAGTTGTTTCATGATACTCATAGTTGTTGCAGTTCTTAGCAGTTAGTGGGCTTTATACTTTTTAACGGCTTATTTGTACAAACAAAAATAGATTTTTAATAAAGAGTTTAGCCCCGAAGCTGAAATTTGTTTGCCTTTTTCTATTTAATTCCTTTTGGACTGTTCCTTGTAACTGGAGCCTAACGAGATCTCTCTCTCTCTCTCTCTCTCTCTTCCGGTTTTTAGACGGCAAAGATAAATTTCCTAAAATTTTTATACAAGTTGCACGGTTGTGAACAGCTTGCAGCTAATTAGCACAGTGTACCAGGCGTAACATGCATTTTCTACGTGACGCATCGGGACAATTTCCTTTGATTCACAACTGCCATTCGTATATCTGCGTAATTATACATGAAGCAGCACGTTGATCTCCCTTGCACTACTCAATTCGCCTAAAGGAGTAACTAGAGAGATCTAGTAGATCGTTTTGGAGCTCCTATAACGATATCCGATAACAATATGATGCATGGGGGCTCGTGTGTTCATACGCTTATTACGGCGTGCGTTTTCTCCACTCTTAAATAATGACAGCGTCCAGGCGCGTGAAATGTGCGTCGTGGTTGAAACCTCTGGCCGTGGACATTGGGCTTTCTTGTATTTAGTATATCGTCCCAATAACTAAGATTATTGGGACGATATACTAAATGCGGGAAAGCCCAATGCCCACTGCCAGAGGTCTCCACCGCGACGCGCATTTCACACGCCTAGGAGGTGCCATTATCTAAGCGTGGAGAAAACGCACGCTGTAATAAGCGTGTAAACACAAGGGCCCCCTCACGCCTGCCAAGCGTTAAATCATAGCACAGTTCACGCTTAGGGAGCGTGAATTCTAAGCGTTGAAAAACAACACGCTTAGAACAAGCGTGTAAAAAATCGCTTTGCGTCACGCCTGCAAGCGTTAAACCTATGCCCAGTTCACGCTTAGGGAGCGTGAACTCTAAGCGTTGAAAACACCACGCTTAGAACAAGCGTGTAAAAAATCGCTTTGCGTCACGCCTGCAAGCGTTAAACCTATGCCCAGTTCACGCTTAGGGAGCGTGAATTGTAAGCGTTGAAAAACACCACGCTTAGAACAAGCGTGCAAAAAATCGCTTTGCGTCACGCTTGCTCTGCGTGACCGTTCTTAGAGTGTACACGGGCACACTTAACTGCGGTTACGCTAAGCCACAGTTAGTGCACAATACTTGCGGAGGACATTCTGCGGCTATGCAGTCAAAGCTATGGGCGAACGTGCGCTTGAGCACCTTGAGCACCCATCAAAGCAGCGCACGCGCGCTCTTCACTTCTTCTAAAATAGCTCTCCGAGAGAATAGTGCGGTATCAGTGGTGCCGCGTAACAGCAGTTAAGCTGAGTTAACCGCGGTTAAGTGTGCCCGTGTAACAGGGGTATTACACGGGCACACTTAACTGCGGTTACGCTAAGCCACAGTTAGTGCACAATACTTGCGGAGGACATTCTGCGGCTATGCAGTCAAAGCTATGGGCGAACGTGCGCTTGAGCATCTTGAGCATCTATCGAAGCAGTGCACGCGCGCTCTTCACGTGTTATGAAATAGCTGTCCGAGAGTATTCTGCGGCATCTGTGGTGCCGCGAAACAGTAGTTAAGCTGAGTTAACCGCGGTTAAGTGTGCCCGTGTAACAGGGGTATTACACGGGCACACTTAACTGCGGTTACGCTAAGCCACAGTTAGTGCACCAATACTTGCGGAGGACATTCTGCGGCTATGCAGTCAAAGCTATGGGCGAACGTGCGCTTGAGCATCTTGAGCATCTATCGAAGCAGTGCACGCGCGCTCTTCACGTGTTATGAAATAGCTGTCCGAGAGTATTCTGCGGCATCTGTGGTGCCGCGAAACAGTAGTTAAGCTGAGTTAACCGCGGTTAAGTGTGCCCGTGTAATACCCCTGTTACACGGGCACACTTAACCGCGGTTAATACCCAAATCACACGGCAGCGTAAAGGTACCTTTAGCCCAGGTACCTGTCGTAAAGGGAGCTGGAGATCGTGATCACACGGCGCATAAAGGTCCCTTTCGCTAAGGGAGTTCCTGTGTTTAACGGAGCTCGCCGAGCTCCCTTTACAGCTACAGGGAGTAGCCTCGGACCCACGAACTCAGAATAAGAATCACAGATATATAAATATATCTTCTTTAATGCAGTAAAACAAATTGAATATAAATAAGTGGCAAATTATGAAATGATTGTCATCACAAATGTGATGGAATAATACATTATCGAGGAACGCATACTCTAGCTAGCAGGTAGCAGCGGCGGCACGTGGAAAAGAATGTCTGCTACGAACCCGAACACGATGAACCAGTGCGAGCTCTTTTTCAAGGTTGTAGATGAGTCGCCCAACTCTTTCGCCCAGGACCCTTTATCTTCGTCGTCGTCCATCCCTTTCGATCGCGTCACTGGCGTAACCGTGAGACTCCTTCGTGGTTCGTTTCTGCCGGGCACTATTTAGCTACTTCAGTGAGAACTTTGCTGGAAAATGGAGCTGCTAAACATAAAAAGGTCGCCCACCTCGCAATGGAAGCTCGTAAACGCAGATGATTTAGGGCCAGTGTGGCCAGACGGGTCGGACGTTTTAAAGCAAGAGGTTTAGGTGCGCCCTTAAACAAAGAGAAAAAAAAAATAATGTGCCGCAAAAGCAGACAGAAATATTATTTAGGTTTTATATGTGATATTTCACACACAATAATGATAAAAAAAACTGCGCGTCAAACCGATTTCGAGGAATAATTGTTTATCACGTGCTCCTCTCGCGGTTAAGCAGGAATGCAATCGACATCAACTTAAACCTTTAGCCCAGGTACCTGTCGTAAAGGGAGCTGGAGATCGTGATCACACGGCGCATAAAGGTCCATTTCGCTAAGGGAGTTGCTGTGTTAAACGGAGCTCACCGAGTTCCCTTTACAGCTACAGGGAGGAGCCTCGGGCCCACGAACTCAAACTAAATATCACAGATATATAAATATATCTTCTTTAATGCAGTATAACAAATTGAATTTAAATAAGTGGCAAATTATGACATGATTGTCAACACAAATGTGATGGAATAATACATTATCGAGGAACGCATACTCTAGCTAGCCGGTAGCAGCGGCGGCACGTGGAAAACTATGTCTGCTACGAACCCGAACACGATGAACCAGTGCGAGCTCTTTTTCGAGGTTGTAGACGAGTCGCCCAACTCTTTCGCCCAGGACCCTTTATCTTCGTCGTCGTCCATCTCTTTCGATAGCTTGACTGGCGTAACCGTGAGACTCCGTCGTGGTTCGTTTCTGCCGGGCACTATATAGCTACTTCAGTGAGAACTTTGCTGGAAAATGGAGCTGCTAAACATAAAAAGGTCGCCCACCTCGCAATGGAAGCTCGTAAACGCAGATGATTTAGGGCCAGTGTGGCCAGACGGGTCGGACGTTTTAAAGCAAGACTCATTTAGGTGCGCCCTTAGACAAAGAGAAAAAAAAATAATGTGCCGCAAAAGCAGACAGAAATATTATTTAGGTTTTATATGTGATATTTCACACACAATAATGATAAAAAAAGCTGCGCGTCAAACCGATTTCGAGGAATAATTGTTTATCACGTGCTCCTCTCGCGGTTAAGCAGGAATGCAATCGACATCAATTTAAAGTGCTCCGTTTATTTATCGTGTGATCAAGAACGCCGTTTAAAACAGGTACCTTCAGCTAAGGGACCTAAGCTAAAGGTACAGAGCGCGACACTGTTAGCGCGAACAAGCGATCGCCGGTTTTTCCAGTTATTCTCTTTGAAACCAAGGGATGTCATCCAAGTTATTATTGCTACGGAAAGAGCTGAATTAGTTCTATAATGCAAGCGATAAAATTTCGTGCTCGCTAATACTATTTAGAAGTAAAATGCGAAATTGCGCCGATCTCGTGTTCGCGCTAACAGTGTCGCGATGTGTACCTTTACGCTGCCGTGTGAATGGGGTATAACTCAGCTTAACTGCTGTTTCGCGGCACCACAGATGCCGCAGTATACTCTCGGACAGCTATTCCATAACACGTGAAGAGCGCGCGTGCACTGCTTCGATAGATGCTCAAGATGCTCAAGCGCACGTTCGCCCATAGCTTTGACTGCATAGCCGCAGAATGAAGAGCGCGCGTGCACTGCTTCGATAGATGCTCAAGATGCTCAAGCGCACGTTCGCCCATAGCTTTGACTGCATAGCCGCAGATTGTTGTCGGTAAGTATTGTGCGCTGACGGTGGCTTAGCGTAACTGCAGTTAAGTTTGCCCGTGTAACAGGGGTATTACGGTGGCTTAGCGTAACCGCAGTTAAGTGTGCCCGTGTATCAAGGGTATTATACCCCTGTCAGACGGACACGTTAAATGACATTTAAGCAAAATGACATTACAGCTCGGCCAATCCGCGCGCTTAATACGCCACGCTGTGCGTGCACCCGCCACGTGCAGAACCAGCCTCACGAGCTGATTCGCCAAGCGGTGAATGACATCCTATCAAAAGGACATTTACTTGCACTTGCGGCCATAGCTGTGTGCGCGACTGCTGAGCGCGTGCTGATGGCTAGCTTCCAGGGTTCTTTTGCAACGTGCATTCCACACCGCCAAAATTGCCGGTCTTAGCAGCCTATTAATGAGGGCTCGTTCTGAGCATGCGCTCTAGACAGCACCCACAAATATGGCGCCCAGTGAATACTCCTTATAAGCTGGCACCGGCAATCTGGATGAAAATGCTTCCAAAACTAACTCATTCAACGAGTGCAACGCGGGCAAGCATAGAGCTCCGCGTTACAAAACCTCTACTTCGGAGCAAGATTATTTTTCCACATTATAGTTGGTGCGGTCCTGTCCTGCGCGCCTAACCGAGGTCGGTCGTCCACAATGCGCGGTCGATGTCTGCCCCTGACACGTGCCGAAGCGAAGCGGCGTTCGTTTTACCCGCAGGGTACGCCCCTCGTACCCTGTGAACTTCCACGTCGGCTGGGCATTTCTGCTATAGCTACAAGGTTTGAAACATCGTCTCCCGCGCTGGTAACAGTTTGCATCGTATATCTTTTTTTGAATGCATGTTTTGGCGAGCTGTGTCATGGCCATTGAACCTCCCTTGATACTTAGCCGATGTATCCACGAAGCATGCCAACAGAAGCGCGTTTATGCTGCAAAGAGTATACGAATAATGTTACTAAAGTGTGTCGAAACATAGCACGGAGTATCAAAATATGTCCAATTTTCAGGTTCGAATTTACTTCTCATATACCGACCCTTTAGGGCCTGCACACAAGTAGGCGTTTGAGCCTTGACCTAATAAAACTGCGCATGAGCTGATTGATGCTTATCACTAGAGCCCTGCGCGGATAACCGTTTCATCATCCGCATCGGATCCGCATCCGCAAATTTCCGAACCGTGTCCAACACGCAATCCGCGTAATCATGTTATATCATTAAATCTATAGCGTGAATGAAAAAAAAAAACGTCTGGATAGTACTTCATAAGCCATTTGCTTATCTTTAATAGAACGAAAGTTAATTTATCGCACTGTGTTCTAACGTATCTATATTATAGGGAATCATTCGTTCAGAAAAGCTTCGCTTCGTTGGAAAGATGATCGCAGTATGCAATAGTCCTGTTAGCCTGCGACACCGTGCCAAGAAGATGCGCTCAAGAGGAAGGAAATAGCTGGGGTTCTTTTTCTGCTTTGTAACACCCATTTTAAGCAAAGGCGTACTTTCTAACCACTGAAAGTTAATAAAGAACAGACTAATAACGTTTTGCCACTTTCTTTAGGCCGAACAATGAAAACATGGAAGAGGAAAGGCGGTCACACACCGCAGCGAACTACGGTACTCGTATTTACGTGATAAGACGTGAGTACCCCACTGGAAAAATATCAAATATTCAATCATAGCAACAGTTGCTATCGTTTTCAGTATCAAACACGAATCCGCTACTGCGTGCTTCAAACCACATACTTAGCAGTAACTTGCCAACTGTTAAGAAAAAAAAACGAAAAAAAAAACGCACACACATGTACCGTTTTATTTGTCATGGAGCCGTTATTCTTCAACCTTCTTGTGACTTGTACGGTTTGGGCTTTCTTGGCCCGAAGAACGTTTTCCACTCTTTCACAACTAAAGAAGAACACGCTTTCCCGAGACGATTGACGCCCCTGTGTTTTTTTTTTAATTTTTATTTCTTCTAGGGACAACATTTTTGGCGAGATAGGACGCTCTAAAGCGATCTTTGGTGCGAATCAGGTCTTTCTTGACGGAAAAAAAAAAAAAAAGTCTGCCTGGGCACCTTTATTTTAAGAAAATAATTTGCTCCCGCAAAATATTCGAAGATCCATTACATAGAATCCCTCACTTATTCACACTTACACTCTGCTGTCGAACATGTTTGTGGGCAGCCTCGGCGAAGATGTAGATCCAGATCCGCGGATATCCGCACCCAATCCGCATCCGCAGGCCCTGGTATCCGCTTCCGATCCGCACTTCGCAAAATCTTATTAATCTTTATCCGCCTCCGCGAGTTAACTGCGGATATCCGCGGTTGATTCGCGGGTGATCCGAGGATTTGCAGGGCTCTAGTTATCACGTACGCGCCTAAACTAGAAATTTTATTTAAAAAACTAAAAAAGTAGCCCCGTCGTCGTCGTCGTTGTTGTTGTTGTTGTTGTTGTTGTTGTTGTTGTTGTTGTTGTTGTTGTTGTTGTTGCTGATGTTGTTGTTGTTGTTGTTGTTGTTGTTTTAAATATCGGGTGCGGCATTGTATGAAACTTTTTCCCCATACTAGTGGACTTTTTTGGTCATATGACCACACAAGATTTTCAAGAGCTTAAATATTTTTTCCAACAAAAACTAGAAGATGCTTGAGCGCATTCAGATGCAGTGACTTGAAAATGTGTCTTTGAGCAGCGATTCTCAAAATGCGGTAGGGGTCCGAACCGATTCGGGGATTGCTCCACCAGGGATAAACAAGGGAAGTGAACAGGGTTGAAATCGTCGGACCGAACATCTTTGCAACTAACCGAGTTCTTATGAGTCCCAATTCGCTCTTACTAGTACCGAGTTGTGAGAACTTATTGAACGCAGCCTTTTTAGAAGAAAGCCCTCAGATACGTGCCGCCATTTTCCCTTTTCCTGGCGAGACCGCTATGTCCGGACTCGTCCGCAGGATGTCAAAGACAATAAACGTGATTTATAATATTGAATAGACGGATCTCACAGAGCGCTTGGAGCACGCGATAGGCCAGCGTAACTTCCGTCAACGGGAGGCAGGTGGTAGCGCACCAGACGGCTCGTGCGAAAAGACTCTCTCCACGCATTGCGGCAGCGACGGTGTAGCCAAACCGGCTGGTGAGATCGGTCTTTTGACGACTTGAACTTTCTCCGCTTTAGGATGACGTAAGTTACCTAAACCGGAACGAGTTCTCACAAATGCTCGTTCACAAAAAAAAAAAAAAAAAGAGAAAGCTTTTTTTGTGATTCTGCGCGTGATTCTGCGTGTGATTCTGCGCGTGATTCTGTGCGTGATTGGTTTAGTCGGTGATAGAAAACGGACGAAAACGACGAGAGCCATGACGATGCACTTTTGACGCTGCTCGATGGACTCCATCGAATCTTATCAATGGAAGGATGAAAGGATGGATGTTAATGGCTATACCCTTCGTTAACGGGCGGTAGCTTGCGCCACCTAGCCTAAGTCTAAAAAGAGAAGGGTATGATTCCTCCCGCCCTTCTAAGCCAATTTTCTTTCTCTAACTATCACCAGGGAGTGTGGGATATCACCAGGATGACCTTTGGGAGATAGGGTGAAACAAAAACGAAACAAACATCACCCCCCTCTCTCCCCGCCTCTTCACCCCCCCCCCCCCCCCTTTCCCGGCGTTGCCCCAACACCGGGCCTAAGGGGGGACAGGGATGAGACTTTGGGCCGGAGCCACGCGGGAGGGAGTTGAAACGGAATATAGAGCGATGTTTATTGGTCAACATATGGGGTTTGAAACTCGAAGCGTTCGTTTGACCGGAACTTATTCCGAAAATTTAAGCCTTCATTTGACCGGAACTTATTCCGAAAATTCGTTTATTTTCCATTTATACATTAACGTCACATGCCTGGTTTCTTTCCTTCCAACCAGGTTTGGGGAACAAGAAATATCGTGCGTTGTCAAAGGCTTTGGGGGGATTCTATTTAAATTTAATTAAAACGTATTCCCGAAACGTAAAAAGCACAAAGTATTTCCGACCGAAACAACCAAACAAAAGGCTAAATATATGCCTAAATTTAAGCATATTTAACTCATCTAAGAAACTTTTCAAAACTGGCAGAAAAAAATATATGACAAACTACTGCCGAAGTGGAAAATGTTTCGAGCGCGGGCTCGATCATGTGTGATATGTGTAAGTGATCAAGCACCCTTCCTTATGCTAGCCTGAGCCGCATAAATAAGGTACGCAGATAAACATAATATACACACACTGCATCAAGTACGCATTAATAAAAACCTCGAAATTCAGGAACAGTTTGCTCAAAATTTTTTGTACTTTTGAACCTAAAACATAAACAAATCCCACAGTTTAATTAATTTATTACACGTTTGTTTGACGTATATATACATGTATATCACTTGTAAGTCATCTCCTGACGAAGCCGAGTCTCTCGGCGAAACTGTTGATTAAACTTCCTCTGTTGTTTTTCACCGTGACTTTTTCACTTCGTTATATATACGCCTTCGGCCCCTTGGCTGCTATGCCACCATGCCCAATATATATATCAAAAAGTGGAGCAGAGAAAAACCTCGCACCGTTATAAACATACAAAGTCATAGAAAGATTAAAAACTGCAGGGCGTGGCTTATTACGTACTCGCTTCGCGCTTCGTGATTGGTTCCTTTGGCGCTGTAATTAGCGTCGCCATCAGATTGGTTTCAGAGCGTTAATGAGATCTTCAACGCTTGCCACGTCTTGCGAAGCTGTCATAGGCTATGGGTGTTGTTTGTGCCTGATAATTCCCATCAGCAGTCAACGGTGTGACGCTTAAACAACCAATCACAAAGTAATTTGCTAATCGCGCCAGCTTCATTCGCTTCGACACGTCCTTCAGTCAGTCAACAGAGAGGAGAGAACAAGTTCCGTAACGGAGAGGGTAATTCAATTTCCTTGCCCGGCGCCAATGTGCGACGTCCTTATTTCTTCCTCGCGAGGCTCGAGAAATGCCTCGGGCAGCCAATCTAGCCGGGCTTCCACGAGCTTCTAGAAAACAAACGATTTCCTCGAAATGAAGTAAATTAGGACAAAGATCTGTCCAAGCTATGAAAACAGTTTTTTTTTTCCTTTGATCTTTCTTTGATTATATATATATATATATATATATATATATATATATATATATATATATATATATATATATATATATATATATATATATATATATATATATATATATATATATATATATATATATATATATATATATATATATATATATATACATACAGTATATTTTCCACCTCCGTCCCCGACGCACCTCCGAAAAGGGCGATCTCCACAACCCCTCCGGCAGCCGCCGCTGCGAAATACCCACGTTGTCGGGCTGTGCGTACACGCTCCCTCGCCTCCCCGCCGCCGCCGCCCAGGTTCCGCTTTCGTGTACTCTCCTCGCCTCTACATGAACATGCTCGCGTGCGTACGTTCTTTCGCTTCTTCCACCGCAAGCGCGGTCGCGGGAGCCCCTGGTTCTGAAAGAAGCATTTCAGCCCTAAAACAAGGCACGTCTCCGTGCCCTTCTCCAACACATGCAACAGCTCACACAATCGCTCCACCAAAGCACGCATCTCCTCACACGCGTTTCCTACATCGATTCGACTGAAAACAAAGAACCCATTGCCAACATTGTACAGCACACTGGCTGAAGGCAAATCTCCTTCAGCGCGCCTTTCTACAACGCGACAGCTACCGCTGTCAATCACAGCACAGTGTGTGGTGGTTTGCATTTTTTTTTCTAATGAATTTATGGTTTCGTGAATAGTGCGACGATAGACAACTTCACATTTTCTGAATTAAAAAAGTCGTGGTTTCTAACATTGCGTTGTATTGATTTTATTTTCGTGCTTAATATTATCTCCGGTGAATACACACACTTTCACAAACGTGTCCAAATAATGACTGTTTTCGAGAAAAACCTATTAAACCTTCAGATTTTTGGTGAGGTTTTCGCGAAGTGCGGAGCCCCCTTGCCCCTAATGGGCACTAAACGTAGATTTATCAGCGATTCCAAGGCAATCAGAACATCCGCTGCGCAAGCACGGGTGCTATTTGTCTCCGGATACAATAAATCGCCCCCTTATGCCCTGCAGGGCGTGAAGGGCGTAAGAAGCAACATCTATGTGGACTCCCATGGGAGTCCACATAGATGTGTTTAATAGCGAAAGGCGGCGGGGGACAATCGTCTTTTCAACACAAGCTCAGGAAGGCAGTAAACATTTTACGCTCCGACTTGCAGTCACGCTAACGGCAATAGGGAGCTTTTTCTAGATCGTTTCCGCCGTCCTACAATTTTCTCCTTAATTCCCTACGATATCCAGAAGCCGTGTAGACACAGCTAGCGGCGCGCACGCGCAGAAGTGGCATCCTTGTTGCGGGTAGCGTAGCGGAAGGGGAAGAACGGTCTGCGAAAACTCCCTAATGGAGAGATTTAGTATGTCGCCCGAATATCTCCGGTAACGACACGCGATAACGATACGACGCATGCGCAAAGGCGTCGGCGGAGTATCGGGTATCCTTATCAGAGTCATCGAAACGATCCGCTGAAACTCCCTGATATGAGGCCTTCGTGTAGAATTCTGGGAATCGATACCGTCCTGCGAGTTGTTTTTAGCACTGAAAGGAATGCGAAACAGGAAACCGGATCGTGATGTGCTGTGTCAGGGATGCAAACGCTAGGGCGTCTCTTTCTGGTGCCCAGTCTGCAGCACGCGCATGTTGCGTTCCGTCGTGCTTCGGCTGCGCGTGCACGCACAACGCTCGCGAGACGCCCAAGTGTTATCGAAGATAGGAAGCTCACGCTGGAGGCGGGACAACTGCAAGATCTTTCGGCAGCCGTCCTCCTGCCGGTCACTATACACCAACTCATCTTTACAAACAAACCGGAGCGCCCCTATCGGACGCCACCGAAGCCGCGCCTGCGCGATGGGGGTGTGGGCAAGATCTCGCCATCGCCCATAAACAAACCATACGAATGGGATGTTGTCGGCGTCGGTGTGAGTCCCCGTGCTGTTTTTTGCGTTGGAATTGTTGATTCTACGTCTTCCTGGCAATGTCCTACTACTCGAGCGAACTCAGCGAAATGAACGAGGCTCGTTACACCGCAAAACTTGGCGTGAATAATGTAACATGCGGCGATTCATTCCGCGTGGACGCCGCAGAATGGACGCTAAAGCCTGATTCACACGGTGAGGTTCTGCTCGCTGTTTTCAGTCATGACGTCGCTCGGGCTACAAAAGCCTGAACCGTAGCTGAGATGTCGACGTCGATACTGAAAATCGCGAGCAGAATCGGACCGAGAGAATCAGGCATAACAATTCAGTGACGGCCACTGGTAACAATTATCAACATCTCCTTATATCTACTGTTTACACCTAGCCTACTTACCCGAAGCAACCTTGAAACTTAAACGACTTTTGATGGTCCGCACTTCTCATGGCAATTACCGGGTCAACGTTTGGTCTACGGGCCGCTGTCGTTTGAACGATCAAACGACAAGCAGAAACGTATGAGAGCAGACGACAGCTCGAACGATGAGGCGGCCGTTTGAACGTAATAACGCACTGAACGTATCCGCAGGTGGTCCGTGCAACTTGACGGTTTTCCCGCGTTCATGTTGGAGCAAAACAAATAGGCAAGTCTGACGACCACAAGTATCCGTGAATTCAATCCAAAGTGCTTCCCGCCCGAGCAATCGTGGTCCGACGGCGTCTGTTTTTGTTGTTTTTTTTTTTTCTTTTTCACGGCCCCTATCACGTACTCGGACGAACCGAGCAGACAGAAGACGCATGAAAACTGACCTTCAAACCTTTCCCGACTCTTTTGGTACAACCCCAGTCGCGGCGTTTTGACGAGAAGGCAGGGTTCTGTCCGGTTTCTTCCAAAGTAACACAGGAATGCACGTGCGCCATGGCGGCTTCCGCCCACAGCCCCAGACCGGACGTGCGCCCGACGCGCCACCACCGCGCCATGACGTAACAGAGATGAGTTCATGTATACTATAGACACTCCTGCAGATTTGGGGGAAAAGGGGGGAGGGGGCTGCGAGTTGTGTGGTGGCATCACGCTTTGCAATTCGCATGTGGCCTGGAAGATTTCATAGCAAAATTTATTTTGCTGTGACGCAAACGCGTACTGCCTTTCAACTGAGCAACTTGGCGCAAGGGAAAAAGAAAAACTTCGAGTACCAAAAGACAGCATCGCATAACGAGACGCTATATGGTAATACTCTTTTCAGAAAAACAACAACAACAACAACAACAACAGCATAAAAGAACTAAAGAATGCAACAGATTTTTCCAGATACGCCGAGCAGTGGGCCAAAAGCATACGCCGGAGAGCGACACACGCACACGCACACTTCCTATGTGAGCGTCCTGCGGGTCTGCGTTCAAACTCTGTTTACAAAATAAACGGCGGCGGGTTCATACAGCACATCCCACATAATCCATCATCGTGTTATTTTTTGAGAAAAGTACTTATAAGTTCGAGCTCCGGGGTGTCAAAAAGAAAACATATTTTAATCTAGTAGTCTGTTTATTATGTAATTATCGCTTGGCAGTCATTGAGATTGCTGCATTAGTCGATAAAAACAACGAGGTATACATTACGAAGCAAGAAGCGTGAACATCAAAAGCCCTCTCGCTGCGTATCTTCGGCTGTCAGAGACTTTATAAAAGACTTACAGATATGTCCCAAACGATCACGTGCCGAGGCTTACGAATTCATTCTCGGCACTATCGTTTCTCCCCAGAAATTTGGAACTGCCCCCCCCCCCCCCTCCTTCCTTTCCGCTTTCTTTTTTTACGCTGTCGTAACCTTGACGACTTGGAGCACTGTTATTTTTTTCTCTTTTTATGATTTCCGTTCTTCAATGGATCGTGTAGAGAATCTAAATACCACCCCGATTTATTTAAGAAATCTTTAAACTTATGGCGCTGTCTTTATTACGGTTGCCAAGTTCTCTTCATAATAGTGTTTTTCTCTCACTCTCCCTCTTTATTTTTCTGCAGTGCACCATTACGGGATATTCTCACTCTTTGTATAGCGGTATAGCTAAAGACGTCACTGCTGCGCGGTGATCCTTGGACTGCGCCACACACAAGCACTTGGTAGAAACGATGCCGCACCACACACCAAGTGGTAGTAAGCATGGCGGGTTATCTTCGCATTGTGCGACCCGTCATGCTCGGCGAGACAGGAAGAGACGGGCGCGTTACAAGCTGGGCTTCAGGGCGAATCCTACGTTTTCGGCGGAGCAGTTTCTCTCGGGATCCGGGGTAGATCTGGAGGTGGCGTTGTCCCAAAAAATGACGAACAAAGGTTACGCGTGCTAATGCCGATCGCCCCTCAGCAGACACTCGCTCCGAGAAAAAAAAAAAGAGGCTATTCCGGAGCACACCAAAACGACGATTGGAAGGCGCTATTAGCCGAGACGCTGACTCTAGCGAGCCCACAATATATAGTCGTTGCTGCTTCTCACAGCGAGGCGTAGGTCATTTATTTCAACCACGACCGCCACGGAACAGCTGATACTTCCTGCACCGCACCGTGAGCTAACGTGCTGGATATAAACGACGCAGTATTTCAGCCTTCGCTATACCTATTATGAAGATTACCATAATATGAACATGTGAGTGTGAGGCAACACGCTAAATTTCAAGTCAGTGCCGATTAGGTGATTCGCGGTGAAAAGTTTATGCTTTTATATATCTGAAAGCTCGTCACTTTAATTGTGCTTCACGTACAAAGCACGGAGCGAGGAATCTCATGAGCGGGCTCCTGAGACTCACTGACGTCGTCTGCCTCGCGAAAGGAACGACGTTCTCGCTCTAATACTGCCGTCGACAGGTTTTACAAAGTCAAAGGTCAAAGGTCAAAGTCAATGTTGTTTATTTTGACACAAGCGGGTGTTAATAGAACACTAAGTATATTCAGGCAGGGGTCCCAAAGGATTCAGAGAAACTCGTTTAAGGGACCTTGTTGTTATGCTAAAGTGAGTAAGTCGTTCAATTGAATGAAAACAATGCGGTAAACTAAATAATTTGAAAAGGCATTGAAAAAAGGCGTACAAAGGAAAATTGTAAAATAAAGTGGCGGCATTGATTGTCAAAACATTAGTTGAAACAGGTGGTAGTTATTATAGTCGCTAATAACAATAAATAACAAAGAAAGAGCGTAGTAAATGTAAGACAGCAGCAAAAAAAAATGAAAACATCTATGGGATGGGTGACAGGAATCTCGTTTAGCGTAAAACAGTAAAATATAAAATAAAAAGCACATTTCAGCAAAAAATACAACAAAAACGGTAAGATAACCGCACAGCATGATCGTATCATTATTTAGAAAAAAAATGTATTGATAAAAGTGTTGATATTGAAGGGCAATCACGATAATGGCATTATTGCCAGTATTGCTCCCTCCAACTATATGTCCGCGAGCATGGCCGAGTTGGCATCACTGATCAACTCCACCAGCCTAGTTCTTCATTTTAGCTTTCAAGACTCTCCTAGAACGTTCTAGTAGAATTTTGTAACGTATCGCTTCTCCTGTGCAGAATGTTCTTGACTACGTAGTTTATAAGCATTAACGTAATCAATTAAAAAAAAAGCCGAGACCGGCAATGCTAAGGCAGTCGCCGTCGCATAATGTCCGGTTCCTTTTTGTTTAAGTTTGTAAGGATAAGTTCGCATCATTAAACCTTTTTCCCCTGTTTTACATTTGTCTATCATTTGGTATCCGTGACAGTATGTATATTCCCACCCGCCAATCCAACTAGTGTTAAAAGAGACTGCTAACTCTCCCCATTGGTGCAGTGGTACCATTATAATTTTCAAAACGACAGCTTAGAAAATAAACAAACAAAAGAATCGTCATACTACTTTTTTTTCTGAAAAGCCACTTCCGCGTCCCATCTAGGCCTGTCGAAGTGACGTGTTCGAAAATGTAGACCGCGTCTGAAGCAGATGCCCTGTTGTCGATAAACGGATCGTCTTGTTCTCTCCCCCGTATCCGACGGACCGGGACTTGTCTTTGTCACGGTCCCGGCGAACTTCCCGGAGCAACCCCACGGGCCCGGAGGAAATCCGCCGAACATTCTGACTGTCGTCCCGTGACACTCGGAGCTCTCCGGCAAATTTCTCCGGCTCGCGAAGCACCTTTCATCTTGATGATTACGATGTTCGCGTTTCAGGCCCAGATAGATCACCTACGCATCGCAGAAAGCTCAAACTCGGTGAGAATGTGACGCTAGGGGTTGGGATAGAACGCGAAAGTTTAAGAGCACGGCGTTTCCTGAATCAGAGGAGCGAAGCGCAGTTCGTCTGCTTCTTACACAGGGGTTACGATGATATCAGAAGTCCCAACTTTTATTGATTGATTGAAAGGAATAGTGGGCAGACCTCAAGGCATCGAGCATTAAGCTATACCCACTAGCCTTTCCATCAAATCAATCAGAGCTCGGCGTCGTTCTGACGTCACCGCAACTTCTGCGCATGAAGCAGATCGACTTGCTCTCCGCATTTCTATATGAGCCATTGTCCACCGAAGCCTGATGTCGTCGAAACAAGAACTGGCATCGAGGACGCTTGCGGGATTTATATCAACTAAAAACAATCGTCAGAAAAAAAAAATTTTTTTTGTTTGTTGGCAAGCTTTTTTTTTTTTAAAGAGATGCTACAGGCGCTTACAATGTCATTTTTTTACGATATTAGGCTTAGGCGGGCGCAGGGGCTGATTTATGGATTAGGCTTGGGGGAGGGGGGAGGGGGGGGGGGGGGGTTTCGGAGAGATGACGTCGGCGGCGAAGCGTTGCGCAGTTCTGTTTTGTTGACCTAATATATGCCGTGTCACCAAAACATAAACATATCTTCCTAGAAGAAAGTGCTGTATGTCTCGTTTCCCATTTAAGAAAAAAAAAAAGAAAAGTAGACCCCTTCCCCCTTTCCTAAAGAAATGGTTATGGGAGGACGCCTAGTTGATACAGAAGTTTTGTTTTTCTCGAGTATCCTCTGATGATCCAGGTAACGTCATGTTCTCAAAGTTTCGCGTTCTATCCCAACCGCAAGCGTCCCATTTTCACGAAGTTTGAGCTTTCTGCGATGCATAACCCGGGCCGAAAAAACTGCTCTCTTTTCTCGAAAGCTCCCGGTATTTAAAAACATTCCCGCGACTCAATTTTTTCTCCATAGCTGCTAGATCGTGCACACTAAAAATATATATATGCCAGTTCATTTTCCTGCAGAACACACAGACAGCCAATGACGGCAAATACCAAAAGGATCGCAGCGAATAGGGAAGCTTGAAATACAATTAGACCAAAATTTGAGATACACGCAGGGACAATGCGCATGACGTTTTACATGCCCATTGTGCCCGTGCGCATTTCATTTTTCAGATCTAATCACATAATGAGCAGCGACATTCGCTGGTATCTTTGATCGCCGTGATTGGGTATCTCTAAGTTTTGATGGAAACTGAAGTTCCAAGCTATTTTTTCAGAATGCAATATCACCCGATAAGAACAAACAGGATTCAATCGCCAAATGGTTAAGGTAATTTTCAGCATTGAGCGATTAATATCTATACAGAAAGACAAGTCGCGGACAATGTTTCGAAAGAAATATAATAAATGTACCGAAGCACGGAGTGTGATCGTTGTTATCTTCTAGGAGTCTAACAAACATAGGGCATGGGTAGCACCGGGCACCATATTATTGCCTTCCGAACCACTGCACTTTTGGCATTAGCCGATAAGAACGACAAAAAAATCAAGAAGAAGCAAGAAGCTTGGTCATAGTAGGTCACGCCCTCCCTTTCTAAAGTTGTCAGTTCTTACAGCGAGAATAAGAAGAGAACTACAGATATTCAAGCACCGCACAGCAGAGCAAATCACGGTGATGAGTGGGGAGTGTCGAAAGAATTGTATGACACAAATGACCTAAAGCCGGGGTCACACTGCTCAAACATGATACAATCAGAAGGCAGTCTGCGAGCACGACTCACCGCAATATCAGCGGTTCGAATGCCGTGTGCAAAGTTTTCTCCTTGAACTCATTATCATGTGGCATTCGAAGCAGAGATCTCGCGGTGACTCGCGTTCGAATCTGTATGCAGACTGTCGTTTGTATGATGTATAAGTAGTATGGGCCCGTAGGAAAACGAACCCATGAAACGCCATGAGCAGCGTGCCACGGGGCGGATCCATAGGCTTCCTGGTATTCTTAGTTCGCCAGAATAACTCTGTTCATTCCAGCCATCGGCCCTCCGCGCTGCACGGAAAAGTAGATGCCTGGTCATGCTTGTTATACAGAACGGTTTTCTATCTTATAATAGCCCCCGACAGACACCTTAAGAAACGAAGAGAGCGGCTTTTCATTTTCATGTTACATGTTTCTTGCTGCGTGATTCGTTTTGCGGCGTTCTTGGTGACTAATACCAGACACTAGGAAAATTTTACACCCCTAACAGCCTAGAAACGTTGTTTCAGAAACTTACACGCATGGCTACACCCTTTTCAGCCCCCTTATTTTGACCTATTGCACCCTTTTCTGTTGTTGTGTTGTCCAACTATGCGTGCCTGCCAAAATTTGCACAGATATCAATTCCACTCGCAGAATGGGACTAGTCGAGTTATGGAGTAGCCAGCGCTGTTCTAAGCAGGGTATTGAACCGAACCCGAACCGTGAACCGAAAACCGGAAAAAAACGTTATTTTCGCGCGAACCGGAGTTGACCCGGAACGAAATAATTTTTCCCGCTCCGGAGCGGAACCGATATGTTTTCATTACGGTTTTCGGTTCATACGCAAAGTCAGGTTGCGTGAAAAGTGCATGGCGAAAAACACAGTAACCTGAAAAGTAAATTAAAATTTTTTTTAAACCGGTTCAAACCGGTTTGAACCTTTATTTTTTCACTCCGGAGTTGAACCGGAGCTGAATCGTTTTCTCTGAACCGGAACAAAAACCGGAACGAAAAACATTTCGGTTCGACACCCTGGTTCTAAGGCTACAAAAAAAAAAAGGTTTTGACAACATTTTTTTGTTCTCTATTTCTCGCCATCGGGCCTATCCTAGGCTTTCTCGCAACGCTAACTTCGTACTTACGACTTTGTCGATATTCAATAAATCGTCACTTAAAAGGGGAAAAAACACTATGTGACCAAATGTGCTGTTATCGAAAGGTTGCTAAGCCTTCTTAGGCACAGACACAAGTTGTTTGTTTCATGTCCTTTGGTAATTTCTGCTTCTTTTTAGCTATAAGAACAATTTGATTCCAAAACGAGACTGGCAAACAGGACAAACACAACACCGTCTCCGAACATAGCTATGATTTCATTTACCAAAGCTCTAATCGATGGCACAACTGTAAATGTAATATTCATCGCTCGGAGAAAGTGTTGTGTTTATTCTTTATAATGTTCCCGCCCCCATCTCGAGGTTGATTTGTTGTCACTACTCTTCATAAGCGAACCTGGATATTTATCTCAATCCTTCTTTCTGGGCCCTCATTGTTATGAAATGTTAACACACACAATAACGATAAGTTGCTTGCTGTAACAACCGAAACCTGACGTATGATTACACCACTTTCGCTGTTGTCATCGAGAACTCTCAATGAAATAAAATGTATTAGCCCTGCGACTCTCATCCCACGATGACTTTGATCGTGTTTATGCAGCGGAGAACGCGTAATTGCCGTCATGATTGTTCAATTTCTCGCACGAACCCATCGACTAAGGAGTTACCGCGCCCAGTATATATTCCTCGGTGTAACACTTTTTTTTTCGCACAACACTCAATGGTTAGCAAGTTGTCACACGAGATATGCGCTTAGCTGTCACACAACTAAGTTACTCGCCGACAGACCATATTGAGTAACAAACTCACCGTTGGCGCTGGGTGTGTCGGGTGCCGCGTGTAGCTCGACCTTGGGACGCGTCTCGTGCCCGGGTGCCCGAGCCCTGCCTTCCCGGACGGGCATGTCGGAACTCCGGTGCCAAGCCATCGGAGTTCTCTCGGGACGTCTCTCTTCCCGGCGTCGAGGTGAATCCGACCGACCGGAGCCCAACTCGTCGGCGATGTGTCGGCGCTTCGCGCGGCAGCTTCCTACGGAAGCCGCCGACGCCAGCGCCGCTGGCGCTCTGCTCAACGTCCGGACAGGAAATGCCGCTGCCACCGTTCCGCACCGGCTGGGGCCCCATTTTGAGAACAAACTGTGTTGACGCTTCTTCGCGTGTGCCGGACCGAGGATTTAGCGCGGTGGTCAATCGTCGTACCTTTTTGATGACCGATGTCCACATCTGTCGTATTGTTTATTGGAATACGGAAAGAGTTCCCCACGCGCCTACATACGTGCGTAGGCGCCTGGGCACGTCAGTGTCACTGTCAATCATCCGTGGGTTTGTGTAAGGAGTTCAGTGAAGAGAAAGTATTGCTTTTTCTCAGTGCCTGAATTATTTTTTTTTTTCTTTTTAATAAGCGAACGTGTACGATTTCGAGCTCCATTTTCCAGCGTGGCATTTGAGTCGAATAAAATTATATGATAACTCGAAAGAAGCAGCAGAAACAAGACAGTGGATTTGTTGCCAACGATTCAGACGAGGGAATTACTTGTCAGTCCACCATTGTCGATATGCTATGTCGTACGTTCTGCATGTTGTTTCGTTTTTGGAATCAAATCGGTATTTGTTTTATTTGGTTATTTGTTTTAATTTCTTACACTCGCCAACGCCCACACGACGTGTCGACATCTGCTACCTCTCCATCCACGCACAGAAACACCCACACGTAGTTTTATAATATTTTTAATTTGCGCCGCGAAGAGAATGAAAAAAAAAATGCTCCAGAAATATGACAATTTGTACATTAGCCGAAGGTGCAGCAAAATCTAGCAAAGTTTGTAGCGCAGCCGGTATATGCGGCTGGGCTACCCACTTGGTATCTTTCCGGTAGTAACAAAGACACCTTTCTAAAAGTTGATGCCGTTTCGAGATCTCCCTTTTTGTCTCCCTCTCGATTCTCTCCGTGTCTATTCGTTCCTCCGTTTGTGGTACTTTGTAGGGCAACTATTTTTAAACGGTAATGGGGCGCTTGAGAAACAAGGATTCATCATTTTACGAGTTCGAGGGTATACTGCTGCTATTCTAGATACAAAGAGAAGAGCGCACGTGGCAAACGTTCATGAAGAAAGATTTTTTTTTGTATCATGCTCTTTGTTGAAAACACGTTGTTTGAGAAAGGTCGAACGATGTTGCACAACGACGTATAGTTGGGATGATCTACGCAAGAAAGCTAGTCGACTTATATCTATTTAGATTTCAGACGAAATCGAATTTCCGCTTTAGCATATTTCGCTCGAAGAATATTCGACTGAACCAATTAGGTTGAAATACGACATAAGAGGATTCTTTCCATGCAAGGAATAAGTTGCGTACTGTAGTTTAAGCGGGATAGATATTGTCATCGTAAAAAATTAATTAAGACGAAAAAAATGTTTGGCAAGTATTTGCGTTAAGCAGTGTAGGCGGTAACGCGTTACAAGCAACGGAGTTACCGGTAGCACGTTACTCTTTTCGGTAACGCGTGACCATTACATTTTCCAAAAAAGTAACAGGTGACGTACTTACGTTACTTATTTCGAGTAACGTGTAACCTAGTTACGTTACTCATTCGTTATTCTTCCCACAACTTAAAAACAAATTACACTTTAATTTTTTTCGTGTTCTAGGCGCCAAGCTGTATTAATTTTCCAGTTGGCGTTTCTGGCGGTTTTTCTTGTGAGAATTTAGGTGAAACCGTAATTATGTTTAGTTTCTGCATGGACATAATGATTCTTGAAATATGGCGCTTATGCACACCTCTGGCGTAAAAAACGTAAAACGTGTCAATTCATGATTGGAAAAGTAACGCAAAAGTAACGTGAATTACATTTTGTCCGTAACAGTAACGGTAACGCGTTCCTTTGATTTTGGGATGATGCACGTCTGTAACGAGTTCCTTTTATTTGCAAGTAACGCGTAACGTTTTTGTTTCTTAATTTTTTTTCGGTAACGCCTAGAACAGTGGCGTCGAGAGAAAACTGGCTCAGAGTGTTTTTTCATCTCGCGGAAAACTGGTTCGGCATCTTCAGCCGGAACCTCTTCAATCAGAGGAGCCTCTTCAGCCAGTTCAGCCCTTTCAGCCAGAGGGGTTTCTTCCATCAGTTCTACCTCCTCAGTAACAGGAACCTCTTCAGCCAGTTTGCCTTCCTCAATCAGCGGGACCACTTCAGCCAGTTTAGCCTCTTCAGCCAGAAGGGTCTTTTCCGCCAGAGGCACCTCTTCAATCAGTTCGGCCTCTTCAGCAACAAGTACCCTTTCAGCCAGTCCATCTTCCTCAGCTAGGTGTGCATCTTCAACCAGAAGATGAATGTGAATAGACATAATCTTAGATCGCACGCAGTAAGCACGATGAAACATTGCAAACGACCACACAAAGTTTGCTGCGATTGACAGAGGTAACTGCATGCGTTGTGGAAAGACGTGTTGAAAATTCGCCTTCAGCTAGTGTGCTGCACAATGTTTGCAATGGGCTCTTTGCTTTCAGTGGGAATGATGCAGGAGACGTGTGTGAGGAGATGTGTGCTTTGGTGGAACGATTGTGCGAGATGTTACATGTGTCGGAGAACACAAAAACTAATGTTTGTGTGCGGTTTTTATTTATTATTATTTTTTGCTTAAAAACGTTTTATGAGAACGGGGGCGCCCTTGGCCGCACCCGCGATGGAAGAAGCGAAAGCACGCACGCGAGCAGTTAGCAGAGGGCGCGGAGAGCAGAAGAGAACGGAACCTGGGTGGCGGCAGTGGGGAAACGAGGGAGCGTGTCCGCACAGCGCGACCACGGGGGTATTTCGCAACGGCGGCTGTCGGAGTGGTCTTCGCATGAGAAAGAACAGCGGCGGCCTACAGGGAAGAAGGGAGGAAGAAGCGAGAGAGGGCCTTGCCGTGTGTGAGGAACGACGGGGAGGGGGAGAGCAGTACCTCTGCCCTATATTCCATGGCACTAGTTGCGTGCAGTACAGTCGAAAGCAACGCTAGGCGAGGGGAAAAAGGGCAAGCACCAGGAAGGCTGGGGACTAGGAGAGAGACCTCCTCTCCTCTCTAACGTTCCTAGTTCTCTCCCTTTCTTCCCTCGCCCTCCATTGCCCTTCTTTTCCGTCCCGCCTTCTTACTCTTATTGATCGCCCTTTCTCTTTTCGGCAGGCGTTGCCTTTGCCTGCACTGCACACAACTAGTGACATGGAGTGTAGAGTGGGGTTTCGCGTTCGTACATGAAGATTTTTTTCTGGGAAGGAGCACTAACCGCTACCGCTGTAGAAGTCTACCTTAAGAGACGTCTTGTTTTTTAGACTCATCTCATACATGCACGTAACGCGTTACTAGTAACGAGTTACTTCTATCTAGTTAGTGTTTTCGGTAACTGGTAGCCTATTTAGTTGCTTTTTTAGGAAAGAGGGTATCCTCTATTTTGCATTGTTGTGCTTGTAATTTCTGGTACTGCATAAACATGAATTTAAATTGCTGCATCATCTGCTGCATCTGTTGCTGCTGCTGTATTTGTTGCTCGATTTGTTGGTGTAGTATTTTCTG
Source organism: Ixodes persulcatus (assembly GCA_013358835.2). Lineage (NCBI taxonomy): Eukaryota > Metazoa > Arthropoda > Arachnida > Ixodida > Ixodidae > Ixodes > Ixodes persulcatus. Next base: position 3,549,904 of record JABSTQ010009654.1, on the reverse strand, counting down.
TTTGTTGCGTTTGCTGAGCTTGTGTTTTCACGAAGCGTACCACTTTCTCTTCCCAATTCCCGTTTTGGGTAGCTTAGGTAATCGTGCAGATCGGCGGGATTTCTGATGGTGTTGGGTTCTTTGTGAAGGAGGGAATCAGCACCGTCTTTTGTTCAACAGTTGTTCTGGCTGCATCTTGCTTCTTTTTTTACACTTCTGTTTGTCTGCGTTGCTTGGAACATTCTTCTTCTTGTTTGTCTTTCTCAATTCCCGCTTTGAGCTGGGCCACATGCCTTTCAAGGTCATTTAGTTTATTTTCTTTGGCTTCGATTGATGTCTTGTTGGTTGAAGACGTTCTTCGGGCCATGTTGGCGTTGGCGTTCGGTGGAGCCTATTTGTATGTCGTGCGGTTGGTGGCGGTGGGGCCCTTCTTGGTACTGCCGGTGTTTTCCAGCTGCGGAAACTCGTTGAGGTCTTGTAGGGGGGAGAAGCGATTTTGGTGGAACGATGTTCTTCCTCTAGGTGTGCCCTGGTTGTGCAGGGCAGCTGCCATCGCCATCCGCGGAGACGTAGTTGCCACATTTGTTGCTTTGCTGTTTGTCTGTGTCATTGCCTGTGCTCTTCTTTGTAGCTTTGAGTTCGTGCTTTTTTCTGGTCTCCCAGTTGGGGTGGAAGGCTGTACGTCCCGACATATGGCAGTTAAGGCAATACGTATCTTAGCACTGTTCTCCTTCTGGGTGCGGTTCGCCGCAACGCCTACATCTCTGCTCTCTCGTGCAGACAGCTGCCTTATTCCCGATGCCGTGGCATTTGAGGCATAGGACGACTGTTGGTTTGTACGTGTATACGCTGAACAGCCTTCCGCGATGCGTAATTTTCCTAGGAACTCTATTTTCATCGAACGTAAGAAGAAATGTGGCTCTCCTCCCAATGGGTCTTGCATGTAGGACATTGCAATAGACAGAGTCTGAGTAGTCGACAATGTCTTGTGCTGTGAACTCTGCATCCACGTCGTGTGTTATTTCTCTGGGCATGAGACCCGTGGTGGATCTGTATGTTTGGACCTCTACCTCCGTGCCGTCTCCCAGCGTCAAAGTGCTCATCTGGAGGATGTGTCCTGTGTGCGACTCATTGTAAACAGCAATGGCTATGGTGTTGCTCCTGTGATTGGGATCGTAGCTAAGTCGGTCTCTGTTGCAAGGAATTGTAAAAAGCTGTTCCAATCAGTCCATGAGGATCCTCGATGAGATGTTCGATATTCTGGTTTGGGTCATGGGTTTCACCACAATCACAATCTTTGGTTCGTCGAAGCGCTGAAGGTGGGTTCCCCATTGCGGTTTTTGTTTTTTGCATGTGACTCTCGTCCTACTGTTTGTCGTTTCAGGAAGAGAACCATCGTTGATAGAACCGTCATTCTTGTTAGTTATACTGTTTATATCGTCATCGTTGATCTCGAAACTATTGTCCCGGTCCTGACTCGATAGTGTACTGCGGAATCATTTCGCTGGGATTATCACCTTCCTTGCGCTGTTCTTGTTGGTCTCTAGCTCCATGCTATTGTTTTCGTCGTTCTCGGTGCAACTTTCGATCGGCGTTGTTTCAGTACTCACCATGTTCAGAATGCGGGGTGATGGGCAGGCCTAGTTCAGGGGGGCTATGTTGCACGTTTTGGACTTCCAGGAGACTAGGGAGAAGGAAGTGACGTCAACAACGCTCTTCGGATGTTGATTGGTAGAGTCGCTGATGACGGTATCTGCAGAAGAAAACAAAGATACGTTTATTCACACCTACGTCACTTCCTTCTCCCTAGTCTCCTGGGAGTCCAAACGTGCAACATAGCCCCCCTGGCTACCCGGGGTCCGGGCCTACGGCGGCCCGTCGAGGTGAGAAATAAAAGAGAGACTCGCCTACATTTCGTTCTGCTTGAAGTCTTTCGATGAATCACCGTCCTTAGGTAAAAGATTTGGGTCGGGCTACTGAGCTGGTGGCAGGAATTTAGTGGTGTTAGCGGGGCTGAAGCGAACACTGCTGCTCCTCATGCCACTTCGTCGTCCTTTCAAGTATTGGGAAGGAGATCGAACAGTCACGCCTCTAGCGGTACGCTTTAGCTGTGTGGACAACAAACCAAATTTTCTTGTTTATTTTTGCTCAGAGAAATCGAAGATAACGATTTGAAGGCCACCCCCCGTGCGACTAAAGCACTATACTCTATTTCACCTTATGATGTACCACAGGAAAGGCTACAAGCGCGAGCTCCTTGCTCTAGGGCACGTCTTGGTGGCACACGCTCTCGTGCACTAAGGGCTGCTGCCAACGCTATGAGCTCGCGCTTCTAGCCTTCGCTGCGGTACAACATAAGGTGAAACGAAGTATATACTCCGTTTGACCTTATGTTGTACCGCAGAGAAGGCTAGAAGCGCGAGCTAATAGCGTTGGAAGCTGCTCTTAACGCACGAGAGCTTGTGCCGCCGAGATGTGCCCTAGAGCAAGGAGCTCGCGCTTGTAGCCTTTCCTGCGGTACATCATAAGGTGAAACAGAGTATAGTCAGAGCGAAACGCTCGTGCCCAGATCATGCTATACTTCGTCTCACCTTAGCATGGACTAAGCGCGAATTCTGTGCTAGCGCGAGCGGCTGGCCTTGACTTCCTTGACTGGAGCACTCGCTGCACGAGCGCTCGTTCAGCCGCCGAGGCTTCATTCGAAGCAACTAGCTCGCGCTTTTAGCACGCGCGGCTAACAATAGTCCATACTAAGGTGAGACGAAGTATAAGGAGTATTCACTGGGCGCCATATTTGTGGGTGCTGTCTAGAGCGCATGCTCAGAACGAGCCCACATTAATAGGCTCCTAAGACCGGCAATCTTGAGACTGCGGAATGCACGTTTCAAAAGAACTGAGGAAGCTCGCCATCAGCACGCGCTCAGCAGTCGCGCACACAGCTATGGCCGCCAGTGAATACTTCCTATAGGCGAGCTTAACTTTTATTGTTATGCTGGGATAATAAACACCGGTCCAACGTTACTGGAGCAAGCTCAGTTTCGCAGCTCCCCTATTCTCGCCTGCGGAGGCGAGTGGCCCAGGTGGCGGCCACGAGAAGTAGCGGCGCTGCAGTCGGATCTTACTTCCCTGTCTCGCGCGTCGTCTGCAACCACCGCGTTGAGAAATTCCTTTTTCTTCTCTTCTTTGTTTTTTTTTCTTTGTTTTTTTACTTCCATGTGTATAATGCCAAAAAATATGATGAAGATAAAGTGTAAAACACCACAGAGTTGAGAGTCACCGCAGTGTGAGAGTTCTTTCTTTGAGTGTTTGAAGTTTATTTTTGTGTGCGTCTGTTTCCTTGTGCTGTGAAGTGTTAGTATGAATCACCAACTCGCCTAGCTTAAGTATTGCTATTCAAACTTGGCGAGCTAGATAATCCGGAAGTAAGACTCGACTGCAGCGCTGCTAGTGACCGCCACTGAGCCCACGTCGCAGGAGGAGCTGTGAAACTGAGCTTGCTCCAATAACGTTGCACCGGTCTGTGGAGACCAATGGTGGTGACTAGAGCCCATAAATGGGCTGCGCTCAGAGTATCGGCACTCTGTTCTCCGGTATTGTTGTGGGCGCCGTCATTTTGAGGCTTGTGCAGAGCAGACGCAACTGCCGATCGTCATGATTCAAAAGTGCGATTTCCTCATCATTAGATTCAGTGTTAGGAAGCTCATGTAATATTGCTTTGCTCAGCCGCCAACTGTTTAAACATTTGTGGAAGGCGGAGAAGCGTTTCCAGGGATTTCAGATAAAGGTTTAGATAACTGGCAACCATGATTTTAAGACACAATATGGGCAAGTGTCGTTACTCTGAAACGTAGCTTATTTAGTGGCACTAGTGGTCAACGTTGCTAGTGGTGACAACAAGCCAAATAAAGCGACCCCTATAGTTCGATCTCTTGCCCAACAGAATGAAGCTTACTCTCTCTCACAACCGAACAGAAAGAAAAAAAAAACGAGGAATACGACCTGTTTCACGCCGAATAAAGCATCTCTGCTGCAACCACCAGGCCTGTCAGCCGTCGGATGGCCAGGCTCTGCCCCACAGCGCCCTCCCCGCGTTCTTGCACATGGTGACACACTAACGGCCGCTGAACGACACACCTCCCCATTCTAGTACACCCTAAAGGCTCATTCACACCGCCCCATTTTCTTACGTTTAGTTATGTCACGAAATATTCCGTTGAAGTCTCCTCTGTGCTTCATATTAAGCGAGGCTACAAGTCCAAGGAGAAAGCATGACACGCGACATTCGAGAATGTTTCGGTGACTTATACCTAACGTAACGTAAGAAAATGGGGCAGTGTGAATGAGCCTTAATAGGGGTATACTCACGAGACGCCGTATTGCTGGGTGTTTTTCAAAACAACGTTCTTAGGTCCGTAGCACTTGAGTTTTGAGCAGCGCTCCAGGCGAGCGAAATAGCATGTTTGTGGCTCGCGTTTCGAACATGCGTCATTACGCTCCCCACTACAGATATATATATATTTTTTTAACTCCGTTCCACTATAACCGCACATTCGCACTGGAAGCGGATCCGCGTTCGCAAAGCGGTTGCGAACGCGGTTGTATAAAGATCCAGTACAATTGCACGCGCACTCGATGTCATCGAGTGAGCGTGCAATTGCACTGGATCTCTATAGACCCTTTTCATCGCAAACGCCACCAGGAGGTGTTCTAGTCTTTGACGTCCCAGAGAACTTCCGGTTCATAAAAAGTATAAAAAAAGTCCACCCTAACACCGCTGTTTGAAATGTCGATGAAACATTTAACCACCAATTCTCCAGGTGAACGCCAAAAGAACGAAGAAGCCCGAGATATGTTAAATATTTTCGAATACTCTTGTAAACCAACTTGCCTCCTCCAACACGTTAAATTGACCAGCCGAGGGCCCTCGTTAAATCTCCAACTGGCGACATAGGCAAGCTCGACAGACTTGCAAAGACGGAGCGACCGGAAGTTGCTTGGGACGCAGGAGGCAGTTCATGTTTGTAAACAGCAAAAGGGTCTATAGACCTTTTCTGTTTCCTGTCGTTCTCAGTCACGTGGGCTCCGTATCTGGTATGCGGGGCGAAAAAATAATAAAACGTTTGAACCTGGAATATGCGAGAAAATATAGCTGAGGCAAATCAGGAATGTGTGACAATCACGCATTTTTCGTAAACACCTTCTAGCTTCGGGGAGAGATCAAAAAAATGTTTTACCGCATACCAAAAGTGACGATATTCAAGATGGCTGCGCGCTTGTGGAAAAGGTGTATACAACCGCGTTCGCAACCGCTTTGTGAACGCGGATCCGCTTCCAGTGGGAATGAGCGGTAAGTGTCAGCGTAGCAGAGGCTGCAAGAGCGAGCTCCGAGCTTTCAGCTTCTCTGCCAAGCACGTGCCCTCGTGCAGTGCGAGCATCATTGAGAGGAACATGCTTTGCCAAGCAGCTTCGGCTTCGCTATCACGTAATTTGAAGCATACGTGGTCAACGAGGCTATCAAATAAAGCAATACAAATAATAATGCTGAAATGAATGTTTGATGGGACACTGAGGCCGCAAGCCGCGTGTTTCTTTTTTTTTAATTAATGTTTTTATTCTTTAGACGTTCTGTTATTGCGCATCTAAAAGATGCTGACAGATGCTTGTATTCGAACGTGGCACGTGCATAATCGGTCTACTAGAGCTGTTACAGCGCTGCTTTTATGGTCGTACCGCGTGGATGGTGCAGCCAGCATCGGAGCCCTGTATAGACCTTTCCAATGTTTACAAAAGCACAGTCCAGCGTGCGATCTTCACAGCCCAGCACGTGCGTGTTCGTCGCTTCGGAAAGCGAGCAAAGCACGCGCCATACGCACGAACACTCAAAATGACACCGGCGACACGCTCTTTTTTGGAAAGGTCTATAGGGAGTATTCACTGGCGGCCATAGCAGTGTGCGCGAATTCTGAGCGCGTGCTTATGGCGAGCTTCCACAGTTCTTTTGCAACGTGCATTCCACACCATCGAGAGTGCCGGTCTTAGCAGCCTATTGCTGTGAGCTCGTTCTGAGCATGCGCTTTAAACATCACCCACACATATGGCGTCCAGTGAACACTTCCTATAAGGAGTATTCACTGGGCGCCATATTTGTGGGTGCTGTCTAGAGCGCATGCTCAGAACGAGCCCACATTAATAGGCTGCTAAGACTGGCAATCTTGAAGGTGCGGAATGCACGTTACAAAAGAACTGTGGAAGCTCGCCAGCAGCACGCGCTCAGCAGTCGCGCACACAGCTATGGCCGCCAGTGAATACTTCCTATAGAGAGAGTTTGGTCAATGGGAGGAGCGGGCAAAGCCAGGGCGTGTACCAGACTCAGATAGAGGGCTTGTCACGCTCTCTTGGCCAACCTAATGCCACTAAATAAGCTACGCTTCAGAGTAACGACTCTTGGCCATATTGTGGCTTAAAATTATGGCTGCCAGTTATCTGAAGCTTTATCTGAAATCACAGAAAACGCTTTTCCGTCCTCCACAGATGTTTAAACAGTTCGCGGCTGAGCAAAGCAATATTACATGAGCTTCCTAGCACCGGATCTAATGCTGAGGAAGTTATACCCCTGTCAGACGGCGTTTTAAAGGTCCTTTTCACTAAGCTCCTTTAAAAAATCGGCCAATCAGCTCGCGATGTGGAGTGCGCACGTGCTCTGTGGCACGCGCACGTGCTCTACGGCGTGTGCTGGTTCGCCGATTTTATAAAGGAGCTTAGTGAAAAGGACCTTTAAAACGCCGTCTGACAGGGGTATTACACTTTTGGATCATGACGATCGGCAGTTGCGTCTGCTCTGCACAAGCACCAAAATGACGCCGCCCGCAATAATGTCGGGGAACAGAGTGCCGATACTGTTAGCGCAGCTCATTTAATGGCTCTAGGCCAACCAGAAACCGAAAAGAATCCCCTAGCGGTAGTCGCGAGAACCAGTTTTAATAAGCGCGTAAGGGTTAAATGCAGTAACTCTTCGTGGTTGAAAATATGGTGCACCTGATGTTTCGACTATGATCATGCAAAAAGTTCTAACAAGCGAATGCGCCGCTCAAACTCTGTTTTGCTCGGACAGAGTATGGCCGCTCGGACGGCAGATTTCCAGCCTTTGGCGCTTGGCGTACGGATTGTGTCGATCCTTCCTCTAGTCGCGCTCTTCCACCATGCTTTTGAATGACCGTGATTGAAACATCACGGGCACCATATTTTCAGTCACCGGTGGTAGGCACTTATTAATTTCGTTTCTCGCGACCACCGCCAGGGTACTATTTCAGGCTTCTGGTTGGCCACATTCGAATTTGCGAAGCCGCCCTGGAACACGCCCAGCCCACTTTCGGCCAATGGCGCCTCCTCGTTTGCCTCCTATACCTCCCAATGAATGGCGGCTTTGGTCTGCGTCAAGCATAACATGGTCGCGTTTTGAGGACGCGCTCGCGCTCCCTGCCTTAGAGCAACGGGTCTATTAGCGGCGAGATGTTTTGGTGGCGCCCTCCCATGGCTCCCTCTCGTGACGTCATTACCTTGCGAACAACAAGTTCGATGGTGTTTGTAATTAGCATGGTGGAAGCTTGAAATCATTGCTCTCTCAAAGCGACACTCCCAACACCGTCAAAGTGCAAGCTCTTACACTCCTCTTATTTCCGTCGATGAGAAATCTTTTGCTGACGTCATAGTCAGCATTCGGCCAATCATGGCCGGCCGACCGCAGCGACGCCTTCGATCGCGCACGTCGCCAATAGACATTTCCAATGTTTACAAAATCACAGTCGAGAGTGTGATCTTCACAGCCCAGCACGTGCGTGTTCGTCGCTTCGGAAGGCGAACAAAGCACGCGCCATACGCACGAACGCTCAAAATGGCACCGGCTACACGCTCTTTTTTGGAAAGGTGTATAGACCTTTCCAAAAAAGGACACTTGGCAGGTTCCATTTTCAGTGTTCGTGCGTATGGCGCGTGATTTGCTCGCTTTCCGAAGCGACGAACGTGCGCGTTCTGGACTGTGATTTAACACGTGTGGACTGTGATTTTTGTAAACAGTGGAAACGTCTATAGGCCGTATGAAAACTTCTTGCCAGTTATCATCATCATTCCATTGAAAGCCGCCATATCGTTTTTCTTCCACATCGTTCAGCTGTGGACGAGGCGATTTTGCATTTAACTCGTTTTTCATCATATTAGGACAATGTATTTGTGCACTCAATGGGATGTTGATTAGTTTCGGTTCAAATAAAGAAAGAAAGACGTCGACGAAATTCTGGAGAAGGAATTGTCAGCAACGAGGTCGCGAGACCCGTCACTCGAGCCGTGAACTGGGCCATCCAGATCAGTGAACGGTCTTTATCGAAGCCGCTGTGTGGAGAGATTGTACTGAACTTGCAGCACGTGATCATATTTTAGACCTATACGACTACCACTTTGCCGGGGCCATTGTCTCTCGGGCGAAACATCGGTACAGGAATCGCCGCGACGCGGCCGGCATGCTCGCTTCCCATAGGGAAGCGAGCATGCCGGCCGCGTCGCGGCGGTCGCCTATTGTTTGCCGCATCAATTGTTGTGGCTTTCTTAGAGCGGAATAGCTACCTTGGAAATTACAGCGCTAACGCGCTACAACGCACAACCAACGCAGCGACTGGCAGAAGTTCCAAGGAAGTTCCCCGATGAAACGGACCCGTTTGCCGCTAGGGGCGCCCTGGTCGGGGCCTGAATTAGATGTGCACGGTTCTGGGAAGCGAGCATGCCGGCCGCGTCGCGGCGGTCGCCTATTGTTTGCCGCATCAATTGTTGTGGCTTTCTTAGAGCGGAATAGCTACCTTGGAAATTACAGCGCTAACCCGCTACAACGCACAACCAACGCAGCGACTGGCAGAAGTTCCAAGGAAGTTCCCCGATGAAACGGACCCGTTTGCCGCTAGGGGCGCCCTGGTCGGGGCCTGAATTAGATGTGCACGGTTCTGAGTACACTATACTTCGTTTCACCTTATGTGCGAGCGAAGGCAAAACTGGAAGCGCGAGCACGGAAGCTCCGTGCGTTCAGGCTTTGCTCGAGCGCGCGAGCCGAGGAGAAATGCAAAAGGCGCTGGTCTCGCGCTTCTAGCTTTGGCTTCGCTCGCAGATAAAGTAAAACGAAGTATAGATGGCGCATTTTTTTTTTGCATGTATTCAACACAAAAATAATAATACTCCGGGTTTGTTTTTTGTTTGTTTTTCTTTTTTTTTTGGGGGGGGGGGGAGGCAGGGGGGGGGGAGGGGGCGTGTTTATTATAGACGGTCGTTTCAAAGAGCAAGCGCCGCATAAATACACACATACGTAGTCTATTGCAATCGTGGTGCCGCGACTGGTGCCCCATGCGTGCATATGCATGCATGCACGCGCAGCGTGGGCGTGAACATAGCTTTGGCAAGCTTGCACAGGCTTACCGACATGAGCAGCGATGCGGCGGCAGCCAGTCGCCCAGCTTGCAATCATCTATAGACCTTTCCAATGTTTACAAAATCACAGTCCAGCGTGCGATCTTCACAGCCCAGCACGTGCGTGTTCGTCGCTTCGGAAAGCGAGCATAGCACGCGCCATACGCACGAACGCTCAAAATGGCACCGGCCACAAGCTCGTTTTTGGAAAGGTCTATAGACGCTTTTGCTGTTTACAAACATGAGCTGCGTCCTGCGTCCCAAGCGACTTCCGGTCGTTCCATGATTGCGAGCCTGTCGAGCCTGCTTATGTCACCAGTGCTAGAAAGCATAAATTCTACACGTACATCAAAGTTGGAGATTTAACGAGGGCCCTCGGCTGGACAATTTAACGTGTTCTTCGTTCTCTTGGCGTTCACCTGGAGAATCGGTGGTTAAACGTTTCATCGACATTTCAAGCAGCGGTATTAAGGTGGGCTTTGTTCATTCTTTTCATGAACCGGAAGTTCTCTGGGACGTCAAAGACTGGAGCACCGCCTGGTGTCGTTTGCCATGAAAAGGGTCTATAGACCTTTTCTGTTTCCTGTCGTTCTCTGTCACGTGGGTTCCGTATCTAGTATGCGGGGCGAAAAAATAATAAAACGTTTGAACCTGGAATATGCGAGAAAATATAGCTGGGGCAAATCAGGAATGTGTGACAATCATGCATTTTTCGTAAACACCTTCTAGCTTCGGGGAGATATCAAAAAGATGTTTTACCGCATACCAGAAGTGACGATATTCAAGATGGCTGCGCGCTTGTGGAAAAGGTGTATACAACGGGATTTTGTTAAAAAATTAAAAAGCGAGAACTGAAAAAGCGCCAACTGACACACGGTGGTGAACGACATAATAACTGAATGAATGTTTCTTCAATAAAATCAATTGTAAGTAGCGCCTGTCCCTGTCGTACGTGTTTCTTATTTCTTCCACGATTCAGTTTGCGCTTTTTAACCTTTTAAATGATATGAACCAACTAGACACAACCAAAGTTTTATGACATTTTGTTACTGGGGATTTCTTTGCATTTTCCCAGTGAGCGCGTGCTGTCGGAATCGGGTACTACAAAGTATGAAATCTTTCTAAACACAAGTCATTTAGGGACCCTATCATGACATTATTTGTATTTCCCGATGCCAAAAACACGCGCCCACGGATGAAATAAAAAGAAGTGGCCGGAAACAAGAAGCCGCCGTAGCACACAGTCATCACCAAAAACTCCTGCTGGGGATACGCTCTATAGCACGCTCCTAAACAAAAAAAGAAAACAAGCGTTCGGAACAAAATGGCCGGGTGCACCCCCCAAAGCAAAGCGCACATGAAGGCACATCCCAGCCCGTCCGGCGCGACACTGCAGATGCCACGGTGCGACGCTGACGCGGTTCCTTCGCGCCCCGTCTCCTCCGATAATAACGGCCGAATCAATTGATGCATCCCAGGAAGCCCATAATCGAATCCAGACTGCCGGGTCTCATTCATTATTCGCGGCCAAGCGGAAAGTGCATTGGGGCCTTCCGATCTTACCGCCCGCTTGAGTGGCGGCCCGAGCAACAGCTTCTGGCCTTTCCAACCTGTGCGCATCGGGGCTCTGACGCCCGACAAGAATTGACCGGACTTCTCTTCCTTCGGGCGTATGAAGGGTTCGCTAGAGTGAGCTAGTGCTGTGATTGAGCCCAGATTGATTAGATAACAAAACAAGGGGAATCCTTGGCGTTGATTTGAATGCGGTGATTCCGTTTCATTTCGAGTGGAGGAAATTACTTAAGGGCGAGCACAAACAATGCAGCGATTTGCTAGAGGCTCGCGATAATATATTTCAAAATCGACCTTTTGCCGAATTCCCCAAGCATCATAAAAAATGCCGGGAACGTAGGTACACGCGCTGCGCGTGGTGGCGTCTTCAGATTCAGCCTTCAGCCACATTTCAGTGAGACCATCTGGGTCTCAGTGAAATGTGGTTTTAAGTCAATCCTGGTTGGCGTGTGTTATCGACCGCCAGATGCGTCATCTAGTGTTGTAACTTCTTTGCATGATGAATTGTCAAGTTTGTTCACACAACACCCTGGTCATTCTGTTTTCTTAGTAGGCGGTTTTAACTTCCGTGAGATAAATTGTAATTTATCAGATCTTGTTGGTAGTGAAAGTTCTGGTGAGTGTCGCGATTTTATCAGTCTCTGCCTGGATTTTAACCTTTCGCAGATGATTTCTTTTCCTACCCGTGCAACCACCACATGTTCAAATATATTAGACTTGCTTTTGACTAACCATCCGAAATCTATTATCTCTCTTGCCGGTTTTGAAGGCATCAGTGACCACAAAGCAGTGTTCTATAACCTAGGATTTCAAGCACCAGAACCAGTCGGGTTGACCAAGCAAATAAGGCTCTATAATAAGGGGAACTATGAGCAGCTTAACCAGGACCTCTCGAGCTATTTCTCAGTCTTCCTGGAGGGTTTTGACGAGAGGAATACAAATGAAAATTGGTGCCTTTTTAAAAACAAATTACTGCAACTCATTGAAGCTCATGTTCCAACTATTAATATTAGTTCCCGGTCTTCTAATCCTTGGTATTCGCGCTCACTAAAAACCCTTAACAACAAATAAAAACTGCGTTTTCGAGTAGCCAAAAAACAAGACACTGCTTTATCCTGGTCTAGATATAAGGGATGTGCCACTGATAATAAAATTATGTTAGAGCAGCAGAAGCGTGTACTCTACCAGGACCCTTCCATCTATGCTACTAAACAACCCGCGCCAATTTAGAAATGTTGTCAATCATGCACCATACTCCCCACTAGCGCTTATTGATGATTCTGAGAATATTATCGAGATTAATCAGTGTGCCACAGTTCTTAATCATTTATTTTCTTCCAAATTCACCGCCCACTCTCCCTTAACACTGTCCTTACCTATTACTAGCAATGTTTTGCCTATGGATCCAATTTGTATTGATTACGAAGGTATTGTTAGTATTATTAAGTCACTGAAAATGTCCTCTTCCTGTGGTGTCGACGGCATAAATTCTAAGGTCTTACAAGGCACTAAATATTCCTCAAGCATATTTCTAACAAAACTTTTTCAGCAATCATTAGATAAGGCGGCGGTTCCTGAGGATTGGAGAATCGGCAAGGTCATCCCGGTCCACAAAAGCGGTGATAAATCTTCTCCTTTAAACTATAGGCCAATATCTCTAACTTCTGTACCTTCTAAAATACTCGAGCACGTAATCCACAAGCAACTATCTATTCACCTTGATTCTATCTCCTTTTTTAACAAAGCGCAGCACGGCTTCCGCCGAAATTACTCCTACGAAGCCCAACTTCTCTGCTTAACCAACGACCTGTTCGCAAACCTTGATTCTGGCTACCTCACTGACGCTGTATTTCTCGACTTAAACCTCGATAATAATCTTCTCTCCTGGATTGAATCTTTTTTCTCTCAGCGTCATCAGTTTGTTTATGTTAATGATTGTTCATCTACTTTAGCCCCCGTAACATCTGGCGTGCCTCAGGGAACGGTGCTTGGTCCGTTACTTTTCCTCATCTATATCAACGATCTTCCTCTTCCAGTATATTCACCCATGTGCCTATTTGCCGACGACTGTGTCCTTTACCGAAAAATAACATCCCCTCATGACTCTTTAACCTTACAAAATGACCTCGACCTAGTTCAGAGCTGGTGTACTACCTGGCAGATGACGCTTAACGTCAGCAAATGTAAATGCATGCGCTTCTCTAGTTCCTCTTTCAAACCCCTCCTGTTCATCTTCTCAATGGCTTCCCTCTTCAACCCACGGATATGTATAAATACCTCGGCGTTCTTCTAACTTCAAACCTCTCCTGGGAAAACCATATTAATTCAGTTGTGAGTTCCGCTGACAAAAACTTGGGTTTCCTTCGTCGCAATTTCAGATCCGCCCCTTCTCAACTAAAACGGCTCCTCTATCTTGCCCTAGTCCGGTCTAAATTAGAATACGCATCTTCAATCTGGCACCCTCATCATGCTACATTAACAGACTACATTGAATCTGTTCAAAACCGTGCTGCGCGTTTTATTCGGTCTCATTACTCCAGTTTTTCCAGTGTCTCCCTCATTAAATCAAATCTCTCTCTCCCTTTGCTTTTCACCCGTCGAAAAATATTCCGTCTCTGCCTTCTGCATAAAGTGTTTTATTCGCCACTTCTAAATCAGTCTCTTCTTTCCCCACCTGCTTATCTTTCCTCCAGACTCGATCATTGCAATAAAATAGCCCGGCCAAAGTGTTTTTCCACAGCACATCAGCACGCCCCTCTTCCTGATGCAATTGTGGACTGGAATGACCTTACCGAAGACATCGTCACCATTCAGGACCCCATCCAGATTCCGAGAAGCAGTATCAAACATTGTACTTAACACCCACTCCCCTCTCTAACGCCTTATGGCCCTGAGGGTATTGTAAATAAATAAATAAACTGTACGAAAGCGAAAAATCTAAAACAAATGGCACTTCGCAAGCGCGTTCCACGGACGCTTTATATGGGTTATTTACTTTGAATCTTTTCTATTGGGAAGGCGAGCACGTGCAGCGCGTGTCTCTATGTTGCCAACATTCTCTTTGATGCTCGAGTAATTTAGCGAACGGCCTATTAAAAGCATAGCTCTAGTCACTCAACAGTACAGCGCAACAAAATAACTAAAATCTGATCCACACTATTGCGGCAGTGCTTACATAGAGGGTTTCTTTAATTACGCTTGGCTAAATACCGGGTGTCTAAAACAATTAAAGAAAAATGTTCCCGTAAAAATAAAGTATGCATCGCCGAACGCTCATTCTCCCCCAAAATATAGCGCTAGCGGCCCGAACCAGATGACGAAGTAATTCAGAGCTTGCGTCACCTGACTCAAAAGATTTAAGCGACTTTGGGGATTTTCGAAAACTTTCGATGTGAACATGGTGGCCGCCAAAAACCCTCAGGAGAGGAATATTATACCTTATGGAGACGGATGTGTTCGGCTATCGAGAACTTCTGGCAGCCGACGCCATTCGGAAATTTCCGAAAATTGCTTATACGCGTGGAAACTGAGGGAGGGGAGCAGACGAGAACGGCGCAGGGACGCCATGAGTGACGAGCTCTGGCTATAATCATTAGGGGGTAGTCGCAAAGCTAGCTACCTTTAAAACTCTACTCGCTCTTCTAACGCGTTTGAACGCTAACGCCAAATGCCAGACGCCGGCGTTCGCTTTCCTAACGCGTTCGAACAGGGAGTAGAAACAAAGGCGTCTACCCACTAACCATTTCAACTATAGATCTCGATGTTCTGACGTCCCCGGGAGCTCTTGTCTCCTCATTTCCCTCATTTTCTACCTGCATAACCTTTTGAATGGTATACCGTAGGCAAACTCTCAAACGTTGGTGTCTGATCTCTTTCAAGCGCTATATTCGAATTGGAAATTGAGCATTTTAACGTTGCGCAGTTTGCTTTTTGCCGCGAAAGAAACAGTCAAAGCTTGTTCCCCTTCCACCCGGCGGTGCAAGCGAATAAAACTTTTAAAGCACTTAGGGGTCAATAATGAATAACGAGTTTATCCGCAAGATTGCGGATGATAAGATTGATATGTCGAGTATGCGTTGCATGGCAGTTTCTGGCACATTAAAGAATTCAGGGCCTGGCTTATGATGTTAAACGCGGCTACTTGCTTCGTACGTCACTCGTTCTTCGGCTATCTCATCGATTAATGCCACAATTTGATTGGACCCTGAGCGTTAATCATATGTTCAGTACATGCCACGCTAGAACTTGGGAGACGTCGAAAGTTGCGCTCGGGAGTATAGGAAATTGAACTTCTAACAAAGGGGGTGTACGTTTTATGAAGTAAGCAAAGACGTTCTATGCCCTACGGTGCGTAGCGAGTGTAAGAAAATGTAGCCTTCAAGTTCAGAAAGAACGCCCACCCGAAATGAAGAGCTAAATGGTGAAAAATATGTGGTGAGCTATTTATGGGAATGCAACAACAAAATATTATAAAACATTTGTAATAAAAAGGAGGGAAAAAAAAGAGGGGGGGGGGGGGGGCGCCGTTGTTACAAACTACGTGAAACGGGAACTGGTACCACAGATCGTGGACACGGCAAATTCGCGTTCTACTATGCGACAAGTACGCGGCAAAATCGCTAACGAACTCCCCTGTCACGGGCACGAATACCACAGAACACGGACGCAGCACATTCGCGCTTCACCGTGCGGTAAACGCGCGAGAACATGTTACAAACTCGGGTGTCACGCAGGAACCGATATCTTGCACGCAGAATGGGGGTCAAAAGTGCGGGAAACCGCTATACGAACTCGCATGTCACGAGAACATGTACCGCAGATTGCGGACGCAGCAGATTCGCGTGTCACTGCGCGATAAACACGAGGGAACACGCCGCGAACACACTTGTCGCACGTACCGATACCGCAGATAGCGCGGTTGATGTGAATACCGTCGGACATCGCGTGATTGATATCCGGCGGGAATCGTGGGGTGGGCGATGTTTCGGAACGTTGTCGTTATAAATATTGGGTCGAAAAAAAAAAACGGGATGGGCGATCTCTCGGGGGCGGGCGTTCTCTCGCAGCTTTACGGTAGGTTAATTTTGATCGCAGAGCTGCTAAGTATGCCGTAATTAACATTAACGGGCTCCCCGCGGTCTCCGAACTGCCTCATGCTGAGCGATCAGGTAATTTTCGTGAGGATCCCAGGTTGCAGTGGCGCTCTCTAATATTGTCTAATTAAGATTTAGTACGCGAGTTTCGTAAGCCTTGGAGTTGCAGCCCCCAAAGCAACGCCGGATGTGGTTGGGGATATTACATGCACCGGGAGAAGGGTAACTTTGGTACATTTTCTCGATTTTAGGGTTACGACCGTTTTATTGAAGGATGCGTCCCTGAAGTACGAAGTGTTAGTATTTTGTTTATGCCTCGCGTAGTTGAGTAGTTTGTAGTTTATGCCTTGTGTTGTTTCACCACGGATATTCGCGTCAATTTTCCTTCGTCTAATCCTACTGACGTCTAAACGGTATTAGCGCACAGGTAGTTTAGATGTCTAAATACCAACAAAAATACCGTCTAGACGTTTAAATACCAACTAGCCCAATTATCAACGCTACTTACGTCATTTTCCTTGATTTCTCAAACGTATTTGACACGGTTTGTCGCCAACGACTTAAACTACCTGAACTAAAGATTTATCTCGTATTATTCACTGGATAGCCCAATTCTCAACTAACCGTAAACAAGCTGTTAAAATAATCAGGACAAATCACTCACCCTCCCCGTCACGTCAGGTGTTCCCCAGGGCACCTGACATAACTGTTATTTCTAATATATGCATTAATAACCTTCCTCTCCATCTAACATCTTCAATAAGGCTCTTTACGGACGACTGTGTCATTTATCGTTGTATTACTAAACCAGATAATCATTTGTCATGACAGAAAAATTTAATTATGTTTTCACTCCGGTGTAACACTTGGCGGATGAAGGCCAACGTAGCCAAAAACAAAATACTAACATTTACTATTAAAAAAAATATAGTAATTCGGAATTACACGTTAATAACACGGATTCTCAAAAAAGTACCAAGCTATAAACACCTAGGCGTAACATTTTTGATGAGCTAACTTGGAATGCTCACATTAACACTATAGTGGCTAGCGCCTGTAGATCTTTAGGATATACGAAACGTAACCTATACCTTGGGAAAGTAACCGCATATAAAACTTTTGTCAGAGTCATATTCGACTACGCTAACTTCATTTAGCGGCCTCATCAAGCATACCTTATTAACAAACTCGAATCGGTTCAAAATAAAGCACCTCGTTTTATTTTGCAAGACTACTCACGGACATCAAACACTCGTTACAGCTAATAATACAAATTCGTGTACTGTTCCAATAACCTCGGGTATCCCACAGGGATCAATGCTTGTTCCGCTCCTCTTTCTTATTTACATTAATGATTTGGTGCAGAACCTGTCGTCTTCTATTTGCCTCTTTGCTGACGATTGCGTAATCTACCGGAAAATAACTGACATATCTGACTCGATTCTTCTCCAATCTGACCTTAATCGTATATCTCTCTGGTGTAACCAGTGGCTAATGAAACATAACACTAACAAATGCAAATCGATTAGAGTGTCACGTGCTCGGTGTGTCATACTTATCATCTAAACAGTAATCCCCTCGCTTCAGTGTCTGTTTACAAATATCTTGGTGTTCCTATAACATGTAATAATCTTCTTGGAAGATTCCTATTGAATACGTAATTAACAGTGCTAACCGTATGTTAGAATACTTAAAAAGAATTTTTTTCCTCGCTCCGTCTTCATTAAAACTAACAATGTACAAAACCCCAAATCCGTCCAAAATTAGAATATTCTGCTGCTGTGCGGTACCCCGCTCACTCGTCACTAATTACTCATGTTGAATCCATTCAAAACCGCTCAGCTCGTTTTATATTGACAGACTACCATCGCACTGCCAGCGTTACTATCATAAAACATACTTTAGGTCTGCCGTTACTAACTCACCGCCGAAAAATCTCTCGTTTGTGTCTTTTTCATAAAATATTTCATCAAAATGTTACCCTCCGTCGTAAACTAATTACTCCACCATTCTACCTATCTGCTCGCATCGATCATAGCCATAAGGTTGGTATTCCAAATTTTAAAACTTCATTATTTCAATATTCTTTTATGCCACAAACATATATGGACTGGAACCACCTTCCCGCCTCGATTGCCAACATCACTGATATTATGTTTAAAAATGCCATTACTAATATGTGCACTTTATAGCTAATATTTTACAGCCCTCTCCCCTCTTCAATGTACTTACATTGAGGGTATTTGAAATGAATAAATGAATAAATAAATGACTGCACTGAAATCAAAACTAAAGCTTCGCCCATTAAATGAAAGAACTAAACTTGCTCGCCTTGTCATGTTCCACAAAATCAGCCATTCCTCTTCCTTTCGTGACAAATACTGTCACCCGCCATCCCATATCAAATTGAGTCATGACCACAACTTAAAAGTCAATCCTCTATTCCCGAAAACTAATATTTCAAAATTCCCCGCTTTCACTAGCTACCACGAACTGGAATTCTCTTCCTGAAATAATCCTACTCTAAACTGCTCAGGCTAAATTCGGTGATATTTGCAAGGCACACCTCACAAATGTTTTTCATTTGTCAAAATGTTTATTCAATATCACTTCCTTTTTATTTACTTTTGCTATTATATTACTGGTATAATATTATGTTGTTCATCATTAATATAGCTGTTATTCGGCGACATTCACTGTTAATTTTGTGCACTTGATTCCCCTCATATAATGCAACTGATGAAGGGCATTTGAAAATTAGTAAACTCAACTCAACTCAACTCAACTCAGACCGAATATCCTATCGCAAAGTTTTTTTTTTTTTTTTCGGAGGTTTACGGCGAGACCGAAACAAACGGCTCGAGCATAATGGCAAACCTTGTGATCCGCCTTTCCTGTGAGGCAAAGTTCGTACCGCGGTACCGCAAAACGTATGGCTGGCCTAGTCGCAAGAGCAGTTCCTATCAGTCAGATAAGATGCTACGGCTGTTTTACTGCTTTGTTTCGTAGATATCAAATATCTGTCGCAAATATTATTCATAAAGTTGTCGGCCGAAAACCGAGTTTGCCACGATGAACGCAGGCTCAGAACGAGCCTCCACTTATATTCTGAAAGGAACTACAATCATTTCGGTGTGCAATGCATATTGCAGAAGTGTTGTGGAAGCTAATCGTAAGCTTGCGCTGAGCAGGAATGGACTAAATTATGGCGTCCAGTGAATGCCACCTTTGGTACAACGACGCGCTCGAGCGAGCACGCCCTGTTCGCTCAACCGCGTCGTGGTGCCGATGGTGGCATTCACTGGACGCCATAATCTAGTCTATTCCTGCTCAGCGCAAGCTTACGATTAGCTTCCACAACACTTCTGCAATATGCATTGCACACCACAAAGATTGAGGGAGTGAATAATCTTCGTACGCCGATCGTCGAAGAGCACTTACAAACTACGGCCCCTGAAATATGAGACAAGCAGAAATCGTCCACAGGGACTGCTGAAAACGCAGCAGAAAAACACGGCAAAAAAAGTGGAAGATGATGTCAGGGCACAAGGTAGCTTGACACACAGCCAACCCGCTGAATTCGCGCTGAGAAGCTGCTGGTAGCATTTTTAATATAGGCTTTAAAATTGTTTCGCGGTTTCCCGTTTGTGTAATATTTTGACAGTACTCGTTTAAGTCTCTGTAAATTGATGTCCGTCATTTACTTCGGTTCGACATTTGACCGAAGTTACCCTACCCTTTAAGTTAATGCGAATATTTAATATCGGCGCCATCTTTTTCAAGATGGCGCCGAGGAAGGTTGCGTGCGGAACGTGCTCCGCCCCCTTAGTTGGCAAGCAACAATATCTGGCTTGTGCTGGCGGCTGCAGGCACAAATTCTATTGCAACTGCATGAACGTTGGCCTTGAAGAATACAACGTGTTCATGGCTTCCGGTTTCAGCACACTCAAATGCAACGACTGCACCCGGCGAAACCGCATCGTGCCCGACAAGAAAGTAACCTCGTCAAGTGCATCCGAAGCCTCCTATTCTGAGAACGAATCCGAGTCACCACTGGAAAACGACGTCAATGAATCCATCGTCATCCCGCCTGCCTCGGCAAGTATTTTCAATAAGAATTTTGTCAAGTTAGACATCCTAACTGCCGAGGGAAAATGTTTAAGGGCAGTCAACAACAGTCTCCGTTCCGACTTGACATCACTTCGCCAACAACTTCTGGAGCGTGTGCCGAGTTCATCGCAACCACAACGCAACTAAGCCATGGCAGCTGCAAGCTCATTCGATACAATAGCTCATTCGATACCACCGGCAAAGTTACCGAAGCCTCGCAAGGCCCAAGCTCGGTAACCACGACGAGACATCCGGACAAGGACAGCTCCAATAGACGACACTCGGTGGGCCCCGTACCAACAGACGCGACAAAACGACAACGGAGCGACAACTGGATGAAAGACGACGGCTACAACTTGGTGGGTCCTCGAAGACGTCAGAAGCCATCGGTGGGAGCCGCGAAATCCTCCAAGGTGACCTCAGTTGCTCGTGCACCTGTTCGCAAGGCACTTTTTGCGTCACGTCTTGACCCAAACACCACTGCGGCAGACATTAGCGCTCTGGTAAAACTACTTCTGAATGACGAATTTATTAGCTGCACAAAGCTCAAGACTAAGTTTCCGTCTTATTCCTCGTTTCACGTTTCTAAAGACGGCGCTTGCTTCGACCTCATTAACAAACCTGAAGTCAGGCCCCAGGGGAGCATATTTCATAAGTTTTAGGGAAAGTTTGACAACTCATGTTCGTTTGTGCCAGAATCTGCTAACTCATCGGGAAATGGCTTGCATTCTTAAAAGTTACTATTAGAATGTTCGCGGTTTGCGGACAAAAGCTGAAGAACTCATGTCAAACGTCGTTGCTAACTGTTACAATTCAATCTGTTTAACCAAAACTTGTCTTTTAGAAGACATATCTATAGATATGTTTTCTAAAAGCCAAGTAAGGAAAAGGAAAATACAAGCTACTATAGTAGCTTGTATTTTCCTTTTTCTTACAATGTACATTGGAGAGACAGAGATTACGTTACGACAGGCCAGAAATTTGGCGGTGGTGTTTTAATCGCAATTGACGAGTCAGTGGCATCTTGCCGAAGGACCGATCCAGAAACATATAAAGAATGTGTCTGGATCGAAGTGTTATCAAATGACGGTTTTAACTTTCTTATTGGCAACTACTGTTTTTCTCCTCTTTTTGACCACAATACTTTTATTGACTACTTTAAGAACCTTGAAAAGAACACAGATATTTCAAGCTACCGCGGTCAAATTTACGGTGATTTTAACCTTCCTGGTATAAACTAGTCATGTAACACTACCAGTGGAAACTCGCTAACGACTAAGAAAGCAACTTTTTTACATGATTTTATCCAGTTTAACGGACTTTGTCAGTACAATCAGCTGACAAAAAACGTAGGGAACGTTCTTGATATTTTTATATCTAACAGTCCTATAGAATGCATCGAGTCCGCCAACGATGCCCTAGTACGCCCAGATATTTTCCATCCCCCGTTTCTTGTTTCTTTTTACCATCTGCGTGACAAGTCTCTTCGCCAGAATAATCTCAGATACAATTACAGTGCCGGCGATTACATGGGGCTGTACTGGTTTCTTAAGG
Source organism: Ixodes persulcatus (assembly GCA_013358835.2). Taxonomy (NCBI): domain Eukaryota; kingdom Metazoa; phylum Arthropoda; class Arachnida; order Ixodida; family Ixodidae; genus Ixodes; species Ixodes persulcatus. The sequence goes on along the minus strand of JABSTQ010009654.1, from coordinate 3,528,152 downwards.
ATTTTGACTGGTCGGCAGTTTTAAATGACGAAAATGTAGACACTGCGACAGGCACTTTTACTCATATTATTAGGAATGGAATGGACATGTTTATTCCGAAGCGAAACTTGAAGCACTCAAAGTACCCATCTTGGTTTTCTAAAGAATTGAAATACCACATGCATAAAAAAGACACCTCCATAAATTGTTTCAAAACAGTTGTTTGGAATGAGGGTACACTAAGTTCAGTATCTATCGGAAACTTGTAAAACAATTGTTCAAAGATGACAAACCGGCCTATAGAGCTAAAATCTAAAATTTTCTGAACCGAAAACCAGAGGTGTTTTGGAATTTTGTCGAACAGCACACTCGGGAAGCAATTAGCACTGTATGTTTACGGACTGACACTGTTTGCAGATCTTCTTTAGAAGTCGCGAACCTTTTCCGAGGCCATTTTCAAGAATACTACTCTTCAAGTGTATTTTCAGGTAGTGCCGAAGTTAACAACCTAAGTTGCCAGGATTCTTTTGCGATCGGTCATGTTGACACAGATGATACTTTAAAAGTAATAATGAAACTAAAGTTAAAGTTGTCAGTTGGGATAGAGATGATTCCAAACTTTATTGTAAAGGGTGTGTTATAGCTCCTCTTTTCGAACACATATTTAACCTCTCTTTCAGAACTGGCGTTTTTCCAGCCTCATGGAAATGGTCGGTTGTTGTTCCGATACACAAAAGTGGCGATGTGTGTAAGGTAAACAACTACAGACCTATATCTTTGTGTTGTGCTTTTTCAAAGGTCTTTGAGGTGGTTATTTACTCGCATGTTTCCTATTATTTTTGACAGAAATTTAGCAGTTTACAACACGGTTTTTTAAAGGGTCGCTCTGTGGAAACGAATCTGTGTTCGTTTCTTGAATATACAGTTCCTATAGTTCATTCCCGTGGTCAGGTCGACACTGTGTATTTCGACAGGACTAAGGCTTTTGATAAAGTGAACAATGATTTTCTTTTGTATAAATTATCCTTGTATGGAGTATCACCGGGACTCTTGATTTGGTTCAGGACGTATTTGACTGAACGTCAGAGCACTGTTAGGATTTCAGACAGCTATTCTGATACTTCTAAACCAACATCATGGGGTCCCTCAAGGATCGAAATTTGGGGCCTCTTCTATTTCTCGTCTTCGTAAACGACCTGGTATTGTGCGTACGAAATTCACACTTTATAATGTTTGCTGACGACATCAAGATCTTTATGAATGTACGGTCATCCTACGACTGCAGTCTTCTACAAGCCGATATACTACGTGTATATGAGTGGTGTTCTGAAAATTTTTTGCATCTTAATGCAAGCAAAACAAAAGTTCTGTCAATGTCTCGAAAACGCGATATATTATCTTACACTTACGTACTCCAGTCTGCCACGATCACACGAGTCACTGTGGTTCGTGACCTTGGGATCTTTTTTTGATGCCACACTTTCTTTGTCTTATGTCACACAGCTTGTCTCCTCTTCCGTGCGAATGCTGGGTTTGTTATCTCGCTTATCTCGTGACTTCAAGAATCCTTTATGCATTGTTCGCTTATTTTCTTGTCTAGTACGTACTAAACTTGAGTTTGGCAGTGTGATATGGAACTCGCTGACGGCCTCTGATGCGTCACAAATTGAATCCCTACAGAAACGGTTTGTTCGCATTGTGTACGACAGGCATTTTAATAGGGAGTGTTATTATGATTACAAATAGATTCTTACCACTTTAAGCTTACAACATTTATTGACACGTGGACTCTCGCGTGGTATTATATTTTTGCACATATGTGATCCACGGCCAATGTAATGCAGACATGCTAAGCTCTGTACATTTTCACACGCCAGCTCGCGTCTGTAGAAAGCACTCTGTATTCTACCCGTCCTCGAAGGATACACTGTCACCGTTAATTCGCATGCAAATTTCAATGAACGACTTAGCGTCACCATCTTTCGATATTTTTCGTGACTTCGCTTCCTTCAAGCGTGATCTTGAAATACTGCTGCATCATGCCTAGGACAATGTCTCATTGAGTCTTTTTTTTCTGTGTATGTGTCACCACATCAAAACCTCACGGTTGTTCTGGGGCATTAAAGAAATAAAGGATTACTGTATTAGGATTATTATACCAGAACTTTGCACGACACCGAATTATTTTATTTTATGTCAATCTTTTTGAATGCGAAAAGCGGATTGCACTCTCTATAAATGTGGACCAGGTTTTGTTGAGGAAGTGCTTGGTCGTTAAGAGGGGATGGTAGGGTAAACGGGTCTCCTTGGTTTAGTTTCGTATCTGAGAAAACTACTGCATATTTATTGTGGAATTTCGTGTATTGAATGGTTGAACCCTTGGGATTAAGTTTCTGCCGCTTTCTTACTAAAGCATTTTATTTTTAATTTTTAGTAACGGACTGTTAAATCTTAGGCTGAGTTTCAGTTTTAATGCACATTTTTTCAGAAAAAAAGGGATGCTCGTTTAATTTGGCGCGTATCTTCCACGTGTTACTGGCTTTAAACTGAATCTAAGAAAAATGAGTTTGAACATGCAGCAAGCAAGAAAAAAATATTGTTCTTTCTTGTCATGAGCCATAAAAGGGGAACTTTTTTATTTTAATTTTTTAAAGCTATAAGGTAGTATATTCTTGAAACTTTTAGGTCCAAACTGTTGGCAAGATGTTTCACTATAGGCTGCAAAAGTTTTAGTGTAATCGGATAAGTATTTTATTAGTAAAGGAACATCAAAGTTTAGAAATTTGCAAAAATGTAATTTTGATAGAAACACAATTTTATGTCTCCATACAAAGGAAAATGACCCGGGGGTGCGTATTTTGACACCATAATTAAGCGGCTTGGAGCGCGCGTTCGTGCTCCCCGCTATCTGGTTTTATTCTTCGAAGTGCATATATTTTTTAAGACTAAAGCCGCACGATATTTTATTTTTGTTTGGTTACGATGCGATCGATCAACCCCTATTTAAAGATGAACCACATTGCTTTGAACAATCTTTGGTCGTTTGAAGTTTTGGTGCCAACTGCAGGAACTGCTAAATTTGTCTGCGGTGGTGTCAAGAGTAGAAACCACTAAATTGCACTGCTAACATTGACATACCTCTCGTGTCGGTTCCGGCGCCCTTTCTGAGCTAACCAAAATTAACACCTTTCCGAAGTACACAGAATTCACTTTTCCTGGCATGCTATTTATTGGTTCTAAATTTAATAAAGCTATTAAGAAAGCGGCAAATAAAGGTCATGAAAAAACACAGCATTTTGCGCGTTTTTTATTTGGTTTGCTGGTGAGAGCTTCCCCAGCATTCATATTGAATCATCAAAGTTTTAGTACCACGGGGGTAACAAGCTCAGCCTTTATATTACAACATTTGACGTCAAGTATTCAGTGTTGTCAGTAGCCCCTCTTAGCCTGTAAGACCAAATTTGAAAAGTCAATAGCCCCCCGGGAAAAAAAGTAATTGTGACTTGTAATTTGGGTTACAAGTTTAGAGGTGTTTATCACTGCGTTGAACCCATTTTGAGGCAAATCGATGTCTCCCCTTTAAGGTGCAACTCACCCTTCGTTTAATTTTTGCTTTTTTTTGGCGGCTAACAACTTTCTTGCTGTGTACTGCACAATCTAAAAGTTAATCTCAAATTAAAAAGCCAATGCTCAGCTTTAATTTGATGTCGTCTAACTAACTTTATTTTATGATGATACTTCATTATGAAGCTTTTAATAAACTACACTTTAAAAGACTGACCTTTTTTTTCTAGAGGTTTATTTTTTTTAGGTTTAATGTTTCTACGTTCACTGTGGCGACCGCGACCGTAGGAAGGGGATTCGTTGTGGGGTCTTCAATTTTAGAAAGTTGGGCTGGGGGGGGGGGGGGGGGGGAGTACGAAAACTTCCCAAAGACTAAGAACAAGACGTCCAGGACAAGCGTGTTGTTAAGGGTGCTGAATATGAGGAACGGACAAAGGGACGGACATTAACCACAAACGACAACTTTTGGAAGTTGTCGTTTGTCATTGTTGTTCGTCCCTTTGTCTCTTCCTCATATTCAGTGAGATCAAGAGTTCAGCGATTCTTAAAAATTATGGTGTAGTAAAGAAACTTTTTTGTATGTTTCATCGTTTGATAGTTAGTATTAATGACGCCAAATGTGCCCTCCGAGACGCGGAGCATCCGCATTCAAAACGCCCCAAACAGCTCAAGAAACCTCGTGAATACTTCGTATCACCTCAAGGCCAGACGCAGCCAACGCTACGAGCTGATGGGACCAGTCAAACAGCGTCAAAAGCGCGCCATTAGGCTGTTTTTCATATTTCTTACGCGTTCTATCATCGCTGAACCAATCATACACAGAGAAGTCCCAGGGACTTGCGCTTTTCACACTGCTCGATTGATCCCATTACTTTGTAGCGTCGGCTGTGTCTGGACCTAAGTGCCGTTCACCCATATATGCAACCGAGTAAGACCGAGAGAGACCAGACCGGTTTTTAAGCCTCTTCCGACGTCTTAGGACCGGGTGCGCTGCAGCGGAGCAGGTCCTTAGACGTCGCAAAGGCTTAAAAACCAGTCTGCTCTCTCTCGGTCTTACTCGGTTGCATATGTGTGAACGGCGCTTTAAGCTGAATCGAAGTAAACGGCTTGAGAGTTCGTCTGCTCTTTGCGCACCTCGTGCGTTTCTTTAACCCCCCCCCCCCCAACGCTCCACCTGCTTTTGTTTCAACCCGACCTCACTCAACGACGAGGCGCGCTTGGCTGCCTCGTCATCGCTCGCTCCCTGTGCGGTCTCTCTGTTGCCCTTTCATTGGCGTGCTCCTCCTGGCGTTCTGATGCGCGAAAGACGAATTTTGGAACACTTGCTCGCCGTATAGCAATACAGTATTAAACCCTTGGTATTTTGAATTTAGGGCATGTTCTTGTCAGGGGTATTGTTTCATCTCGGTTATTGTTTTATAAAATATGGAATACAACAATATATATATATATATATATATATATATATATATAATGGAGGAGATGACCAACGCAAATGCAGAATAAAATAATATAATAAGTCCAACGTATCGAAGGGGGACCGCTCTTCCTCAGGGTGATTAACTTCTTCTTTGTTCCTCTTGGATTGGTCCCGTCGTCTTCTATAGTCTTGCTTCCATTCCTATTCCTGACACAATTGGTCGAGCTGGTTTATGAATTTCGGGCAGCGTGTAGAAACGCCCAGGTTTTGGATAGGTGGCCTTCATTGTTTTGTACATGTCTGTCGAATTTTCTTTGTTTTTGAAAAGGTATGTTAGAGTTTCTTTCATTAATTTGGTGTAGCTTTCAGTGGTATCTTCCTGTAGATCTCTATAAAAATATTTGTGGTTAAGTTGTCTGAATCCCTCATCCGAGTAATCTTGTTTATTCTTAATGACTATCGCTCCTCCTTTATCAGCTTGCTTGATGGTAATATTGTCCCTCGAGTTAAGCGCTCGCATAGCGGCGCGTTCGTCAGAGGTTAGATTGTAGCTTAATTTCTCTGCCGATTGCAGCTATGTGTTACATCTCGATGGACTAATTCAATGTATAAGTCAAGGTACTTAGTGTGCTGTGTGCGTTAGGAGTCCAGGATTGGTCGGAGGCACTCGGCATTCGCTCTCGGTTTTCTTGGGGTTGGTCACAGAAGTATTCTTTAAGTTTCAGGTTTCTTGCAAAATAACCTAAGTCCTTAAAAGTTTTAAATTCCTTAACTTCTTCATACGTGGAGCAAAAACAGGCCCCTCGAACACGAGGACAGTTCCATAGCCGTTAAGTTGACGTTGAACAAATTAATTACGTTCGGTTGTTTTTTCTGTTGAGCTTGAAGGGAAGCGCTTTCTTCAAATACAGGGCACCGCAATGGGCACTAAGATGGCCCAAACTATGCCAATCTTCTCATGGCCGATCTAGAGTACCGCTTTCTCTCTAACCGTGAGTTAAAGCCATGTGTTATAAACGATTGTCGATATCTTTATAATTTGGCCACACAAAGAGGAAGACCTTTTAAAATTTATTAGTGATTTTAACGCCATTCATCCTAGTGTAAAATTCTCGCACTCCTACTCTAAAACTAATATATAATTTTTGGACGTAACAAATATGGAAATTCATGGAAATAGCCTCTTAACGAAACTCTACAGAAAGCCCGCAGACCGCCAACAGTACGTTGACTTTCACAATCCACACCCTAAGCATTGTAAAGCCAGCATTCCGTACTGCTAAGCTCGCAGGTTTAGAAGAAAATTTTCCAACTTAACTGATTTTGATCGTAACGCAGAGAATCTAAAAAGCAACGCTCACCGGACAAAAATATCCCCTTGCGATTGTTGACAAGGCCATCGAAAAAGCCCGAGCACTTGATAGATCACAACTTATTAATCAGACTCGACCCAGTCTACCTAAGAATCAACAAACCAACCTTGTAGTTACTTATTCGGCCAGCCTCCCAAATTTAGATAATATTCTAAGGAAACACTTCAGTATCTCACAGCAGACCGTCAAAATGAATACCTTGTTTCCAGAGCCAGCACCAGTAGTCTGCCGACGAGGCAGGAACCTCAAGGACATCTTGGTACAATCCAAAAGCTCACTTTCACAAACTTTTGGTTGCCAGCTTGGAAAGTCGCGATGCCAGATTTGCAACCACATGATACGCACCAACCAAATAAAGAGCGCCAAATCAGACTTCTCTTTCAAAATTAATGCGACTCTCAACTGCGATGCGGCAAACGTCATTGACGTGTTACGAGGCAACCTGTGCGATATGGACTACATAGGCCAAACCGGAACCCCTTTCAGAATACGATTTAACAATCCTAAATCACACGTCCACTCTCTCCCACACCTCCCATTTTCCATACACGTGAACCTACTGAACCACAATTTTGATGCAATAACAGTCATGCTTCTTCAATTCAGTTCCCATCGCGAAAGAGAACCAAGAGAGGCGTATTTTATTCACAAATTCAAATCACTTACCCACGGGAGTAATGAAAGTCCGGGCATACTTACTTGGCTAAAACAAGCAGCATAAACCCGCTAACTATGTATATTCTTTTTTATTTCAATTTTTTTAATTCATTTTTATGATTATTTTGTTCTTAGTGTTTGGCGATGAAAGTGGAAACGCGTTAAGGACACTTTTTCTGAAATGGCAGCAAGACTATAGAAGACGTCGGGATCAATCCAAGAGGAACAAAGAAGAAGTTAATCACCCTGAGGAAGAGCGGTCCCCCTTCGATACGTTGGACTTATTATATTATTTTATTATGCATTTGCGTTGGTCATCTCCTCTATATATATATATATATGTGTGTGTGTGTGTGAATTTATCTAAAATAACCTCTGTAAGGCACCGACTTTTCTACATAAAATAATTTCCGAAACATCTTTCAGCTTTAATTCAAAATAAACTAAAACCATCTGTCAATTCGTTCCTATACTTCGGCGAACCCCTGTTAAGTGGTTAAAATATATCTCTGGTAACTGCGCCCTTCAAATGGACATGTTGAACTCGTACATGTCGCACTTCTTGTACAACGAAGAAAGCGGAAGTGTTTGCTTCCGGGCGAATGTTGGGAGTTATTCCTTTTTGTGTGTGTCTCTCGTGCGTCTGATTTCTAATGTATTTCGTGAAATAAATAAGTACGTCGGTTTTCTTTTTTTTTTTTAAATCACAATTGATTAGATTGTGACAGCCGTCACGGAAGAACACGACTTTCAACTCTCAACCGTCCTCTTTTTTGGACTCATTTGGTCCAAAAACAGTGTGTCATCATACTTTCTCTCCTTTTCTGCTCTTTACTTGCTTTTAACCACCATCAGTGGAGCTTGACGAGAAAGCTCTTTCTTCCCCTTCCTCGCGTATGTTTCTTTCGTTGAAATCTCACACGCCTTCTGGTATGTCGGCCATTTTTATTCGTACTTTAACTACCCCGCTTTTTATAAGAGCTCCGACGTTCGATTGAATGCTTGTTTTATGACTCGAAGAATTTGTTTCTATATTCAGGGACCGCAACTACTTCAAACTCAAGGGATGTATAATGTAGGAACTACATTTATAAATTCGGTACATAGTAAAGGATGAATCGCAATATTCACATACCCCTGGCAATCGTAAGACTTACACAACGAGAGATTAACAGATAAAAACGCGTGCAATGAATTACAGTAATACAACGCGATATTCAGGAGCGAATAAACATCATGTTAAACGTTTAAGAATCTCAGACATCCAGAGTTCGAACCTCACTTTATTACTCTCATCATTGTGCCTGTTTTTTTTTTTTTCTATTCGCGAAGGAGAAGATCAAAATTATACCCACGTTCCAGAATTTGCAGTTGAAAAGATAACCGTCAAACATGCTTCAGCGCCAGAAAGCGTCTTATACTTTTTTTTGAGCGAGCTTCAATTTAGAGCTGAAAATAACAAAACTATCCATTGAAGTACTATTCAGCGTACATAGACGTCTGGCTACGATGGAATCTGAATTTTTCATCCCAAGCGCAATCAGCGTTGTTTTCTTACCCTCAAATTTGCCAAATCCATGTAAAGCGAAGCTGAGAAAAACGGGAATCTTTGCTATGTGCGCAATAAATTTTCATCCTGTCATACGTAACAATGGGTAAGCTGTTGAGGCCGCAACCGTTCATTAAAAATAAAAAAATAACTGGTGCTCTTTATTCGTTCAATTATCAAATCCGGATTTCGGTTCTACTCATCAAGAAAAAAAACGCACAAGTGCACTTTCAGACGAGCGCGTACCTTCATAATTTTTTTTTATGTTTCTCTGCAATAAGTAGCTATTAAATGAATATAAATTATAGCAAGTAACTTTGGTAATAGCGGCGGTTCACACTATATCAACAAAAAATACTTTTTTTTCTACTAAGATTGTTCAATTTCTTCCAGATATCCCATCGAGCTGCTTTTATCAGTTTTTTGTCTGTCTGCAGTGCATGTCTGAAAAAAACGAAACTTTGGATTTGAATTTAAATTTGAGTTTGAATTAGGCGGGACAGGTATCTGTGTGCCCAAAAACAAGATCCATCGACAGTAAAACCATTTCACGAGTACTGAAAAACATATTACTATTTTACTTTAGCCTGAACCTTCGCTGAGCTAGTTTGTGGTAATTCCTAAAGAATTCGTGTTATTTTTTTCAGTTTGATCAGACAATAGATATTGTCTGCAACATCGATGCAAAACCAAAAAAATAGATTGACGAGATATCGACGCCGCTATGAAGCAGAAATAAAATATTAATCACTATAGGCAGTCGAATAGAACATATCTAAAAACGTCCATCTAAGTGTACAGTGTACGAGAAATTAAACCAGTTTTTCCAAGATAAAAATTGTAACAGCAGAACAGTTGAACAAAAAAATGAGTTCAGTTTTTATTTGTTTCTTTCTACATTGATTCTTTTTCATCGAAGGTTCTTTTAAAAACGTTTTCGTATTTATCCAATGAAATGCTATAGATTTGACGAGTGTATGCATGTGACTGTGCGCGTTAAGACGAATCTGATACAATAGGGTTGGCATGGCCATGATTATCCTGATTTTTTGGTATACTCTGTTGCAACATACATAAGGTCGGCAGTAGATGCTTCGCCTCCAGCACGCGTTGGTAGCCCTTCGCGTGTTTGGCATCGCTTTCGCCGAAGTGGTATAAAAGCTTGAAAGGTCTCTCTGGAGGCTCACCTTATGTTGCTACATTCACTGGACGCCACATGAATGTGAATGTTGTCTAGTAAATTGCTCACTCTTGGAAACGCTCTCGAAGAGAGGGTAGAGACGAAATCAGTAAGCTTAGCGTATTCTCACTAATAACTCCAACGAGAGCTCGGTGTTATGACATCCCCGCGCAGCCTCGTCTCCTTCTTTCTCTCAGCTTCTACCTGTATAGGTATACAGCCCTGCGCGGATAGCAGTTTGATCATCCGCATCCGATCCGCATCCGCAGACTTCACATCCGCATCCGAACCGCAACCGCAATGTTCCTAAATAATTGTATCCGCATCCGATCGGCACCTGAATCGCATCCGCAAAATTCTGAACCGCATCCGACCCTCAATCCTCGCATTCATTATACATCATGAAATCAAGTAGGAATAAAAGCTAAAAAAAAGCATTTGGATGGTATCCTGTAAGTGGAGCACTGCGCGGATAACAGTTTGATCATCCGCATCCGATCCGCATCCGCAGACTTTGTTAACGCATCCGAACCACATCCGCAAAATTCAAAACCGCATCCGACCCACATTCCGCGCATTCATTTTACATTTTAAAAATCAGGCATAAAAAAAAAAAAAAAAAACAGGGATGGTATTTTGTAAGTCGTTTGCCTACCTTTGTACAAAGAGCTCTTCGTGGCAGAATACGGTGAAAATCATTTCATCGTACCCTGTTTTATCGTATTTCTAAAATAAGCGATCATCCTTCGGAGTCACTCAGCATCGCTGGAAATATAATCGCAGATATAAGACCGCTTTGGGAATCCGTGACACTGACTCTCTGTCCAGAAGTTGCACACTCAAAAGGAGGGAAATCTTAATATTTAATTTCTTCTTTGCTTCGTAAAACCCACTTCAAGCAGACGCATATTTTATAAACGTGAAAATGAACGAAGGACAGAATAATAACGTTGTGTAATTTTATTTAGGCCAAACCATAAAAAAGTGGGAGAGGAAAGGCGTTCACTCACCACAGCAAAGTACAAGGGTGTCACAAAAAAAAAAAAAAATTTACATGGTTTGTTTCACCGCAAAAATAAACTAGGCATCGCCGAACGCTCATTCTCCGCCCGAAGGTAGCGCTAAAGGTCACAACCAGATGCCAAAGTTTCAGCCCGATCCGATACCTTATTCAAAAGTTATAAGTGATTTTCTGAAAATTTCGAAGGGAAAATGGAGCCCATTTTCGCCCGTTTTCGGTTTCTGGTGCTATAGAGCCCCATGTATTAGGACTGCGAGTTGGGCTAGTTGGTTCTGATACATGGTGGGAAATACGCCAAAGGGACAAGGACAGAGAAGTGAGGCACACAGGACAGGGCGTAACTTGCAACTGAAGTTTAATAGAACACATACGTAAAAGAGTAAAAGCGCACACAAATGTACTTTATGCGCATGTGCGCTTTTACTCTTTTACGTATGTGTTCTATTAAACTTCAGTTGCAAGTTACGCCCTGTCCTGTGTGCCTCACTTCTCTGTCCTTGTCCCTTTGGCGTATTTCCCACCATGAGCCCCATGTAATCGAAAACGCCGTCGGCCGCCATTTTCCCATTTAAATTTTCAGAAAATCACTTAAAACTTTTGATTAAGTTATCGGATCGGGCTGAAACTTTGGCATCTGGTTGGGACCTCTAGCGCTACCTTTGGACGGATGAATGAGCGTTCGGCGATGCGGAGATTATTTTTGCGCTAAAAAAGAATGTGTAATTTTTTTTGTGTGTTTTTCTTTAGTTTTTTTAGTTTTTCTAGGGACAGTATTTTGGCGAGATAGGACGTTCTAAAGCGATTTTTGGTAAAAATCACATCTTTCTTGGCGTAAAAAAAAAAAAAAAAAAAAATCTCCCTTATTGGCATTTTTTATCTAAGAGAGTAGTTTGCCACCGCAATCCATTCGATGATGCACTTCATAGTATCATTCACTAATTCACTCTACACTGTGCGGTCGCACACGTTTGTGTGCCGCCTCGGCAGAAATGTAAATCCGGACCCGCGGATATCCGCATCCGATCCTCAAACCGCCAAATCTTATTCATTTAGTAATTATATCCGCCTGTTTACTGCGGATATCCGCGTATGATCCGCGTTGTCATTTGATTAACTTTGCCTTAGAAAGCGCACGCTCCTTGGAATTTGGGTAATTTATCAGAAGGTTCGTCAGCCGGCCTATTTAGCGGAAGTGCGAAAATAATTTCATTGCCTTTCCGCCAGCTTACGCGATCGTAACTTTTTAAACATACCGCTTCGAGACCCGCGCGAGAAGCTGCTGCCATCTAGGAACGATATGATACAACGCCGAAGAAAAACGCCAGCGTTTCTTTGAGCGTTTCATTCTTCCCGCGTCAGCTCCCACTCTCCAAGTTCGCGGATTCTCTCGCCACTACGGAGCTTCCAGCGCTTCCAGCGTATTTCACGGGCTCTCGCAATAACCGCAGATTCGTTTATTACGGAGAGTGCGTACGGAATTACGGAGGACTTGGCGGACTTCCCGTTCGCGTACAAACTCGTTGGCCCCACTTCAGGGACTTGTTCGTTCCCTCGCCACAGCTGACAGTGGAAGGAGAAAAGCGAGAGAGAGTGAAAAGGCAACCCTCGCTTTAGCTCTGAGGTGTTCGTTCCGTAAAAGCGGCTCGTCGGTGGCTAGGAAGCAGCGGCGGCAGGCAACCTCGGAAAGAGACAGCCACTTTCGAAAACGCGTTTTCCCTTCCCAGGGCGTGGTACGTCGCGCGCGGCCAGACCCAACAGCTATTCGGCTACGCACGCAGCAGCGACCGGAGTGTCTTGGGCAGACCGGCAGTGAAACCAGACAGTGTTCCGTCCCCGGATTCACAGGAATCTTCAGGATTGTGTATCGTGCCCGTGTTCGTTGTGAGCTCGGCTGTGAAGTAGACGTGGTCGGCGTTGGGGTGGGCCGATGGCCATCACGGTGACGGAGAGGTCCGAAGGGCCGACCAATGGTCAGATACCCGGCACGGACAGCTCGCCTTTGCAGCAGCAGGTCAGTCCTCATTTCACAATGTTGTCTTCTACTAAGGTTCTTGTTGGCTGCGAGCTTAGTCGCTTAGTCGGCGCAGAGACACGTGCGCGCTTTTAAAATGAACACATGTCGTCGCGCCACGCGGGATACACATACAGACTGACCTTGAGTCCCAGCGCTTCCAAAAGTGTGACATTTTGTATTTCTTTCTTTTTCTTTTTTATCTAGCGCAAGAATGAAAATTATATTCCCGTTCACACTTAATTTGCAACGCTGTCAAAGCTGCCGGCGCGAGCATGGTGCTTGATCTGGTTGATCATTTGCACGCTTTCTGGCGTAAACGAAACCATAGATGAAGCCACGCGCTCGCTCCACTAGCTTTGACAGCGTTGCATGTTAAAAGAAAAAAAGAAAGAAAACTCTTCTTTCCCAGTGCTCGGCAGAACTGTCTAAACTTTGGTCGTGTTCAAACTACGAAGTTGCCCCGAAGAGGGATCTAATTGTGCTGGCGCGCTCATGACTGCATTCGACGGGTGTTATCTTTTCCAGAAATTGCATAAGCATGACAAGCTACACCAAATGCCGGCAGCTCTCTTTTTCGCCCTTGGACAAATAATAATCACGGACCTTGAATTCCTTGGAGTTCGATACAGAGTTGGTAAATGTTTTCAAGTTGCGCTCGGACAACTTGAGAGATGATCAGAGCTGCGCAGGTGCTTTTTACGCTCTTGGATTACCTCGTGAAGTTGCCGAGTTCTTTCTCAGCTCAGAAGTCAACGACAGTGCGCTGTGCAAACTGACCCTCTACAGGGGAGACAGAATGAAAAGCCGCTCTATATCTGACAGGAGACAGATTTCCCGATTTATTACGATCTTTTCTATTTTCTTGTTTATACCGAGCGCGTGTCGTTCAAAATGTGGAGCTGTCAGATGCAACCTTTGTAGCCGGAACACCTGTAAGAGTGGAAGAGACGGTGCGGTGCGCGGACTTCCGTGACCTCCGTGCGGTCGTGCCGGCCATTGTTGAGGTCCCCCCATCCGCGGCCCACACTTTTCCCGTCGGGCGCGGACGTTGACTCGCGTTTCCAGCGGCATTCTTTTCTCTTTTGTTTTCCCGGGGGGGAACAGCCCAGGGCAGGAAGCAGCGGGATTGTAATTGCTCACGCAGTTTCTGTCTTCTCTTTTTGCGCATCGTCCTTGTGGCTTCGGCGTTGGGCTCGCAAACAGCTGTACAGCTCATAAGTTAAAGAACCGGGACGCGCACACTTTTAAGGGGACCTCTTGACAAGGAAGCTTCCTTTCGATGAAAATCTACTGAGAGAATATTCCGTGGTGTTTGGATAAAGCGAGCGAAATTTTCCCGTAAGTCAGCCGGGAGTAGATTCGTATATCATCGTCTAGCGTGAGCTTTCTGCCTTTAATAGCTACTTTGTCGCACGCGCGGCTAAAACTCGGCAGAGAACAACGAGCTGCTTGCTAAAGGCGGAGCTACACCTGGGCCAGCTTGCCACAACGGCGTCTCAGCTGAAACTGGGTGAAAGAAAGCACTGTAAAGGCTGGGGCGTGCGAGCGTCTCGAGACGCGGTTGGAGTCCCGCTCATCTCGTGCGCCGGTTTTGGCAGTGCTTTATTTCCACCAGTCTCTGCTGAGACGCTGTTTCTTGAAAGCCACAGCCCTGAATATTTAACCTGCCACCGACTATAAAATGTCTAAAGAGAAAATCGTATAATTTTCAAGGACAACAGAAGCTTGCATCATTCCGAACAGCGACGAAGTTCAAGCGGAGCGTATAACAATAGAATATATTCAAGTAGGAATTGCGACATCATGACGGTACGCGGCGACCGGCTGCGATTCGCATCTTTACTCACTCAAGTTGGCGAGTGCCGCTCGGCGTTCGAATCCTCACGGTCCAAGCTGTGTGTGTGATCTACGACCCCGAGCTGTGTTCAGCTGAGACGCATTTAATTTACGCCGGTAGCAGAGCGAGACCTGGCTCGGCGAACTGAAGGTCGTAGCAGTCTGGCGGAATACGCGTGCTGGGACGGTGCCAGGTTAGCGCCGTTATGCACCCATTGTTTCCACTAAATTGTGTCCATCGCGACTATCATGTGACTAGGGGCTCCGGCTGTCGGTACGATTCCGGGTTTTATAAATCGGCGCTTATCGGTTTTTATTTTACGTGGTAGAACTCCGAGCCATATCGATGGCGGAACAAAGAGGGCCGCAAACAAGAAAGCAACGGTGCACACAGAGGCGAACACAAGTGAATGTAGGAAATGCTTATTTTATTGTACGACCCTGCCTGATTACATATCCTCTTAAAATTTTACTCTATCGTTTCCTTGGTGCCTTCATTCCTATGAAACCTGACAGTGTTTTCCAACGTATCAAATATGGACTCGATAAAAACGCCAAATGAATTAGCTTTTCGGTGAGCACAGCCATCCCGTCAAGAAATGTATTCGACGAACATTTATCCTTTTTTTTTTCGGGAAGTCAAGGGGTGATCTACGACGGAATCTATTTAGCATCGTTCTCTCGTTTCCACTTTGAGCGTTCGGGAGAGGGGAAGCCGTTGACACGACGAAGGGCGAAACAAGTCGCGAATGACAATTGCAGTCCTTCAGGTACCGTTATTGAGCTTAGCTATCACTTGGTCACTGGAAATCTTTCATAGCTATCACACGCGAAACATCAAAAACGTACTGGCTGAATAGTAAAATACTTAGCTCAAAAACACACACACACAAAAAAAAAGAAATATATATATATTGACTATGATACGAGAATATGTACAGAATGACGCCGGAAGTACATCCAAGAACGCCGACGCCAACCGCCTGCTTCGTCCATCCTTTCTATAGCTTGGCTGGGCCTTTCAATGGCAGCTGCAAGCTGCAGCCTTTGTCCAAGCAGGGGTCGGCCGGATGTGACGATGGGGTCCTTGGACTCCCACCGATCAAGAGCACGCCCCCTGACAGCTGCCTCGTGCTTCGGCTGTCGATGTCCCCGACTTCGGAAGAACATTGACAGGGTTACCCCCTTCGAACTCCAAACCTCTCAGACATAGATTGCACACTAAACTTTACGAAAAAGTCAGCCGTGCTGCGAGCGAACTGATGATTCAGATGGTCCATTCAGTCTGTCTGAGGCATGTTTCTTCCTTGTGTGACAGTCAGGCACGTACGTAGCCGGGATTTTGTTTCGGAGGGGGGGGGGGGGGGGCGCCTAAGACAAAATGCTGTAGGGAAGGGGGAGAGGAGGCCCCAGCAAAATGGAAGATTTCGGGGGGGGGGGGGCCGGGCACCATGGCCCCCCCCCCCCCCCCCCTGGCTACGTGCCGTGACGGTCACATTGGTCACTCGAAAACTGTCTGTTCGACGCCTACACATGTATTAAAAAAACGTACTTTGAACATATTTGAAGCATGTCCGCACATAATTCTGTCACCGTGTCTGCAACGAACGCCGTGTCTTTTGTATCATGTATGAGCAGGCTTTAGACTTTCAAGACATCCTCAAATGTGCGTCCTAGCCGAACGGGGTTCGGGGGAGAGGAGAGGGAGGGGAGGGGAGGACAGGACCCCTATATAGTTGTGTTTCATGAAAATAGACAAATGGACGACGACCCTCTTTAGTTATGGTTTCATCCATGCTCTAATCTCTTGGTCTGACCTCGTCGCTCTAATAACACACCTAAGTTTTTGTGCGTAGTCACGGACAGTGGGAGAAACGCGGTGCGTAGTTTATTGAATTTCCACGTCTTGATTCGTTCGTCGGCTGGGACCGCATCCCAGCGCCCGGTCATAGGCCGAGGAGGCGCTGCGAGGAGCGCGCGATATCGGGCGGCCGACCAATATTCCGTCTTCCGCAGCACTGATCGTGCGCCAATGCTACGGCGGGGAGCGACCGCCCGCCCCTGTGGCCTTGTCGTTAGGGAGCAGCGGGGGGTCCAAGCGAGCGCACACAGTGGGGTGGGGGTTCCCATTGTTGTATAGGCAGCCCTAGTTTTCGCCCCGCTCCCGCCGTGTCCCGCTGGCAATGGAGTCGCGCCAGCGCAGCTCGGGAACTCCCCTGCCAGTCTGCGAGATCGCGGCGTGGGAAAACAAAAATGCACGCGAGGCCTCCCCTCTCCTTCCCTTTTCCAGTGCGCGCCCCCCAACGGCATCGTCCTCCTCGTTTGCGAATGACAATCCAGAATGGTACGCACAAATGCAGCGCGAGTTTTCGATACTGCACGTAGGCACCAGATCGCTTTACAGGTTGCCTTTAGCCGGCACAAGTGGATCGGCGTGCTTGCTCGTTCAATGTACTTTTGCCACAGTTTTTCAATAAACCCTCCTTACATGAGGCGTTCAGTCTCCGAAATATAGCCCTTTTCACGGTCACTCTATCCAATCTTGTCCAGAACCGAACTGTTGGCTCTAATAGCGACATTACACGGCAACCTACCGGACAAACGAACGTCTTCGTGAGCACTTATACTGCGGGCAGCGGAGAATTCAATACCCCGAAATCGGTCCAGGTATACTTTTATTCGCCCGAGAAGGAAAAGCTCTTGACCAGCCAAAAACTCTACGGGACACGACACGCGCACCGGACTCGAGCTTTCTCTTCGCTGCGTCCCGTGCCTACACTCTGTTCACCCCTAAGCTGACAGTGCAGTTGAAGTTACGTCCTCGCCGGACCAATTAGCCCCTCCCTTTCCTCATATAAGCCCGGTCTCTCTCTGCGCGTTCATGGTATAAGCCGGAGCGTGGTCACGCAGCGAAAGCTGGGATATGACTGGTGCAACGAGCGCGTAGTTTCAAACGCACTGTCAGCTTTAAGGTGAATGCAGCCTACGATGTATTAGCTGCGGGACCGCGGCTTCAGGGATGAACGGAGTAGGCGCGCCGTCCCGCTTGCCTACCGCGCCGAGGCCGCGATGCTCGGCCCGTCGACCAGGAACCGGCAATCAGGTCCGGCACAACCTGGGCGTCACGCCTCCCAACGAGACGGGAAGAGAAAGCGGTCCTCCGTAAATAGCCCGGCCGTGTAACGAGTCTGGCGGCCACGTGCGTGCGGATACCTGCCCGCCACGCCGACCGGTTTCTGAGCGGCTCTTTGATCCCGACCCAGATAGGGCGGCGGAGGCCGGGCGGCCACGCACCGCCCGCGCTCGGGACGTCCCGGACACGTCCTCTCGACGGGCGGACCTGGCGCATCGGGGAGGACGCGAGTCCGGCCCGCGGGGCTTCGACCTTGCGCGCCAACAAACACCGCGGCGAGGATTGCTCGTCGTCGTCGCCGACGTAACTATAGCGTACCAAATGAGCAATTCACGTACCAAAGAAGAAGAAGAAAAAAAAAAGAAAAAGAAAACAGCGTATACTCAATTTGATGAAAGCAAAACACAAACAGGGGACAGAGGCAGGTCCCCTGTTTGTGTTTTGCTTTCTTCGCAATTGAATATTATACCCAAACACGCTTCACTGGCTTTGAACTTTTGTCATTCACAATCATCTTTTACCGACGGTTGATTAAGCGCGATTGTGAGAAAGGCTGCTAGAATGGCATGCCTGCGAGAATTTTATTTGTGAGGAGTTCAGCGTTATGAGAGGTGCAGGCGAGAGGCCGCGGTAGAAAGTATAGTGCTTTCGGATGCCTTATGTTAGATTTATCGCTTTTAAATTGCATTTCATCCCAGTGAGTTGGAATTCAAAATGCGGTTTACCACCACAGACTGGGAATCGGAGCAGGTGGAAATCTGGCTCATAGGT
Organism: Ixodes persulcatus; assembly: GCA_013358835.2. Lineage (NCBI taxonomy): Eukaryota > Metazoa > Arthropoda > Arachnida > Ixodida > Ixodidae > Ixodes > Ixodes persulcatus. The sequence goes on along the minus strand of JABSTQ010009654.1, from coordinate 3,509,655 downwards.
GCGACCGTGAAGTTCCAACTGAGTAATCTGCGAGATGTGCGACTTATTTCTACGTGAGAGTAATGAGAGTAACAACAGAGTATTCGAGGAAGTCCTGGTTGTATTTCATGCTCTCAGCGTCCACCCCATAGAACCTTCTGGTCTGAGTGGACGGTAATTCCTACTGCGTGGATAGAACGCGGACTGAAGTCTTATATTTCGACACCTTACAATCCGCTTTCGAAAGGATACGGCCACAGCGACGCTCTTGTTCCGTCTCGTCTCCGATATATTTAGGCGATAGATAGAAGAGCCACGAGCTAGCTGCAGCGAGGGCAGAACTAACTTTCGCGGATCAGTACCAGGAAACAGGCGAGCTGGGGGGGCGTGGTGGTCAGAACTACACAGCCGTGCCTCGCGGTTGTTTGGAGGCGGGGGAGAGTGCGTCGAGCGTGGCTGTTCCACGAGCGACGACATTCGGGCGTGGCTGTCCCCATTGCCCGGCCAGCGTTGCGAGAGCGCACGTCGTCGCCGCCTCGTCCACCGCTCGATGCGCAGAGTCGCGTCCTTGGCCCAATTGGGAAGCCACAACCGCCGCCGCCGGGAGGAAGCGTGCCGGCGCCGTCTTTTGAGAAGCAGCCGACCAGCGCGCGATCCCTATAGCAGGGCTCCCCCGTGCACCGCGACACTTGACGCGCGTCCAAGAGAATAGCGCCGGTCACGCGTCACCGGTGTTGGCGGTGACTCGTTACTTTTTTCCGTAACATAGGAATTAACGTACTCGTTACATTTTCAAAGCTGTAACGGGTAACGTTCTTACGTTATTCATTTCGAGTAACGTAGTTGCGTTACTAGTTACATATTCTTCGCGTAACATTGAAAAAAAAAAAAAAAAGCTTAATTTTTGTCGTGTTTTTAGGCGCCAACCCATATACATTTTCGCGTCTTTTACGTTTTGATTTGTGTTTTTTCTTGTGAGTATTTAGGCGTTTCACTTATATACTCGTAAAAAAAAAAAAAGATACGGTAATTATGTTCAGTTTCTGGATGGACCTATCGCTTCTTATAAATGGCGCTTATGGATACCTGTAACGTCAAAGAGTAAAACGTGTCAATTAATTATTGGAAAAAGTAACGTGCGTTACTTTTTAGCTCTGATGCGTTCCTTTTATTTTGGGGTAACGTAGGTCGGTAACGCGTTCGTTTTATTTGCAAGTAACGAGTAACGTATTTCGTTACTTTTTTTCTGTAACGCCTACGACACTGCGCGTCACTGACGCGTCCGACGCCATCTTCCGCTCCATCTCGATCTCTCGTGGGAGCTGCTCGAGTTCGCACTGAGCACTCGGAAGGAGTCTGGAGATTCTAGTAATGTATGGACCTATACTTCATAAAACGATTTCTTGATCCGATGACGTGATCACATTCGCGAAAGTCGGCGTCTGTGTTTTTTGTTGTCTGTGTCGGTTTCCTTTTAGCAGGGGAAAGCGAAAACGAGCTGTTTTACTGGCATGGTGCTGGCGTTCGAGTAACTTTTCAGAGACGCTTTTCTGTGAATTTTTGCCAAGACCCCGTAGTTGCAAACTTATTGCATTGCTGCAAACGCAAATAAGACGTGTCTGAGATCATATTTCTACTCACTGAACGACATCAGCTGTCAAAGTGAGAATCGTTGAAAAGTCCCTGTTACCGTTCCTCTCGCTGCCAATTGTCGGAAAACGGCGAAAAACGACCGAATGATATTGTAGTAGCGCTTAAGAAGTCCAGTCAGTGGTAAGTCTTGGGCTTCTGATTATTGCGCCGCAGCCAGTGACATTGAGGCATTAGCCGTTAAGAGCGCTGAAGACCGAACCGCGAAGTAAGAGACGTAAACATAATGAGCAAAGCGTTTTTTTTATGATTTTATAGTAGAGTAAAACCGAACAAAGGGTGCAGCCAGGCGGATTAAGGTACGGGATAAGGGGGTTGCAGCCCAGGAGCCCCGGCCCTCGGGGGTGCCCCATGCTGTAGTAGGTCGGAAAATAAATAAACACAAACTACATAATTTATAGGAAAACAATCAAACAAAAGTTCCATAATACAAAAAAATATGTTGTGGAAAATATTTCCACAGCGTTCAAAAAGAGAGGCATGACAAAGATAACGGCACTGCAAGCGAAAGCAAACAACACTGCGCGGCGAGCTTCTTTGGTTGGTGTAAAGAATGGCCCGATCAATTTGACGTGACCGGCGCCTCTCGCTATTTCTCCGCGTTCTTTTCAAAAGCGCTTTGAGCGAAGAATGGAGCGGAGGAGCCCCCAGCCTTCCGGGGTTTTCCACCCCTCTTTAGAGAAAGAAAAGGGAAATCTCGTAAATGCCTTCTCCCTCTGTCGTATGCAAGGTCGTGCTATAACGTTCTACTGCGTGCAAACACCTGCTTATGAAGCGCGGCCTTCGATGCTCCCTAGCGAAGGGGACAGAGCTGTCGTCTCTGCGGCAGTCTCAGCGAAGTTTGTCCTAATAGACCATTTCCTATTAGCGGCGAGATGTTTTGGTGGCGCCCTCCTGTGGTTCCCCCTTGTGACGTCATTACCTTGCAAACAACAAGTTCGATGGTGTTTGTTATTAGCATGGTGGAAGCTTGAAATCATTGCGCTCTAAAAGGAACACTGCCAACACCGTCAAAATTAAAGTTCTTTCATTCCTCTTATTTCCGTCGATGATAAATCCCCTTTCCGACGTCATAGTCAGCGTTCGGCCAATCGTGGAAGGCCGACCACAGCGACGCTTTCGGTCGCGCACGGGGCTAATAGTACCCAAGCATCAAGGAGAATGCAGGGATTGGTGTTCCACGCGCCACACGTGCTGGCCTCACCAGTAGTACCTGAGTGAGTGAAAAGACGTTTATTGACACTGGTGAATGGAGGAGTCAACTTATTGGCAAGTTTAGAGATAGTTCGTTAGGCGGGACATTGGCGATTTACCTAACTCCGGTACAGCTGTGGTCGCGCCGTGGGGGAACGACCCCCTTATATGTGCATGTCCAGCCCGGTCTCGCTCAGGTAACTGAGCAGGCCGGACAGGACCGCGACGCGCTTGTCCCTTTCTTCCTCAGGTCGACACCAGGCTTCGAAGGAGGTGGGGCGGAGTTGTTGGTCTAGCGCGTCCAGGGCTTTCGTCCTCTCCTCATCGAAGTTTGGGCAGTCCCATACGAGGTGATGCTCGTCGCACTCTACGTCGCGATTTGTGCAGTAGATGCAGCCCTTGGAGCAGGCTTCCTCTTCTCGTCGCAGCTTTCTTGATAACAAGCTGTAGTCGTGGTCTATTGCAATCGAAGCGCCGTCAACTGTGTTCTTCCTCTCGCGGGCCGCCCGCTCCCATCGCTGGGTGCGGGCCGGCGTGATGGCGGCGTGGGCTCTGAGTCTTCGCAGCTTGACCGTCTCATGCCGTCGAAAGAAACCCGAAGGAATGCTCGCTTCAGGGAGCTCGCCTCTGGCATTTAGCTTCATCTTTACTTCTTTTTTCATCGCCAGTTTGATGTTGAGGACGGTGCCCTCGGGATCGTATAAGTTGAAAGCGGACGATGGCGGTTGCACAGAGGGGGCCGCGACCGGGTCCTGGCGTCGAAGGTCGATACGATTAAGCTCTTCGATCGCCGCCCGGTGCACCTTCTCGTTACCGTCTATGCCCGCGTGACCAGGAATCCACTCTACGCTTATGGAGAGCGGGTTCGGGTCGCGTCGTTCCAGTTCATGCGCTAGCCGGAAGATCTCTCCGACTGCGGCGTGTGCCTTGACTTGCGTCCTAAGTGCCCTCACGGTTGCCTGGGAGTCCGTGAAGACGCGCAATTTGTGAAATGCATCGCTTGATGACACTGCCGCGTCCTTGATGGCTTCGAGTACGGCATTTACTTCGGCTTCCTGCGCGGATCCACAGTGTTGCAGTTCCTTGCTCTTGGTCACGTGTTCGTAATGCCACGCCGCTGTGGTCGCCACTTCATCCTTGAACGCAGCGTCGACGTATACTCGAAGTTCGTCGTCGCCGTCGGCTCCGCTCTTTTCGTGCCGCCGGGCAAACTTGCGTCTTCTGCCGGCGTTGGTCGTTGAATTCATCCTTCTTGGGATTGGACAGGCCGGGGTGACCGTCGTCTTCTGCCATGGTGGTATGGGGTCCGGTATTAGTGATTGAGCGGTCTGCGCGCACAGAGAGCTCCACGGGGGCATGAGTTCTGATAGGGCCCTGCCCTGTCGGGTGTGCGCCAGCTTGGCACCGTACGTTCGCTCCTGATTCCGCTCGATCTCTTCAAGGGAGAGCATCGGGACTGCCTCGTGCAGTAGGTCCAGGCGCGTGCACTTCGGCAAGCCCGAGATGCAGCGTCGTGCGTCGTTAATCAATGTTTCTAGTTTGGCCCGCTGAGCGGTGTTGAGTTTGTAGAAACGGAGGCCGTACGAGATCTTGGATATAAGGGCGGCTTGGACCACGGTCCTCGCTAATCTTTCTCCCAGGCCCCCGGCCCGTGTCGCTAAACGTCGGACGATTGAAAGTCCTTTCTTCCATGTGCTTCGCATACGTTCGATCCAGGCGCTTGGGTTGCCACCCGAGTGAAAGTTCACCCCTAGAATGGAGTGCTCGGCCACTTTTTCGATCTTCTGACCGTCAAAGCGCAGGTCTGCGTCGACGTCTTCCCAGCCCTTGCCAAAGGCTAAGTATCTTGTCTTTTCGGGTGACGGGCGTAGACCGACCTCCTTCAGGAAGTCGCTCACCACGTCAAGGGCCCTTTGGATCGTTGTCTCGGGAGGGGGCGCGTTGTCACTCCCCATAGTCCACGCTGTGATGTCGTCCGCGTAGACTGTGAATGCCAAGTCCGGAATGACGGCGAGCCGCCATAGGAGCGGCGCCATCGCCAGGTTGAAGAGCACCGGTGAAAGCACTGCTCCTTGTGGCACGCCTATTTCATTCGTCTTCTCTTCGCTGCTGCAGTGCTTGCCGGTCTTGACCAGGTACTTTCGTCCGCTCAGGAAGGCCTTGATGAAGTTCAGGGGTCTGCCCCGCACGCCCAGTTTTCGGGCCGTGTCAATAACCGTCGCGTGAGGTAGGGTGTCGAAAGCTTTTTTAATGTCCACTGCTACCAGGAGTTGTCGGTGGCAATGCGTTGGCCGGTTCACTAAGTACTCGCGAATGAGGACTAGGCTGTCCTGCGTACCAAGGTTCTTGCGGAACCCCGTCTGGGCGGGATGCAACACTTCTCTTTTATGCTCAATTATCCAGTCGATGCGCGCGAGCACCATACGCTCCATCAGTTTGCTGAGAACAGATGTGAGCGAAATTGGGCGCACGTTGCTCGCGCAGTCCGGTTTCTTTCCTGGTTTGGGTATGGGGCATACCCAGGACAGTTTCCACTTGTCCGGTATGTTTCAATCGTGCCAGGCGTCATTGATCGATTTTAGCAGGTTTCGTTTGACCACCTCCGGGAGGTTCTTGAGCATGGAGTTGGTAATCCCGTCGGGGCCCGCCGCGCTCCGCTCGTTGCCCCTCTCGATGGCTGCCTCCATTTCCCACATAGTAAAATCCGCTTCGTACTCTTCGGCTTTCGATTCTTCGGGTTCATAAATTTTGGGGTCCGGGCTGGTGGCTGGCTGCGGGAAGAAGACATCTCCGATCTCGTCCAGTATTTTTGTGATTTCCTTGCCTTGCGCCAGGGCCATGTTCGGTGCTGTGTTGCCGCCTTTGCTCTTGCCCAGCATCGCGTTACAGACAGCCCACATGCGTCTGAGTGACGTCCGTTCGTTGAACTTTTCGCAAGATTTGATCCAGTCGTCCCTGCACAGCCTGCTGGCGTGTCGCTGCGCCTCCTTCGCGTACCTGTTAGCCTTGCGAATATCCCGTCGTTTGCGGGTGCGACGGTAGCGTCTCAGGTGGTTGGTTCTCTTGCGCCATAGGGATAGTAATCTGGTGTCCGGGATGGGCGCTTCTTTTTCGATTAGGGTCTCGACTGTTGCGGCCCTGGCCGCGTTCCTAATCAATTTCGTCAGGTCATCTAATTTTGTGCCCGTGGATCCTTCGAGAATGGTGCGAAAGTCGTCCCACACTGTAGTCTTTGCCGTCCTATGCTTCTTGTGTCGCTTTGCCCTGCCGACGATACACGTCTCAATAGGGTGGTGGTCGCTGCCCCACGCGTCCTCAAAAACTCTCCATTCGGTCTTCCTTGCAGTATGAGGGTCGGTCCAAGTTAGATCAGGCGTGGTGTCTTGTTGCTTGATACTGGGCGCGGTCCGCGTCTTGGTGCCCGGTTCGTTGATCAGGACGAGTCCCATATCGGTGGCCCTGCGCAGCAGCTCGGCACCTCTTGCTGACGATTTCGCATAGCCCCATTCTTCGTGTTCGGCATTAAAGTCCCCTCCGACAAGAATCGCGTGCTTCCTCTTCTTGCCGTACTCTCGTACCAGCTTCTCCACCCAGCCGTGGTCGATCTCCGCTCTCGTTTTCCTTGCCGTCGAAGTCCTAGGCCGGTAGTACACTGACACCACCAGGATCGGGCCGTCGCACTCGCTCTCCACTAGGACGGCCACTACCTCTTGCGAGTCGGTGCACCATTCTCGCGTGTCCACTTGCTGTTGGGGTAGGTCTTTGCGAACCAAAATAGCGACTTGCGGTTGCACTCTGGTCTTGCCTTTAACGGTGAGCGTCACGCTCGGTTGGTCGTACTTGATGTAGCCGGTCAGTTTAATATTGGCCTCGTGGGTTTTCTGAAGCATAATGTCTACAGGAATCTTTCGTTCGTGTAATCGTAGCTTGAGTTCGGACTTTTTGCCGCGCAGCCCCCGGCAATTCCATTGAAGGGCGGTAAACGTCTTCTCGTTCTTGTTACGTCTTTGGTGTTGGCTCATAATTGGTTTATTGGGCCGGGACCGCCGTCCCTATCCCATGCTGGGTAAACATAATCTGTAGTTGTTGCTGCATCTGCTGCATCATGACTTGCTGCTGTTGCTGAAGTTGTTGCTGGAGCTGTTGTTGCCACTGTTGTATTCTGTTCTCTACGAGTTGAAGGAGATCATCGCCGCTTGGGGTCGTGCCGGGAAGGCTGCCTGAGTCTCGCGGCTTAGGTTGCGTCGGCGACACGTTCTGCGGCGGGTATTGTTGTCGATCTTGCTGTGGTGCGGCCACAGCGGCTTCACTGTTTGTTGATTTGGCCTTGGTCCCTGCGACTTCGGCTTCCTTCTTCTTTTTTTCCAGGACTTGTTCGTAAGTGACGGGGCAGCGTTGGCTCCGGCGACGTGCTTCGTCGGCCCTCTGTTGCTCGATTCGGAGTCGCTGCTCGGCTTCTTGTTTGCGTTTTCGGTCAGCTTCGGCCGTGGCCTTGGCTTGCGCTCGACGGGTCTCTTGTTCCTGACGGAGTTGATTTTCGTACTCCAACTCCAATCGTTGAATCTTCTGCAGTATTCTGCTGCTACTCTCCCTAAGTTGGGCTAGTTCCGTCGCCAGTCTGCTGCTGCAGCCGCTGGGCGTGCCTAAATGGGAGATCATTGCCTTCGAATCAAGTGCCTGGCTGTAAGTCGGTTTTGGCTTGCGCTGTTCGGCCTGTTGCTGCTCCTGCGGTGTGAGGGAGGGGAAGCCGTCCGGGTTATATGGAGCCCGGTTGGAGGCTCCGCCTTTTCTTGCAGCGGTGGCCACCGGGCCGCCGCCATGGTTGCGTCTACCGTCCGCCGCTCTCTTCTGGAGTTTGTCGTCCGCTCGGTTCCTGGCTTGACACGCTTCCATTTCGAAAACCGTGTGGCCAGTTTTCTTGCAGTTGGGGCAGTACTTGCCTTGGCAGGGTTGGTTGTTGGGGTGGGCCTCACCGCAAGTTTTGCAGCGTTGTTTGCGCGTGCAGACCGTGGCCTTGTGCCGCAGTCCATGGCACTGTAGGCAGACGACTGCTGTAGGCTTGTAGGGAAACACGTTATGGTACCTCCCGAAGAGTCGGAGGCTCCTTGAGATGCCTTGACCTTCAAATGTGATTAAGTACGTTCCGTTCTTGCCTATGGGTCTGGCGTGGATGATGTCGTGGTAGTCCGCTATGGCGTTCTCGACAATGCCGCGTGCCGCGTCGCCGGGTGAAACGCCGTGTATCACTCCTCTCGGTTGGCTGCCGGTTGTGGACCTGTAGACCGTCACTTCTATCTTCTTGTCGGGATCCTCAGTGGGCAGCTCCTTGAGCGCCATGAGGTCCTGAGCGTGTTGTTCTGTTCGCACGGTAACTGCGATGGAGTTGTTTCCGTTGCTGACAGCGTATCCGATCTGATCGTTTTCGCACGGCGAACTTAGGATTTTTCGAAAAGTGCTCCACAAGAGCCACGATTCCGTATTGGTGATATTCACAGCCGCGGTGGGCTTGACGATGACCGTGTACCTTGGTCCGTCCTGTCGTTGCTGGCGCCGGGTGGGCCGGCTTCCGCGCTGAAACCTTTTCTTGTGATAGTTGGGAATTTGCCACTCCTCATTGCTGCTGCCGTATTCGTCATTGCAGCCGCTTCTTTCCATGTCCTCTTCTTTTGCCTCGATAACGACGTCTTCCTTTGTCAAGTCTTCCCCTTTACGCTTCTTTGACACCGAGGATTCCCGTATTCTCCGGGTTTCTCCACCGCTGGCTTTGCCTAGCGGATTCCCGGCTTCTATCTCCATTCTCGAAGTTTCCGTCGTAATGATTGATGGGCCGCCGCTTACGGAAGCCGCGATTGATCCGTTGACTTGACTCGAGGTCATGATGTCGTCGAGTACCGGCCCCGTGGACGATGCTTCGCCTCCTCCGGTTAGGCCTAGTACTGGCGGCCGCTGGAACGGCCTGCCGCTGCTGCCGCCATCACCCGTAGTCGTAATGATTGGTCTGTGAATCACAATTCTCTCACCCGATTTTGAAGGATCGATTATCAGCGAGATCCTTGAAGCTTCCAATCCTTCGTAGAAACTTTTGACGCCAAAAGAAGCGCCAGAAAAACCGAAAAGATAGAGTGAAAAGAGCTCGATGGGACACGTCCGATCGACTCTGTGTCTTCTTCTTTTTTCCCCAGTAGTACCTTTTCTAAAGCAAATACCTAAAACAAACGGAATCTTGCACGCGCGCTTGTCAACGCTGTATTTTGGTTCTTTACTTCGAATCTTTTATACGGGAAAGGCGCGCGCGTGTGGCGCGTGGAACGCCAATCCCTGCATTCTCCTTGACGCTTGGGTAATTTAGCAATAGGTCTATCGAGGTCAGAAGAAAGACCTGAACCTCACTTTTTTTTTAGGAAGAATGTTTTGCCTCCGTTTTGGGGACAATAGTGGGTCTTGAGTCAAGTCTCTACGTGAGCGTCTGCCACGAGCCACCCTACAATCCGCCAGATACCGGAAAAAATATAGTTCGACACTTCTAACCCAGAGCGCTTTCGTTTGCCTATAGACCTTTTTCGCATAACCTCAAACCAGCCAGTAACTGACGTAACCTCGACCTGGTGCATTTTTGGATTGCCCGCTGACACAGGGTATGCAACCGCCAAGGGTATGGGCGAAAAGGCTTAAAAACGGACGTCGTGCATGAGTTAGTTCCGAGTGCTTTTTTTACCGTGCTGCAATTTCCGAAAATCTACGGTTGTCTCGCTACCACTGCGTGGTCGTCGGATAGATAAATAATTTTAAAACGCATAAGAACAGTAGCAGACAGTGTGCCATGAGCACAAGAAGCTGCAGCGCGAGTGTGGCTGCAATGTTATCGAGCTTCGCATTTTCCCCAAGAATCCTTATTTAGGAAGTCAGTCGATTGCGAACTTGAATCGCGAGAGATTCGTATCAGACTCAACGTCACGTTTAAGCTCACGACCACTTTGTCTACGACAAGAGGACCGATTTTAATTCCCGGTGCAGGTGGTCCAATTAGGTTATCACTGCAAGCCCCATGGTATGTGAAAGGTATGAAAAAGTCTGCATGCCACCACTCAACATGGAGCTATCAAATGCCGAGAGCTTACCTGCATAGACTACATTAAACTGCTCATATATACAAAAAAGTCAAATTGGACGTTTTAGTGATTTATACAGCGTAAGGTTGGTCTGCCAGTAGGGGCGACTCTGGTTTACACTGTAGATGAGCAATTTTGCCAGTGCAGTACGACTGCTAACCTGGGGTCTTTAACGTGCTCACGCAGTAGTGATACACGACCGCACGCCGGTACGATGCTCATCCAGATCGAAACGGGCAGGGGTGGGGCTCGAACCCAGGATCCCTGGGTTCTGCAGCGCGAGCTTTCGCTCCACGCGCGTCGAGCTGGGTGTGCGCTTCAGCCCACTCGGCCACCGATCCCCCCTAACTTTTTTTTTTTTTTCTTTATTGCAAGAGTTTTACATTGAACAAAGATTCATAATGTACAGTACATTTCACTTGAACATGTACAATAAAATATTGACGATGTTAGTGAAGACGGCGATAAAACGCCGCCTGTAAGGTTTTGAGAGGCGGTGAGAATTGTTAAAATTCTCTGATCATTGACAGCTTCAAAAAGGCAGGCAACCACTCCAGTTCCGAACATACTTTCTGGTACACAGCTGTTATCAAGTTTACATTTTCAATGAAATAATACCGTACGGGACGGGCATCTAGATTCGCATGACGAACTGCCATCCTACTTCTCCAAATAGCATGCAGGCCTAGTAAAAATACGAGGTCGTATGGCTCATATATACTTCGCTGTGGAAACTCAATCAAAACACCCCACCGTCTTCGTCCTCGTTCTCTCGAGGAGGCAAGGTGATGGCCTGTAAGTAGCCAGCTGGATTCAACCGACAAGCTCCAACCAAGTTGTTGCAGCCCACCATAGACAAGTCTAGCCAAGTTCCCCCCATACCCACACCGTTGCCTACCCAGATAGCTGTGCTGCCAGAACTAGCCGGTATTTCTCTTTCTAAGCCGCTAGACGGCGTCGTCGGCGCCGCAATTCTCAAGATGGCGGCACCGTTAAAGAAAAGGTCTATAAAGAGTAATTTACTTGGAGTGATCACAAAACATGACCTCTTTTTTTTTTTTTAAGCGATGATTTTGTTGAAGGCACCAATGCAAAAATATAAAAATAACATTGAGTTTCCAAAAAGTACTGCGTTAAGCAATCATATCATCATCGTCGATGTTGTTGTCGTCATGATTATTATCATCCTGAGGAACCTCTGAAGCAACCTTAGCCCTTCCGACTCTGGCTACAGTTGATGTCCGCCTGGCTGAGTGCGCTTTCTGGGCATAGCCCGGACGACAGGCAGGAGAGAAGGAAGTTGGTTCCGAAGAGACTGTACGTTGTCATTTACTACTAACAGTTTGCTTTAAACACATTACCGTCTCTTCCTCAGTCCAGCTCGATCGGTTTATCTCTTTGATCGACCTCTCTGTCAGGAAACGCATCACCTCCTTTTTTTTTTTTTTCTGGCATCTCTTCCTCTTATGGGAACCCATGGGTGCTTGTTAAGGGAGAAATCACCAGGCCTTGAACGTCATGCATGCAGCCCCGTTGCTGTTCCTCGGCTTTCATTGCTTTCAGAGCTGACAACCGCGTCCCCGCTTGCGAGAGTGCTCACGTGCATCGCCGCGTCATTTGGCCGGCACCGTCGATCGGAGAACTTGGAGCGAAAGCTCGTGCTGCAGAACCGATCCTCGCCCATACCCGTTTTGATCAAGATGGGCATCGCACTGGCGCGCGGTCGTGTATAATCACTTGCGCGTGATGCAGGTTTGATTACCGTTCAGTGAACCGGATAAATTGCCCGTCTACTGTAGAGGCACCAGATGCTCTTTGAGGCAGACCAGCATCCCCCTGTCTAAATATCCATTAAAAAAAAGGGGGGCTTATTGTTATTGTTCTTGTCGGGACCTCCTCCTGGATCAAGTTCTTATTGTCCAGCCGTGATGTGCTCTGTCAGTGTGAAATCCCAGTGTGAACGATGAGCCATTATACATGTGACCGTTGTGCATATTAAGATTTTTGTTTTTTTTAAGGGAGGAGGGGGGGTTGGGAGGGAGGGAGGGGGAGAAAACTTGACGCAAGGGTTAAACTTCAAACTCACTAACCACATGGGAAGTTGTACAGCCGAATCTGCTTAACACAATCGTGTTTATCCTCTACAATATCGAGAAACTGAAGCCGCATGAAAGTATTTTTCGGTTGCTTGAAACTTATTAAGCGCTTCTGTTGTAACAACAGATCTTTACAGTAGTGTTGTGGCTAGAACTGCCGAACTGTTGCCTTGTTAAGGCTCGTTCACACACGTCGGTTGCATGCGACTGCGTCCGTTGCAACCCGAGCGACCGGAACGACCGCTCTACGCCGCGCGTACACACACCTGCAACCAGTGCAACAAGCGCAGCGGGTCGTCAGCACGGCGACCGCTTCTACGCCGCCGTCAGCTGTTTCAGCGGCGACTCTAAAAAGGGGACGCACTGCCACTCAATGCCGCAACAGAATATAGACAGACAGTTTTCTATAACATAAAGCTTTATTATTATTATTTTTTTCGTGATAGGCTTGCAGGGTACAGTGGATGAAGAAAAAGAAAAGAAAAAGATGCTGTACGCCGTCTTAGACGATCAAGACTCCAAGCACGACTTTGCCAATAGTACAAATCTCGCCACACGCCTTTTCTACGATTATAATAGACGATGTAATCTTAGCAGCGATATAGCAACGTAAAATTATGATTTTGTGATCAGATAGACGTTGCGAGCGTTCAGGATTGCTAACACTAATCACTTTTCTCCGGTGATGAAAACGCGTGAAAATTCGCATTCTTTATACGGTACGCGCCAGTAATACCTTGAGCTTGATCACACGCATGAAATGCGCCAAATAAGAAATCCGGGCGATGTTCGAGGACACAAATGCTTAGAAAGCACCACTGTAGTCGAAGTCAACTAACACGACGGCACGGGCGTTTCTGCTGTCTTGAGAGTGCCGCCACGACATCGCCGCACGAGTAGGTGGATCTTCCCTTCTAGTACGTGCTGGGTTATCATAGCGACACACGACGAAAATTCACAGTCAAGGGTAGCGCTTTTACGCGGAACGATGAGCTTTCACCACGCCGTCCACGTCGACGATCACCACCGACGCCATGTTTTCTGCTCGAAGGAGCCGGCCCGCGACCGACATGCAACGCGCGCGACAAGTTCTCCTAGACCTGTGATTGGTCTGTCGTTGCGGTTGTTTCCAACGCAGCGGGGAAAGTTGGGCTCGCTCCAACTCCTTGCGTTGTGAACAACACGTGCGGGCGTCCCTCCATCGCTATGGCAACTGACGGTCAGGTTTCGGTTGTTCCAGTCGTTCCGGTCGCTACGGACGCATGTAGGTCTACTTTAACGCTGGGTGTGGCGAAGCTCAAGCAGACCAGTATTATTCGACGATAAATCAACCGAGATAGTTATCCCCGTCCCTATTGTGACCCCGGAAGTTATTAAGATATTTATCTCTTTGCGGGGGTTGGGAGGAGGAGGAGGAGGAGGGGGTGCAGATCGTCTGCGAGGGTTTGCTTTCTCTTGAGTTCCTGCGTTTGCTATGTGAGACTATTCCATCTTTCGTTTGTAGAACGTTTTTTTATTGCTTTTGTAAGGAAGTTACGCTTATATCTACGTAATTATTTTTCATCTTGTTCCCGGATCTTTCTTGCGTACAGCCAGCTACGTAACGATGAAGGGACGTATCGATGGGCTTTATAGGCGGAAACTTTATGGCTACTCAACGAAAAGGCGGTCTGTGACTTGCATGGAAGCTGTGGAGTGGAAGGTTTAGCAAGGGGAGCGAAGCGAGGGCCTCCAGCGCTGACTTTCTAGCGTACTGCTATTCAAACCAGGTACGTCCCACAAGAATTCCAAATTGCCGCCGCCTAATATAAAATAAAAAAAAAATTTTTAGAAAAAAAAATCATAAAGCTAGGTTTTTTGCAGCGTTATATGGTCTTCGAACACCAACTTTAACCCATTTTCATAAGGAACTCCGAATACGATGAGACACACGTGAGTCAGTTTTCCCGCTGCTCTCGTAGGCGCCATCTTGAATCGATAATCGTCAAATCCCACTAAAAAAAAAAAACCTTATTTTTTGCACGTGATCTACATCTGCACACTGGAGGGTGACAGGACCTAATGGCCCCGCCAATCAGATGGAAGGGAAGACGGATTAAGAACAGGACATGGGAAGACAGGGAGGTTAACCTTGAGGGCCCTTTCGCGTTACGCGCGTTCACACTGTTCATACGTCACTCAAAAGAAAGTTTACAGACAGTGTGTGAAGCGTGTTTCTTCCTATATGACGGGCACATTGGTCGCACATCTCCTCGCTCCAGGAAGAGGCGTGTCGTTCACGGAGAAGCGGGGGGCTCTCTCCCTGAACTTGACGGCCGGCCGTCCTCGACCGCGAAACTCTGCGCCGTTCGTCCCGGACGACGCCACGGCGAAATCGTCGAGCGACGGCGAGGAGGGACGCTGCGGGATCTGAGGTCGCCTTTGTTCACCCTTCGCCGCTCACGCCGCAGCCAGGGCAAACCCCCCCCACCACCACCGGCGCACTTTGCTTTTGGCCGTGGCGGCGACGAGCGCCCGCTCAAGCACACTGCGAACGCCGCTTCGTCGTGGTGTTCGTGTGCTGCAAGGGGGCAGGATAGGGCGAGCAAGGGTACCCGAATGCCTGCATGCGCGCTTTCAACTGCGTCGTGGCTGCGTTGCGCAGCGTTCGCGGCGTGAGCGCGATTTGGCTGCTTCCTCTTCGTTGTCTTTTATCTTTTCTTGCGTGCTTTCTCCCCCCCGGGTGACCCTGCGTGGTGTGAAAGTCAGTGCCCTCGGAATCGGCGGGCATTTGGCGCGAGTGCAGTCGACAGTGGTCACCCCCCCTTCTTTCTTCTCGAAGATTATATCCGTGCAACCGGTGTTCAATAGCATTCCGGAAAGCGCGCATCGCGGTTGAAATGACGCTCATGTTGAGAGGCTATAATCGGGGATATAATAAAGGGTTTCTCGAACTTCGGCGGAAACGCGTTTTGTGTTTTTGTTGTTTTTAGCTTGGGGATCCCAGACTTCTGGGCTTCCGGGGTGAAAAAGCAAAAGCAGTGGTTTTCAAGATGCTACCTTGCGTATGATTTGCATCTCCTTCTTTTTACAAATACGGTGTCCTAGTTTCACCGCGGCTTTTCCAGGGTCGGTGACCGAGTATGCTATATGTGCGCGCCGGGATAAAAGTCGTGCTGCGAACTCGTGCGTCACGAGTTGAAATCTTATCCCTGGCCTATTTCGATCTGGACCGATGTTATGCCGGCGTCCATTCGTTCCATTTGTATACCACCTGATGCGCGTTAGATTTCCCAGGCCTGCCGATCCAGTGATCCAACTGCCACTTCACGGGCTAACCAACAAACGCCCACGACGTACTTTTTTATTATTATTTTTATGCTGCGGTATTAGCAGCCGGAATTTTAACAGAAACGAATTTTCAACTCCTGGCCAGCTTTGAAAGAGGTTTCAAGTATGATAAATGCATTGAATGTGATATAATATCACAGGCGACTGAACAGAGAGAACAGCTTTCTTGCCGTAGGAGGAGCGTCAAGTTCCGCTGCTATGTATTATTGAACATGTCAGAAATGTGAAGTGACATCGGGAATGAATAGACGAAGGATGGCTGCTATACCCGCTAGTATGACGGTGGCTTTCGTAGCGGCCTGTTGCTTGTGGCGGTGTATCGTCTAACTCGTTCCGCATCCAAGTGTTTGTTTTTAGCCACGACCAAGAGCGGGCGTATTGTTACACGGAAAGACGAGCCACCGTAAGCGCGCTGTGTTCTCTGTCGCCCCGACTCCATCACTTCCGGCAGGACGACTCATGAATACCGAATCGAGTTCCCAGGGCCGACTTGTTTGAAACACGCGTTGCTCAACGAGACTCGTGCTCTGAGGGGAAAGAGCGGGTACCGCCGTGCCACAAGTGCGCGTGTTTTCAGCGAGACGGGCGCGCATATTTGCCAGCTGCCACTGAGTTGCGCTCTATTAGCGGCGAGATTAGAGTTCCTGTATAGGCTCTCTACGGGAGCCAGAGTTGCGCGTTTGATTCCACATGCCGCGTGCCGCCCTCGCCGCCATTCGCCGAGATCCGATCACGTGAGGAGCCGTATCAAGTGTCGTGCAGCAAAGTAGACGTTGCACGCGCCCCGGCGTACGTTCCCAGGCTTTTGAGCCTGCCGTGCGCCTTGAACGCGCGGCGCTGCTATTCGCCGAATTCAGTCACGTGAGGAGCTGAATCCACATGCCATGCGTGAACGCGCAACTCTGGCTCCCGTAGGGAGCCTATACAGGAACTCTAGGCGAGATGTTTTAGTGGCGCCCTCCTATGGTTACCTTTCGTGACGTCATTACCTTGCGAACAACAAGTTTGGTTGTGTTTGTAAGGAGCATGGTGGAAGCTTGAAATCATTGCGCTCTTAAAGCAACACTACCAACACCGTCGAAATTGAAGTGAATACATTCCTCTTAATTCCGTCGATGAGAAATCCTTTGCTGACGTCATAGTCAGCATTCGGCCAATCGCGGAAGGCCGACCACAGCGACGCTTTCGATCGCGAGTATTCGCGACACCAGCAAAACAGACTGGTCGCGGAACAGGTCGTTTCGAGATTTCTGCTCGTCCCCGGTGGCTCGTGTGATTGCATGTCGGCGGCTGGCGCGATACCCGCCGAATCAAAGCGAGGAAAATTGGGTCGGTTGTGTCCAAAGCAACGAAAACGACAACAATGACAGAGCCGCGGGGGAAAACCGTGACTCACAATGGTGTAAGGAACTGTGCGCCCCGCATTGGTTCCCACGTTGTGTAGGTCGAACAGTTGTGCACGTGACTTTGTCGTTACTGTTGTAGTATCAGCGTGCTGGCAACCTACGCAACCTTGTGAACCAGTCATTGTGCGTTTATCAACATCCGTGAGCGCGATCGAAGCACAGTAAATGATCCTCTCATCGCTTCCCCGAAGAAGGCCATGCATCTGGAAGCTCGCTTAGGCTAATACACAGCTTCTTCCTCTCCCCCCTTCTACTCTTTCCACCGTTGCTTGATTCCTCCTCCCCATGGTGAGGAGCATCTTCTGCCTTGCAGAATCTCGAGTCTGGTCGTCGGCCTTTAAACTCGAGCGTTGTGCGTTGAGCTGGCGCGTGGTATGGCACGACCTGTTTTCGACCGCCGTATTTGCGCGTAAGGTGCGTTGATGCACGAGGCACGTGCAACGTGCAGCCCTTGGGAAGATCATGGCGGCAAAGCGCAGCACTGAGCTAGGTTTCAGACGCCATGAATTTCCCAGAAGTGGAGCGCGGCACGTGCCTCCAGCATTTCTACAACAATGAATTGCGCCACTTTTCCCTGGATAGGGGGGCTTTGGTATTTGCCCGAGAATGACGATCTCTATAGGTATCAGGGGGGCTATGTTGCGCTTTTTGGACTCCCAAGAGACTAGGGAGAAGGAAGTGACGTCAACAACGCAGCAAATGCAGATTGGATGTTGATTTTGTTTTCTTCTATCAACATCCAATCTGCGTTTGCTCTACTCGTTGACGTCACTTCCCTCTTCCAAGTCTCCTGGGAGTCCAAAAAGCGCAACATAGCACCCCTGGATTCGCGAATAGCCTCTTCTAATCTGGCTGCACCTGAACTGAATGGCTCTAAAAAGTATTTTTAAAAAAGCGCACAAAGTCGTCAGTGAAGCAAGCTATTCCGCCTGTGTATGTGATACCCAGTGGCCGACTGTCGTGGAATCAACTATATTTTGACTAACTTCCACTTTTGTTTGTGAAGCGATCTCAACCTAAATAAAGGGACGGATTTTAGATTAGCTGCGTGCATATGGGGAGAAATAATGGATGGTGTATATAAACTAAATTGTCGTCTTAAAACCGGTACCTGCTAACTCAATAACCAAAGAAAAAGAGAGAGAAAGAACTTCGAGAAAATAAGAAATATAAAAGCAAAAATATAATGTATTAAATTAACTTAAAATGTATACAGTGCATGAAATGTACAAAGCAGTTCTAACATCCGTTTTCTCCGCATCACCACTCGCTCGATCTGATGCACTCCTTGTATCATGTGGCGCCTTTTGTACCACGAAAAGTGCCATCATGCGACAATATTTCTCAGTGCCAAAGAGGCGACATTTTCTAGTAACTGCAGAGCGGGGCACAGTTAGCCAAAACAAGCAATCGTTAGATTTTCTTATTTTGCTCTCATAATTCGAAGGTTAAAAGCTGTCGATTTATATTAAGATGGCATACGTGCTTACTCGACTCACAAAGCTGAGTGGTACACATCAACGTTCGTCGCTACATTCTATAGGTTCCAGTGCAAAGCGAAAGCGCCGATGTCGTGTTTGCGCTAACCGTGTGTCTTCCCATATACCCTGTCACGCGCGCAGATGTAATTCCACGCTGCTCCCCCAGTTGCACGCGTAGCCACCGCCCTCATAATGAGGAGTCGTTCCCGATGACTCCTGCGCGCGACAATCACTGTGCGACTACCGTTAACGCTTTTTTTTATTTTTTTATTTTTACGGCTTTTGAGGTTTGCGGCGGCTTCAGCGGCAGCTGCTCTTCGCCAACGCGCGATTCCGTGGCCCGACCTTGGACGCTGACGTCTCTCTATTGCGCATTCGATGATGGAGGGGGACCGTCTCACGAACTGCCTGGCACATCCGACGGACCGAGCAAGCATGCCCGGGATATTTTACTCGGTCTGGCCCGTCGGATCCTGTTGACTTCCTTCGGATGGGCGAGAGTCGCCCGCCGTCACTGCTCGATGCGCTACGGTCTCAGATCGGGGGTGTCCCAACCCCGGTCCGCGGGTCAAATCCGGCCCGTGGCCCGCAGGCCCGCCCGGCGCAAATGTAAGCGCGTGTAAATAAATGGCGCCACGACACGGACCAACCCCGTAAACGAAGATACCAGGGGAAAACGAGAGAAAACTACCTATCGTAAGGTGTGTCCTCTTGTCATATTATTCATTGGACATCGTCATCCCCATATCAAGAATTCGGTCCTTCTGAAGCACGGAATAGTAAAGAATAATAATTATTATTCTAATCAGTCCCCTGTTTCATATCTGTGTAAGCACGTATTTTAAACTTCCTTTGCGTTCCTATGTATACATTGTGCTTAGTGTCCTGTTCTATCGCATAATGTCAGCATCAGTTTAATCATTCCTATTGGTCTTCTGCCCTGTCGTAACATGCCAAAGTTTCTATGCACTTTGATTTATGCCTGGTGAGTTTTCTGGGTCCCAGTTCTTGTGCAATGTCATAATTACCTAAGTACTGGATTTACACATTAAAGGCCTACCTACAAAACCTTTTTCCGCAAGGTAAGAAAATCCTCCTCACCACCCTTCCCTTTCTCCCTCTCCCACTGCCTACTTGACGGCGGGGGTACTCATTTTATTGCTGCATCTTGGGGCTGGATAAGCCGGGAGCTTATCCCGGCTTATCCAACCCCAAGATGCAGCAACAAGAGGAGCCCCCCCCCCCCCCCCCCCCCCCCCGCTGTCATGATAGCACAGGGAAAGGGAAAGATGGGATGCGTGGAGAGAAGGATTTTCGAACCTTAAGAAAACGTTTTGTACGTCGGGCTTTAAATAGATATATTCATCCACCTCATACGGCCACAAGTGTTCCACGGGCGCATCGGAACGTAAGGAAGGGCACGCCAATTAAAGGACGACGCTGATAACGCGTATGGGAACACACGATGACGAGGCAACCAATCGCGCACCGTTATTGGGTGTGGTCGGGGAAAACAAAAGCACGTGGATGGTTTTGAACCATGGTTAAAAACGATAAAAAGACGAACACACGAGAGAAAACAAACACGGACACGAGAGAGCAGACAAACACGGGAGCACAAGAGAGAAGACAGACACGTGGACGGATTTGGGGGTAAACAAACGCACGAAGTGCACGATCATGGGGGCAGACGAGCTTGAACGACGAGTAGTCTTCTTTTTTTAATGTTTACTCTAACTTTCCCTTTTGTATGTAAATGCTTATCTATAAGATTATTTATTTAGTTTTTCCTCATTTATATTTACTTATTTATTGTTTTGGCCCTCGAGACAGCAACAGATCCCCGATTCGACCCCTTAGCCGAAACGTTCGGAGGCCCCTGGCATCAGACAATCGCAGAGAGCACGTGCGTCCTGTGCTTCTTAAGAGTCTTGCGATTCGAGTATATACTGCGCGACGCTGTGTGCACGAACACGGCGTCAGCGCTCTTTGTCATCTTACTTCGAGAGGATATGGGCGGAGCATAAAATTGTACACGTTAGGTTAGCGAGCCAAATAAGCACTTTCCACCACTCGTATAGTTTTAATGACAGCCCTTGGATACTAATTAGATGCGTGAAAAACCGTCGATCGCCTGTTCGCCCTGCCACTGTACACGGGGTATAGTAAGCGCCTATAATTTGCAAAATGACCGGACGATCCTTGCACCAGAGATGTAATGCAGGAAACGCCGGATCTGCGAGCTCCTAGTTCTGATTCTGACGCTTCGAGCCTCGTGTGATTTGACCGCCTTCCAGAGCTTCTGCCTTGCGCGCCTAACCGCCCCTTCGGAATTTCTTTCTTCACTGCGTGACAGCAGACTCCTGCGGTTTGTGGCCCAGCTGCTCTGCGCTTTTCGCACTGCTCGTCGCTAACCATGTAAATCCTACATGGTTCACATGGTGTGATCTTGTTCGCGATTTTGCAGCTGCGACGTTGAGATTAGCTGCTTCCACCGCGCTTTTTCTGCCGCTCTATAGCGACGTCGCAACAGCGAAATTGCAAGTAAAATCGCGCCTCCGTTTGTCGGTGTGGTTTCTTAGGTTCATCGAGTTATCATCTTGCGAACGTAGTGCTTCGGCGACTGCATTGAGCTCTTGTAACAGCATGCTCAATCAGAAGCACAGTTGCGACTGCGGTTCAGCGTGAGAACGGGTCGGGTTCTGAAATACTGGGGTCAATACAGCGTTACATTGAGAGACTGTAGTGTTACAACAGGGCTCTAGAAACGCGTAAGAACGCAGAAGAGCACGGTATATTTGTCATCAAAGGCAGGAAACGGAACGCCAACAGAAAAGCAAAATGCGTACTGTCTGTGTGACGAGCGCGTCCCTTCGAGTCGAGTAGTGAATGCGGGCCGCGCGCTGTATGCCGCACGTAACGGCGTGCGATGAAAACTGCATGATTATTAAACGGACGGGGCGGAAAAAACGCCGTTCAGGGTCTCTCTCGTATCCCGCTCGTGGTCGTCTTTATGTCTTATACGCGCTCGATCCTTCCGAGAAACGCAGAAAACGAGTTTCTCCCGCAGGTTGTTTCGGAAGCCGGACTGAGTCATTCTTCGGCCGCGATCTGGTCAGCTCCTTTGGCCATTCCCTTTCTTTCGTCCCTGTGCAATACGCGCGGTTGCCATTGCTTTCAGGCTGGAGACGTTTTCGCATACATGTCTTCCTTTCATCGTATTCTTTATTTGTTGCGCTAAGACGCTGAGGCGTCATGGGGGATACGTCATTCGGAGAGGCTGGCAATGAACCTCGTTCCTGCCGCACAGTGAACCTTGCGCAGAGGAAACATCATCTCATGTAGAACAGAAATGTATCGGAGATTGCTTTGTTGTTATAATTACTCTCAGCAGTACATTCCTCTCTCGGAGCATTAATTCGAAGACTCTAAGTAATACGACTGTAATCCAAACCCGAGACCGCCACGATGGTTGATCGATGCAGCGCCGCACAATTCAGTTAACATGTCATCGGGGTGGCATTTTAACGGTTGGCTAGGCGTCATACGCCCATTGATGCAGCGGACGCTCACGTAAAGCAGAAATTCTCTTGACATTCGCCACGTGCGATCTGCAGGCATGTGTTTGTTCTTCGCCAACTTCATAGAGACCTTCGCTCCGAAGACCTTCGAAATGCCCGTCAAACAGGGGCACCACTCGAGTTCAGTCGCCCTCAAACTAATGTTGCGATGAACGCACGCTCCAAGTAGGCTCCGAGGTCTCATTTATATGCCGAGATTTGCCGCAATCGCCGGTTTCGCAAGCTCTGGGTTTGTGTTTGCCGCTACCCGAACTCTCCGGTGTTCACGAAAGCGGTCTCTCGGCTCCGTTTCAAGTGCCGCTTCCTAGATGGCGTAACGGGGCCCGCGGGAATCTCGGGAGCTTTGCGCAACGTGCAGAGGCGCTGCCCCGCCCAGCAACGCATTCGTGCGCCCCCGCGCGCGCAAGGTCGCGTGCGTGAATCGCCGGGTCCGCCGTGGGCGAGGTGCGCCCCCGCGGGACCTTTGGGGCTCGCCCCTCCGGGCACGGAGTCGGACTGCGTCGAGGGGCCTCCTCGGCCGGCCGTCGCAGGGAACGGAGTAGGCAGGCAGGTCACGTTAGCTGGAACTCCGAAGAATTGTCGTTTTGACGTGGAGTGCTCCCCAGGAGCCTGTAACAACTTACAATCTTAAAAAGAAAGGAAAGATATATGATTTATTAACCAGATCGTAATCCCGATTATGCCACTGATGACTGTAGCACGATGTTGACAATAGTCAAACGAGAAGGTACTATATGTGCGCACGAAACGGTCGCGTTGTATTCTTTCTTTTGTCGTTTTTCTTACGAAAGCCAATCGAGATGTTGGCACTGATCTCACAGGGGGGTCTACGGTTGTATATTATGTTTAGCGTTCATAATAGGTGCCATTGGGCATGGATGGGCAATAAAAGCAAGCTCATTCGTCCACATTCCATACGCATTTGCTCCGTTGCACATCCATCCATATGAACACATATACACAAGCACAGCTATGTATGCATTCCGCATGGCTATATAAACAGTGCCGGTTGATAACCGTCAGTACGTTCTTTGCAAGATCAAATAATTCCTACGAGGGAGTCACGAATAGCATCCAGCGTTTCCTTTTGAAGTGCTGAAGACAGTCAAGGTCCCATCACTTTTGAGAGAGTGAATTGGTCGACTTGTCCGTAATTTTCAGCCTCTGCTTCGGCCGCTGACGTTCCCCAGAATCTAGTTGATCGAGTTCACTATTCGGGATTTTCTAAGAACCGATTTTCGGACGCGAGAGTTTGCTAAAGACAGTATAGACAACACAAAAGTACGGTATATCTTTGGGCTAGTTGGTGCATTTAAATAACATAAAATTGTGCAACTATTACAAGGACAAGTAAGTACGACTGTCCATGGTATCCTTGTCGAGGTGCACCAATCGAAATACCATTGTGGTTGTTTTGGAGCATTTTAAATAAAGATTCCTACTATTATACTATTGCTTTTCTCAGTCCTATTTGCGCTGTTCTTATTTGTATTGTACCTATAAATAACGAGGTACCAAACTAGCACCCGAACGCCAGTTTACATCCTCGTGTTTCTATAAATAAACTCACTTCTACGACTAAATGATGATGCGGAAGAACGTTGCGCCGAATTTTATCATTCCGAAGCTCGGTTGGTAAAATCAGGGGTGGAACGGCTGCGCCATTTGCGCCATTTTGCGCCAGACGCATGTGTCTGCGCCATCTTGCGCCATGTTGCAGAAACTACGTCACAGCCAATACCTCGCGCCATTATGCGCCAAATCGCAAAACGTGTGCAAAAATCTTCTTATTTTGTCGTGGTTTCGGTTTTTATCGACTCGATTGGCGGCAATGAGCGTGTTTAGCCTGGTCGGCCTTGCAATCCTTTGTTCTGTTTTATTCTCCCTGTGTATCCCGCCATCTTGAAAGTCGCCATCTTAAAATATCGTCACTTCCAGTATGGGCGAAAACATTGTTTTGAGGCGCCACGCCAATAGAATGCATTTAGGAGATAAGCGTAACCGTCACCTATTCTCGTTTTGTCTCCCCTCTATTTTTTTACTATATGCAGGTTGAAACGTTTTAATATTTTTTCGTCGCCCATACCGGATGTGCGATAGAGTGTGGGCAAGAAGCTCGCCGTCGCCCATAAACAAACCATTGGAAGGCGATGTTGTCGGCGTCGGTGTGGGTTCCCGTGTTCTTTTTCGCGTTGGAATTGTTGATTCTACGTCTTCCTGGCAATGTCTGACTACTCGAGCGAAGTCAGCGAAATTAACGAGGCTCGTTACACTGCAAAACGTCGCGTGAATAATGTGACATGCGGCGATCCATTCTGCGTGGGCGCCGCAGAATGGGCGCTAAAGCCTGATTTGCATTGAGGTTCTGCTCGGTATTTTCAGTCGCGACGTCGCTCGGGCTACAAAAGATGGTCCACTTCGATACTGATAATCGCAAGCAGAATCGAACCCAGTCAATCAGGCATAACAAGTCGGGGATAGGCACTGGTAACAATGATCAACATCTCCTTGTATCTATTGTTTACACCGAGCCTACTTATCCCAACTCACCTTCAAACTGAAAAGTCTTTTGAGGCCTGCACTTACTTTTTATCGCAATTACTGGGTCAACGTTTGGTCTACGGGCCGCTGTCGTTCGAACGAGCAGACGACAAAAAGCACACAAGTTTGGAAGAGCAGACAGCAGTTAGAACGATCAGGCGGCCGGTTGAACTTGAAGACGCACTGAATCCGCGGGTGGTTCGGAGAACTTCGCGGTTTTCCCGAATTCATGTTGGAACAAAAAAAAATCTGACGACCACAAGTGTCCGTGAATTCAGCCCAAAGTGTTTCCCGCACAAGGAATCGTATATCGACGCCGTCTGGCTTGCCCTTTTCACGGTTACTTTCCACGTTCTCGGATGAACGGGGGCGGCTAAAAACATATGAAAACTTATCTTCACATCTTTCCCGACTCTTTTGGTACAGCCCCCGTCGCGGCGTTTTGACGAGAAGGAAGGTTTTTGTCTGGTTTCTTCCAAAATATCACAGGAATGCATGTCTCGAACGGTGACTTCCGCCCACAGCCCCAAACCGGAAGTGCGCCCGACGCGCCACCACCGCGGCGTGACGTAACAGAGTTGAGTTCGTGTATAGCACCTGCGACTGGATTGTTATTCTTCAACCCTAAGCGGTTAAGCAAGTCGGCCGAGTTAGATTGCCTGAGGCCCTGCGGCCCGAGATCCGGATGTCAGCCAGTTGAAAACAAATGAGCGAAATATTCATTTTAGTACTTCATCGTTAGAAGTTGGAACCGCATCCTCGCAAGATAAATCGTGATTTGATAGAACTGAAACCCGGTCCGATCCGAAACCTTGCCGACCAGCAGCTCTTGCGTGAGAGGTAGATCTGCTCGGCGTACTTTAACCTTGCTCCTGCTTATCGCTTCAAATACGATAACTTCGTTAATCGCAGTCTGCTGCTTCAATATCGAGTTGCGCAATAGGATAAACTCGAAATTTGTTGCCCTGTTCCTCCGTGCAACTGCACGTCCGTTGCTTACGCACGTCACGTGGTTCGTACATATAATTACTTTGTCGAGCACGTGTGGGTTGTGAGATAAGCAGTGATGGTTTTCATTTTGAGCAGCTGAAAGCCACTCAGAAAATATCAAGGACACTTTCTTCAGAAACATATGGTACTTGCTTTTTGATTCTCATTAAGGCTCACAAAGTTTCAAGTTTTCGCATCTGTTACACTGCTATCCCATCTGCGGGTCCTTAACCACTCATGTTCATCTGTGCTGCTAAGCACGATTGAAATTGCTCCCGTGCTTGTCTAAGACACAAGCTGAAGTGCAATGAAAACCGATCTGAGCTGCTCCTAGCCTGCTCCAGAACGTCGTTTTAACTGCTCCCAACCTGCACCAAAACAGCGGTTTCAGCTGCTCCCGTGGCTGCTCCCAAGTACATTTAATGAGTTCCACCCCTGTAAAATATACAGATAGCGCGGCCGCTCCATCACTGCCGCTTCGGTAGGGGGACGGAGAAATCCGAGCGACAAATATTTACTGTATCAAACTGTCTGTTTCTGACCATGAAGGCGCCTCAACAGTTCCCTTCGTCCACGCAGCTTCATGTGGCGATTTGAAGCGACCTACGGCACATAAATAAGTTCACACCAGATACTCTATAAATAACCTCGACATGCTTGCTATTCGCCACGAGATTCAGTTTCCGCGACAACCGCGGGGAAAAGCGGAACTACAGTCCATTATGGCTCAGATTGGAGTGCAGTGAACGTTATGGTGGTGGGGTCGAAGTGCTGGAAGCATTGGTCCTGACACGGTTTCCTATGCACTTGCTCGTGCAGTGGAAGCAGCTTCCAAGGCTAAGATCTCGCGTGCCTAGCTTTTCCTCTGTTCTATTTGAGTATTTGGACGAAACGGTGTTCACCTGCTGTGTGACCACGAAATGATCGTGAAGCCGGCCTGTCCTTAGCAAGATGGCGGCGCGACAGCGAAATGAATGAGGCACGCCGCCATCTTTGCAGGGACATAAAGCAGGACATGCGCCAGTTTTCGCGGTATATAGGCGCAGTGGTTCGTCCGGTTCAGAAGAACACCTGAGTAGGTGTAACGGTATGCAACAGGAATACAATGAGCACGGTCGGGTCTTGCGTTGCATGCGGATGTAGAAAGAGCGTGCCAGTCAGGTTTCACGTCCCCCACACGACTTCCACTGAGCGCACCTTTAAATAACCGTACGAGAGCATTAGATATGCAAAAGCGCTTGGTTGGCTTTTCAGTGTCCCGAGGCAGCTTTCCAACTGAGCAACAGATAGAAATCTGACAATTTGAAGTTTCATCGTGTTCTAAATGAGCAGCCAGATTTCGTCGCTTACAATGAGACCCGGCTCTATATTACTCCGCTCCTTTTAATTCCATCCTGGTAACTTTCCGTGGCTGACGAGTTTGGGTTTCTTTCAAAGATACGTTCGGGGTGGATATTAGAGAGTGACTTGCCGACTTTAGAACAAATATGCCCTCTTTCGCCAAAGGAGTAAGCACCGTGATAATAATGACTGAGCAACCTTCGACAGTTTGCGACAACGTAGCGGAGCTATATTTGTTTGTCACATATCCGGAATTGTTAGGTCAAGTACTATACTTCGTTTCACCTTATGTGCGAGCGAAGGCAAAACTGAAAGCGCGAGCACAGAAGCTCCGTGCGTTCAGGCTTTGCTCGAGCGCGCGAGCTGGGGAGAAATGCAAAAAGCGCTAGTCTCGCGCTTCTAGCTTTGGCTTCGCTCGCAGATAAAGTGAAACGAAGTATAATACAAATTTTACCCAATATTCCGTTGGCCTCCCTTCGTACCTTCTACATTTTTTTAGGGGAATTTTTTTATTTAAATCATCTGAGTTGACGTTGAGTCGTGAAGGCGTAACAAAATGAACAACTAACCGCCCCAGTGAAGCGGCGTTTGCATTGCGTCTTTGTAGCCTTCAGCTATCCATACTTTACTCTCTTTTTTTTATGTGCATGCTAGTTATTTCTAAAATAACATTACTGGCACAATACAATTCAACAGCAAAAAACAAAGCAAAAAAAACGTTTATTTCTTTATGTGTGCCCTCAGGGCCCGGGGAGGGTGTTGGGATTAACACGTGCAAAACCCAAACAAAACAAGAAAATCACGAAACAGGTCCTAGTAGTCCAGAAACAGCATTGGGGAGCAGGGTATTGAACCGAACCCGAACCGCGAACCGAAAACCGGAAAAAACCGTTATTTTCGAGCGAACCGGAGTTGGCCCGGAGCGGAATAAATTTTCTCGCTCCGGAGCGGAACCGATATGTTTTCCATGCGGTTTTCGGTTCATACGCAAAGTCAGTTTGCGTGAAAAGTACGTGGCGAAAAACACAGTAACTTAAAAAGTAAACCAAAAAATAAAAGTACAAATATTATTTTTTGCGCAAACCGGACTTGGGCCGAACCGAAATAATAATTTTTTCATTTCCTGTGTAAAACTGATGAATTATCTTTGCGGTACTTCGTTAATGTGGGAAGTCAGAAAGCGAAAAGATTAGGTAGCGGAAAGCTCTGTAACGTTCCATTATCAGGTTTTCACATAACGGTCGTCTTCATAATTTATAAAGTTCGTCTCAAGAACTCAAACGAAATGAGCACAGTAACTATAAATTCTTCGGGATTTCTGATCGTATGTACTTCTTTAACAAATGCCGACATTCGTCCCGACCTTTTCTGGGGGCCGGAAATGGCTAATTAAAGAAAATTTAACACTAGAACATACCCGATTCTTACGTCAGCAAAAGTGACCATTTAATGAGCCTGTTTGGTGGCAAAACGGTGAGTCGGGCTAGTTGGCTTTTCATCTCGGAATAAACGCAAAAAAAGGACAAAGAGAGAACACACCCCTAGTGTCGTATATACCTCTCTTTGTCCTTGTTTATTTATTCTTTTGGCATTCAGTCCAAGCTTTGTTTGGTGTTTATTGGCTTTAATTTTGTAGGGTTGTGTGCAATTTACTTTAAACGCCTTGATTTCATTGTACAACTGATCGGATAAGAAAGCGATACAGAGGCCGATGGATATTTTAGAACCTGCACTAGTTGCCAAACTGTGGAGCATCTGATCTGCTTTCAAAATAACTCAGCGGATATACTAATATGTCCGAAATTAAAGTCTAGCCCCGGGAAAGGGAGGGGGGATTCAACCAACAGTTACAGCTACAGAAAACAGCAAAACAGCTTCGATCTCTGGTAGCAGAAACACCGAGGAAAAAAAACGTTTTCTCCTCAGAAACACAATCAAGGCGCACAGCTCTTCTGAGCATTGCTAGACAAAGAGCCGCAGCTTTCAAGGGACGCTAACGTGTTGCGTTTTTGAAGGAGAAAAGAGAGCGCCATCCAGAACTCTACGCTTTGGCGCAAGTAGCCCTGGGAGTGCCTGCGACGCAGGTCAGTGTGCCTTTTAATAATAATAATAATAATAATAATAATAATAATAATGTTTATTTCACATTGAAAATACAAAATAAAGTGCTGGCCCACGAAAGCATAATGTGCTTGTGTGTGGGACCAGGCAACCAAGTGAAATGCACACTTGAATAACAATGCATAAAAAGAAAAAATAAGGATTAAAAAGCACGCACACACACCGCGGCACGGGGAAAAAAAACAAAAAAAAAAACAACAACAACGTTAACACTGATTTATGCAGTCCAAATATCACAAACACCATATAGAGCATGAAAAACAGACTTCACACATAGAATCAAATGTACCAACGCAACTCAGCACTTCATAACATATGAAAAAAAAAAAAAAGAAACTCTAACGCAGTTAACCTACGGTACCTTTGATACAGAGTTATGACACCATTTCTTTAGTTCTCTCTTGAGTACTCTGGTGGAGGTTAGATTCATCAGGGACTCTGGAAGGGTATTAAATAAAGAGGGAATGTAATAATTTCGATGCTTCTTTCCATATAGTGTGTATATTCTTGGAATTACGTACCTCTCAGTACGTCTTAGGTCTCTACTTTTGTTTACGGGAGTTTTGTAGGCATTTATAAAATAATTATTTTTAATTGCAACAAACGTAAAAAAGTCCTTAAAAAATAAAATTCCTAACTCTTTAGCTTTATCATCCGTTTCCAATAATTGATATGATGTTCCATATGATATGTTGTTCACCATGTGTTTTATTATCCTATCAATCACTCTTACTTTGTACTGTGAACAGTGACCGTACAGAGTGATGCCGTAGCGCAACGCGGATTCCGCTAAAGCTTTAAACACCATTAATCTTATCTTCAAGCTGCAAACACTTTTTATTTTATATAAATGTGCAGATATGGTTCGCAGTTTTTTTGCTACAAATTCAACCTGGGCATTCCATTGCATGTGTTCATCCATATAAATACCTAAATATTTAACAGAGCTATCGTATGGTAGGGGTTTACAGCAACAATTTGAACAATGCGTGGAATGAAGAAAAATATTTGGTGACATTGAAATACGTTTGTGCGGATTTCGAAAACAGATAAGTTTTGTTTTTGCAACATTCACTGAAATAAAATTAGCAGCGAACCATCCAGCTAGCTTATCAATGTCTCGCTGAAAAACTGACACAGCATCATCATATTTCTCATGTGGTAGCACTAAGACCGTGTCATCCGCATACTGAAAAATCTTCTGCCTGAACTGCAGTGTTAGCACTAAGACCGTGTCATCCGCATACTGAAAAATCTTCTGCACTGAACTGCACTGAGACGATAAAGTGAACTTCTGCACTGAAGTTCACTTTATCGTCTCAGAGGTGCTGTCTTTCCCCGGATATGCTTGACAACGTCCTGCTTCTTCGGTCAGCTGCTTTTCATTGAACTGCACTTTCACCCACGTCCCGAGGTGCCCCAGCACTAGCTCGTTCGTTCCACACAGTAATCAGAGACTTTGCTTTTTATATGTAACACTTTTGTAAAATATGCATAGTTTATCTTTTGTTGCCGTCAATTGTTTTTGTAGCATATGAGTACGAACCGGTTCGAACCGGTTTGAACCTTTATTTTTTCACTCCGGAGTTGAACCGGAGCTGAACCGTTTTCTCTGAACCGGAACGAAAACCGGAACGAAAAACATTTCGGTTCAACACCCTGTTGGGGAGTTTCAGCAAATCACCGCGTACCGCACTACCTGAGTCTTTCAAACATGTTTTTAAAGGGATACTACAGCGAAATTTCGGCGCTTATTTCTTGGTATATTCGTGCAAAGGGGAGCTGTATATCATATCAGACACACCAATCTCTCGTTGAAAAAGAAACGAAAAGGAATTTTAAAACGAATTAAATTATCAGCAAAGAGCACCTGATGGATATCGCTAATGCCTCGTTTGTAATGCCCTTCTAAGAACCTTGACAGGTCGTGACGATGCCTGTCTCGCCTAGAACTACACATGCCTTGAACCTGACGTCCTCCCGCCAGCTCTCCGGCCACCATGAGAAAAATCACCGGGACTCTCTTTTGTGTGTCCCGGACGTCACTATTGTCCCTCTACAAGATTATAGAAGATCAAACCGTCACTCAAAATTCGTTCAAAGGCAGCTTTGCGGTTGCTTGCGGTGGCCCGATCGCTGGCGTGCCTCGACCGCTCCGGTGGCTGGAACGGCTCATCCCGTCGACGTCAGCCTCGCCGCATATTTGCTCGTCCCGAGACAATCTTCGTCACGATTGTACCGGATGTCATGTGCTCTCCACTTGGCTGCACTCCGAGCGCTTGCCAGAGGGGGCCGTTAATTAGCGCCGAGATGTTCCGGTGGCGCCCTCTTAAAATTTCCATCCGTGACGTCACAACCGGGATTTGCCTCGCCGTGACGTCACCAGTTGTTACCCTGGCTACTTACCATCAAGTGCGACGACGACTTCGATGGTGTGTCTAAAAAGCACAGTGGAAGCTAGGAGCCATCGCAATCCGGAACCAACACCGTCCAAGTTGACAATCTGACAATCCTTATATGCCCATGGTTTCGGCCAATCGTGGAAAGCTGACCGCAGCGACGCTTTTGGTCGCGCACATCGCTACTTCGTTTCACTTTATCTGCGAGCGAAGCCAAAGCTAGAAGCGCAAGACCAGCGCTTTTTGCGTTTTTGCCCAGCTCGCGCGCTCGAGCAAAGCCTGAAGGCACGGAGCTTTCGTGCTCGCGCTTCCAGCTTTGCCTTCGCTCGCACATAAGGTGAAACGAAGTATAATAACGAAAAATACAGCCGTCAGGCTCAAAATACAAACGTGCGATTGTCATTTACGGTTATTGTGGTTCATACTCAGCCCATTTCTGAACCCGACGGGTATATTTCAAATTTCTTGGAAGTATCCCTTTAAGGACCCATGCAGTTGAAGCCTACTGCAGTTTTGACCTGGGTAATACTTTAATCAAAAAGAGTTTCAGTGTTGAAGGAGTCTGGAACAGGTTGCGTTTTAAGTAGCCAAGCATGCCATCGGCGTTGAAAATGACGTGCTGAACATGTGAGTCCCGGTTAGATGTTGTGTAAACGCCCACATATTTGTGAGTGTGAACATTCTACAGTGTCATGTCATTAAGAATATAGAAGGCAGGTCTGTTAACTTGTCTGAAAATGGTCATATGTTTACAGTTTTGTGACGTTTAATGACATGTGCCAAAGGTTGCACCGACGTGATATAGAATCCAGATCACTTTGAAGAAGTGCTATGTCAGTGTTAGCTATTTCGCGGTAGACATCGTCAGCAAATAAACATATAGAGGATGAAACATGCAAAGGTAAGTCATTAATATAAACGAGAAAAACCAGGGGGCCAAGCACAGATCCTTGAGGTACTTCGAATGTTACCAGACGTTCGTTTGAACGTCTTTTCTTTTGAGTCAATATTATTACAATTTACAAATTGTAATCGATTAGGCGGAAATTAGCGAATCCAAGACAGCACATTAGGTTCAATATTGTTGAGTTTAAAGAGGAGGAGTTTATGAGACACCTTGTGAAACGCCCTGGAGAAGTTCAGGAAAATACTGTCAATTCGTGAACCACGATCAAGAATTTGATAAAAAGCATTTGTTAATCTTACAAGTTGGTTAGTGTTGAAGGACGAGTTGACCTCAAGACATTTAACCAGATTAGAATGAATTATATGTTCCATCGTTTTACATCAAATACTTGTGAGTGAAATGGGTATAAAGTTAGAGGGATATTCTTCGCCGCTACTTCGTTCCCGGTTGGCGGATTTGAATTCTAACCGACGTCTACGAAGTCTGATGGAGGCTAATTGCAGAGTTGGCCCCGCATAATTGCGATCGGAGGTTCTGGGACGGACTAAGTTAATCTTCAGTGCTTCGTGTAGTGTGCCTAATGTCTATGGTTAGTTCGGTGCGTAAACCCCCAAAGGTAACATTTATTAGTTGTCCTCTACAGTCAGCACGTTCAATCAACACGTGAGAGATTCAGGTTCTAAAAATCACTGACAATTAAAAAGAAAGCCTATAAATTAGGTTTTTATTTTAGCAAATCTCTCTACTGCAGTTTTGTAATTCGTCCGATGACACCCCGGCCGCCCCACTGCTCCTCTTATTAACTATCAGAACAATTCGACAACGAAAATCATTGTCAGCATAGCCAATGCTGACCCAAGTAATTATTCGCAGATCACGTTTTCACAAACGTGTTGTGTTGTGGTGAGTCAGCGATTTTCGAGAGTAACTATACAAGGTACTTCTCATATGCTTGTGAGCAGTGTTTTTCATTATCGCTTTGGTGGGAGGAGACCCAAATAGGCACAGGACGACGAACAGGTGGCAGCACGGTCGCCTGCTACTCACTGCGACTGGTGGGCTAAAAGGGCAACTTTGGCGAGTGTCTGCCACCGAACGATTCGACACGAGCGCCAGCGCGTCACGGTTGGGCGGATCACTCGGATGTTCGAGATACGCCCGAATGAATGCGGATGGGTGGATGGTAGTGGCTATTAGCGGCGAGATGTTTCGGTGGCGCCCTCGTATGGTTCCCTCTCGTGACGTCATTACCTTGCAAACAACAAGTTCGATGGTGTTGGTAATCAGCATGGTGGAAGCTTAAAATCATAGCGCTCTGAAACCAACACTGCCAACTCCGTCAAAATTTAAATTCTCACATTACTCTTATTTCTATCGATGAGAAATCATTTGCTGACGTCATAGTCAGCATTCGGGCAACCGTGG
The DNA here is from genome assembly GCA_013358835.2 of Ixodes persulcatus. Classification (NCBI taxonomy): domain Eukaryota; kingdom Metazoa; phylum Arthropoda; class Arachnida; order Ixodida; family Ixodidae; genus Ixodes; species Ixodes persulcatus. The sequence continues at coordinate 3,476,105 of JABSTQ010009654.1, read as the reverse complement.
TAGGCTGACCACAGCGACGCTTTCGATCGCTCACGTCGCCAATACTCTTTGTATAGGACGGAAGCTTGCGCCACCGAGCATAGAACATTTACACACCTTCTAAATCGTTCCCCGAATTCCTTTTATTCCTCAGTTTCACGGGAACTTCAAAGTTCTTCATACCTAAGGCCTTTCGAAAATCGGCGAACCAGCGCGTGCTGTGCGGCACGCGCAGACTGGAGATCGCGAGCGGATTCGCCGTTTTTTTTTATAAAGGCCTACTGTCTGAAAGTCTTTATGATGGACTAACGAGAGAAGCAACATGTCGCAAAACTTTACAACGTCTGAAAGTGGCGAGAATTACGCGCTAGAAAGGGCTACCTATCCAACCCAAGTTTCATTGCACAGCCACCTTCCCGGCGTTAGCAGTGGTCGGTTGTGTTGCGCCATCTCTCGGCGCCGCTCTGCTCTTTCGAAAACAGCTTCTTCCCGCTCGTAAAACAAATATTGAAAAGAAAAAAAAAAAAGAAGGGGGGGGGGGTGGACTTGGCGCGGTCGGAGCTGTCCGGTTGCCTAGCAACCGTCTCCCTCGGCAACCCTCATCTCGCGAGGGAAGCGAGACGGCGACGCCGGACACTTCTCGCAAAGGGCCCAGAAGCGCAGCGTGGCAGAGACACGCCCATCGCGGTAACAACTGTTGACGCCGTGCACCGGTCAGTGAGAGTCTCGGCCTCCGACGAGCGCGCGACATGACCCAGTTCGTGACGCATATTCCGGTGGACATCTCGTCGTCATCGCGTCCCTACCGGCACCACCATCACCACCACCACCACCACGCGGAGCACTCGGGGCACGGGCATGGCGCTCCTCACGAGCTGCACGCGCACGTGCACCAGCCTCACCAGCCGCAGCAGCAGTCGCACCACCACGCTGCCAAAAAGGTAGTCGCCGAGTTTTTACGATTATGTATGGAAACGAAAAGAATACGATCACGCGCAACTGAATGCTGTTTCTCATAAAACCAATGCGCGAAAAAAAAAAAAAAAAAACATTGCGACTAAGAATTTATTTTGCGACAAAAAAAAAAAAAAAACAAACGTGGACAGAGCACGCGCTTTACCTGCTGCGCCCAGATATTTTTTTTTTTTTTTGCCGCACTAGTGACGCTATTTGTGCGTCTGCGAGTCCAGCCGCAAAACGACGGGAATCGCGCTGTGATTAAACGAAATTCGCACCATGGGAAACAACCTTGAGATGGTGCTTGAACTTAGCTTCTTGGCTGTCTTGTTGCCGTCACACGAAGAGAGAATGAGTGATATTTCGCGAACCGTCAAAAGAGAATTTTGTGCCCGTACGTAGAAATACTCTGCTTATTGCCGGCTAAGTATCTGAGCCCAGATTCACGTAAATTTTCTCAGGCCACGATAACTTAGCTAAACAGTTCCTAAGTTATGCTCGTTCGTAAGCTATAAGCACAACATACGCTCGTTTAGTTTTCTGGAATACGGATTTGTTCGTAAAAGTTTTCTTACGCACGTTTTTTTTGTGTGTTTTTTTTTCGTAAAATTGTTTTGTGAGTTTGACTTTCGTTTTTGAGTTTCGTTCCGAGCGCACCTTCTTCGCTGTTATACAGTTCGTGTAAACGACAAAAATAAAATAATCAATTAAAAAAATGGTGAACAAATAATTGAACGAAGCATCGAGAGTGGTAGGGATGTTCTGAATTCCAGCGGCCATCCGTGGAGAGATTATGCAAATAAACTTGTAGCTCATACCTGCAGCGTCGCGAAGAACAATGGCGTCCACGGCACCACACTTTGGGTCTCGCCCGCACTGCGGCAGTACACTCTAGTGCTAAGCAGCGAACGTGGAGGTGACCGACGAAGAGACGTATATAAGTGGTTCGGTGAATTTTACATGAGTTTTCGACCAATTGATCGATTCGGCGGAAACGCGAGCACGTGCGCGGCGCGCCCACCGGACCCTCCGGCACTCAGCAAAAAGTTTAGCGAGAAATCTATTCCCGGATTTCTTCGTCTCGGCATGCTTGGCGCATACCCAGCAGAGCAGCCAAGACGCGTAGACGGTCGTTTATCACGTTGCTACGCGACAGAAAAGTCGCGAAGTTCCTCAAAGAGCTTTCACCTGCTCGTCCCAAGCATACCAAATGCGCTTTTTTTGTGTATGTGTATTTGGAGGGTGTCTGCCGTTAGAAATTTCAAATATGGAGGAGGTTTTACATTTCAAACTAAGGAAGGGCATATAGCACGCCTCAGTGGAGGATTGAGGATTAATTTCGACCACCTGGGAATCTTTCGACGTCCAACCGAAAGCTCGGTTCCACGGCGCCTTCTCCACAATAAGCCTCCGTTCGAGTGCGGGCCCCTCGGCCGGGATTCGAACCCGCCACCTCGGGATCCGCAGGCCGGCGCTTGGCCTCGGAGCAGCCACCGAGGTGGCCGGGCCTCTATGCGGAGCGCAAGTTCGTCTGCTTCTTTTGCAGGGGTTGTGTTGACGTCAGAACGCCGAGCTCTGATTGGCTCCGATTGAAGGATAGTGGGTAGACCTGAGGGCAGCTAGCATTGAGGTCTATACCCACTACCCTTCCAATCAGAGCCAGTCTAGATTACTCCAGTTGTGGAACTCCTGCGGAGGGGGTTGCCCCCCTCCCCCCCCCCCCTTCGCAGAGCCGTATATGGGGAAAGTTTGGCCAGTCTATGATCTCGCCGCCGTAACGCCCCCCTCCCGAGGGAGCCAATCAGCCCGCGGCGCAGAGCGAGAGGCGCGCGCATGCGCGTGAACTCTCGGCTGCTCCCAGCTGAGCGGGGAGGGCCGCCATTTTCATTCATTCGCCCGGCGGAATGCATGGGATTGACGTCCAAATTTCGGTTCTTTCCTTTTATTTGGCGGACTCTGGCAAGAGTCTGCCAAATAGTCGTTACAAAAAACTATACTTTTTGTCACGAACGGGCGGTAGCTTGCGCCACCTGGCCTTAGTCTAAGTCTATCGACTAATGCAGCAACGTCATTGGCTACAGATCGGGACTCGCACTCCCTGCGTTTCTTAACGTGGCACTGACTATAGATAGTGTATACTATGTAGTCACTGACAAGGTGAGAACGGCAGGGAGGAGCTTGAGTTGTGCCGCTTCCAGCGCGAGCTTCCTACGTTCGACGGTGCTTCGGCGTCTCGTGCACTTCGACCGCGCAGCTAAAGCACAGTGGAAGGCCGCCCGGAGCGCGTGCCGGAGGCCGGGCGTTCGAAAGACACGCCCTGCTCTGTTCATATTCTGTCGGTGACTACAGGTGCCTCAAGCTACTGCCCAATACGAGTGTTGCAGCCACTAACCATCAATTCATCCATCTATTCAATCGTGAGCAACGGGCGGCAAAACGTCTGTGGCGGTGCGTACTATGTCTGAAAGTGGAACTTCCGATCTCGAATGTATTTTCGTGGGTACGCACTTGTTCATCTGCTCGTTCGTTTGTTTGTTGACCGAAAACAAAGCGCATATAACCTCGCAAACAGAGATAGCGGCGTGTGAAATTAGATAAAGATTAACGCAGAGTCGCTTATTTCGGGTTTAAAAATACGGCGTGAAGGCTTTGCGCGGCCTAAATGTACGGGGCAGTTGTTCCGCCAATTACTATTTGAAAATTGCCTTTTGTGCTCGCGAAGCTTAGGCTGAACGAGAGACCGATCTCACAGGTTGTCTTCAGTGCTGGCCAACGTTACTACATTAGCTCAGTTACGGAACTGCTCATAGACCCTGCTTCCAGGACCGTACCACCCCCCCCCCCCCCCCCCCCCCCGGCTCGCCCCCCGTCGTTCGACGTCCCACCGTTTTGGGGACGGCTGCTATGGTAACTACATTGCAGTATCCTATGGAACATGTTTTGAAGCGCAGCATCTAGGTCGAGTTTTCCAGTAATCCATGGAATACACAGTTTTGAAACGAAAATCTAGACGGCTGTTGAAACGACGGGAGGCCGACTGAAGGGTGTGAGGGGGGGAAGGGGGGGAGAGGTACCTCCCCTCCACAGGAGCTCTACAACTGAGCTAATCTATACTTCGTGTCACTAGTTGTGTGCAGTGCATGCGAAGGCAACACCAGACGAAGAGAGAAAGGGCGAGCACTAGGAAGGTGGGTGGGGAGAGGAAGGCAAGGGACGGCGAAGGGAGAGCACTAGGAACGTTAGAGAAGAGAGGAGGTTTCTCTCCCCCTCCCCAACCTTCCTAGTGCTCGCCCTTACTCCCGTTTCCTGGCGTTTCCATCGCCTCTACTACACGCGACTAGTGACAAGGAGTATGGTAACGTTCGTGCTGGCAAAGTCACTGGCGCAAGATGATGACTCTGCAGAAGGCTTTGCGTGCTTTCGGAAACTACGCGCTCGCGCCCATGCCCTTTTTACAGTATTGTGGTCGACTTGCGAAATAAAGCGTCTCTTACAGTTAAATCGGGGTCATACTGCTTATACATCATACAAACGACAGTCTGCGTACAGATTCGAACGCGAGTTCCGTGATTCGAAAGCCGCATGGCAATGAGTTCATGGAGAAAACTTGGCACGCAGCATTCGAACCACGGATGTTGCGGTGACTCGTTTTTGCAGACCGTCTTCTGTGTGATGTATGAGCAGTGTGACCCCGGTTTTAGGCTTCCACTGCCAGCCCGCGCGAGGTAGTGCAGCAAAGCCACATTTACGGAGGCGCCAGGAACGTCATAGAAACTTTGCTGATAGAGATCTCTCAAAAGTGGAAATTAGAACGAGGGAACGGAAAGGATTATTCGAAATTCTGGCGAACAGGATAAATGAGGGGCAAGAAAGGAACAAATGTATATAAGCTCGTCATCGGGTCGTGCAGTAGTGCTTTACCGGAAACGACCCAACTTATAGAAACACTATCACCATTTTTCAGCTTCAGTTGGCTTCAGGCGCCCACTCCGGCAGACGCACGTTTCCCTTTCCAGATACAGAATAGCCGGATAGGACAAAATTAAGGGTCAACTTTTCAATTAGTTTTTCATCTCCTCGCTTCGTCGTGCTCACGAATAGTCAGATAGACACGGCGAAGGAAATACACTGGCCTGAACACGCAATATCACGTATGAAATACAAATCGCCATCCTACAAACGGCGGTATTCCTACCACCGGTTTCACGACTCTAGAAACGACTCACATTCGCATATATTTTTTTATTAGTACGAAATCAGCCGTTTGGTTATATACTAATAAATGATTACGGTGCATGGAGCCTTTAAAGGAGCGATGCAACAATTTTTGTACTTTGCGCAAACACTGCTTAGAACGGATCCCTGACGTTAATTATCTATAAAACACGCGTTCGTTATTCACCCCACGCAGTAGAAGTCCCAGAAAAAAATTAAAGAAAAACGAGCAGCGTTCACCCCCTCAACTCGCAGCCAGGACAAGCGGCCACGCGATCTGGAGCCGATCATATGCCGCCAATGTTGATCATAGCCTCGTGCTGGGGTTGGCAAAGCACAGGGCACGCGCTGAGTTCCAGACAATGTTATGGCTCGGCTATTGTCGTCGTTGCAGCGATTGAACACGGACCACTGCCCGAATGCTTCTCGAGCCAGTAATTGTCACGAGCCCAAATCGAGTGCCCACGCAATGCTCGGGTCCAATCTATGAACCGCATTCGAATATCGTCATACGGGTGTACTGCGATCCCCGCGTTACGTCATCAAATTTTTCAAAGGAGAGATTGAATGAAAATGTTCGCTTTTGGGCTTGAAATTACACCGTTTAAGTTTACCACCTATTCGCGCTAGAAAGTTATTCCCGGAGTTTGTGCGACTGAGCTTCAAACTTTTTTTTTCGCTCTGACTAGACTAACACTTCAGTTAGAAAAATTACATCTTTCATAATTAACAGCTCGATATAGAAAATAAGGAACAAATGTACAGCTAAAAAAAAACAAAAAAAAAAAAAACTTATGAGCACAAAGAGCGTACAAAAGTTATTGGAGGTGTATTATTAAAAAAAATTCCGAGGACACCTAAGCACTTGTTATGAGTTGTGAATGCGAAAGCATGAATGTCTTTCCTCCGCTCCCTTAGTTCGTCTGCGGTGTACTGGCGTGGACGGCCACGTTCCGCTACTGCCGACGATATGGATGCCTCAGGCACCGCCATGTTCCTCGGCGCCGAGCGGCCGCACCCCCCCCCCCCCCCCCCCCCTCCCACCCGGCAACGCCTGACACGAGAGCGGCGGCCGAGCGCGCGCCACCCTCTCTCTTTTACCGGCGTGCGGGCCGTAGCATCAGCGAGAGGGCTTCTCTGTGGGGTGGCGTTCCTTGGAACAATGACGCGTCTCAGCCAATGGGAATCTATTGCTCATTTCGCTCAGCCGGAATTTAGCCGTTTCGCTGAGCCGGAATTGAACTGCCGTGTTTCGCGGTTACAGACAACACAGGCGGAGCTCCATGGGACAGTTAATGCTTTCGCATTAAAATTATTTTATGGAAAGAATACAAAGATTTTAACACGCCTTGTTGCGCTAGTTTGCTACAACCCCATGTAGACAACAGATGCGTGTTAAACGAACAAAACAAAGCGTGCACGTGAATGAGGGCCCGATGGAGGCTCGAACTCAGTGATGATTCTTCGATCGATTGGAGGTCCTAGAACTGAGACGGATACGTCGTTACTCCGTCGTCGACGTTGGGCTTCTTATAAGTTTGTAATCTTGTCTTTACCACGAATTGGCTGGCAGCTTCGACCTGTTGGCCACCCCTGACCTGGGAAGGGGGAGGAGGAGGAGGGAGGGAAGGAGAGAGGGAGAAAGAAGCTCACAGCGTGACCTATAGAAACGAATGGATAAATAAAGCCGCGGCAATCCGGAAACAAAAATGGGCTAGTTGGCACATTGCCAAATAACTGAAGCGCGCATTGTTGTGCCCTCTTCACATTGTCTCTTGGCATCTTATCGGTTTCAATGCTACGAGAAACTAGCAGCCTGTGTTCAAGCTATTGATTGTGGCACTGGATACCAATCGAAAACCCAGAACGATAATAATAAATAAAAAGGGGCACACATTCGGATGGTGAAAGAGACTTCTCTTTTGATCGGTCACTTTTGATCCGATACCGACACTACGATGTGTGGATGTCTTCGAAGCCACTCGCAAATAATAATCGTAATAAAAAAAAGAAGTTGACACCGGGGTTGAAGGAGGAAATGATGGACGGTCATGTCAGGCGCATCCGCCGTCGTCGGCACACGCTCCAGAAATTACCCGACTTCTCTCGAGATCAGCAAAAACGACGACGTTGGGAGACCCCCCCGGTGCCCGCTCGGCGTCGTCGTAGGGAAGCGAGAACATTGTCGTCAGCGCAAAGAATCGATGTGAGAGCGCCGCTAGTTTGGTCCCTCGCCCGTCTCCACTTCCTTTTTTTCCTTTTGCTTGTTTCTTTTTTTTTTCGGGGGGGGGGGGGGGGGTGTCGGTACTATTACTATTGTTTGTCGTACGGGTTCTCTCTTTATTTTTAATATATTCTCTTCGCTGAGCTGTAAGTACAGAATAAAAAAAAAAAAGAGTGACAAAAAAGAAAAAGGGTTGAGCAGCGGCGCCGTCGAGTCGGCGGAGAAGGAGCCAACGGTCCCGAACGGGGAAACGACGCGATGCTCGGAGGCGGCGTGCGCCATTCAAAGCGTTGCTTTACAGAACGGCTGCACGACGGCGTCACTGTGGGCCACGGCCCGAGGCCGCGATGTCGAACTAAGCTCCTCACGCGGCGTTCTGTTCCTTTGTTGTTGTTGTTGTTTTTGTTGTTGTTTTTGTGCGCGTCGTTGTTTCTTTTCTATGTTTGCCCAAATGGCGTTTGTTTTCCGGCAGTGCATCGTTAGGTCACTTTCGCGTAATGGCGTCTCGTTTTCATGCGGGTGTTTGTGTCCAGTGATGATCCTGCGGTCATTGCGTTCGTTATTTGTAGTCCGGGGAAAGGACAACGATCAGGCTTCTCCTCAGTTGTCGTTTGTTCGTGGATGCGGAGAAAAATAGAAACGCGTCCGCTAGATTAGCGCTATGTTTACGTCGTCGACCGCATCATTTTGAGTCCAGAGCGGTTCCGATACACGCCTTTATTCGCGGACGTTGACTCTGAAATAGAAGCGTATGTTTCGGAATCGCGCCTAGGAGTACTGAACTCCCCCAGAATGACGAGTTTCCTAAGCCGCGGTGGCACCACTAATACGTCATACAAAAAAAAAAAAAAAAGACAGCCTGCACACACTGTCTGAGGTCGTCCTTGTCACCTTGGTCACACAAAATGTGTCTGCGTATATGTTCGAAGCATACATTTTTATGAGGCAAACATGCCTCGAACAATGCTCGAGTCGTGTCTGCACGTAATTCTGTCTTCGTGTGTGCAGTGAACAACGTGTTTTTTTGTTGGATGTATGCGCAGTGTGATTGCGGCTGGATGGGATAGGTGTGTCCCAAATAAAACATTCCCCGCAAAAATAAATAAATAAATTGCGCGGTCGTTTAGTCGCGAGATCTATTTGGAATTAGAAGCGATTCCGAAAGATGCTTTTATTTCGAAATGTCGAAGGGCTAGTTTCCCCAGGATCGTGTCCGCCAGCAAATAACCGTCGACACAACACTCCGGACAGCTACCGCCATCTATGAGCGACGGCGGCAACCTTCCCAGCCTTTCCACTCTGGCTTGCCGACTAGCGGCAAGCCAGAGTACAGCTTCGCTGGTCTTCTTTCTTCACCAGAGTGGAAAGGCTGAAAGTTTTTATTTTGTGATGTACGTGTCCTACGTGGAAGGAGAGGGGGGTGTTCCGGATATGCTGTCAGACTCTCTCGACAGCTCTAAGCTTTGATCGCCACGCACCGTGCAATTTTATTTGACAGATGGTGTGGTGTCGGCGCGCTTCCTGTGTTGAGAACGTTGGTATTTTGAATACTTCGTGCCACCTGCTGAGTTGGAGCCGCGTATAGGCTTAACGCGCTTTTTACAAACTCGCCCCCCGCGAGGTGGGCGCTGCGCGTGCGCAGAAACCAGATTCGCGTCAAGTGAAGTGTTTGCGCACGCGCCCTGCCGATAGCGGCGCCACCTTAGCGACGTGACATCAGGGCCGCGTGTTGGTGTATAGTAGCTCTTCTTGTTGGAGGGTAGAATAAAGCCTTCGAAAAAGCCCCGCTCTGTCCGGCGCGCCGTTCCGGAAGCTGGCTTTCCCACTCTGCTTGTGTAATGCAGGTGAAGCCCGCTTTCGGTTTCCTCTCAATCGAAACGAAAGACTGACGTCAAAACAAAAAAATACAACAAAACACGCCCCCCCCCCCACTCCCACACGCACGCACGCACGCACGCACAAACACACACACACACACACACACACTTTTTGTTTCATCTTGGCAGTAATGTTAGTACGGTAGCATCGTACCCGTCACTCGCATTATGACAGTAATGTTTTTGTTTGTTACCATAATTAGTTTTCTCATGCTGTCACTACCCCAAAACCCCATGTTCCGCCACAATAGAGGCGGCACAACTCCAGAACCCTTCAGGAGGGTGGCACGAGGGTGCTGTCAGGGTACAACATTATTCTTTTTTATTTATGTTGCCGCCAGCTATAATCCGAATAAAGACATTAACGGTTACCTCGAGTATTATTCCCACTGGTCCCTTTTAAACGTTTGCACACAATTGCCCGATGCCGTATTTCTTGGTTTGATGGTAGAGAGGTAACTGTTCTAGTTTAGTGTTTTTGTACCGATTCAGGCACGAGATGGCGACCAGTGTCGCTACTCTCGAAGGTATACAGCGACTCAATGAGCGAGCCGCAGCGGCGCCCGGCGTTTAGTGCGTGCCTTCGCGACGAGATCGAATGGGACTGCGGGCGACGCCGGATTTGCGAAACGACCCCATTTAGTCGTTTCCTGTCCGCCTCATAGAGGGCGCCGCTCGCGCGGCAGAGGAGAACGTTCGCAGCCAGCCACCGAAATATCGACAAACTGACTCAGGAAGCGGCGCTTCTGAACGCCTGCTAAAATGGATGTCGTCGAAGCGCCGGAATTTCGAGACAACGAAGGAAGAAAGAGAAACGAATGACATAAAAGCAACGTTACCGGACTAGAGGTCGGTAAAATTGTTGGTTTAAGTGAAAAAAAAAAAAAAAAGATACGCGTGCTTTTTTTTTTAAATTTGGAAGCTGAGCCTTTTATTATATTACCAGCTCCTACGGGGGGAAAATAGCTTTTAACCAGGCCGTCTCGGCGGCACGAAGTGCGGAGCATTAAGTCGATATACATCCATTAAGGATGTACAGTGTATGTTTATGTGCTTACCCGTAATGTAAATGCGTGTGTGCGAGCGAGCTTGCGACCGCTGGATAGAGCTATGTGTGTGGTGCGTCACTTCCGTCACTTGGTCTTTGATATTATTACTTTTGTTTCCTCTTGTATTTTTTATTTTTTATGGTGTTTCTCGTGTTGTTGTTTTTTTCTTTCAGCAGCGAAATTTGAACTGAAATTAACTTTTCCGGAAATGTTGTTTTGCTTGCATTAGTTTTTTTTTTTCCCTTGACCCTCTTCTTCTCTTGCTTTTTACTTTGATACCGGTGCCGATGCCATATCTTAGGTGACTTAAATTTCCATTCACATAATCTAGCTGTATTTCTTACCCAGTGATTTGCTGTCGTCCCATACTTGAAGGTTACAATCGACTGGACTGAGAAAATCTTTCTGTACATATTATTTCCGGCACTTTTCCCCGCCTGTATCGGTGCCACGCAATCACGCAAGCTCTGTTGCTGCTAAAAAAAACAAAAAAAAAACACTGTTTTTGTTTTACTTAAAAACAACAACAACAACAATGTTTTTTTGTTTTTTTTAAATCTCAACTAGCGCTTTTAGTGGTACGCATACCAGATGATCATACGCAAAATGTTCTCCGGGAATCGTGTAGAGTCTACGAGTAAGAGTATAATACACTGGACGTACGAGAAATAGTATTTAAACAGTTCGACAGATGGCGGGCTGGCAGTTCATTAGAGAGCTGACGGCTGGCGTAGGGAGGTTCTTTTGTCCCGGCTGGCATCGATCTAAGCTGTTCCGTTAGCGAAAGCGAGCACCGCGTGCGCGTGGAATGGAGCGGTGCAACTCGCACAATGGCACCCTCCAATTGAGTTTCTCGCCCCGAGGCAACCTTCATTTCACCAAAGGGTCTGCCGCCCTGCTCTAACCCTGTCTTTTTGCCTTGTTACTCCGTTCGCGTCGTTCATTCGAGCCCCAGGTGGTCGCAACAGGGGCGGAAAATTGCTGCCTCGCTGCAGCGGGAATTTGGACGCAAGGTGTCGGCGAGTTTACTGCTATTGCACGCGATGAATAAGCCAGCGCGCTCCTCGCTTACGCGTATGGATCTTCGTATATATATATATGTAAATGCGTCGCCTCGTACGGCGCATTTTTGTTTCAGTCAACTTAGTGTTTTATTGCTTAACATAAAAAAGGGGGGGGGGGAGAGAGATTGGTGGCGAAAGCAATAAAGAATAATAAAAAAAAATGTTGGTGGCCGAGTGTTTTAACACACCATAGCTCGGAGCACGTGTTGTGAAAGCTTAGGCTGCAGTACCCAGGTATCCTGACTTCAATCCCCACCCCTGCCCGTTTTGATTTAGATGTGAATCGTACCGGCGTGCCCCGTCATGTGTCGTTACTGCGTGATGCCCGTTAAATGCCCCTGGCCAGCAGTTTTACTGCACTAACTAAATTTCTCATCTACAGCGGAAACCCCAGACGGCCATTGGGCTGACTAACGTGTACATGTACCTCTGTCTAAACAAACACGCAACAAATTTACTTTACTTAACATGGGAGAATAGCCAGTGTGTAATTTAAAAATGAAAGAAAGACAGTCGCATCTGGAATTGTTAGTTTTCAGTCAAAGTATTTTCTATCTTCTACTAAATAGTGACCGTAATAAATACAGAATTGTAGTTCATAGATTCCAGAACAGGATTCCGTTTTCGTGTTAGTGCCTTGAATTATACTGATAAAAATAATTAATGAAAACCCGAGTTAATTTTCGTTCTCTTTTCACGAGTCAAACGATTGGTCGCGTATACTTTGCGACAGCGTGTGCCCCAGAAGCGCTTCGATGCTCGTTCCATTGGCTCGGGGCAAGACCCGCGGATGGATCAGAATAAAAAAGACATATAGTTGTGACAGAGAGAAGCGAAGAAACGGTTTCTTCTTATTTATGAAATTTCACGTCGAGTGTCACGCCCCCTTCCTTCCCGTGCTATTTTTTTCCCCCACTAAGCGATGTGCAGTAACTAAAACTCGCCGGTTTGTGCTGCCAATGTTCAACACTGTCACACGCCTGAGGTGTCAATGCAGGGATATTGTGATAGTTCTTTGATTTCCGTCAAGCCACTGATTTGCCACAAACGCAAGCTCGAATATTCGCAGACGGATTGATGGTCTCTGAACGCAATCCGAGTGACATGCCTATTTGTGTTGGAGAAAAAGAAAGAAACGGTTCATTCTTATATATGAAACAAATGTCTACCCTCGTGTGCTGCGCTTTTATTTATTTTTATTTTTTTAATTAAGCGATATGCAGTAAGTAAAATTCGAAACTATCGCAATATCCTTCCATGGTTCCTTTGACGTTCGACGTAATGCTTGCTGTTATTCCTGTAGAGCTACGCGAATAGCTGGGACGACGTTCCTCCATTTACATCGTAGGTAACTCATACATGTCCGCTAAGTGTCGATTTCTACCTATACTATGTACTAGGTAAGGGAGTATAGTGAAAACACCCACTATTTAATGTCACCTAAATGTCAATAGCAGACGACGGTTACGGTTTAAAGTTGCGTTCACACTGGCGTTTTAATCTCAACCGTGAAGCGGATCCGCTGGTGTTCGTCATCAAACGCGCGTGAAATTGTATCGGACCTACCGCGTTCTTCAACCGCTTTGTCATCGCGGTTCGCCCGCCAGTGTAAATTCGGCGTTAAGGGCCATGACTACGGATATGCTCTAATACGAGACCTCTTGTCGACGTTTGCTCTCTACTCAAGGAGGACATATCCATGGGCGGAAGGCCTGTAAAATTAAATCAATTAATCAATCAACCAACCAATATTTCTTTGAAGCTAGACGTTGCCAGCACCGCTTTTTTTTTCCGTTTATCCTTTGCTTGTACCTCGAACGACTGCCACTGAGAGCCTGAAAGGCGACTTATCGAGGATTTCCCTTCTTGTCTCAGACGCTCGTTACGCGTACCGTCCTGTCCATACCACGAGTAGCGCTCGAGACGTCCGACCGACGGGGGCTTCCGGAAGAAGGGCCTCGGCGACGGTCTTGAGGCTTCTGGCGGCTCCCAGGCCGTTTGTTGTTGCGAACCGTGGGCGCGCGCTTAATATAGCCGGCGCTCCGTCGGCCCACAGCCCGAAAGGCAACCACCAGCGGGACCCGGCGCTCTGGCCCAGGGCCCAGCCGGGAGGAAGGCGGGGGAGGTACGTCACGTGGGACCCCCGAAAACCAGGCGCAGCCGTGCACCTCGGCTGCTTCTGTCGAAGCGGGACAAGCGCCCCGAGCGAACAGGCTACGAACGAAGCTTCGAAAATTCGTCGACGACCGTTCCCCCTCCTCGTGTCCTTGCCGCATCTGGCTTCCGGTGGAACCGCCCTGCTGCCCTGGACCGGACACGTCTTGGCGGTCTGCTCAAGTCTCCCGCGTTGTCGGTCGATACCAGGCTGTGATGTGTCTTCGGCGGAGTTGAGTGTGCCTCGAGTCTTGGGCGACCTTGAGGAGTACCGACATGGGGGCCGCGCAGCGGAAGATCGGCAAGGTACGGCCTCATCTTTACTCTCGCCGCACGCCTGAAATCGGATATGTTTCTATCGGAGGACAGTTCTAGGTTGTCTCGGATTACGTTCTGTAGTCATCCCGAGATCACGCGTCTCCAGACTGGTTTTAATATTCCCCGTCAGTTTGCCCTTGGGGATGTCGCTCGTAGTAGCCCGTTATGGCCCTCTCGGAATTCATGTACCTTCGCATACAGTGAGTTTTCTCTAACTCGGCCTCTCTTGTTGCGTGCTCTTGGGCCGTCCTACTTTGGACGTGCCTTATTTACATATAGATGCACATCACGGAACGTTTGGTACTTTGGTGTTCGATGACCCCATTGGGTGTGTTCGGCTTCGGAGCCTTTAGTGTACATCGTCGATGCGGGGTACATGTGTATCGCGTTGTTCACGCATCACGTGCGGCGAACGATCGCGATCCACTTCGGTCGCGACCCACTGAATAAAACAGCTTCCAAGGCCCAAGCTTACTCGGCGCGTTGACTCTGCCTCGTGGCAGGCCCGCGGGTTCCGCCCCACCATAGCCGACAGCTTGTCTCCAAAGCGCACCGGGAAAAGAAGGAGAAAAAAAAAATTGCGGAGGTTACGACGCATGCCTGCTTCCGGCTGTGTCGCGTGCATTGTCACCGCCCTCCGGCCCGAAATAGACGTCCCTGGTTGAGAGCCCCAGTGCACGCCTACTCAGCGTTCTGGCTTGCTGTTCAGCGGGATCGGCGCTCACGAGGAGCCGCCGCTGTTACGCCACGTCCACGTGCTCACGAGGAGCACGCGACCGTATACGGTCGCGTGCTCTCGATTCGAGCACTGTCTTCGCGGTCCGCCGTGAGCCACTCTTAAACGCTCACGTTCAGTTTGAACCGCGAAGTAGCGGACGCCCTATAGCACTCCTTTTCAAGTCAAGAACCGTTCCCGTATAGGGACATGTAAGATAAGTTATTTTTGTAATTTGATCAGAACGTACACGTTTCAAACACTAAAAATCGTTGTTTCCTCTTTCTCTGACAGTAGAGACTTGTAAGAACTACCTCGCGCAGTGCATAGACATTGGACAAACTTGCTGTTTTCTTGCATTGATAGCGAACATAGTAAAGGTAGTGACTGCTGTTTTATTCCGCTGTTAAGGGAACAGAGACATAGTAGTAACATGTGGAAGCTATCTATTTACGCAATCTCCAAATTTGTATGCAAAATTTTCGAAATCAACTTAAAAGAAAGAGCTAAGACGTTCCATGTTTCGACAGCGAGAAATTGGTTTAGCTTAGAGGTATGACGACACTGGTTCACCGCGTAGATGAGAGACCAATGCAGCTCTACTACTACACTGATGTTTTTAACCGCGCATCTCGCGGTATTGTGATTGCTCGACCATACGCCAGTACGATGCTCATCCACATCAAAGTGGGCAGGGGCGGGGAGCACTCGAAGGTACGACAGAGTGCAGACACAAAATCCGCGTGGTCCCAGCTTTGCATGTTGTTGCGTTTGCGTGAGCACTGGCGCAAGAAAACCTTTTAACAAAATCTGGCGTTCACGCCCGTTCCTTCAAACAGCATTGCTCAAAGTTTTCCAGACTCATAACATTATACTGGTTTGTGCCTCAAACCCCCAATTAAAAGAGTTGGGCTCCTTGCAAAGCGTTACTAACGGTTCCCCCTACGCGATCAATAAAGACAATTGTTTGTGCATTGAAGAACAAGTATTTATTATCTTATCAAAATGTATAGAGAGAGAGGTATGTTTATTTGCAGGAAAGCAAAGAGGTCAACCTGCTTGTGAGTGCTGGTTTGCTACTTTGCGTGAAAAGGAAGAGAGTAGAGAGACAGCAGACAGAATAGAGAAGTAAAGAAAGAGCGACACGTCTCAAACGCAACTAGCGTCGTCTCTCTCTTTCTCTCTGACAACCGCGAATCGCGTTGAAATTACTTTGCGCAGACGCCAAAAATAAATCGTGCGCAATTTTTTTTAATTTGAAAATGAACGTAAGTGAGTGCTGCAGACGTTCTTTGTTTCCTGGATTTTAACTCTTAAGTCGGAATGAATTCAAATTTCTCGAACAGACAAAAAACCACAAAGCCGGGGTCACACTGCTCATACATCGTACAAAAGATAGTCTACAAACACGAGTCATTCCAATATCCGTGGTTCGAATGCAAAATAAAAACGCGGCATTCGAACCATGGATATTGCCGTGACTAATGTCTGTAGTGTGTCTTTTGTATGATGTACAAGCAGTGTGACCTCGGCTTTGCTTTCGTGGCCAAGCCGCTCTATTAAATATGAGCACATCCTCTTCGACGTTCGTTCGTAAAAAAGAAAACTAAATTCCGTCATTCGTCATTCGCTTCGAAAATAGGGTCACTTATGAGCGGTCACTGTGGAGGCTCGTACAGCGCTGCACTCACATCCCGATGTCGTTAAGGGACAGGCCCCATGAAGCGTCTTAGCTGGTTAATGAAGCGAGCCACATACATACAGAATTAAAACAAAATGGAGCATCAAAGAACACGTACACATCGCGGCACTGTTAGCGCGAACACAACATCGGCGTCTTTTCGCATTTTATTAGCGCACAATTTCACCCCTTATATTAGAGCCCTAGATGAGCTCTTTCTCTAACAATGATATATTTGACGACAGCCTTTCGGTTCTAAGAGAAAAACACAGAAAACTGGCGATTGCTTGTTCGCGCTAACAGTGTCGCGCTCTGTACACACAGAACAAAACAAAAAGGGAGTATCTTCAAATGACCCGGTAGAGAAAATGAGGCATAACAACGTGAAATTGGGCAAGAGAGCGTCTGCGTTATTGCATTCCAGGAGACAAAAAATGAAGCGAGGTAGTATCCGCAGCACACATTAAAAAAATGCTCACCTTGGAACCTTACATGAAGGTCGGTTTTACCTTTTGCATCCCTTCGAACAAACCGAATAAAAAAATTGAAATAAAAAAGATGTTGGTCTGTCTATCCACGAGAGGGTGTTTCGTTCGGCAGGTAGAACAGGAATTCATAGAGTTGAAGAGGTGATGAACGCAGGCACGATTACATTGACAGAATGAGACCGACAAGGAAGTATTTTTCCCCCAGTCTCGGGGGTTTTGTCTAAAATGTTAAACCTTCACCAGCTTGTTTGCGTCCTAACTTTTTGTTCAGTAGGTATTTCAGTTGTCCCGACTCTTGTGAGCTTTGAGCGTGCAGCCAAAGCACGGCGGAAGGCAGCGAGCGCGTGCTAGGCCTCCCAAAAGAGACGCCCTGCCCATCTCACCCTGCCGCTGCCTTAGTGGTGCACAACGCACGAGCTAAGTCTAGTTCAAGCTAGCCCTCATTTCGGAAGTTGAAAGCGTTATCGTCCTCGTGGTTCCCGCGCGTTTCGTTGTTTCAACAGGGCCAAGCAGTGAAGAGGGACAAGAAGATGAATCTTCATCTCTTTGAGCGTCCATTGCGATTCCCTCTTTCTTTTGGTAAGGACACGAAGACGAGAAAAGAGGGGGGGGGGGTGCTGCTGCTGAGGTTTACTTTGCCATACAAATCCAGCATATATCTAACAGCTGGTACGCCAAGACACCAAAACTTATTCGTTCTCGTTTTAGTCCGATCTTTAGTTTACCGTGAACACTTAAAAAGTGTACACGGATGTGCCGCACAACGCGATATGCGATATGTATACATATATCAATATATCACTGCGATATCCAAGGGACGTCCAGGAAATGTCAAGCTGTAGAACAAATACACGTTTTAATGAAGACATGATTTGCGCGGGGTTAATGCGCAGCTGAAATGTCTTTATCGTTGTCCTTGCCGATTTCGCGTTTGGTTCTAGAAAGTCTTCCAAAGAATGGGGTTGCCTCGCCAGATACTTTCGAAAAAAAGAAAAAGAAACAATGTAGTTATAAGTTGAACAAAAACCTGAGAACCGATAAAAAGTCGTTTTGTTTTATTTTACTTAATGACTGATCAGTTCCAACAGGCCTCTAAACAAGTGATCATACAAACCAAAAACCAGATATCTAAATGCTTTTTTTTTAAGATGTGTAAAAAAAAATAACTTATATGCAATGGCAATGACTGCCCTTAACAGCAGCTTAAAAAAATGTATTGACTTGGTGTGATTGGAATTTTATTGACCGTGGTGTTTGCATACAGCCAGTGCGCAAAGATTACGTGACCTTAATTTGAGAAACAGAGGATCTTTCTCTCATCTCCAGATAGAACCCACTCCCGAAAACACTTCGCAACATTCGCAATCGGTGTCATATCCAAGCTACGGCTGTCCAAGGCATTGCACTTGCGATACCATATATATCTTCAGTATCTGTCATCGCGTGTCCTCGCGGTCGAACACTGGTTGGTCGCCGAAAAAAGCGAAAAAACTGACCAGCATCCACAACTCAAAAAAAAAAAGAAAAAAAAAGTGAAAGAGAGAGGCTGGGAGCCACCGCCTATCCTAATCTTCACCAAAAACAGGCACGCTCCTGGCGGCCAAAACGAGAAGCAGAGAAAATGGTATTAAAGACGACGTTGCAGTGTGCCTCGCGGTTCTTCTCGAGACCAGAGCCCGCCCTTGGGTCGACCGTCTGGTCATCGAGCGGTCCGCTATCCTTAGCCCCGTGTCCGCTCGTCTTGAAAGCTGCGGGACCGTAACTGGATTCTACGTTTCTTTTTTTGGAAGGGCAGTTTTGGGAAGGCGGGGAGGGATACGCCGGCTCGTGCGAGCTCCGTGCTTTCAGCCGATAAACATGGCCGTCGGCCGTCTCGCCGGCTCTATTTCTGAGTTCGAGGTTTGCTGCTGTTAACACGCATCTTGTGGCGCTAACATACACGATACGCTGATGGGACTAAACGATTTGTTGACTGTCAACATGACTATAGTATACCGATAGGGGGATCGATGGCCGAGTGGGCTAGCGCACACTAGCTCGAAGCACGTGAAGCGAAAGCTCGCGCTGCGGAACCCAGAGGTCCTGGACTCAATCCCCACCCCTGCCCGTTTCGATCTGGATGAGCATCGTACCGGCTTGCGGTCGTGTGTCACTACTGCGTGGTGCACGTTAAAGACCCCGAGCTGGCGGTTGTACTGCAGTGGCTAAATTTCTCATGCATCTGCTGCTGAGAGACGAGTCGCCCGTTGTGGCAGACTAACTTCAGGCTGTATAAACATACACACAACACAATTATTAGTATACCGATATTTAGAATGAATTCCAACGCATTCGTGTCCATTACCATTAGCATCCCTATCGTTATTCTCGGCCCACACGTGCATGTTAGTCTCTTCGTATACGTGAGCGCACTTTAAACTCTAATCCCCGGGTATTGCTAACACCACCTAGAATAATCGAGGCCTGCGAGCATCCTCATCTTCCTTCATGGAGCGTCGTTACAATCGGGTGGCGCCAGTTCCAAGCAGCACAGATTTGGCCAATAGCTGGAAACGGCCCTTTGGCCAGTGGCCAGACCGTGGCCATTCATCGGCCAATGCTTGGCACATGGCTGATAGCCAGTGGCCAGAGAAAAGCCAATCATCAGCCAATGGTTGGCCACAGTCTGGCCATTGGTCAATGGCTGGTCAAATCTGTGCTGCTTGGGAACTCAGCAGTTGGACCCGAGCCTTAGGCCGAGCGTCTTTCGACGCGATGATTGGACACGAGGTCCACCCGAACGCCGAGGCGGCACTCGTGTCCAATCCGCGTCTTCGCTCGATTTCACTTTGATGACGTCAACATTCTAGTTCACAGGCTTTGATTATTCTACGTGGCGT
Organism: Ixodes persulcatus; assembly: GCA_013358835.2. Taxonomy (NCBI): domain Eukaryota; kingdom Metazoa; phylum Arthropoda; class Arachnida; order Ixodida; family Ixodidae; genus Ixodes; species Ixodes persulcatus. The sequence goes on along the minus strand of JABSTQ010009654.1, from coordinate 3,456,505 downwards.
CGATATAGAGCCTACTGGAACACCAGTGGTCCTTGCGCTGGGTACGAATTACGGCACGATAGACTTTAAACTCCTTTGTAATATTGCTGAGTGGGAAACAGAGAGACGTAGTTTTCGGTCAAGTACGCCGTCACCAAACTGTCTCAAAGGTGTTTAGAGTCTGCCGGGCATGAACGAGTGAGCCAGGCAAAAGTAGGCTGTGTGTTTACCAGGTGCCATATAAAAATCAGGTCACCCATTCAGTGAGAATAAATAGGCGACTAAGTCAGCGGACGAGTGGCGCGTGGGTTTTTAAAAAAAACTGCATATAGTGATATTGAAGCGAATATGTAATGCATTCTCCCAAACTTAACTAAAAAAAGCGAAACAAAACAAAAAACTGTGACACTGGCGATTGGGTAAGCGATGCTTTCTGAGAACTGCATCATTTAAATTTGAAGTAATCTACACCCTAGCGGCCATATGCAATGAGGGCGTCCAACCCACTTTCTTGAGGCCGATCCATTTTACTGCGTGTGTCCCCTTCTTATTAATTGGTTGAGATTAGTAGCTGAAAGTACGACCGCGTGCACTTAGCATTGAAGATTCCTTGGGCGTACCATCGCTCGCACGACAAGATTCGTTTTAACACGCAACTGCGTCTTTCCAGAAAAACAAATCGTTCTCAATAAGTTGGACATGCTTAATCGGAGAAGTAGATTTCGCTTTTTCTTTTTAAGGTAATTCAGGGTTTGCCACCTTTTCTCAAGAGGAACCATGTATTTCCCCTGTATCGGTCACGTGCCCGTAGCTACGATCTCGAGGCTCTCGGCGGTCCCTTCGATTAATAGATGATCGAACCTCTGTCGCCCCTCAGAGATAGTAGCCTCCCTAAAGCGTATGTTTTCCTTACAATTGCGCTCTTTCCTTCCTTATTAGATTTTTATTTCCAGTTTTCCCTTCCCATACACAATTAGCTTTTTTTTTTTAATTTGCTGCATCCGTGTGGTATTGTTGGCACAAAAAAAAAATACATTGTCACAATTTTGTTGTAAACAAATATTTTTGCGGCATGGCCGCTTCCAGAATAAGCAAAACGGACTGCCGTGGTTCGGTGATATATATATTCTGCCATATGAACATCAAAATCACAATCTTTCAAGATACCAGCGCGTTGTTATATCAGTATCGAAGGTAAAACTTGCGTGCTATATTCTAACTTTCGTGCTGTGCCAGTCCTATGGTATCAGACGTATTTTCCTTAGCCTCGGTGTTTTTGAAATGGCAGGATCGGTCGTCTAATTCCCCTTCGACCCTCGCATCCATCGGCTCCCGTTCCCTTGTCACTGGCGGTCGATCTCTCGCGGTCTTGTCCAAAAGAGCCACACGCCGTCCTCAAGGAGCCCACGCGTTGTGTTGCCGCTTCTGTTCGATGCTGTCCGTCGCTCGACGAGGACTCCGAGGCCGGCACCGCACGAGGCGCCGTCGATGCATCGACCCGTGCCACGCCCTGGCTCTCCCGGCGCCGCTTCCGAGGGGTTTGCAGAATCTCTCTCGTCGGCTCTGTGCCGCCAGACGCGCTCTCCGGGACCGTGTTCTTTGGGCTGCGGGGAAGTAGTCGTCTCGTGCATGGGCAATGGAGGCTGCTTGAAACCCGTTAGTGTTACCTTCAGAATCGTGTGTGTGTGTGTGTGTGTGTGTGTGTGTGTGTGTGTGTGTGTGTGTGTGTGTGTGTGTGTGTGTGTGTGTGTGTGGGAGAGAGAGAGAGAGAGAGAGTGTGTGTGTGTGTGTGTTTCTTAGAGCTTTGAAGTAGAAGTGAGCACAAGCTTGCGCACATAACAATTCATCCTGCAACTGACAACGTAAGAAAATAGTAAAATGTACAGAGAGTGTTGCCAGATTTTACGTAAAGTGTTACGTACACTGCAGCTCGACTAAGTTAGCGGGAACGCGACGTCGGAGCGTTTTTGTTTCTTAGATAAACAAGGTCCTGTCGATCACGCAATATGTTTGGCTTAAAGCCCCGAAAAAGCACCCTCCACCACATTAGTAGTTTAAATGTCTGCCACTCTATTCTTGTCGAAAAAGGCAGGAAAAGCTGGCGATGCCTCTTTCGCGCTACCGGTATCGCCCTGTGTACGTACTGGCGTGGCTTCCCAATTTGTTTATTTATTTTAGGGGCGAAGCTCCTTAGGGTCTAGCCTTGTCCGTCCGTCCGTCCGGCGTCCGTGCTCACAAAAAAAGAAAAAGAATGTTTGCGCAGTCGACAGGATTCGAACCTGTGCGGGGAGACCCCAGTGGATTTCTAGTCCATCGCCTTAACCACTCGGCCACGACTGTGGGACGAGTAGGGGGCTCTGAGATGTGGTAGTAACTCAAGAGCTGGGGATGTCATGGATGAAACGTTGCATGTAGCCGCTCAACGTATATACAGGAGAGAGCGCTGCGGTCAAATGCGTATATAATCGCGTTAAACCTCGCATGCATGGCTCTGCATTTCACCGACCATAAAGCAGTAATAATGAAGTCGAAACGCAACCCGGAACTCAGCACTACCTATGAGCAATAAAAAAAATCTGCACCATCAGCACTACCTATGAACAATAAAATCAGTATCATCAGCACCACCAGAGCTTCGCCCCAATCATCATCATTCACCACGTGGAGATGCGGTCATTTTTATTTTATTTTTATTTTTTTTTTGTGGGGGGGAGGGGGTTGCACATCATTTTCTTTTATTCCCTTACCCCACATCCCTATTAGATTACGTCTCGTCTCTTTCACATAATGAGCGTTTAACGTCATTTTTTAATGCGCTTAGTATGGTAGTTTGAAATATTTCTAACGGAACTTTGTTGCGTATCCCAAGTATAAATAGTATGATATGATAGGTTCCCCGTACTTGGTTAATGCAGTATAGGCCCCTTGATGTCCAAAATCTTTCGAACCTTGGCCAGGCGAGGTCGCGCATCCCGAAGGTGCCCCCCGCCCATACATTGACTTCTGATTAGTTTAATCGATACTCTCGTCTTATTCCTGCCATAGTGGTCACCATAGGTAGACACTCTAACATGGGCTTTATTTTCTTATGTTTATATTTTGTACCCTTTAGCTTATCCCGTTTATAGCGTTCCCCGTTCCCCTGGACAGAGAAGCCTGCTAGATCTCAAAGCTCGGACCAAACTCCGTCCCTTCTTATTAAAATCGCTGTGTGTGTGTGTGTGTGTGGGGGGGGGGGGGGGTGGATGCAATTTAACCTTTCAAACTTTATTCTTAAGCTGTCTTCAGCACGCACCGACGGCACTGAAAGCAGCAAAGGGATATCTCGATCCGGAATGTCCAGCGGGGAGATACACGTATAAAGTACGTCCTGAAGCGCTTCTTATAACCTGCCGGCGGCGGTTGTGCGGTTTTTCGGCGTTCGCGCAAATTGTGGGACCGTGCCACTCCTCTCCCCCTCTTTTCGCTCCCCGTGCACGCGCCGTGCACTTTGCCACGGACTTGTTCATAAACAATGAGCTGATGTCTGTTGACCGAAAATATCATATATTGCTTTCGGCAACAGTCTGGTATCTTACGGAATTGAGCTGCTGGGTTCTGCGTCATCGAGCGCCTTTAATTAAAACCTCTCCATCGCTAGCATTGATTGGCTGACTGCGCTGATTGCGAGTGAAGCTTAATTAAGGCACGGCCAAGATTGGGCAACTAATCCGGTCTTTGTTTTCTTTTTGCTGCGATATTATAGTGCGCTACCTTCGATTGCCAGCCTCGCTTTCTGAAATTAATTAGATGCCCTCCTCCCCCCCCCCCCCCCACACACACACCACACACTCACACACACAACTACCCCCAGCCAGCCACCATCAGGAGTGGTGTGCGTCTTATACTCTATCGTTCTTTGTGGCTCACCAGAAGTGGCGAACCCCAAAATCAAAAGCGCGGCCATAGCCACGAGGGATTAAGCCTGCAATATCTCTCGTTTGCCCAAGGACTCGCACGAGCGTGCTTGTTAAATTCACGCTCTCGCGCCCGTGACCTACGCGATGCTGCGTAGAATCTACAGTATAGCGAAGGCTGAGATAATTGTCCGAAACTACCGGCGCGCACGGATGTGACAGTGTGTGTGCCTTTTTAACTACAGTTATCTTAGTCTAGGGTATCCACTGTAGGGACCAAGTGTAGGTCCTACACATTTATTTACACTATTTACACTTTACAATATCTGACGCTATGAGGGATATCTTCGGTACCCACCGAGATCGTCGGCCGTACTGCACGCTCTGTCGAGTGTCGCGCGCTACCCGACCTTGCGCTCCTCTTCTCTTCTTGGCGCTCGGCGGCTACACCACCATCGTGAACCTATAGCAGCTCCTCTGCCATATTGCGTTTGTTTCGTAAAAACCCGGTAAACCTTAGAGATTGACCGAAGGGGTATCCGACCCTACAGTTAATTGAACGGCATCGCAGGTCAAACGTTTAAGCCGTGTCCAACTTAAGCTCTCGAGTTTATCGGACATTCTGCACAGGAGTCTTCCGCCCTGTGACGGATAGAGCGTAAGGGATAAGGACGAATGTACGATGATAGGACAGGTTATTTATCCTAAAGGGACGCCCGAAATAGTTATCCTTTTGACTCCGGAGAATGAAGACTAAGCCTGGAGCTGTCGAAGGTCGGTCTGAAAACACGGGCTCAAAAAATTGAGGAACCGCTGCCGCGGCTCGGCGTGGTTTTGTTTGACGCGCGAATTTAGTTGCCTGTACTCCGTGTCACTATCCGGAGAGCAAGTTCGTCTGCTTCTTTTGAAAGGGGTACTATGGTGGCATCAGAACACCGAGCTCTGATTGGCTCTGATTGAAGGATAGTGGGTAGACCTCAAAGCAAGCTGCCTCGAGGTCTACCCACTATCCTTCCATCGGAGCCAATCAGAGCTCGGCGTTCTGACGTCAACACAACCCCTGCAAAAGAAGCAGACGAACTTGCTCTCCGCATTGGTCTGACCGCAGCCCACGATCGGATCTAGCCAATCAAGAAGCGCCAAAAGTGCATCGTCGCAGTGCCCGTTTTCCTTGTGGTAGTCATGCGCGAATAGTGGATTTTGAGTTCGAAGCGAATTCGAAGCGAATAGTGGTTTTGGTCAAATATTTTTTGGAATAGAATATCGAATAGCTTCTCAAAGTATTTCACTACCGTGCACCGTGCTCAAACGAAAATTCAACTGAACTCGCGAAGGTTATTGTTCTCAATGTCCACTCGTCCACTTCTAAATAATTTGGATATAACTTATATGAACTGTGGCACGTTTAAACGACAGATTTGTTGCAGCTATCCTAATCGACGGGATTTATAAATCTACTCGCTATATGAAAACATTCTTTCTCCTAATTCAAATCTTAAACAACAAAAACGCGGTGGGAAAGTTTTTAATTGAGTGCGCTTCTCAACGAGCACATGTGCACTGGGCAGAAGCCACACCCGCGGAGCCCCGAGCTCCGCGGATATTGCTTCCCCGCTGTGCAGAAGTGTTCGCCGAGAAGCGCACTCAACGGGGTTAACTCGCCGCGATCAAAACTGCGAAAAAGGTACGAATATCGCGGTTCACCTCTAAGCGAATGTCGAATAGCGTATTATTCGAAACTACAAATTCGAAGTTTCGAATAGTCGCAGAACACTACCTTTGGGATTTGCTTTCCCGGTCTAAAGCAATCACGCGCAGAAAGAGATCGCAGGGTCGCGGCAAATTCACTGTGGGTGATTGGTTTAGTCGGTCATATCAAACGCTCATGGGCGACGAGCGCAGTGACGATTCACCTTTGACGCGGCTTGATTTGTTTCGTCAGAACGTAACGACCGCTGCGGGCACACCTCAAGTGACACGGAATATAAGCCTAAATATACTATGGGGAGGGGGACCGTAAAAGGTGGAGTTCAACCACGATAAAATGAGTGAATACTTAAAAGTATAGTCGATGGCAGGTTAAGCACCCAGTGACTACTCCTCTAGAACGCAGTCGTTGTTTTCCACCGTGCGACGGAGTATCATCAAAGGCAGAAAGCTCGCACTCAAAGCGGAGCATCTATTGCCGACTATATGAATAAGCGCAGTGATGGGACTGCTGCGCCGTTTGCACCAAACTTCGCCAGAGGGCTTGCCCCGCCACATCTTGCTGCCTTTAGCCAGAAACGTGAAGAATGTGCGCCGACATTGCGCCAAAACTTGATTTCACTTTGTGAATACTGCAAGTATAACGGCTGCGGCCTCCCTACGCGTCCGGATTGTTATGCTAGGCTTGTGCAAATGTTCACTATTTTCGAGTATTGCTAGAGTCCTGCATATCCGCGGATCACCCGCGGATCATCCGCGGATATCCGCCGTAGACTGGCGGGTGCGGGTAAAAATGAATCAGACTTGGTGGATTGCGGATCGGATGTGGATGCAAGGGGCTGCGGATGCGGATCGGATGCGGATATCTGCGGGTCCGGATCTGCGTTTGTGTCGAGGCGGTTCATAAACACGTGCGAGCGCAGAAGGTAGACTGAAAAAGTGAGTGACAGTAGAAATTAAGTGCATCATCGAATGTTTTACGGGATCAAACGACTCTCTTAGAATAAAAGTTACCTATCGGGGAGAAGATTGTTCTGCCAAAAAAAGACATGATTTGCACGAATGATCGGTTGAGAGCGTTTTATCTCGCTAAAAATGCTGTCCCTAGAAAATGTAAAAATATGCAGGGGCATCAATCGTCCCGAGAAAGCGTGTTCTTGTTTGGCTGGGAAAGAGCGGAAAATGTTTTATGGTCAAAGAAAACCTAAAACGTGCAAGCCACAAGAAAGTAGAAGCCTCGTCGAGAAATGAAACTTGGCGTCTGTGTGTGCGTTTTTTTTTCTCTAAACAATAGACCTTTCGCTAAATTACCCAAACAACAAAGAGAATGCTAGATACGTTAAATAAACGCGTTGCACGCGCTCGCCTTCCCCATATAAAAGATTTGAAATAAACACACACAAAAAAACGATGTTTTTGGAAGTGCAGTTGTATCGACTATCAAGTGCTTGCGTCTGCAGCTGCTGCAGGCGCCAGCACTTGCGGCGCGTGTACCTACGTTCCCAGCATTCTCTTTGATGCTTGTTGCCATCATTACGAAGTTAAGAAAATACAATATATAGCCAAGCACGAGTCTTCTCAATCAAAATAAATTTACTCGCTGCATTTTAACACAAATATAAGCAGTATAGTCTTTGCAGCGAAGCCGACCTGCGAAAACTGCCTTTGGGCGTTCCGAGAACGTGGGTGCGATTTCGATCATTTCTAGAGAAGATACAACAAAAAAGGGGGAATCGCATCGAGCCAATTGAAAGTTAATATGATCGGCATTAATAATAAAAAATTGAACGAAATAGAAAATTGGGGGTTTTCGATCAAGCGGGTTCAAAATATTGGTAAATCTCATTTTTGACGATATTTCAGATTTTATATAAAATATTTCGTGAAAATAAAATACACGAAACTTATGCCCGTCGATAGCCCATGTATAGGACTACACCCGCATAGTGTTTGGCAAGCGACAAATATAATAACCTATGAGTTTCAATGCTCTGAATATGCCACCGAATTTTCAAAGAGACATTGTTTAACATTTTTGCCTCAATAAAAAAAAAATACTGAAATATTTTTTTAACTGAAAAATAGTCGGCATGGTATACAAGCACACGCAAAATTACTGTTAGTTTTGTTTTGTATGCCATCCGTATTCATACCAGCGTATAGAACTGGGTAGAGAAATCACGGAGTAAAGAACAGATTTTCACTCTGCTCCACTTAATACTTTTTTGTGAAGCGAAAATGTTTTTTTTCAAACATTTTGAAAAGTGGTTTTGTTTTTTACAGGAATGGAGCAATTATATATATATATATATATATATATATATATATATATATATATATATATATATATATATATATATACCCACCCCGACAAGCGTGTTCGATTTCAAATGAAGCTACCCGAATATTCTCCTATTTTCCCAGTGGTGTACTCAAGTCCTACCGCGTATAAATAACCACTTCGGTGCGGTGGGTGACCGCCATTCCTGTCTAACTTCTTGATTGTTTGAACTAAATAAAATGGCAAAATGCTGCTAGCTTAAAATGTGTGTTACAAAGCAAACAAATATATATATAAGTATACATATATTACTTTTTTTTTAGAGCATCTTTTTGGCACAGTGTCGCAGACTCTTAGGACGATCTCATAACTGCGACAATCTTTCCAGCGGCGTGAAGTGTCTTTGGAACAGGCACGTAGACAGGGAGGGGGGGGGGGGGGAGGCCCATGGGCCCGCCCCCCCCCCCTGAAATCTTCCATTTTGCTGGGACCTCCTCTCCCCCCTCCCCCTCATACATCATTTTGTCATGGGCGGGCCGCCCCCGAAACAAAATCCTTGCTACGTGCCTACTCTGGAAGAACGGTCGCTTATAATATAAATATGTTAAGACAGAATACAATAAGATGACTTACTGTATTCGACTCTAACCGCTCATTCACGCTGGAAGCGGAGCCGCGTTCGCAAAGCGGTTGCGAACGCGGAGCAGATGCGAATGATCAAACTGTTATCCGCACCGGGCTCTAATTATCGCCGCAAATAACGTACTGTTTGATTTGATCTCTCTGTCAAACACTGACACTACTCGGAATTTTCGCAATATCAAGTCATGTTCGCAGTCTGCCCTGGCGAATAAGTTATCTTTGTTGCGTGACCTTCTCGCCGCTCTCTTGTGCACTGCTGGGAAACAGTCGCGATGTAAGCATTGCAATTTTGCGTATCTTACTTGGCCGCAGTGCGCCCACTTGCTGCATGGAAAGTACTCCCCCGAGGGAGATGTGTTAAATAGGCAGGCGTCGGGTGTATTAAAAATAACGAGGAAGAGAACTTGATGAGTGGTGATGTAACAACTTTACTTTGCAGTAAAAAATTATTAATAAAAGTGCCGCTGTTATTTACGATAGACTGCGATGTTCCGGCGATATCTTTTTTTTTTTTTTTTCAAATTCTATAGTTAGCATGGGTACTAGCAAGAAACTTTATATGAACTGCTCTATAGCTTTATACTTAATTTGAACTATCTCGTTTATTACCATATTTATATAGGTATTACGTGTTGGAGGAACAGTTAATAAAAGGAATTACAACTAAATGAGATGATACCAGTGGAAGGGGGCTTGGGAATAAGCTTAACCAGTCAGCTGGATTGTTTTTAAACAGTATACTTGTCATTCACATGCTGATTTTTACTATCATGGAGTTCTACGTATAAAACGTCATTTATGTTCATAATCCAGTGACAAAACATTTTTTTTTTCTAATCTGAATAAGTTTAATTTTATTACAACCTTTAGAACTGTAACGAAACATCGCTTTGTGTGCTCAAGATTACTCTCTTCTAGGGTTATTTTAGATGAATATCTCTATTTGGTTTACATTTTCTTTTATACCTAAAAATAACCATTCACTGCTGTCTATACTGTTTTTCATGAACCACCATCTTGATGCCATGCCTATGTGGTATTTCTGTGTGCAACCAAACAGTTTTTTTTTTTTTTTTGTGTGTGCTTGAGGGAATCAAACTTGCCGTCCAGTTGGCGCTAACAAAAGGTTGTACAGAAGTGAAAAGGTATGTATGTCTTAGTTAAATCGGCCAACACGAGGATCTTGACATATAATATTCGCGGTGGTATGAACAAAAATGAAGTATCTGCATGTGCTCCAAACGTACCTCTTGCTGCTCCAAAAGGTGCTCCAAAACGACTCGGGCCAATCCCATCACTGTAAGCGCAGCTGGCAACCTATGCGGAGAGCAAGTCGTCTGCTTTTTGCGCACAGGTTGCGGTGACGTCAGAACGACGCCGAGTTCCTATTGGCTTTGATTGGAGGAATAGTGGGTAGACCTCAATGCTAAATGCCTTGAGGTCTACCCGCTATTTTTTCAATCAGCCAATAAGAGCTCAGCGTTTTGACATCATCTCACCCCTGTGCAGGAAGCAGACGAGCTTGCGCTCCGCATAGACAACAAACGGGCGGACGGTTTTTTTTTTTTTTCGGTTGCTCACCTGATGCCCATAGTGGGCGCTGGATGTGTGAAAGTACTAATTAAGTCTACCGTTCGGTTGACTGCCGAAATCGACTGTTCGTGCGTTTTGGTGTCCGGCAGTGCTGTTTGGCTACAAACAAGCGATCGGCTTCGTTCGGGTCGCGGCGGTCGTCGGCGCGTCCCTCGCCGTCACCCGCGGCTGTCGGGATCGACCGTCGCGGCAGGGCTGCCAATTAACTCTTTCGGCTCCCTTTTTCGAGAACAATGGCCATTGTTACCCCGGCGGTAACCTCGCCGCCTCCTGCGTCGGTGTGACCCGAGGCGACGTCCGTGTTCACGATTGGTTAATTGTCTTCTCGCGGTGCACTTCATGCGCGGAATGCATGATTCCGCGCATCGATGTCGTAATACTCTTTGAGAGGTTTTTTAGCGCATGCTGTGTGTCCCAAACTGCTGGATCACCGTCTCGCTGATATCTGAGCGGCTGTTCGCAGTGTCCAGGAGGAGGAGGAGGAGGAGGAGGGGAAGGGGGAGGGGGAGGAGGGGGGGGGGCACTATAGTTATTGACAATTTAGGAAACGGTGGCCGTGGCGTCTCCCGACTGTCTTATTAGCGTTCCACAGTCCAACTGGGATTGCAGCATTAGCCGCTAAGAACGCTATAAAAACCACTCACGAAACAAGGAGCACGAACGTATTAAACCCCGCCCCGCGTTTCTTAAACTTGTCGGTGACCATAGTCGCCGACTGCTCAACGACGCATCATTACATGCCGAGCATCGACCATCTCATTATAACGTGGCAGCTAATGAGATAGCAACGTCGGTCGGTTAAACAGGCGGGAACCAATCACGGAACAACAAAAATCCTTGCTTGGGAGAAGAGCGTGTTGGTTAAAGTCAAGGAAGAAGAAAGAATAAAACATTTAAAACTGGGACAGCACGAAACACATCTTTCAACTAGCAACGACAAGTAAAAATTTTCAACAGCGAGCAGCCGACTATACCCAGGAGGGAAAGGGAGGAGAAGGGGAGATAAAAAACGCGAAGTGCAAGTCAGAGAGGGGGGTTTATCTCGGATTTTAGAAATTCAACCTCAGTTTTCGTCAGCAGGAGGGAAGGGTTTGACACGTTGTTGTTTGCTGTGGTCATGGCGAATGACTCTATGATCTCCCTGCCAAATCTGCTGTCATGCCCCCCCAGGATTTTTGTTTCATCAAGGAGGGGATGACGAAGCGAACACGAACGGGCATGTATGACTATGGGACGATAGGAATCTGGAGAGGCCTTAGAAACTTCGTTGTGATGTTCCCGGAGTCTGTGATTGGTGCATCTGCCGGTCTGACCTATGTATTGATGGCCGCAGCTCAAGGGGATGGAGTAAACTTTCTTCTCTTGGCATGGTATGAATTTCTTTTCGTGTTTAACAGTGCAGCTAATCGGAATCCGGTTGTTGTTCACTTGTTGACAGAGTTGCTTAAGACGCATGCGGCACGAGAAAACAACATTCGTGTCGAACTTTGAGGCAATGGATTTTATCCGGTGGGCTGAATTGTGTACGTAAGGAATGACGGCGAATCGGGCTTTCTCTTTTGTGGCTGGTGAATGAATGTTTTGTGGCTGGTGACTGAATTTGCTCCGTCTAAGGCTCCGCTCGCTCGGTCTGCACCTACGCAAGAGTCTCCCTCATCCTGGAGTGGCCTCCGTCCTTGGATTCCACTGTAACAACTGGGTTTCCATCTACCGCATCATGCAGATATCGAGAAAAGAAATATCCCTAGAGCTCCAGCTTCTGGGAGGGTCCTTCCCAGCTGCTTGACGAACTTGTTTGGCTCTGGCTACCGCTCGCATCCTTCGTACCTGTTCATCGTCGATGCAGCGTCTCGCCTCCTTAAAGCTTCATGGAAAGAAGTCATCGCTGGAGTGACTGCCTCCTGCCGTAAGCTGAACGAGACGAAGTTCGAACCGCCAGTCCTTTTGTGCAACACTGCTCTCTCGTCCGACACCATGGAACTGCTCTCCAAAGGCCCCAAGTTTGCCCCAGACCTTCCCAGCTAAGAAGGTTGATCAACTCGCCGCCGTACATCAAGTCGCCGCCGCCATCCCAGAACCACAGAGCCAAGATTTTCTCGGCTCTGCCATCCGCGCCGTGTGCTTCCACCCACCCCCCAAGCCATGCAAGATCTCTCTACACGCCGCTGTTGAAGAGCTTCGTCAAGAACGCCTAAAGCTGTTAGAATCTGATAAGACTGGTGTTTTCGTTGTGTTAGAGGAGGGAGATTTTGGAGATAAGGTGAACGCCGCCCTTTCAAAGAATTTTCTCAAACTGAAATCGCGACCGTCCGGGACCCTCAGGTCAAGAGCTGAACAACTCTGTTTGTCTTTGAACCTGTCGTCCCTAAAAAGCGCCATTGGTAGTCCGGCGAAGCAGTACCTTTCAGTTTTCTTCACTGCAAAAACACATAAGACTGGAGTTCCCCTCAGAAGTATTGTGTCGGAAAAGGGTTGTTGGCAGAAGCACCTCGGGCTCTTTCTGCAAAAGCATCTGTCCTGCATCCACCTTCCTCAACCCTTTAGAGTGTCTAACTCAATAGAACTCATCTCTCGCATCAGTTCCCAACATTTCTTCTCCTTGCCGCACTCTATTTTTTACTTGACATAGAAGACATGTTTTTCAATCTACATCTAACTGCATTGCTTGCCTCAATCTCCGACGCCATCTTTGAGCACGGAGCCGTGGATTTTTATAATTCCTCCGGTGTCTCCGTTGCTGGATTCGTAGACCTGATTCATCTATATCTCCAGTCCACCTTAGTTGAACATGAGAGAGGGATCTACCGCCAAAAGAAAGGAGTTTGCATCGTTTCATGCCTTGCCCCCGTTCTCAGCGAGTTATTTCTTTTATTCGTCGACAGAGCTATAAAAGCACAACTGGACATCTCAGCGCCTGGCTGCAATGTTTTTAGATATGTAGACGATTATCTAATTATTCATCCTGATCAAACTTCTCCAGATAGCATTACAGCCGTTTTTTTCTGCTTGTTCCTCAGGCCTTACTTTCACGAAGGAAGAACCTTCGAATGAAGGTCTTCAGTACCTGAATTTGCGGCTTCATGTCAGTGCCACTGGTCCCTTTCAACAAAGGTCTGCTAAACCCGTCCTACCGTTTTCCAGCGCCCATTCGAAGTCGGTAAAACACGGTATCATCTAATCGTTGTTTTCTTCATCCTTCACAAAGTCTTGCTGTCATCTTTCAGAAGATAGCTTCAAATTCCAGCACATGAGGCTCGTCAAGGCAGGGTTTCCCGTCGACCTTCTACGATCAGTAATGGAAAGGCTGATTCGCGGGCCTGATCGCCAGTCACCAGCCACAAAAAAGAAAGCTCCATTTGCGGTCATTCCTTACGTACACAATTCAGCCCACCGGATAAAATCCATTGCCTCAAAGTTCGACACGAATATTGTTTTCTCGTGCCGCATGCGTCTTAAGCAACTCTGTCAACAAGTGAACAACAACCGGATTCCGATTAGCTGCACTGTTAAACACGAAAAGAAATTCATACCATGCCAAGAGAAGAAAGTTTACTCCATCCCCTTGAGCTGCGGCCATCAATACATAGGTCAGACCGGCAGATGCACCAATCACAGACTCCGGGAACATCACAACGAAGTTTCTAAGGCCTCTCCAGATTCCTATCATCCCATAGTCATACATGCCCGTTCGTGTTTGCTTTGTCATCCCCTCCTTGATGAAACAAAAATCCTGGGGGCATGACAGCAGATTTGGCAGGGAGATCATAGAGTCATTCGCCATGACCACAGCAAACAACAACGTGTCAAACCCTTCCCTCCTGCTGACGAAAACTGAGGTTGAATTTCTAAAATCCGAGATAAGCCCCCCTCTCTGACTTGCACTTCGCGTTTTTTATCTCCCCTTCTCTCCCCTTCTCCTCCCTTTCCCTCCTGGGTATAGTAGGCTGCTCGCTGTTGAAAATTTTTACTTGTCGTTGCTAGTTGAAAGATGTGTTTCGTGCTGTCCCAGTTTTAAATGTTTTATAAAAAATCCTTGTAATTAGCTTATTAGCCACAACGATGTTCTTAAGCGATTAATGGCTATACGCGCTCTTGTTGTCCCAAGGCTGAAATGGGGCTGATTCGTGTCTCTATTTTTATAATAACAAGCTTGTCCATTTTTATCTGTCATGTCATGTCAGGTATTAGGAATGACTCTTCGTCAGATTGGTCTCTGAGCAGCAAACCGGTGCAGTGCTGCCGGACCAGTTGAGCAAAACGTTTGGCACAAAGCGAAGTAGTAGTTTTCGTTAAACAGACGAAAACAAAGGGAAGACAGATCACGAGAGCTTGAAGAAACAAAGGCAATAGAAGAAAAATATCAGAAAACTGGAAAAAAAAGATAAACAACGGTTTTGTGTGTGTGTGTGTGTGTGTGTGTCTGTGTGTGTGTGTGTGTGTGTGTGTGTGTGTGTGTGTGTGTGTGTGTGTGTGTTTTGCGACGAATGCTTGCACGATTTATGTTCTCATTGTTGTCTTTTTTAGTTTTAAAATTGTCTTGTAGCGTCCGCTTTACACTTTTTCATTGAAGGTGGGAAACAACGGAAGTGTCTAATAGTCGAATTTCCGAGTGGCTGCTAGCCGCTCCTGGACTGCTTTCATCGGACGGCCGCTTTCTCGGTCACGGTCGCTAGCTCGGCGTTGTAAGTTCATCGCTAAGGGCGCGGCTCAGCGGGTAGAAAGAGCCGCGTGACAGGCGGCGGGCGCCGGGCTGCGTCTCCGTTCATACGTGCAACACATTCATTGACTGGAGGCAAAATGCCCAGGAGAAAGGACACGTGTGGGAAGAGAACTTTTGCGAATGACCGCAGGGATTCACCCTCAATTATTTATTTATCATTTTTGTGCGTGGAACCGGTTTTCACACTCTCGGTCAAATTGACCCAACTCGAACCTGTCGTTCCCAAGTCGCTAGTTGCAGGTGTGTGGATTCTCAAATATATCGAAAGCATTATTTCGTTATTCATTCGCTTTCACATCCACGCGCTGGTCATTGTGTTAAATTCTTTAACTACTAGATGAATTTCCCCTGTTTGTATTTAACCGTAAAATATTATATTTGCCGCTCGGCGACGTTTCTATCATGATGGCGTCATGGCCGCGATGTTTAAATCGTCCACTCTGGCGGAGTATGAGCGCCTTTTTCGGCTCATACTCCGCCAGCTTAACCAGTTCTTGATGATGAGCGCCATCAAGCTCAGTAAACCCACCGAGGCCACTATTAACAGTAACTTGTTACATGTATTTTTACGTTGTGGGAAGTTGGTCTGATGTCTTACTGTGGATGAGAAATCTAACCTGTAAAGTACGATACCGCCGCTGGCCTTAGTCCTTTAACGCTCACCACGCGGTAGCGATGTAACACGTCCTCGTGCCGGTACGATGCCCATCCAGATCGACCCCAGGTTTAGAGAGAGAGGTAGGCGTTTATTAAACAATGATGTCAACCAGCGCCTGGTGCTGGTTTGCTACATTGTGAAATGAACGTAAGCGAAAATCATAAAAATCGAAGAGAGAAAGGTAAACAGGAAAAGATAGAGGGAGAAAACACACAAAACCAAAGCATTAAAAAACAAATAAAAAAAGTAACGAAAATGCTTCACTGGAAATTGTCATTAGCCATTGCTGTTCTTCTTCACCCCTACAGTTTCTTCTGTAAGCGAGTAGCTGTTACAAATTTCAGCAGAGCTTTCGTAGCTTTATACCCCTCAGCAGCAGAGATCCATAGACCAAGCAGAGTACGAGTGCTTACGTCTTGTTCATTTTGAAGCCTCAGGTTCGTCTTCATAAGCTCCCTTTCACGGCTGTAGTCCTTGCATTCACACAATACATGTTCGATGTTATGTGTGACTCCGCACGAAGCACATTCAGACGACTCAGCTCTTCTGATTTTATGAAGGTAGCTGTTGTTGTATGCCACATTCAGTCTCAAGCGATGTAGGACCGTCTCGGCTGCCCTTGGTAGTCCTCGTGGTGCCCGAAATTTAAGTTTGGGATCGATATTGTAAAAGATAGGAATAATGATATCGAGGATTTCTCCAAAGAGAAGATGCTATTTATTGGCCAATATCTCTAATCAAGTTACTTGCATCTGACCTAGATAACGGAATCGACACAGCACTCTCATGAGCGTTTCGAGCGGCTCTGTCAGCGATAACATTTCCGGGTATACCAGAGTGACCAGGAATCCACTGTATAATAAACTGGTGCCCTCTGCACGAAGCCTGGCGAGCTGCTTCCAGAATATCATGTGCAAGTTGCAAGTTCGGGCTACATTTTCTCATCGTGGAGAGGGTCTGTAGAGCAGATTTAGAGTGCACAAAGATAGCCCAAAAACTAGGACTCTCGGCTCCCACGTGTGCAACAGCTGCTCGAATTGCTGCGAGTTCCGACGCAGTTGACGACGTAACGTGGCTCAACCTCGCTTGTATGCATGCGTCCAGAGATGGAATGTAGGCTCCCAGGGTTGATGATGCTGACATTGTC
The DNA here is from genome assembly GCA_013358835.2 of Ixodes persulcatus. Taxonomy (NCBI): domain Eukaryota; kingdom Metazoa; phylum Arthropoda; class Arachnida; order Ixodida; family Ixodidae; genus Ixodes; species Ixodes persulcatus. Next base: position 3,439,882 of record JABSTQ010009654.1, on the reverse strand, counting down.
GACCCGTCGGTGAAGACATGTCTAAATGAGGCATAAGTTTGGTTTATGTATTCCAGCACTGTCTGCGTATTCACGGGGGCGGGCATTGGTTTCTTCGAAGCGATTCCCGGAATACTCGTTCTGATTTCCAAGTGAGGCTACCTCCATGGTGGATAGCTTGGAATCACCGCAGCTTCAAAAGAAGGGGGATGTAATCCTCCAAGAGTGTGATAACTTGTGCAAAGCCAGATGATCGTCTCTCTGTTACAATATTTGTGAGCTGATGCTTATATGTACGAGATTTGTGACGAAGATGAGCTCTTAACGTTTCTTGCGTTCTTAAAACGGCTGGTGAAATCGCGTGTGCTTCCGCAAGAGATCCCAAATTAGAAGTGCCTTTCGGCAGTCCTAAACATGTGCGAAGAGCTTGTGCTTGAATACTCTCGAGTTCTTTTAGAAGAGTACGTGAGATGTTATGCATAACAGGCAGGCTGTAGCGCAGAAGTCCGAGAAATAAGGCATTATAAAGGGCAAGGAATGAGGAGACAGAGCATCCCCATTTGGTTCCACTAATCATCCTGATTATATTGATGAAAGAGGAGAGCTTCTTTTTAAGGCGTTTTACATGGGGGCTCCAGGTCAGCTGCCTATTGAGAGTGACACCCAGGAAAGTATGTTCCGTGACATATGGAATCTCCTTTCCGTCTATTTGAATTGGGTATCCGTCCGTGTGTTTTTTGGGGAATGCCATCGCCGCTGACTTGTCCGGCGATATATGCAGACCTCGGAGGTGTAGGTACCGTGCGTTAATGTTAATGGCTTTCTGTAGTCTTGTTTTGTTGATGTACAGAGATCTACTGCAAGTCCAGAAGCAGATATTATCCGCGTATGTAGACACGTGAACGGTTTTGGGGGGAATTTTCAGGAGACCTATGAGAGAAATGCTAAAAAGCATGGGGCTGAGGACACCTCCTTGTGGTACTCCCCGATGAATATGATGAAGACCGGTGTTGCCGTCCTCTGTCGATATGTATACTTCTCTTTCTTTTAGGTAATTGGCTATCCATTTGTATACACTTCCTCCAAACCCAATGGCCATCATATCTTGAAGAATAGCGTTGTGTTCTACTTAATCAAATGTTGATTTTATGTCCACAAATACAGCTGTTTTTTTTTATTTACTACCTTCATTTGTTCAATGCTAGTTACTAAGTCAGTAACGTTGTCAATGCTGCTTCTTCCGCGTCGAAATCCATTCATGGACGAAGGATATAGATCTCTATTTTCTAGATCCCATTCCATACGGGTAAGCAGCATTCGCTCCATTACTTTGCCTATGCAACTTGTTAATGCTATCGGACGGTAAGAGTTAATGTCTAAAGGAGATTTTCCACGTTTTAAGATCGGTAGAACCCGAGCAATTTTCCATTCCTTCGGTACAGACCCCGTTTCCCACGAGGAGTGAAATATTTGTAGTAGTGAGGTCCTCGCCCCCTCCCCCGAGTGGCGTAAGGCTGAATACCGTACACCATCCGTGCCTGGGGATGACCCAACGTTGGACGTCTCTAGCGCCATATCAAGTTCCTTAAAGGTAAAATATGCATCAATAACCTTGCATACACTTACGCATACATGTCCCTCCTGTGCACTGACTTTGCCATGGGGCCTTGAAGAGCAGGAAGTGATCTTGGTACAGAACTCTTCGGCTACGACTGTTTCTGATACTTGGCGACTCAGACTGATGGCGCAGAACGGGTGAATTTGCTGTGGCCTTGTACAGAGCGCGACACTGTTAGCGCGAACAAGCGAACACCGGTTTTTCCAATTTTTTCTCTTTAAAACCAAGGGATGTCATCCAAGTTATTATTGCTACGGAAAGAGCTCATTGAGTTCTATAATGTAAGCGATAACATTTCGTGCTCGCTAATACTATTGAGAAGTAAAATGCGAAAATGCGCCGATGTCGTGTTCGCGCTAACAGTGTCGCGATGTGTACGTAGACTTCGCATTATCTGCCATGTTCGATCGAGTGGTTTTCTCGGGTCAAGGTTGGAACTGAGTGACCTCCAGCGTCTTTTGGAAAGTTTGTCCAAGTGACGTTGAACACGTTTTTGCGCTCGCCTAGAAGCCCGAACATCCTCAACATTTTTAGTCTTCCTTGCCCCGCGTTCTGCTCGTCGACGAATGGCGCGAAGACGCTCATATTCACCATCGACTGCAGTATGAGGTTTTGTCATGTTGACATTTTTTGTCGCATAAGAAGTTGAGGAGGTTATAGCCTCAGCAAGACCTTTTGGCTCGGTCACCGCGATACATGCGGATTCCATTTTAGTTTTAAGAGATCCCAGTCAGTATAACACGTTGTGGTACGCCGCTTCGTGCAGTGCAATCCTTGAATCGTAGTGTATGTAGGAACATGATCGCTACCGTGTGTTTCAATATCAGCAAACCACGTTGTTTCCCCAGAGAGGGTTGAAGATGCGAACAAAATATCTAAAGGACTACTCATAGATGCCCCTCTAAAATACGTCGGACTTCCGTCATTGAGTACTACAAGATCATGTTTTAGAGCGAGGTCAAATAATGCGTGTCCTCGAGTGTTATTCTTTTTACTTCCCCATGATGCGTGGTGACTGTTGAAATCGCCCGTCAGAATATGAGGGGATGGGGTTTGCTGTAGAATAGTGTCGAGCCTTTGAACGTCGAAGGGTGCTCGAGGGGGTATGTAGCCAGTAATAACCGTGAAGGAAACTCCTGCTTTTCTAATAGTTGCTGCGATATACTCGTTTGTAGGGTGTGGCGGGATGTTCTGTTGTACAAATGTCAGATCCTTCCGAACGCCGAGTAAAACTCTGCTGAGCTCATTTCCTCTGTGAGAATGATACAGTTCATATCCTGATGGTGTTGTGAGACACTCGCGACTCTGAAATCGCAATAACAAGAAACTGATATTTAAACACAAATTGACGAAAGTCCGACAGTCGGTTTCGTAGACCTCTCGCGTTCCATTGAAGGATGGTGGCTTCACTGCGAAGCTTCTCTAACGACACCATAGCTTGATAAGTGGAAGTATTGCATCGATCACAATTAGTAGTGCTTGGGATAGGGGAGACTCCCATGTACAAAGGATACTACGGATGACATTGACGATTGTTTGAAGCTTGTCTCCAGTAATAGACGGTTGATCTTTGGCTGGTGCCTTTGATTTGTCCTGCCTGGGTGGCCTGGTTTCTGTGACTTCTACATCAGAATTTGAAGCTGAACTGGGGAGTCTGGGAAATTCGTTTTCATTCTTCAACTCCAAGGTGCACACTTGGGCGTCTCTTGGCTTCACATGTGTTTGGACCTGTCTAACGTTTGACTGCTGTGTTGACGAGGAGGGTTGTGGATCTTGAATCCCATCTTGTAGAGGTTGGTGAACTCCCATATCTTGTTTCGTTTTTGTACCATCTGTTTTAGAGCGAGCTTGGGACATTTTCTCCTTCGATGACAATAGGGCCGCTTTTGCTGTTGTGTACGGTGTACCCAACTTTAGCTTAGCTCTTGTACTGATATATTTTCTTTTCCCTTTGGTACACAGGGCACAGATGGGATGTCGAGTCATGTGCTTTACCGCAATTTGTGCAGAGCAGGTCAACCGCTTCACTCTTCATGCGGTCGTGTGCTCCTCCACAGCGAGTGCAGCGCACGTCCTTTGTGCAGGCGGTTTGGACATGTCCAAAACGACCGCATTTCCAGCATTGACGTGGTTTCTCTATGTACGGCTGCAACTTGAACCTTGTGTATCCCACTGTGACATATTCTGGCAGTGTGTTCGTGCTGAAGACGACTTTGACAGACTCAGATTTACCCAGTCGAGAAATGGAGATGACGGGTGCAGTTGCACAAATTGCCGATTGTAGCTCGGCTTCGGTAATGTCTACTGGTACCTGGTAGATCACTCCGACCGCCGATTCCCGTGGAAGTGGTTCGTAAGCGATGACAGGAATTCCGCCTAATGAGCTGAGTCCAAGAAGCGCTTTCGTGGCTTCAGTGTGTCAATCGCCAGCACGTTGAGTCTTCGATTTGGCCGAACCAAGATGACCCCATCTGGAGCAGTCATTTCAAGTTTCTCTGTGATCTTATCGGGTTAATTGTTGCAATCATGCTTGCTGGATGTTTGGGCTTGATTATCACTGTAAGGCGGGGATGAGCCTGGTTCATGGTTTTGACTGTCTTACTGCTGCAGTCTGAGCTAGTAGATGGTTTGCGTCTCTTTCTGCCCAGGACCATTTGATATGGCTCTGAATTCATATCTTGATCATCAGAGGTACTTTCGTAGTAGGATATCGTGCTTGAGGAGCTCGACATACCCCTTGAATCCTGTTCCATTTCGGTTGGCGTGGGGGCTTGGCCGGAAGGAAGGCCCTCCGCAGGCCATGGTCGGTGAGCGATGCGTCAAAATAGAAGATCGTATGGTTTTTTCCTGGTCCGAGCAGTGATAAACATGATTAAAATCAAAATATAGCGAGACGCTCTCAATAGCAGTGAAAACAGAACAGACTTCTTCCTCCGCCGAAATTAATCGACCCCAGGTTCAGTGTTCTGTGGCTCGATGCTCGCTCCGCATGCTCTGAGCTATGCTGTGCTAACACACTCGACAACCTCACTTTTTTTTCTTTCTCTCTGTTTCTTTATCATGGCCACTGGACTACCCCGCTATGAGAATTTTCATTCTCAACAGGAAGTGCGGGGGGAAAAAATCCAGCTGCTCTCATTCGGTGATCAAATGGCCGCCATCTTAGATGGCTTGTCTCTCAGTTACCGACACTGAAGCCCAGGCGCCACTTCACCTCGTCCGAAAGTAGTCCGCAGCCTGTCTCAACTGAAAGGGAAGCCGCGCAACAACGAGAACTATTAGAAAAATTCGACAGAGATACTTAGCACTGCTTACGTGTAGGAATACGAAAGCATTCGTACACGCAGCGCATTCCTACAAGCAGCGCGCCACGTCTTTGTTTTTCACACGGCGCTGCGGCGGTGACATCACGTTCCCCCCCACTGCGCAGGCGCGGCGAACCCAGCCGGCTTCACGACGGCTTTCGCGACGAAGCATCCGCGTTGCTCTGCTTTTCTTCGTGTTTTATTTTTGAGGAGCGGCCGCTTTGACCTTGAGCGCCCCCGCAGGCTTCCGTGACGAAGCATTGGCGTTGCTCTGCTTTTCTTCGCGTTTTATTTCTGAGGCGCATGCTCGATGACGTATTGGTGGGACCATTTTTCGGGCACAACACCGCCGCTTTTTCGCGTAAAGGCCCGTTCACACTCTTGCGACCTCTTAAACCTGGGTTCCTTAAAACTTCTTAAACCAGAGGACACACTGGCATTGTGGCGCCATCTATGCGGTGACCCTGGAACTGCATTTCACAAGAGCGAAGGTTTTGCGGGATTTCCGAGGTCAAATGTGCGCAATACCCATAGAAAGGCTCGTTTATAACATTGACAAAAGTTTTTCCAGCCAAGAAAGAAAGGATAATGCGCGAGAGAAATAAAAAAATATGCCGGACCGCCGAGTTTACACTGCTACCCAATAGATGGCGCCAATGTGTCCTCTGGTTTAAGAAGTTTTAAGGAACCCAGGTTTAAGAGGTCGCAAGAGTGTGAACGGGCCTTAATGGGACAAGTTTCGTCTCCAATATTCCCTCGCGAGCCCGGCCCTCCCTCGTTTCTCTCCACGCCGCGACGTGTCGACGCGAAGAAAATCCTCCCGTCAAGCAGCATCGTCACCTGCTCCGGTGTTGGACGTGCTCCATCGACGTGCGCTCGTTCCACCCACTGACGTGGCCCGTTGACGTGCCTGCTCGACGACGACACACTCCGCGTAATTGGGGCGCACCGAGATTGCTCCGAGCCTCGCAGGCGCCCCTGCAGCGCCGTGGGCCTCTCGAAAAACCCCGCCAAAGCGACGAAGGGAGAGGCATAGCTGCTGGGGCAGCCCTGCCCGCGTGACATGCACCCGGGCGATAAGAGCGTGCGATCACCGCGAGCCTCTGATTACGGGTTCCCGAACGCGGCCACAGTCCGTGCATCGTTCTGCCACAAAATAACTGTTCCTTTTTTTTTATTATCGCGTAATTTAGATGCGGTATTTGTTTTTTTAATTGATAGGCAGGTCGGGGCTAAGAAGGAAGTTCGTGTTTCCGTCGTTGTTTGTGGGAGCTGGCTATAGTATAATTATACCGCTGCTGGGTTGGAGGGCTAGGGATACAGGACCTGTGATTATGATCCAACATAGCGCGTAGCTGGAATACTGGCGTTTTGTTATTTAGTTTTTTTATTATTATTATGATCCCCTTTGAACATTCCATTACAACGGGATAGGAACATCGCCGTGCCTTTTATTTATTTGTAAATAAAACCATTTTCTCTAAAATGTAAATAAGTTGCGCGAAAAAAAAATCTGCCTGGTTCTGGCATTGAACCAGGGACCTCTCCATTTTCAATGGAGCGCCGCAAACTCCTGATGACGCAAACTCGTGACTTTCGGAGCGTTAATATGATGCTCAGGATAATTGTCACGCTCTGAATTTATTAAGTTTGTTTGTGGATGTAATTGTACCTCTTGCGAGTTAAAACTTTAACAAACTTGTGCTGGAAAAAAAAAAAGGAAAGTGATACAATAATGCTGTGTCTTGCAGTTCTCATTTCTAGCTCTTTCGAAATGTCCATACAAGAATTACACTTCGATAAAGTTTTCCACATTTTCCAATAAACTAAATATTTATACCAAGCTTTTCTTTAAAAAAAAATACGGTCCTCTCCGACCAAACTTCCCGAAACGCGCAAAAACTCGTACCATTAAAAAGATGCAAAAAAAAAAAAAAAAAAGCCGGAGAGATGGATATGGAGTTGCCGGAAAGATGGGAAAGGGAAGGAAGATTCGGAGGAGGACAGCGGAGAGGATCAAAGCGAGTGGGAAGAGGAGGATGACTGGAAAGCGACCCTTGCACCCTCGGCTGTCCAGACTGTTTCAGAAGACGGAGGAGGGGCAAGAGGACGACGCTGAGGGCGTGATACTTTGTACGGAGAAATCTAACGTCAACGATCGAGATATTCACTCGCGAAAATACATGCGCAAAGGGTCCGCTGCTGTTGTTCCGAACGACTCCCAAAAGAGCCTTCCTGACTTTCGTCATGCACACATTTCTGTGAATGCCGTTAATATTTATCGTTTTGTAGTATGTAGTATGTTGTATCGAAGTGTACAGTATTGTAATATGGTCACGCTCCTTGCTCAGTGACTCGTTGTTATGCGTCGAATCCCCGGTCTTCCGAGCACCGCACACGCTTCGGTCTCAGCGCGGGCATGGGTACACAATGCGGGACGCCGTCCCCATTTTCTTCCGCCCGCCCGCCTCTTTTAGTAGTCGTCGAGTGCCGCGTCCGGGACGGTCCCCCGAATTCGAGAGCGTAGTCGCGCCGCGGGTGTCCCCATGGCAACGCGTCGTGTTGCGACCCGCGGCCCGGCGCCGGAACGGGACCCGTACGGGAAAGACGCGCTTCCCGTTTGGAGAGGAACAGGGTGCCGACGTCGGGAGCAGCAGCAGCAGCAGCCCCGGGAGTCGCCGTCGCCATGGCCGTGGACCGGACGGACGACGTCGGCGTGTCCGGAGCCCAGAAGGCACCCGCGAGGCCCAGGACGCTCTGGCAGGTAGGCGTCGCTAGGAAGGGAGGCGCCGCGGGGGCCTGCAGGTCGCGGTCGGTGCCACGTGCCCCGGGTCGAAAGTTTAGGGAGTGGGAATGGAAGATGACGTCACGGGGGAACGCCGTGGACGCGCCTGGGTCTCTTGGATTGCGCGAGGAGTTTACCGGCGCTGGGTAATTAGCGATCCCGTACCGAATACTCTAAATGAGTTTAGTGGGGTGTTTTAGTGGATCATTCTGATGATTCCGATAACGATAGATACCAATGCATCGCCGACGCCTTTGTGCATCGTATCGTCATCGGGTATCGTTTTCCGACGTATCGGAGCGGTCTATACTAAAACTGTCTGTTGCGAAATGTGGAGTTTCGGGATTATTTTGTCGCGTACGAAATTGCGCGATTGGGAGTGATATGTTATGCTTATGCCTGATCAGTTGTTCGTGATATTTGTTTTGTAATCATGAACATCCAGGGAAAAAAAAACAAAAAACTCGTGAAAATTAAGTCGTTTACAGTAGAGAAAAAAAAAACGAAAGAAAAAGCGATCCTGTTTGAAACTGAATTCTGCCAATATTTGAGAACGAGCTGGTGGAATAGAGGAGTGAGAATTAATCCGTACGTCGCCAGGAAGTGAGCATCGATAGGTTGCATCACTAGCGAATCGTGTCACTTCCTGGTTAAAACTCAAACACTCGCAAAATGACCGTTTCGATCTGGGTGGCGTGGGGTCGTGTGTCACTACTGCGTGACTCACGTTAAAAACCCTGGGCAAGCAGTTGTACCGCTCTGACTAAATTTCCCATCTACGACGGAGACACCGTGTACGCTGGCTAAGCGTACACGCGGCACAATTGTTTGCACGCATTAAAATAGCAACAACTGATATTTGAATGCAAAATAGGCCCAACTCCGTTTTGAGTGAGAAGTGGACCCAAAGCTGGTGTTTTCTCGGAATTCGATTACTCGTGCATGGTCCGTGCCGTCCATACGTGAACCTGGCGCGTATGCAGCGGATATGTGTGTATATACCGCGCGGTTGCAGCGCTATGTCCTGCTGAAATATTCGCCTTCGGGAATATCCGGGCCGCCTTGTTTCGAGCGATGTATACCATGTACACGTTGTCCTCGCGACGGTCCCCTGACACTAAGCGTTCGCGACGCGCATGTCACGACATGGGGCGCAGCGGGACGTCCGAGTTAAAGCGGCAACACCCGCTTGTTTTTTTTTTTTTTTTTTTTTCTTATTGACGGCCCCGACAGAATTCCGCTCCACCGCACTTCGTGCCGCAGCAGGACTTTTCCTTTGACCTGACTGTCGACCGCCTTCCCTACCGCCTCCGCCCTTCGTTTATAAACACTCACTCTTGTGCATGCCTTACGCATCCCCCCCCCCCCCCCCCCCCCCCACACACACACACACACACACACTTTGTTTCGCCGCCCCCAATATCCGCAATGTATGTTTCCGCAGTAAGCAGTACATATGAGAGAGTTTCCGAGGCGCCCCAACGCCCTGACGCATGCGCAAAAGTTCTGCGCATGCGCAGTGCGACGTCCCAAGTATCCCTTTCCTAAAACTCTCTAGTAAGAAACCAACTTTTCTTTTTCTTTTTTTTTAGTGTAGCGTTGCATTTATTCAAAGACAACGCAATGATCGAAAGCAAACGAACTTGGCTGCCGTTTTATCATGAAGCGAAGGAGAGGTGGGGAAGAGGAGAGGGGGGAGGAGGAGGGTAGAATTGAGTGTTTTGTCTAAAAAAACAACAAAGGAGCTCTCCTTGGGAAGATATGTGCACGTTAAACACGAAATATAGTGTGCATATCGATATACAAAACGACGTGTGTGTGAGGTGCGTAAAGGTCAAGTTTACGTTTAATGTAGCGTCGGAATAGTTGCGCACCACGTCTTGTGCTGCCGTTTGTATTTATTTATTTTTATTTATTTATTGGTGGAAATTGCCGGCCGCCTGTGAAGGGGGCAAGGCAAAAGCAATGAAAAGATAACTGGAAGCAAGAAACATCACATAAAAGCAGAATTATGTACAACAAAGCAGACCCTAAGTAAACATGGGTAGATCTGTACACATGCAAAGGCAGAGCTGCCCCCGCATACGCACAAAAAACAAATTGACCAAGAAACATCAGCCGTAAAATACAGGGGTACACAATTTATCCCAGCCAATCTCAGAACTTGCGTCATCAGTGACGAGTGACTGGAGGCCGTCTGAGAATGCAACAGGGCAGTCTTCGTTTACCAGCTGTGACGGAAGCTTGTTCCATTCAGTCATTGCTACGTTGTTTCGCAACGTCCTTGTCTAGATCAATTTGAAACCGCTTGGTACACCGATCAATGGTATTAAAAGTATATATGCCCGTGTATGCGTATGTCAATTGCCGCTTAAGCATCACCTGCTTCGGTCTTCGCGGTCGGCGGCCTTGCGGGCGAGCAACGCGGAATTTCCTTCGCAAACTCGCCATGTGTCGCCAGTTCCGCTCTCCACGTGTTTACCTCGCTCGCTCGTACACCGTCGCGTGATGGCGGCTATTATTCGTGCAAAGGACGACTTTTTCTTGCTTTGCGTGCCGAAACTTGCGTAAGACCGTCGCGGCAATTTCCGCTGCTTTTCTCGGATCCGCAGCCACATAAAAACTTAAATCGACACAATTTAACTGCGACTCTTGGATCGGACGATTCTAGAGAGTCTGAGTTATACAATGCCAGATTCTGCTGGGATGCCCTCGAGTGCTTCCTTCGCGAGGCACCTCAAAGTGTATATACGGGATGATCCCGCGTGCCATTGGACGAGATCAGTTCAAGGCCGACACCTCTTTCCGACACTTCTTATGCGGAGAGCAAGTCGTCTGCTTCTTGCGCAGGAGTTGCGCTGACGTCAAAACGACGCCGAGCTCTGATTGGCTTTGATGGAAAGGACAGTGGGTAGACCTGAATGCTTGAGGTCTACCCACTATTTTTACAATCAGCCAATGAGAGCTCGGCGTTTTGACACCGTCTCACCCCTGCAAGAAGCAGACGAACTTGCGCTCCGCATAACGCCCTCGCGAAGAACGCCAAGTTGCTGGGCTGGGACAATACCGCCTAGAAGACAAGGCCCGCGCATAACGTCATCACTAGTTGATCCACGTAGCGCCACCTAGCTTGCGTCAGCGTCGCCGCCAACGCGTCCTGCAGGGCTCGCAGCGAGCGCGACGCCAGGACGGACGCGTTTGCCGCTTTGCGGCGGCTCTCGTCGAGCTTCAGCATTTATCCGCTCTGCGCGGGTCGTGGATCCACTAACGATGACGTCATGCGAAGCAGGCCTTGTATTCTAGGTGGTGTTGGCTGTGGACGCATATGCACGGCTGCGTGCGATATTCCGCAGAAGAGAGCTATACTACGCGTGTTGAGATCGTGTTGCGCTGCTCAGTAAACAGAAATGGCAGCGCCCCGAAGACGATTATGCGGAGCGCAACTTCGTCTGCTCCTTCTGCGGGGGTTGTGGTAACGTCAGAACGCCGAGCTCTGATTGGCTCTGATCGAAGGATTGTGGGTAGACCTCAGGGCAGCTTGCTTTGAGGTCTACCCACTATCCCTCAATGAGAGCTTGGTGTTCTGACGTCACCAAAACCTCCGCAAAAGAAGCAGACGAACTTGCGCTCCGCATTGGAATGGTCTATCCTACGTCGAACCAGGTCCCATTTCCGTCTTGGAGTATCGAGGTTCCGAAGAAAAGACAACAGCGGGGAACAAAAATTGAGAGTTTTAAATATAGTAATACCGGCACCATGCCGTTTTATCAGGAATGGGAATCAGACGTCCGGTTATATGGTTCTTGCTGGATTCGTTCCAACTTATTCATTTTTCTTTTCTCATTAGTTTTCGGGTTTGCTGGAAGCATTTGAAATGAAGAATGATAACTCTCTCTTCGTGTTATCGGTGTGACTGTAGTTTTCACCTCACGTGCGTCCAACGAAATCTCAAGACCGCCTCTGCTACAGTCGTAGTCCAGCTTTCCGATGAACCATCACTGGATCGACGTTAATTTAATTATTTTCCCACCGGCTGCCACTTTTTCATTAATCATTATCGTACATACGAAGTGCGATCAAACATTTTCGAAAATATAGTCGGTAACAGCACTGACAGGTTACGAACCCAGTGGGTGCTCCGCCTCGAGCACAAGCCTTCTGCCTTTGGTAACACTTCACCTCCCGCGCAGCCAAAGCCCGCGGCGACCTTCCCAGACTTCTGTTCCTCTTCCAGACGATGTTCTGCAATTCTTGAAGCGCGAGTGCCGCTCAAAACACCTCGCACGACTCATTGCTTTTGCGCCATAAGTCTGCCGAATCATCTCGAAGGTTTCTGTTCCAGATTTGCCGAGTTTGACGCGGAACTCATGTTCGCTCTTACCTCTGATTTTCTGCTCATGCTGAAATCGCCAATGTGCTTGTGCGTGTATATCCAGAAAAGAACTTTCGTATGGCGCATCTCCAGATGTTCACAGAACAACGCCTTTTGGAGTATAATGACGTATGAAGGTCACTTTCTTCGACAGCTGCGCGCTCATCACCGTGCTGCTCCCTCTTTTTACGCAGCTACGAAGCTAGTCTGTGAACTTTTGATCGCACCTCGTACTCCTGTACGTAGGCGACGTAAAGACGCTTCCTCCGATCAGCGAGCGGCGCGGTTCACGAGACCGAAGCGACTGCTCCGTACACCCCGTGCCGCTAGAATCCCATCGGTCTCGGCCGTGCACGCTGCGACCCTGCGGCAGAGTACGTCCAAGGGCGCCCGTGCCAACAATGAGCCTCGGCTGCTTATCGCCCCTACCTCTCGTCTCGGCGCGACGCAACCTGCGTTCAAGACGGCTCTTTCGTAGCGCTGCGAGCCGCTGCCGTCCCGTCGTTGCAGTACTCCTCGGACTGTCTTCCCCATACCAGCAAGTCTGGTCACCTTCCGCTGTCCTCGCTTGCACCAGGACTCGAGGATTTGGAACTTCGAGCCTCTGGGTTCCGGCGCCGTTTGCCTCCTGCGTGACACTGAGTGGCTAGACTCCATCGGTGCGGTCCTTGGCTTAGATACACCGGCGGTGAGTGCCGTGTTCTCTGGTAACTTGGATGAGCGCTGCAGAGAAGACGTCCACTGCGGCGGCCGTCTGGACTCGCGGGAGTAGCGCCCGGCTCCTGGCGCAGCTGCTGTACTGGGTCTGCCAGTACGGAGACCCGTCCGACCCTACCCTGTACAGGGTCGTCCGTTGGGCACTGCTAGGCATCTGGGCGCTTCTCCGTCGGCCGCCGTCAGCTGCTATGGTGAGCGCTCTCACTGTGATTGGCACACGAGGGCAATTATCGTCGCACCTGGTACAGTGCTGGGCGAGGGCGTTTAAGAAGGCGAGGGAAACGAAATTGTGTTCAAACAACGTTCGTATACATTTCGTTTGAAACAAAGCGTGAGACTTGGGCTGTATATCGGCGGAAACAAAGATGAATCACCAAAAGAAACGCGCAGCACTTTTTTTTTACATAAGTTGATATTGTAGGAAATTATTGTACGGTCCTTAAATTGTGATTCTACTCAGCTTTAAATGGGGGACTCATCACAGTGCACTAAGACAGCGTGTTATTTGCGGGTGGAAATTTGCGTTGGAATGGAAACCATTGTATATACATTATGTAGTCCGTCAGTGTAGCATCAATAGGGCCACACCAGCGGGCCAGTTATTCCAGATATAAAGGTTTCGAACAGCATTCTCGGGATAACACCGGCCACAGTGTCGTAGTTGTGTCAGCGTATAGGCTTTCCCACGGTGCACGGCGATAAGAACGTCTTCGTATCAATCCCTCTCGATTAACAGTATCGTGACGCAAAACTCTTACGCGATATCCGAAGCCGGGTTTACGGTTTGTGTCCCGCCCCGATAAAGGTATCGTCCTCAGCCACCACCGGCAGCGCGTTCCAGCGAGTCGGAGGCAGGCATCACGCGGCGCGTACACTGTAAACGCTCCGCTCTCTCTCATCAAGGTCGGACAGTTGCAGGATACGCACAGACGGCGAATGTGTGCCGGCAAAAAAACACATCTCGAATGAGCGACGGCGCGCTCTGTTCCGTGCGTCGCGTTTCCTATATGGAGAGAAAGCGCTTTTTTATATGTGGTCACGGTCCGCCGGCTGCTTCCTGCGTCGGTCGCTCGGTCTGGCGCTGCCGTTACCGACGCGTGCCCAAGGTCGTGAGCGAGTTTCCGCAACCTAGATTACCCTGTCAAAGCTGGCGACGACGCGACGCGTTGACCGCCCGCCGGCTGGTGTACCGTCGCGCGTTGATTGGGACTCGGAATCATCGCCATAAACCATCACAGTCGACGCCGAAGGGCGACCTGTGAAGCGTGTATAAAGTTTAGTTACGAACGGGACGCCATAAGGATTGCGCGCAAATGTAAGAGACTTTGCTCTTCGTGCCCCTAAAGTAGCTAATTTTCTTAATTTGCTTTCTTCATTTACTTTGGAATATATATATATATACTTGGCTGATTTATGTCAACGGATTGCTTGTTTCGGTTTATAAAATATATGTGATGCGCGAACGATATCACATTTATCCTAGCAGCGGATGTGCTCGCTAGTTATCGTCGAGTTGAATTCGGTTTCTTTGTGTCCAACTACGGCTATGCTTACCTTTGGTTCACGTAAATATGACCCAGTACTGTCACGAATAAGTTTGTTTTTGCTTTCAAGTTCACTGCCATGTTTGTTTATTGTCATCGTGCGCGCTTTAGTTGTTTATCGGCAATTTATACCCCTGTCAGACGGCGTTCTAAAGGTCCTTTTCACTAAGCTCCTTAAAAAAAAATCGGCCAGTCAGCTCGCGATGTCGAGTGCGCACCTGCTCTGTGGCGCGCGCACGTGCTCTACGCCGTGCGCTGGTTCGCCGATTTTATAAAGGAGCTTAGTGAAAAGGATCTTTAAAACGCCGTCTGACAGGGGTATTACTCCCCTTGAGCGGTATATGAGTAATGAGATCAATATCCAGTTCTCGGTTCGCTGTGTTCTGGCACTAAACGCGTCATGCAGCAGTTGTGGATGGCTATCGAACGGATTTGTTATTGATCGAACCCATTCGATGGAGGGAAAATTGAGGAGGTCGCGTGATGTTTCTTCTCATTAATGGTCGTCATATTACGAGTCTTTGTCACGAAGAATTTAGATTTCGAACCGCTTGCTTCTCGAGGCATGCATGAATGTCTTAACCGTAGAGAGATCAAAACAAGTCAAACTGAAAGCATAAAAAAAGATGATATGCTCAGGGCTAAATAGGACCTCGTAGCCGTGCGGTTAGTTGGAAGAGATAGTAGACCACTGAATAAATTTTCCGGTCCAGCACACGCGAGTTCGCCACCTTTGAAAAGCTGTGTGATATGAGAGAAGTGGTTGCACGTGTCTCACATACAAATCGATGAACATTTCAGAGGGTGGAGGTATTTTATTAAAACGGCATGATGATAGCATACTTCGCAAAAAAATGTTGCGTTGTGGTGTGTAGAGATACGAGTGCTCACGTGAACAAGCAGATTTTGAGTCCAACGAACTGTATCTATTATAGCGTCGCACACGACCTTTGAGAGTATCGCTCTTACCTCTTTCGTACATTCGTCCGGCGTAGCATACTTCGTTTGATACTTACCGTGATTTACGGTATACAGGTGAACAGCTTCATTATACGGAAACGCTTTGGAGAAGGATAGCGATGTAATATCCAGTTTTCTGCTAAAAAGCTCGTCGCAGTCCATATCGTGCTAAAACTTTGGACTATTGCAGCGAGCGGTATGACCCCGTTAGGAATGCACGCCGATCAGGAATCGATTGGACAATGTGAAGTTTCGTTTTGCTACTCACACCCGGGTCGGGTGTGCACGCTTCGCAGGCATATTTCGAAGTGCCGGCGGCACCATTTCCCGATTCCTCGGGTTCCGCCGAAATCCGTATACACGACGAATAATCTATCCCATCGAATTTCCGCGGCGATGGTTCCTCTCCCTCGCGCGTGGACGGGTATACCTCGGCCGCACGCGACGCACTCCCGCACGTGTTGCACGGACATTGGTCCACCCTCCCGAGGGCGAAGAAGCCGATCTCTATGACTGCTGCTGCTGCGGCGGCAACGGCGTCGCACCGGTGGCCCACGTCGTGACGGAACGCGGACTCGATTCCCCGAGACCCAGCTGTGCGGATCCGCGAGCGCGTACACGCGGCCTCGAAATTTCCGGAGCACGGTGTGGGACTGCCGTCGCCGGCACAGCTGTCTCCGCACCGCGCGGGCGCCGGTGCTTGGCGCGTGGCTCGGCGCGCCCGGGACGTCGCTTCGGGGTACTCCCATGAGACGGACATCGGGCGCGGATCCACCGGGAGGAAAGGTCCGCAAGTCGTGCTGGCGAAAGCTGACCAGCTGTCTCCGCCGACACGCCAAGAAGGAGCCTCCTTTCGATCCTGCGCGGTTTTGGGCGAACACGACTTCGGTATTTATACTTCCCCTACTTCCTCTTCTCTCCTCCTGAAGCTATTGCTGGAGGAGTGAGACGAGTCTACCCCTCCCTTCACCCTCGCAGCTTTCGCTGCTGTCAAGAACGAGGGTGAAAGGATGCGTTGTTTTCTTGCTAGTGATCGCCGTTAATCACGATGAAACATTGGAAGAGTATCAGACGATGCCCTCATTTGCTACGGTGGCCTAAATACGCAAGAACATAGTCTGTTTACACGAGCTGAGTGAATCTATGAAGCGCTGAAAGGGAAGCTGTCGCAAACGCATACTCCTCATCACGATCATCTGGTGGGCTAGTTGGTGGATCATTATGTTGAATTAACAGCGCAAATACGAGAAGGAACGATCTTTCTCGTTTTGCGCTGCTGATTCCGCACACTCTCACTTTCTTCTTCTTCTTTTTTTTTTTTTTTTCGTGCGCAGATACAGTTGTTTGTACATAACATTCAGCGGTACGATGATCAGCTGGTCAATACTGGCACATTGGTCATTTTTCATGCAGATTTCATATCTACCGCACGCTTTAGAGGGTCACACTTCCCGGGGGGAAGTCGGGGGATGATGCGAACTATATTTTATAGCGGTACAGAATTGCACTCCAAGATCATTGGAACTGCCCCGCCATGCAGCTCATCTCGACCTCGCCTCGCGGCTTTTCTGATCTGTTGAGATTTGGGAACATTATCCTCTTCGGGCACTTTCCCTCCAAATCTCCACATCCGCCAAGGCTGTCTTCCGCACGACAGAGATGTGCACTCTTCTTTCTCGCCTATCGATCGGACCGGGGAGCCGTGGCAGGGCGCGTCCACGGAGTACGTGTATGTTTGCTGTCTCCGACGTGTCTCTTTTTACTTGCTGGTGGCGTGGGGCTCTCGCTGGAACGGGGGCAGGGCGGCTCGGGCCACGTGGTCCGTCGTGGTACGGGCCCGACAATCTGCCGCCGCCGGCCGTCGCACGACACACCGCACTTCCCCCGGAAGGATAAGCCGTTCGTGGAACAGCGCGCCCTGGCAGGCTCCAGACCGATCCCACGTCACGCACCCTGTGAGAACGTTCGATAGCTTCCTCGGGGCTCGTCTTCACTCTCGTCCTTTTCAGTAAGCGTCGAATTCAAGCTTGGTTCTATTAAAAAAAAATCCAGGGCGTGCCATTCGTTTCTGATGTGCGGACGGCGGCCCGTGGGTTGAGCAGTTTGCACTCCCAGGAGTTATAGCTTGCCAAGAGTTAGCACTTCCCCGTCAAGTGTTAGCGCTGACAAGAGTTGGCACTATACCGTACCGTGAGCATCGAAGCTTCTTGAGAAGACATGTAGCTCTTGTCTATACTGGATCGCACCGCGGACACTTGCGAATAACCGAAATCGTTCGGTGCTTTTTATGCTGCGGTGTGGAACTGCTCCTCGAAGTCACAGATGCGACGTTGGGGTGCCACAACGTTTGTGCCGGAGCTACTCAAGTTTGATACACGCCTCTTCTGACGTCGATCCGTCGTGCTCTTCGGTGCCACACTGTACGTGACTTCGTTCGTCGCAGGAATACGTGTAGGGAGATATGCCGACCGACCTGGTGGTAAGTGGCATGGTGACCCGTGTCTCTTTTGATGTCGCAATTAATAACTGTATTGGAACATCCTTTGCGCCTCTTCAAAGTTTTCAAACTCTTCTTTTTTTTTTGGTAGTTTGTCATGCCTCCCAGAAAAAAAAAAAAAGACGGAGAAGAACTGAACACACACAGGTTCGCAAGACGTGGTCCTTAGCACAGAGATCCCTATTGACCAAGTCATGCAATGGCTCCTTCTTCGAGTTTTTTTTCCCGCGGGTTTTGTTATTCTGTTTTTTTACTTCTGGCTGTCAGGGCACGAGTGAGTTGAGGTCCCAGTGAAATGGCGATTGTTCACTTTCTCCCGTCGGCCTGCCGCATTTGCCTTTTTCAGCCAGCAGGAGGTTTCTCGTTCGTAAATGTCTCTAACATCTAGAGTGCACGCGTTCCTGGCCGACTTCTCATTTGTATCGCGCTCTACTTACTGTTTCTCAAGAAGCGTGTCTTATAAGGTCAGACGAGACTTACTCGCGTGATGCTGTAGTCAGCATGTCAAGTAGAAATGGTGCGTCAAATTTCTGTGGTCACGCTGGGTGGACGGACTTGCGTTACGAAACACGTTCGACTCCGGAAACAGCGCGGAGCAACTTGCTCCCGTTGGCAGCATCTGCAGCTCCGAGGTCGGGTAATCGTGTTTCTCGCAAGAGCTTTGCTCTTGAGATGTAACAAAGTTTGAAACACTCGACAGTTTTTAGGTTGTCCCGCCACCATGCGTATCTCGTGCAGCACTGATAGTTGGGAAAAAGCTATTTTAAATTCTTAATGTACGCTCTCGAGTTGTGTGCGCGATGTGAAGCATAGAAATTCTCAGTAACTGATCAGCTTCGATTAACCTTAAACTTAGACATATGTTTTGTCAGAAGTAAGTAATAGAATGTTTTCGTAGACCGCGTTTCCTCCTCCGCTAAGCCTCCGCAACGAAGAAGCCGCTTCTGCGCCTGCGCGCTCATGGCCTTGACTGTGGAGTTCCGGGTATCGTAGCGGGTTGCGGAGAGCGTTGCGGGACAGAAAAAAAACGATCTACGGAAACTCCCCAATGTCTAGGAAGCGGAGGGAATCAACCGATGTGCGTAGCGGTCTCGGGAGTTAATCGATCTTGGGATGAGCTCTTGGAAAGGTCTCGACATCAAGGTTATCTCGAGTGCATTACTCATAAGATTGATATTTGATTAAAACTCTCAGCCTGTGAGGGACATATCAAAGCTCGACGTGTGAACACTGAGTGACTAATATTTTAATTTATTTATAGAATCGAAGGGGGCACCTTGCATGAGTAGGCGTTTCTATTTTTGGCAATGAAGCCCGATCACGCTCCCTTCTGTTTGATCTCCAAAGCCAAAGTAATTTACTTTCGTGTTGATCTTTTGACAGTACGAAATTTTACTCTGACAAAACTCAAGGAAAGAAGGATAAAGCAATCGTATTATGCCTATACGAAATTATATTACAAAGGCTGGGTTTCACCGTCATACAGCCGCCGTTTCGTGTACTGCACGGGCGTAACTCTGCCGAGACATTTAGCAATCTTCAACAAAGAGACCTTCAACCTTCGCCGTTTGAAAAGGCTGCTGGCTTAGATGTTCCTCATCCTCGTGGAACCCTTCTATACCTCTGCCTCCCGTGTCCGGCTGCTAAGAGACTGCTGTCCGTGACATTTCGCGGGCTTTGTCTCCTGTGGCACGCCTCGCCGGGTTCTTGTCTGGATGCGCCGGAAGCGCTCCCGCGTAGACGGGCGCTCCGCCAGGAGCACCGCCCCTGGTCGACCCGCACCTTCTAAATGCGTCCGAGGCTTCGTCGCGTCCGTCGCGACGGCACCGCTTCCTCGAGGAACACAGTGTTCCGGGCATCTGCGGGCAGCCTGCCTCTCGGAAGAGCCGCTGAAGCGGCCTCCCAGGCATCCCGCCGAAGACGCCGATCCCGCTGGAAGGAACCACTGTCACCGCAGGCTGCAGAAGCTAGCAGCCGGACCTTTCTGGGTCTGTCGCATTGATAGATCATGATTCGGATGCCCAGAAGCTGTCTCTTGGTGAGTTGATGGGCCTCTCGTTCCGTCCCACGCGCCCACGTGACATGGAAGATCTATGTGCACCCTCAACGATTTGAGCGAACGTTGGTCGTGGGGGCGGTTCTGGGGTTCCGATGGCATTGCCATGATTCTCTTTGGCACCTGTTGAATGTCAGGTAAATTTGCACACCATATTTTAACAACTTAATTTGTTACGTCTGGGATACGTTAATTCCGTTGTTGTCTCTCGCGGTGCAGGGTTGTGTTGACTGTTCGTCTCTTGGTTCTCGTCTTTTACGCTAAGCCCGTCAGTGGGGAATTGTAGTAGACCGTTTCCGCAGCCCGCTAAGCACCCGGATAGCGCTCCGTAATCCGCCTCAAGACCTTGAACTATGCAGATAAGGCTGGCGGCGCGCATGCGCAGCTGCGGCGTTTTCTTCAGGGATACCGTAGCGGAGGAGAAAAACGGTCTACTACAATTCCCTAGTGTAGACCTGCGGGCATTTCGCGGGGACTGCGGTTTAGCAGACGTTTTCGCCGTTTTCGGAGGTGTCCAGATGAATAGTTCTTGTACATTCGGTGTTAAAATCGCACACGACGAAGAAACAAACGGCACGCCCAAAGAAATCCTGCAGGCTGTGCGTACTGCGGCGTACCTACTCGATTTCCGCAGACCTCTGCGCCCGCAAGCGCCGTCCGGTGTCGAGAGTTGAGCGCCGATCGCGTCTGCTAGCGAGGCTAAACAAAATCTGCTTTATGTCCGATGGCCATGTAAGTCAGATTAGAGGAAGGCGGTTATCTGAGGGAAGAACCGCTCCCAAAGAAGATTGCGTTTTCTACAGGTTGCTCATATGTCTACATAACAACACACAGTGTGATATGCACACCATTTTCGTTTCTTAAAACGATATTACGTGTATCAGTGAATTCTGGCATGTCACCCATGCCCATTATCAAGTTTTCACCGCTGGAGACACACAGTGTAGGCAGTAGGGAGTTTCAGTAGACCGTTCCGATGACTCCGATAACGATAGCCCATAACGATACGATGCATGCGCAAAGTCGTCGGCGGAGTATCGGGTATCGTTATCGGAGTCATCGGAACGGTCTACTAGAAGCCCCTACTGCCTACACGGCGTATCTCCAGCGGTGAAAACTAAGGATAATAGAGTTTTAGGAAACCGTTTTTGCACATCCGATACGATATGATGGGCCCTCCGGTACGAATTGCGCATGCGTTACCACAGAAGACTCGCATATGCGCAGTTCGTACCGGAGGGCCAATCGTACCGTATCGAATGGGCAAAAACGGTTCTCTAAAAACGGTTCTTGTGGACTGTTGTGTTAGTCTGGTGGACTAAGCCCAGGAATCCTGAGTTCGATCTCCATTCCATCACTTCTGCGTGGTGCATGTTAAAGAACCCACCTGGCGAGTTCGTCTGCCACAGCGAAGAAAACAGGCGCAATTTAATGCTATTCCGTTGCCTAAACCTCCACATAACGCATTTTTTTTTTTTTTTTCAGATTTATAGACGCTTTCAGGCAGCTGTGCATGGGCGCCGCCATAACCGACCTTCAGTTTTTGTTTCTTCTTATTCCGTTCGCTCCACTGCATCATTACCACAGTAGGTCAGGTCATTGCCATTTTAGATTCTACCGCGTCCTTCTCCCCATCATAGGCCCTTGTGGAGACTCGTCAACGCCCGCTTCAGTGGCTCGGCATCTAGGTAAGACAAGAAAAGGTCGGCTATGGCGGCTCAATTTGGCGCGCGCTGAAAGCGTCTATAATGGGCATGTCAAAGTAGGTGATAGGCCAGAATTCACTGATACACGTATATTGTTTTGAGAAAGGAAGATGGTGTGCATATCGCACTGTATCGTGGCCTCGCGGAACACGTGGCCACGACTGCCATACTCTTGGGATATTTTATTTTCTCTCTTCTTTCGAAAACTTACAACAACCTTCTTGTAGACTTCCCGTTTTAACCATTAAAGCCTATGTCCCATATCTGAGGCAGACTTCATGGGGGTGGTGACATACACACAATAAATCGGTGGTCATCTCCAACCGGCTCTGGGGTGAACTGAATAGGAATTGGACGCTCGCGAAGGACGCCCACGATTCTTTCGTGGGCCTTCTTGTCGGACTCGGGCGTCCCGTCTGGCGCCTTGCCACTCGCCCTCCGAAATAGCGGCTCTCCTCGCTCAGCGGCGGCGTGCATGAGGCAGCTTTCGGCATTCGTCGCTTGCAGCCGCCGTGCACGTCTTCTCCTTCGTGAAACATAGTGTCCGTCTGATCCACTGGTCACAGCGTCACACTTGCCTTAAATACACCTATCAAGACAAACAAACTGCACTAATCATAATGTTGTAGCCTGGCTTGCAGTCTCGTAAGAAAGTTATGTTTCTTAAACATTCTCAAGACACATTATGATCATATCCTCCTTTCCAGGTTCCTCTTGAAATAATCTCTACAACTCGAATGTTTTCACTTTGAAGATTTGATATTGTCTGATATTGTTCAGTGAGTATCACGTACTACCCCGTTTGGGTTCGACCGCCTTCCTTGCCCTTTTCGATGAGCACTTGCGCGACATCCGCAGAGAGGAATGTCGTGCTTGTGCTCACAATGTAGACTACTATGTCAACCTCAATTTAAAAAAAAATATAAAAGGTAAAAAAGACCGATATTTTACGAGCTATAATTATTTCGGTCTCTCTCGGGTCTCCCGGAAGGTTTTTCCGAAATACGGGGAAATAAAATAATACATGCTCGTGGGTAGTATTATTAACTGCGAATAGGAGGAAGGCTGAACTGGAATGAAGGATTAAAAGACTCGAGGGTTTTGTTTTTTTCTCGAGTAGACTTTTAAGATAATTTTCCTTTTTTTCTGTTTTTAGTTTTATTTCGGTCCTTTCACTTCATTAACGCTTACGTGAGAGTTCATTACCCAATTGTGTACTTGAAACCAGCGCAGAATTTGCGTGGATTTGTCATCAGTTTCACTGCCGCGGCACTTGCTCCCAATATAACCTAATTGGGAGCGAGCTCGAAACGTCTACAATATTTAGTAATTATTATTTTCACGTGTCATTACTTTTGGATTAATTTTTATCGGTAATGAATTACTTGACTAAACAGACGGGTAATTTTAATTTAATTACGTTTTAGTATCAGCAATTTTAAAATTTTTATTACAATTACAACCACTACCGACAGGCGTTGTAACGTTGGTGCTTCTTACCATCACTATAAAATTTAAAAAAAAAAAAAAAGAAGGAAGCGCATGGCGTTTGAACTCGTTTGGCCTTACTCTTGACTGGATTTCAGTGAATTTCACCTTTGCTTCAAATTATCGTAATAATAATAAAGAGAAAAGACAGTAATATACGATTTCAGTGATGCAGAAAGTTAATAAAACAACTGACTTCTATGGTGCTGTGAGCTCGGTATTCTATCATGGATCTAATAGACTAACTAAAACAAAGGCACCAACTACATGTGACCAAATGTAAACAAATCAGTCTCACTGGTACTGGGTAGTTTTATTTTTTTATCATTCCTTGAAATGAATACAATAGGAGTGGCACAAATCAACACAGTATGAACAATGATGAGACAACGCGATCACGTTCTAATACAACGCTGTGATAAAAAATACAGATTAGAATCGACTACAGAGCAAGGCAAGGTTGAAAGCACGTTCGAGGAAGAAAACTGTATGAGAATACATTCACATACACAAATTCAAGGTCCCGCAGCACCAATAAAAACAAACGGTCAGTCTCGATAAAGTAGTAATTAATAGTTACAGTGCTGTTCCCGCTACAAAAGAAGCTATTTATACATAAGGTGCGAGTTGGTCTGAAACAAAGAAACATTATCACAGTCAACGACATGCCTGGGTGGCTTGTTCCCCTCCGATGTTGTGCGTGAAAAAAAAGGAGTATTTAAAGAAATCAATTCGAGACCGGTGTTCAAGAATCTTTTTTGAGTGTGTAAATCTTGTATTTGTTCTAGTCGCGAAAGTTACGTATTTGTCCTGTGGAATTTTAATGGAGTGGTTGATGATTTGGAAGAGGGTTTTAAGGCGAGCTATTTTTCTTCTAAGTAGTTTGCAAGTGTATTAAATCAGTTTGACACATTAGCGTTGAAGGGGAATGGTTTCGTCCGAATTTGTTGAAGACAAACTTAAGTGCTCTTCATCTAAACCGTTTCTAATTTGTCTATGTTTTTTGTGTGTGTGTGTGTAAACGGGTTTCATACCACGCTCGCATATTCAAGAATGGGACGAATTAATCCTTTGCGAGCAGTTTAGTGGTAGACGGAGCATCCTTCAAGATTCGGTTTAAATACCATAATTTGTTGTTGCCTCTGTTTACTATGTAGTCGATTTTGTTGTCCCATTTAGAAGAGAAAATAGGTCCTAGGTATTTATACTGAGTTGTGTCCGGACAACTCTTAGTCAAACACGTAGTGAAAGTATAATTGTAATCTCATCGAATTACTTTCCAGTAATAATTGATAATAGTACCAAAGACTTCCTGGGCAACATAGATTAATAATTGAAATTGTTCTATAGTAATTTACCGAAGTATCGCCCGGGGCCAGCTTGGTACATTATTCATGATGAAGCGGAAGAAAAAAAAAATCCTCGTATAATACCGCTGTCAAAAATGAAAGATTGATACAGGAAAAAGGAAGTGCTTCAGTGACAACTGTATGTTGTCTCCCTTCGCATTCCACTTCTGGGGGCACTAATGCGTACGTTACAGGCAGGTACCTGTACACGATTTCAGGGTTTGCAGAAATGATGTACTTACATAACCTTACCACATAATGCGGCTTGACACGTGGTTGCTCGTGTCATATTTAGTTTGCTCGACAGCTCTTTATTGCGTGCCCAAGATTGTGAGGCATTCGTCCCTCGACAAAAGTGCCGAAAAAACAACGCTCGCAGACATTGTTGTATACCCCGGAACAGTTATAGACGGATATAGAACAATGTTAATTAATTGTAATAAGAACATAA
The DNA here is from genome assembly GCA_013358835.2 of Ixodes persulcatus. Lineage (NCBI taxonomy): Eukaryota > Metazoa > Arthropoda > Arachnida > Ixodida > Ixodidae > Ixodes > Ixodes persulcatus. The sequence continues at coordinate 3,415,055 of JABSTQ010009654.1, read as the reverse complement.
GCCACGTATATTACTTATTTCTGAAATCGACTTTTCTTTCTTTCTGAAGTTTGGGTTTTATGGTCAACCTTTTCAATATCTTGAATCTCTGCGCACCGTAATGAAGAACTGTTTTCCCGAAAAATGTATGAACATGAGCGTCGTTCTCAAGTTATTCCCCAAGTTTCGACCACCGTGTATTTTGTTTAAATGAACCATAAAACGATTTTTATACATTCACCAAATACTACTTAGAATCACTCCATAACGTTAATAAGCGAATAAACTTGCTTTAGCTCTTCTTTCTAGGCAACGGCAATCGCCAAAAAAATTCGAGAAATATGAGCATCGTTCATTCCGTAAACTCGGAGATAGAACATGTGGCCACGTGGCCTGGTGCCTATCCTATGCAGCCAACGTTAATCATAGCTACGCGCTGGGGTTGGAAAAGTAGAAAACGCGCGCTGAGCTCCTCCAGGCATTGTTAGAGTTCGGCTATTCTCATCACCGTAGTGGTTAGACACGAGCCACTACCCAAGTGTCCGCCGAGGCATTGATTGTTACGAGCCGATGTCCAGTGCTCACGCAGTTCTCGTGTCTAATTCATGAGCCGCTCTGGACTGTCGTCAGGCCGGCGTTTTTGATCCCACAATTGCGTCATCAATCTTTGCGAAGGCAAGACTATAAAATAAATAGTCCCATTTATTCTCGCAATTTCACCGCGACATAGAAGCTTCTGAATCAGTGACGGTCTGTGCGAGTATACTTGGGCCAAATTAGGACGCCTCTGAAAAGTCATGCACATATCAACCCGATATCCCCGTTTTATGACCTCTTTAAACTTCACGGGGTGCAAAATAAAAGCAATGGAGGGTTGCTGTTAACAAGTGACAAATATAATTGTCGAATTAACGCAGCTAAACGGGGGAGGCAATTTCTCAGGAATACAAAATATTCTCTGGAGAAGCAACAAAAAAAAAAAAAAAGAAGTGTGTGTGCGTGATTGTGTATAGGTGTGTGTGTGTGTGTGTGGGGGGGGGGGGGAGGGGTGGTTTTAAAAACATACTGTGTTGTAAAGGTTCCTCTTCCCCGCTTCTTCGGCGCAGACCAAAAGGCGTGGCCCCGGAAACTACTTTGTTTGCAAAAACATGGGAAAAAGCGCGTTTTTGTCGTGCCAGGCGCTCACGTCGTTCCTCACGACGATGCACTAAGACTAATTATACGGGCCTTTCAAATACTTGGCTTTCGAGTGCGAACCACCCGCAGAGTGCATTTTGCACCATTGAATTTGATTTGCTCAGCAAACGAAATCACAATGACTGATGCTAAAGTTGAGACTGGGGCGAGTTGGTACATACTTCAGAATTAAAAACAGAGCAAAAGGACGAGGACCAGACGAAGAAGTAACAGCGCTGCGTCTGGTCCTCGTCTTTTTGCCTTCTTTTTAATTCACGATGACCACCAGCATATAGTGTGATGACGTCACGTACATACCATGTTAAAAAGTTTAGCTTCCTGGTGAAATGCGATGTTCGCAACACTAGCAATAGATGTCCGAATTGTAAAGTTGTGCAGTATTTATAGCAGTGTCGCGATGATATGCGGCAGCCTAGAGAAATCTTAGAGCGCATGACTGTTGAAGCATAATGTTGTAAAGTGAGTGCCTAAAACAAGTGCAGCTAGAACCGAATATAACATGGGCCTCCCGAGGCAGGATTTCGCCAAGTTTCGAGCTCATACAAGCTGGTGAAATGTGATTTCTATTAGGATTTTAAGAATCCTTGTCTGTCCTTCGCGCTATTTATATATAATTAGGAATTTCATTGTATGCATCTTTATGCCTCCTTTTGCAGAAAGGAGTTCTGTAAGTGATTATTTAGAAATATACCATTAATTAGCTCTCTCTTCTTCACATTTCGTGTATTTGCCTTCCGATCTATCATGTGAGCACAGAGTCCTTTTTGGCATACCCTGCAACCCGATGTTTCACACTGCAAATCAGCGAACAAAAACAGGTTTACGCAGACTCAACAGCTCGGGTAGCTTCCAGTATCGTCCTTCCGTGTATAAGTAAAATTTATTGATCATCATAAAAATATATTTAATTACTAACTGAAGATTTGCCATAAATAGAGTGCCGACCACCCTAAAGCAATAACCCCCCCCCCCCCCCCCCAAAAAAAAAAAAAAAATATCTGAAACGTGCTTTGCAAATCTTTTGCGGCGTTTTTATCCTCGACAGGCACGTTGTAAGTGATTTGGTACAGCTTTACACACATTTCTGATTTTGAAGCTAATTTAAATAACTATGTTTTCCTCACACAGATATGTTCTCAAGCATAAAGAAGTCTGTTATTGCCTGCCTTATGTGGTGAACATTACTGTTATGTGTCTGTGGCCTGACCAAAAACAATGTACACGGGGGCGCGCGGCGAAGCTATGACGATTACGCACGGACACCGTCAGAAAGTGTCCAATTAAGTAGCTGCAATGTCGAGTAGAACATGAAATACTACTTCGATTTACTTAACAAAGAAAAAAAATCTTGGAGGATACTTAAGCTTCGCCTTTAAAAGTGGAACGCTATAGCGTTAAGGGGGCTCGTTCGCATCGCTTTCTCATTCGCAGTGCAAGCGTGCCTCGCGTGGCGTTTAGGAGCGTGTACGTCTGACTCGCAACCGAAGGATCGTGAATTGGAATCCCGCCTATACTTCTTCAAATTTTTCTTTAAGGCAAAGGAATTACTTTCAAAAGTGAAATAATTTGAGACATACAGCGACCTTTAATTTGCATTACATGTTACGTTTTAATCACTTTCATTACACTCGTGATGTCACGTTTCACGTGAGCATTCTGGGTTGTTTGAAATTCCTGCGCAAGGCACGTAGCTGTGACGTCATGGCCCCATCGACCAATCAGGATTTTCCAGTTACGCCATCGACGTCGGTTTTTCTGCGACATGAGCTCCTTAACGCTATCGCGTTCGAATCATCAATTAGCGAGGGTGATGCTCATTTGCAAATTAAATTGACCGGTATCTTGTCAAGAACAAACCTCGATCAACAACCAGGCTATGCCAGCTTGTCCTGTATAAGAAATGTGCACTTGGGCAAGCGCTATTTTTGGCCAGATTCGATCTGAGGGCGAAGGTGCGGGTAGATTAGAGTGAACAATTTCGATTACTCCTTTCTGCGTGATTAGTCGCCTGCATCGTGGTGCTGAGTGTAAACAATGTTTGGTTAGAAAAAAAACAAGCATTGTGATTGCCGTTCGGTGTTTCTATAAAAAAAAAAATAGACGGAAAGGAACTAACTTACTGACTGAGAGAAAGCGCACATTCTATTTGCCGTATTTTTTGTCCTTGTCTTTGTTAGCGCTTTTTATTTTATTAGACTGAAAGTTATTGTCCTAAAACTATCGCGACATTTTTAAAAATTTCATTGCTTTTAGCAGTTTTGTCGGCCTTATCTCTCTCTCTCTCTCTCTCTGTGTCTCTGTATATATATATATATATATATATATAGATATATATATATATATATATATATATATATATATATATATATATAATATATATATATACGTATATACCGGGTGTTCATTTTTAATCCGAACAGATTTATTACAAAAATTCGTAAAAGATGCACTAGTACGGTTTGTTCAAGTGAGTTATACGGCTAGGGGGACATTATATGGGTGGCTAATCCTTGCGAGAAGTTGGCTAATTACTTAAAATTCGTTAATTAACTTTTTAATTAATGAAAATAGACATATGGTTCCAATTAGAAATTTGCTCTGCGTCGTCGAAAACCCCTAAATCAGTCATTTTCAGAAAGACTTTGAGCGCGTGAGAAGCGTAGTAGTGAACTGAAGTTACCGCTCGTGGAGCAGGTACAAAGCTAGAGGTTGCGATAAGGCGCCCAGCCTTGTACCTGCTCCACGAGTGGTAACTTTAGTGCACTACTACACTTCTCACGCGCTCAAAGTCTTTCTGAAAATGACTGAATTAGGGGTTTTCGATGACGCTGAGCAAGTTTCTAACTGGAACCATATGTCTATTTTCATTAATTAAAAAGTTAATTAACGAATTTTAATTAATTAGCCAACTTCCTGCAAGGATTAGCCACCCACATAATGTCTCCCTAGCCGTATAACCCACTTGAACAAACCGTACTAGTGCATCGTTTACGGATTTTTTGTAATAAATCTGTTCGAATTAAAAATGAACACCCGGTATATATAGTGAAACGTAATTTGTAAACTCTATTTTATGATATATATGAGGTGCCCATTTCATGATTTTATGTTCTGGAATTCATTCCTTAGTTCAAGGACACAATTACGATTTAACTTTTAATACTGCGACACAAAGTTCTACCAATCACGGATATCTTATGCGACCTACCACACTTCGTGACAACATTACCCTCTAAATAGACCAGCTTGAACAAACACGCGAAGAAAGAAAGGACGGAAACAACAGCAGAGTTCAAAATTTCAAGCTGATCTATTTACAGGTATGTGCCAACAAGCGCAACTTTTTACTTTTGTACTTAAAAATTTTGATTGAGGTAAAATATATGTTACTGGTAAACAAAGGGATGTTGAGTCGTATGAACACGACGTTATGTACGGATTTTCTTCTACTGTTGCGTCGAAATTAAATAATTGAATTTCATATTTTCGGTAGGTGAAAACAAAAGTGAATTGCACGGACGATAGAAGAAACTATATAGGTGGCCATATGCGAAATCCTTGCCAGCTATCATCATCATGCCATTAGGAGCCGCCATATTGGGGGGTTTATCACATTTTCCAGTTGTGGACGAGGCGCACCTGCATTTAACTCGGTTTTCATGATATTAGGGCAGTTTATTTGTACACTGAATGGGTTGCTGGTTAGTTTCGGATAAAAGAAGAAAAGAAAGACGGCCGCCAAATTCAGGAAAAGGAATTGTCAGCAACGAGGTCGCAAGACTCGTCACTCAAGCAGTGAACTGGGCCATCCAGGTCAATGAACGGTATTTCTCGAAGACGTCCTGTGAAGGGTTCGTACTGGACTTGCAGCAGGTGATCATATTTTAGTTCTACGACTTACACTTTGCCGGGACTATTGTTTTTCGGGTGAAATCGTCGGTACGGGAACCCCCCAATATGGAGGAAATCTGATCATTGATCATGAATACACTAGATGGCGCTTCTTTTTGCATATGGTCTTATAGACCATATGCAAAAGACCATATGCATATGCAAAAGACCATATAAGACCATATGGTCTATAATACCATATGGTCTTATAGACCATATGCCTGCAGGTTCGATTTTGCCAGGGAGCGCTACCGTCGATTCGCCATCTTCGAGGTCGCGGTTTGACTGGCTTGGGTACGCGGTCGTCCGTTGGTAGTGTGTGCTAATTTCATATCGTTGAAGAAGCTTCGTTGAACAGAAGAGAGAAAAAAAAAGTTTATCTCGGGGGTGGACCGTTTTAGTTTCCTTGTTGCCGCCGACTACCGTGTGTAAAGGCTGAACCGCATGTAAGCAATTTAGCGAGCGACGGGACGAGACGAGTGGCGGCGACAGCGACGATAACAGCGACGACGACCCGCTTCGCTGTCGTTCGGTCACTCGCGCGACGAGGCAAACCGCTTGAAAGCGACGGAAGCAATCGACCAAGGCGATAAGCGACGTTTTCTAGGAATCCAAAAACCGAGCGTCGCGACGAGCGACCGTGAGAAATCTCCGTCGCTCGTCGCCGACTCTTGTCGCTGTCGCCGTTGCTCGCTAAATCGCTTACATGCGGTTCATCCTTCACTGTCGCTCGTCGCATATACTCGGTTTTGGGATTTCTAGAAAACTTAGCGCTCATCACCTTAGTCGTTGTTTGCTCCCGTCGCTTCCATGCGGTTTGCCTCGTCGCGCGAGTGACCGAGCGGCAGCGAAGCGGGTCGCCGTCGCTTGTCTTGTCGCTCGCCAAATCGCTTACATGCGGTTTTTAAATCGCTTGGGCTAATAAAAAATGCGCCGCATTTTTCATAAGCTGCGCACTCGGTGAGCCGCACGCACACCGTGGCCGCACGGTATGTTTCTGCACAGGAACGAACGCCGAAGGCACGACGTACGACACAGAGGCGATGGAGCAACACGGTTACAGGGCCGTAGTGCCGAAAATCCGCGAGAAAAACAATAAAGAAACTAGCAAAACAAAACAAAGAGTAATCACACCGCGCTACAAAAGCACCAAAGTAGAAAAATCAGTTCTTGCAAGAGCTACCGCCGTGGGCACGGCGCGCGACACGGAGCGCTGCATGGAGCCGAGGGAGCAACGCGGCCGCGGTGAACGAGTCCGATAGCGACAAAAACGAACAAAAACACACAAAAGACATTATTACGGCACTTCAAAAGCACCAAAGTATAAGAATAACCCCTAGTTTCGGTCAAAAAGAGCATTTAAAGTTGTAAAATGCTGCTAAACCACGCTGAAAGGTCCGGCCTTCACCTACGTGCGATAGAAAGAGACCTCGAAGATGGCGACCGTGGTGGCCGATGCCAGCGAACCTAGCGAGTAACGTCAAGTGAATGTCACCTATAGTTCATCCTTACACGGTGTAAATAGTGTATACAGTCAAACGCCTGTATAACGAAGCGTGTGGGACCGCGATAATTCTTCGTTATAAAGCACATGTACAGGCTATTAAAGCGTTGTACAGGCTATTTCGTAGCAGAAGCGTTCGTTGTGGCGGCGTTTGACTGTATTGCCAGAGCAACGCGGAAAACATATTCCCAGTTAAGGGATATATTCCCAACCGGTTTGAACCGTTATTTTTTGCTCCCCGGAACTGAACCGGAATCGAACCGAAAGCCGGGAACCCGAACCCGAACCGAACCATTAAAAATTTCGGTTCGACACTCTGGATACAAGTGAGGATGATAACGGAGGTGGTGTGGTATTTGGTAGAAATTAAATAATTGTGTCTTTTTCTTTGCATTGTTGTACAATATACTACCTATCATTAAATATGCGGGCGACTAAATAAACTGTGGTATGTGCTTTGGCTCGCGCTACAGCTCGCTTCTTTGAATTGTTATTTTTATAGTTCATTAACATTTTCCAAGCGAAAATAATAATAAAGCGATCGATTTTGTAGGTATTTAAAATTCAGTTTTTTTAGGGGCTTCCGGTCGCACAATGTTTATACATTCGTGCTGCTGAAAAAAGCGAGCGGTATGCGCAATAGCTCGCTTCTTCGAATTCTTTTTTTATAAATATATTTACTATTTCCCGCATACTATTCCGGGCGTGATAAATTCTGATAAAGTGATCGACCATCTAGACTTGGCATGCGATGTGAGCCTCCGCTCCAAATCTCGGACTTGAGACTCGGACCCTCAGTCTGTCAGCGACAGCTTTGAGGAGGCCGTCACAACCTCAGCCAAATGAAGCACTCGGGGTCGACAGCAACGAGCATGCCGAGAGATCACCGGGCGCGACTCCAGCAGCGTCGGCGCGCGATGCCTCCGCGCTCCTAGCCGGCCGCCGCCATCTTTCCAAGCCGCAGACCCGCAGATGCAAACACGCGCATGCGCAGTGAAGCAAATCAATACTGGCGTCTGACGCGAACGACGAAGCGACGAAGCCGCTCTCCCCGACGTCTCGGCGTCTTCTGATTATTCCCCGAGGATTTACAGTACCGTCTTCCCCACTCAGAGCTTGGAACCTAGCCGCGGAATCCGTGTCCTGTGCGTACTTCGTGCGCCGATCGAGGTGTGGACGCCGAGAAACGCGACTTTGAACGGAGGAGCTGCCGGTGAATCGAGGCGGGCGACCCGTCTCCTCGACGATGTAGGCTCCCTTTAAACCGTTCGAGTGGATGGTAACCATGGTTACTCAAGGGGAACAGCAGGTAAAGTCACTTTTAATTTTTTTTTTCTCGATCGCCGATTATCTATGGTGCGATTTGCTTGCTACATCGTGTATGCGTTTGAGTGCATCGTTATCAGGCGACCTCGGCGAAAGCAGGGTGCCGCTGCTTGCGTCCGCGCCCCCTCCTTCGAGCGCTTCGCCGGCGGATTCGTGCCGATGTTCGGACTCGTCCCTTGACGTGCATCATTTCTTCCCATCCTTACGCGTCTGTTCTCGTCCTTAGTTGGTGTATGTGTGCTAGCTTCCCGTCTTAACCCGCGTTGAAAAGTTTTGTAGTGTGTCTGTATAAGTGCGCGTGTGGACTGAGCTCACTTTCTCGTTTTTGCGACAGAATCTCGGCCGTCTTTTTTGCTTTTGGTGTTCGCCTTTTCGCCTCGTTTCTGCATATTTATGGCAGCTCAACCAAACGCACTGCGTGGGCGAGAAGAGCGAAATTGGTTGCACCGTTAATGATAGCGGGACACAAAATCAATATCCGAAAGCACGCCGGCACGCGACATTGTGATTGTGCAAATACTACCTCATTCGGCCCTTTTTCATTTGCGCGTGCGCTCTATTTTTTATCTTTCTTTATATAGCATGAATCAGCTTAGACGTCTACTGCTACATGCATTATAGACGCCGAAGAGTCAACCTGAATCTTTATGGTAGCTTATTGACATTGCGTGGCCGGGCTTTCTTGAATGGTCGAAGTTTCGTCGTATTTGTGCAAGCTCCAATGCTGGCCTTTCTTTCTTTTTTTTTTTTTTTTTTTTTTTTTGGGGGGGGGGGGGGGGGTTGTGCCGGTTGTTGGCAGAATATCCACTACCTTCTTTCAAAGTTCGCACATCGTCATATTTGTAGAAGCTCGGACTCCCAATATTTTCCTCAATGACAGTTTATGCAAATAATAACTAAATAAATAATAAAAAAGTCTACCTCCAGTGCTGAGTGACCTATGCAAATTAAGAAAAAAAAAGGGGGGGGGGGGGGGTTGGGAAGAAGGGAAGGGGGGTCTTCAAGGTTTTTGACATCGATCCATACCCCTCACTTCCTTTTCTTCACTAGTTTATATTTATTCTTCCTCTTGACTCCTGTTCACACTCTTCATTCATTATACTTTGTTTGAGTGAATGTGTGTATAAACTATAAAACTTTGCAGCAAACATTTCATCACCAAAGATGTTGGACATTGATCCTATACCCCTCACCCCCTTTTCCTCACTAGTTTATATTTATCCTTTCTCTCGAATCTTGTTTGCACTCTTCGTTCATTATACTTCAAAAAGGCAGACTCATCCGGTATAGACGCTTTACACACGTGCCAGATTGAGCCGCCATAGCCGCCCTTCTCTTGTCTTACCGAGATGCCAAGCCACTGAAGCGGGCGTTGACGAGTCTTCACAACGGCCTATGCTTGGGGGAAGGACACAGTAACACTTAAAATGGCAATAACTTGTCCTGCTGTGGAAATGATGAAGTCAAGCGAACGGAATAAGAGGGAACAAAAACTGAAGGTCAGTTATGGCGGCGCCCATGCACAGCTGCTGTAAAGCGTCTATAGGAATGTTTTTTTTCTGACTAAGTTTATTCGACAAACCTTTTTCTTGGCTCCACGGTATTCATGAGGAATCGTAAGACATTTTGAATGTTTTACTGGCAGAGGCTCGTAAACACAGAAAATATGTTCTCCTGCACAAGGGCAATGAAAGAGGAAAACAAGATTGGCATTGGAGCCTATGAGATAACACTATCTAAACAAGTGATTCCCTTGCCTCCTGTCTACAAGTGTGTTGATGGGATGAGTTTAGTGCAAGTTTCCTATGAAACAAAGAGGCAACTGCCAGCATAGCATTATTTAATGAAAGTTTTCTGTGCAATGCATTCATGAAAACATTTGCCAATAAAATATGTTTTTCTGTTATGTTTGAATATTATACTCGTGAGAAATGACACCTGTTACAACCATACTGATACATTCTTACACAAAACTAACTCAGCAGAAATCTGGGATTGTAATGAACTTTCAAGCACTCTATGTCAACCGGTGAGTCAAATATTATATATTTTGTGTTGTAATATTTTTAGCACAAATTCAGACTAGTCGCTCGAACAGTGCCGGTAACCTGTTCAGGCACCAGGTACTACAGACAGGACAGCTCTAGGGTGGGCCCTTGGATGTAACAAGCAAAAACACGTCTCTCTGGGTGGTACCGGAAGATGGAGTTAATCGAGCGAGGCAGCATAGTGCGGGGGAAACGTTTGGGAGGGAAGGGGCAGCATGCGTGTCGTGTTGCATCGTGGTCAATTTCACGCCTTTGAGAGGGAGCTCAAGGTCTCCTGTTGGAGCTTCGCCATCTTCACCTGTGAGCGTCTAGACACACTCTAGCCGTCCCTCCACTCAGCATTCGGTTGACGGTGCCGCGAAGAGTTCCGATGATAGTCGTCCTCAAAATGGACGTTGGAGAGTTTCGGAGAGGTCCCTCTGGTTTTTGGTCATCACTCCGTACATGGGCCTCCGTGTTGGTTTCTTCATTTTCGTCATTGGGACGTTACCTCCTTGCGACGACATACATTCCGTCTGTGGCCTTCAAGGAGGAAAGCGAACAAGTCCAGTTGGATAGTGCTTCATTGTTGGTGAGGTTGCTTGCTGTGTTACGACAGTGTCCTGCCAAGTGTTTTCCCGACTTCCTGGCATTTTTCGAGGTCCTCTTTTTTGCTTGGTCAGTGTGTGCTGAACTAGATTGATTTGCACTCTATGACTCCATGGGGTTGACATCTGCGTGCATTGCAGTGGTGCATCGACTCTTCATAGTTGGAGAGGAAGACCGAGCTGCTGCCCAACAATGCACTTTGGCATGCCATATTTTCCGGTGTATAAGACGCACCTGTGTATAAGATGCACCCCCCCCCCCCCCCTTTTTTGCAAGTTTCTAAGTAAAAATTTGTATATAAGACACACTGCCGAAAATTGTGGAAAAAAGTGTATCTTATACGCCGGAAAATACGGTAATTTGTGGACCTTCTTACGTCCGGTTGTTTAATTTCTGCCAAAGCAAGTGTGAGAGCGATTACATATTTGGTTGGGGCCATTTTGTGGGTGCCACGGTTTTTGCGCTCTTACCGTGCACAACCTGATGCAACATTTTGAAGAAATGGAAAGTTATAATCCTAATTAATCAGGGACAAGGTTTACCCAGCTGTCGATCCTTATGGAACAAGGAAAGGAATGCAGTGCAGATCATTTGCACATTTGTATTTGCTTGTAACTTCTTGATCTGTGTTTCTTTCCTTGCTGTGGCAGTACAGTGACTATTTTTACTGTGCAAGGTTTATACCAGTGATTCTCAATCACTGATATTTCAGGGACCCCTTCGGGCTGGCAGACTTAATTGAACTTAACTCAATCAGTATCAGTAAAAAAAAAAAGGTTTTATTGCTCAGTTTGATTGATGGTTAAGGGCTTCGGGGATCCTAACTTTCAGGGAACCCCAAAGGGTCCGTGCATTCGAGAACCACTAGTCTATGCCATTTCTATACGTCGTATATTATGTGGGATAGCCATTCTATAGTAAATTTGTTGAATTACAGCCATGGTTTTTTAACGCTGTTCGAAGCAAGCTATGTTAATGTTCAACAAATATGTGTGTTAGGCTCAACTTTTGGACATGTGTCAATGCCAGTATGAACTTGTAGAGCTTACGTATTAGTCAGAGGAGTGGACATGCACTTGACTTTGTTCCAATCTGTCAGAAAAAAACATAAAAAAATATTTTAGTTGTAGGAGTTGGTTTAAAGCCAAGTATGCTCCCCCACAGTGAAGTCTGTATCATGCTTGTGTAATAATGCTCTTATCGCGCAGCTCTTTCTTTAGTTTTTTTTAGCAGGTCTTTAGTTCACCATGGGGGAGGCCAAAGATAAGATTTGCTGGAAACTTGCCTTAGCCTTGGGAATGCTTTCAATTGCATCAACAATTATTTTCTATTGACTTACCTGTGTCAGTTGTGAAAATAGGCTTTCCGTATGAGGGGCACACATGGTTGTAAACTAGTATAAGCAGCTCCTGCCACTAATAATGGCATAACATTATGTCAATACTTACTCTTATTACTTGAGGAAGGGAATTGCTTTTATCTTGAAATATGCCTGTTTGTAGGCTTAGGTGGAAAATTGTACTGTATTTGTTTGTCTCTAATATGCAGAAACTGGGAGCCATGATGCAGCCTTTGGTTAGCAATTACATTATGAAAACGAACATCATGGTACAATATTTTTCCTTCCTTGAGACCTTAAAATGGTTAGCTGGAGCGGAGCCCTTTTTGACATTTATTTTGGCATGGTGCGCAGTGGTTGTGGCCAAACAGTGTTAGCTTTATACACGTCTCGAGGCTACTGGCGTGCCATTAAAGGGAAACAAAAAAGTGCCAGCCAGCTGAGAGAGTCCTTACTAGAATTCTTTGCTTTATTGAAAAAAATTTCATCAGTGAAAAAGCCGTATGTAATGGCAGTTTTTCCGGAAATATGTGCCTTATTAATTAAGGCTGGAATATATGATGCAAAAAAATGGACAGAGAATCAAACGGAAATCGGGCCATCCAAAAACAGTTGTACGTAATTTTCGGAAGACAAGCCACATAAGGCATTTTTTCCCGCATGGAAATCGCAATGCTTCACCAAGTTCTTTTGCGCCGAGCCATTAGAAAATCGGAGGCTCCATCTGAAACATATTTTGTGCTCCAGATCTCTCGAATGACTTTCGATTTTTGCAAAAGGGGAGGAGCCTAGCTGCCATTCGAGTTTCGTTTGCAGTTTCTGCAGTATATTTGGTTGTTTTTTGCGTAAGGTTCCAGCCTTTAGGAATCTATGTATCGTAAACCCTGCCTGAATTTTTAGCACAAGCCTAAGACAAAATTCATACAAAATAATCCTACTCTCGTATAGGTTTTCTTGTCAATATGTGAGCATAAACTTTTAATTAAATCTGAAACAGAAAAAAAAAATTGTGAGGGCAACTAAGTTTAGACATGCGCAGCAAAAAGAATTAGTAAAGAAGTGCTGGAAGCTTAAATGCTGGTGCTTACAGATTCTAGTATCTAGGTAATAAAATCCCATTCCAGTTTCACAGGCATACCTTAATGAAAGTCTTAAAAGTTACTCTAAATTGCATCTGAAATATTTTCTCTGAGAAGGGTGTTGGAATATCTAGATTGGTTGTTATGTATATACATTCACAATGTAGTGGGCCGGTTGTATGTTCATTTTCTCCACATCAACTCTTTCTGATGGCTGTGACGTTGACATAGTGTTCACAGAAATAAGGACATCTCCATTCAACAACAGATTATGTTGGCTGTGAGGTGTTTGAGGTGATATAACTTGCTTTTTCAAAATATCATAGTCCTTGGATATCACCCTGAGAACCTACTTCTGTGTTATAAACAGGAAAATAAGAAGTACTCCATCATGGGGAAAAGATTAAATTCTGACAGTCTCTTCTACTTGTGACGTGAGCTTTCTAGACATGAACAAGTCGACTTCCCTTCGTCCTCGTGTTGAGTGTTGTATGAAATCAGATTGCTGGCTTTACAGTTAGGAAGGATATATCACTCATCACAGTTCCGTGCACTGTCAAGCTCTACAATGCTGATTCCTGTGGATATTTTGCTTTCTTTGCAGACCGACGGAAATGCCAGCTTCTTACGGGCTGCCCGGGCTGGCAACCTGGAGAAGGTCTTGGAGTACCTTAAGGGCAGCATAGATATCAACACTAGTAACGCAGTAAGTTGCCCTTACCTCACCTAATGCATTTGTGGAATCTAAGAACGGACTAAACAATCATTACAAAATACAGTTTTAAAACGCATCGTTTTGAACCATTATTGGTTTAGCAGCTGCGCGATGGAATGCTCTTAAGATGGACACAGTTTTTAAATTCACAATATCACTGCGCAGTGAATTCCAAGCCTCGATGGTTCTCACAAAAAAAGACTGCTTAAGGGTATCTGTTCGGCTACTGCTTAAGTTTGACATGTTTTTGAATGTTTTAGTCTACTCAATTGTTTCAAACTTGAAGGGAGGACATATTTATTCGGACCCGGATTTATTTTGTCATTAATGATTAGATAAGAAATTTCAGACATGCAATTCCTTGCCTCGTACACAAAGGCTCTATATTGCTAGCTTGGAGCATTTCTGTTGGCGATGCAGTCTGCCTGTAGCTAGAATGAATAAAATGTGCAGCTTGTCGTTGGATCTTTTCCAACCTATCAACATATCTCTTTGTGTGAGGGTCCCGGATGACACTACCGTATTCTAAGATGGGTCTAATGTATGTTTTGTAGGCTACTGTCTTAATCTCTTTCATTGCATGTTTTAATTGACATCTGAGAACACAAAGCTTTTAATATGCTGATGCGCAGATTGTGTCGATATGTTTGGTCCAGGTTAGGTCTCTAGAAAAAGTGATACCGAGGTACTTAAAGTGCTCGACATTGCTCAGTTCTATATCTCCAATGCAGTATTTAAATGAAAGTATGCTTCTATTTTTGGTTATGTGGCAGGTATACAGACTTGGTGTAGTTTATTTTCATATTGGAATTTTCGCACCAATCTTTTATATGGTCCAGATATTTATTTAACAAAATTTGTCGGTCTATTGAGTTAATGGCTGAATAAATAATGCAGTCATCCGCGGAGAGCCTGATTTGAATATCTGGTGGAGTCCCGTGTGATATAGAATTTATATACATAAATAACAGCAATGGCCCCAAAACAGAACCCTGGGGTACACCGGAATAAACTGGAAGGGTGTTTGAGACGTGACCATTATTTTTAACACTTTGACCTGGATTAGTTAGGTATGAATCTACCCAATTGATAATCATTGGAGGAATCCTAAAAGTTCTGAGTTTTAACGTAAGTTTCCCGCGTGGCACCTGATAAAAAAAAAAAAAAAACTTTAGAAAAGTCTATACAAATCCTCCCTTGAAATAACCTTATCCTTGAAATCCTAAGACACGTTAATTACAGCAGGTTTTAAATTGCCTTCTGTGTCCCTTTAAACCTCCCAGTAATATGGACTGGCCTAATTGGTCTGTAAAAGTACTCTATTTGCCACTCCTCCAGAACCTCTAAGCAGTGCACTTACATGTACACGTTTGTACAATGCTTCCACTGTACAAGCTACTCTTTGCAGGATATTCTTCTTGGGCTACCAGCTAGCTTTCGCAGTCTTCATAAATTATTCATTGAAGCATAAATAACTTAGGCTAGTCACGGTAGTGGAAAGATTACCGTATCGATCGAAGCTTCCTTTAAGAACTACAAAAAGAAAAACAAATTTGACGTTTGTGTTTATACAGGTTGGTCTGCCTTGGAGATACGGCGACACTGGTTTACGCCTTAGATGATACATTTAGCCAGTTTAATACCACCGCTAGCTTGCCCATTTCTATCCGGATGAGCATCATAGTGGCGTGCGGCCGTGTATCACTACAGCGTGAAAGACCCCAGGCTTGCAGGGGCTACCACGCTGGCTACATTTCTCATCTACAGTATAAACCAATGTTAAAAAGAACTGCACATGAAGGCTTGTTCAGATTTCTTAGATTTAACGCGACTGATTCTGTTACAACTCCTTGCATCCTATTGCGACGCGTTGCGCGGACCTAGGTTGCCATAGCAACCACGTCGTCCCAAGCGGTCGTACCACAGTAGGTCACACCCCAACGACTC
Organism: Ixodes persulcatus; assembly: GCA_013358835.2. Taxonomy (NCBI): domain Eukaryota; kingdom Metazoa; phylum Arthropoda; class Arachnida; order Ixodida; family Ixodidae; genus Ixodes; species Ixodes persulcatus. The sequence continues at coordinate 3,399,442 of JABSTQ010009654.1, read as the reverse complement.
CTTGCATCCTATTGCGACGCGTTGCGCGGACCTAGGTTGCCATAGCAACCACGTCGTCCCAAGCGGTCGTACCACAGTAGGTCACACCCCAACGCAAATGGCCGAACCAGCCTCGAAATGCCCTGTGGAACAGCAGTGACAAGGGCTTACTTGCTGTATCTATATGTTGATTGGAAACAGTGTGAGTGCCAAGGTGATGGTTTCCCCATCTGTGTCCAGAATGGGCTGAACGCTCTCCACCTTGCGGCTAAGGAGGGCCACGTGAACGTTGTGAGTGAGCTGCTCAAGCGTGGAGCCAACGTCAATGCTGCAACCAAGGTGGGTCACTGCAGCATTGTCTACTGGGGATGAGAACTTGAGGGTCAGAGCGGGATAACTGCTGAAAATTGATTTGTAGTATTCACAATAGGCTTCCTCTTAGGTTGAACCTTGAGCTGCATCCAGAAAATGGAAATAGAGCTTCAGTTTCTGCATGATTGAACTGACATTCACTGAGACCATTACCATCTAGAAAAACAGTAATGATGCTTGTGTGCACTTGTTAGCGCGAAGCTTTAGTCACTGGATCGTGAGGTTTCACTCTCACGGGTATTTTCTTGGCCAAAGGAACTTGTTCTTCTCGAAGATAGCCATTTTTTTGCCTTAATGCTTTTTATTTTCTATGTGGTAATGCAGTGAAGCTGATGTACTTTATCTTCTCAATTACATCTCGAAAAAAACGAATTATACTTAATAACAGGCTGAAGTGGAGCGAGTTGGTACATAATTTTAGGTAAATGGTCAGCTAAAACGATAGGGACGAAACACAGACAGGGAGAAACAGAGACATACACACCGCTGACTATCAACTAAGACTTTATATTTCTTCTTCATCACTTTGACCGAAAGATTCACACCTAAAGTAATGCCAATGAATCACCCTAAATCCTTACATTACACTGCTAAATTAAAGTACTAAATAAAACTAATTAATTACATTAAATTACTAAATTTTGTCACGAACACCTCCCTGATCCAACCCACAGACCACTGCCGACACATATTCCTCTTATTCCCTTTCACGGGGCCGTGCCACACTGCAAAAACTGTCTTTCTTTCTTGCTGACCGTGATGGAGGGCATGCTCACGCATTCATCGCCGGTTTGCTCAATGGCCAGGGCCTCGAGAATCTCGCGCGTCTGTGTTTTGTCCCTATCGTTCTAGCTGACCATTTACCTAGAATTATACTTGCAGCCATTGTATTTTGACTTGCTCTTTGTAAGCCATTAACCCCGACGTTGCCTGTGCCGTGCACTGCAGAAAGGGAACACAGCTCTGCACATAGCGTCGCTGGCGGGCCAGGAGGAGGTGGTGAAGCTTCTGGTGGAGAAGCAGGCCAACGTGAATGTGCAGTCGCAGAGTGGCTTCACTCCGCTCTACATGGCTGCCCAGGAGAACCACGATGCGGTGGTGCGCTTCCTCCTGGCACACGGCGCCAATCAGAGCCTCGCCACTGAGGTGAGCCTCGGCAGAAAACTTCTCATCCCTTGTTTTCTTGCATGTGGGGTGTTGCACACTGCCGAGGAATGCCCATATCATTTCACGAGTGGAGGAGACTAAAATGCCAGGATCGAGAGCTCAAAAATAATAGGGCTCGTTTATGAGGGAGGCACCAGTAAAGAAAGGCTCGACGACTAATTTGTATTCTCTGTAGACCAAAATATTGCTATGCTACATCATCCGAATCGTCCCCTTCTTAAATTGTATTTTTTCGGCTGAAGTTTGGGCCTGCTGACCGGGATATGAGGGCCATCCTGCTACCCGTCAAAGCTGCAAGTTTTCCTCTCAACACCGACAACATATTTACGGCGGCGAGATACATTAGCATAAAATTCGCGCAGTTGTCCTTACACGCTCTGCCCCTCTCCGAGGCACGGTAGTCATGGAAACCAGTCTAGCAGACAAGAGCGTTGCCTTGCATCTGCGGCACTGTTGCCAAAAAATTGAACGTAGCAAGTTCTTGGTTTGCGCCTGTTGTATGATCTTCAACAACTCGGACGACCTAATGATGTTGTTTTTGGAACCTCCCGGAAGCCTCGGACATCGTCCTGTAGCAAATGCCACGAGGTTCCTTTTCAGGGTGGTGAGGGTGTTTCCTCCTATTAACTTCGACTAGACTCGTGTCTTGTGCCAGCTAAGGCCACTAAATTAACTATAGGTTAGAGTATCGACACTTGATTTCCCCAACTGTCCCGTGTACGTTACCATTTGGTTGCCTAGTGTAGGCCGAGTTTGAAAATGCGACTTTCTGAGCTTTAGTCACGGCGTTGGGGTGTTCGGGCAACGTCCTTTCGCTCCGTTGCGGACTGTTTCAACATTTCTGGAGGACGGAATAACGTTTCCTGCGATTTCAGACGAAGCTTTAGATAACTGCGTAGCTTATCTAGTGGTTCCTGTTCTAACATTGATCCGGGTGCCCCGTGCGTCAAAACGCTATCAACTTTTCAAATGTGCGCGTGTCGTGCAGGACGGCTTCACGCCGCTGGCAGTGGCCCTCCAGCAGGGTCACGACAAAGTGGTGGCGGTGCTGCTGGAGAACGACGCGCGGGGCAAGGTGCGCCTGCCCGCGCTGCACATCGCCTCCAAGAAGGACGACTGCAAGGCCGCCGCCCTGCTGCTGCACAGCGAGCACAACCCGGACGTCACCTCCAAGAGCGGCTTCACCCCGCTGCACATTGCGGCGCACTACGGCAACAGCAACATCGCCTCCCTGCTCCTCGAGAAGGGGGCCGATGTCAACTTTCCCGCCAAGGTGCGCCCGCCGCTTAGTGCCCGAACCTGGCGGCACCTATTTATGAACCTAGTTTATTATCGAGACACTTTGCAGGGCTAGTGGGTGCACAATCGCTTGGGAAACTTCTGTGCACAAACAGAGACGGACAGGGTGAAGGGGACACGGACGAGCGCTCGTTTGTGTCGCATTCTTCGTGTTTGTGTCTCTGCGCATACCGGCTAATCCGGAGACAAGGGAGAGTGCAGTACAGCCTTAGTTGCCATTCATTGAGACAGTGATGCCCCTCTCTGCGTGACCTCTGTCTCTGGATATTTTTAATGCGAAAGCATTAACTGTCTTATGGAGCGAGCCGACGTCATCAACTTTGACGCCGCGCCAAACGGCACCTTAAATCCTTTCTCCGAGTGAAGCCAGCTCCCATCTATGAAACCATGCGAAGAGCCGATTTTTTTAGCATGATCGTGTATCACTATAGTCTGTATTATCTGGTCAAGAAAAGTGGGACACACAAAGTTCTCTGCTTGTTAGGATTAATGGCTTTCTTCTCTCCAGCATTCACTCTGCTCAAGGGGAAAGAGTGGAGGTCTTAGTGGGAGGTACTTGTCCCGCATTTCTTAACCTCCAACAGACTGTAGCTTGCCCGTGCGTCGACTCTTATTTTAGTCGCGTCTGCGTGTCTACTTTTCCAAGATGTATTCACGGAGGGAAGGATTTAGATTAACGAAATGAGACTGGCAATAGATGAGGCATGGGTCACTTTTAGACCCAGACATCGGTGATATGCGCTGGAAATGTTACCACTGAGCTGTGAGTCTGAGGATCACAGCACCGGTCAAAATGTTGGCTGTGCCTCCTCATTCGCTAGCCTACTTCGATAAGGCACAATGATTTGCCCTTTCCCTATTGGGTGGAAACGAGATCTGGTCTTTGCTTATCAAAGAGTTGTGTTAGATTCAAGGTGCCACATACGTCATGGTTTTCTGGAATTCACTAACGTCGGAAAGGTCAATGTGTTCAGTCGATTTCCTACCAGTACAGACATTAGTTGGCTATTTATCATTCGCTAGCTGAATGACGTCAAGAACAATATTTACACATAGACGTTAGAGCTCCATTTAAAATGTGAAGCATGCCTGTATCTGTCATCGCACGACTATGCTCATCTCTCACATTTTCATGGAAAAGTGTTATTGGACACCATAAAACTTACATGAAGCGCTGCTTTTTCAATAAAACTAACGGTCACCAAATACCAAGCAGTGTTTTTTAGTTTTATCTATTAGGTGCGTGTAAATATTTAAAAATTTCAACATATAAATGGACTCTTTTTTTTTTATATCTCTGGGGAGGCACTCCCTTGGAGGGTCTACTTTTTAAGTACTGGTGCTATCTCAATAAACTTGGCAGGGCATACTAGGCATGCAAACTTAGGAGGCTACACCAATTTTCAGCTGAGAAGGTCAATTTTGTGCCAAGTTACAGCCTCTTATGTCAAAAATATGATACAACTAGTAGTGCCGCGGGAAAAAAACTATCGTTACAAAATAGTACCAAAATGTTACAATTTTTTTGCTTGGATATAAGGACGAGTGACTAGACTAATCGGTAGTGGGTTTCAAATAATTTTAAGTGCCATATTTAGCGTTAAAGTAAACTTTGAAAAAGAGGCCAATTTCATGAAATTTTTTACTTTTACAAAAGTAAACATTTTCTCGCTAAAGAAATAACAATCTTGAAAAAGTAAGCCCATAGTCGAGTTCTCCAGTAAATTTTACTCCAGAAAAACCGCACGGCGGTTCTGAAGGTACTTCAGTCATCGAACGATAGTTTTTGAGCAATGAAAAAATGGCCAAAACATGAAGCTGAGTAAAACGCATTTGAAAATTCACATTGTGTTCCACTTTAGATGGCACTTGGCACTTAACCTAAAATGCTCCTGGAGCGTACGTCAGTCCCTCCTCTGCATGGTCCTTCTGTGCTTTGGCCACAGCTTCCATCTTTCGTCTCTTATGTGATGGCGTGGAGGACTTGAGTGTCTTCACCTGGGCCTTTGCAACCTTCGTCCGAGTGGCCTTCACGGCTTGTGAGGTCTAATGGCTCCCTGGCTCAATGCCCATCTCTAAAAGAACTTTCTCGAAGCCTCGAGGACCTTGGTTAAACTCCAAGACTGCCAGAGCCATGACACACTCGACAGTCTTTAGAGAAGCGAATTCTACCTTTGGGCACTTCTTCCAAATCAAGGCGTTGAAATATTCATTCGCGTTCTGGGTCTTCATCCTGGAACATCTTTTAAGCAAATCCCTCCGTGACAGGCGGTTATACAAGGGCACTAGCTCCTTTGCTATCTCCTAGGAGAAGGCCGGCTTGGGTGGCCAAGATGCTGGTGATTCTCCCGCTTCCTTGAGGTCCTTACTTCGGTTGAAGTGGTGCCAGGAGTCCATCCCAGTGGGGCAAGCGCTGTGCCTTGGCTCCTCGTCAGTAGAGTATGAATGCAGGAGACTAGCATACACTTTACGCTGCATGGCTGTAACATCAGGTGCGTTGTCTTTGAGGGCACAGGCATAGTAGTTGGTCAGTTTCTTGATCTTGATGTTTGTCAGCTTCCCTTTTCCACCAAGTCCCTTTACTTTCTTGAGAGATTCTAGGCCTGCGCCACACCTCCCACCAAAGTGGGAAGTGTGGCCGCGTTTGTGCCAAGTTCCATCGAACGTGACGCACACGTCCAGCAGTTCGTCTTTTGCAACTATCTTCGCTTTGCGCACCGACTGCGCTGCACTTCTCATGACTTTGCCGGCAGCTGTCACGGCTGCATCATGCACTTTCGCGGCAACTTTTTTGGCAGTCTTCAGACACATCGGCGGTGGTAGGTTTATGCCGGTAAAAAGATGGGACAATTTCGTGAAGCTCACCCCCGAGTCCCGTGCCGAAAGATCGATGCGCGCCGCAAGTTCGTTTAGACGAGTGTCGCCGATGTTGACCGAGTGCAGGGGTGCTATGTTGCGCTTTTTGGACTCCCAGGAGACTTGGAAGAGGGAAGTGACGTCAACGACTAGAGAAACGCAGATTGGATGTTGACAGAAGAAAACAAAATCAACATCCAATCTGCATAGTTGACGTCACTTCCCTCTCCCTAGTCTCCTGGGAGTCCAAAAAGCGCAACATAGCCCCCCAGGGCTCTTGCCACTTCTCCACAAGTTGTGCACAAAACAACAAACTCAAAGTGAATGCCTTTCCCACTTTCTGTCCGTTCGAGAGAAGATCCCACGCATTCCGAGCACAGCAAAGCACTCATCAAAACCTTGATGCAGGAAACGTCGATCAAGCGGTAGCCTTCAGGCTCGCTGCTGTCATTTAGGCCTAGTGGCTCCTCGGCGCATTTTGCAGACTCCTCTTGTTGCATCATCGCAATCTTCCGCTCAATCACACTCATCTTCGAGTGCAGTTCCGATCACCGGCGTAGATAACGAGGGCTCCGGTGGTCCCGGACGATTGAAATCTTCAGGTCCCGACGCGGCGGGAAGCACAAAGGCGACGGGAGAATCCGAGGCACTCGACGACGACGGAGCGCTTGGAAATGAGGAAAGATCGCTTCCGTTGTCTGCATTGCAAGGTTGTCCACTCCCTCACCACTTTGAAAACCGATTGCGGCTGCCGAACTTGAACGGCGAAGGCTTGCCACACAAAGTCACCGGCACCGCGGGGTGGAACGGTCAAGCGCATGCGACGCAGCTAGGAAACGAAACTGACGAAACACCGACTGGCCGAAATTGCGCGCTAGCAGACGAGTATGGGGTCATGTGACAGGTTTGAGCAAATCAGAGTTCCTTCTTTGCCAGTGTGGCCAATAAGAGAGCGTGCAGTGTTGTTTTCTACGGGGTTTCACGCTTGGTGCACACGATGTCTCGCAAGTAGCTCTACACCAAAAGGAGGAGGGTGAAACGCTCTTTCCAATGAGGGGTGCCTCTCTGCGCTAGGCCTAATGAACGCGGAGCGAGCGCGCTTTGAGTATGGCCAATTTGTGCGACCGCGCGCGTTTTTACGAGGCGCGCGCGGCCGCCGGTACGTCGAAAATAATTTATTTTGGAGTAAATAGTTTGTCTATAGGAATAAAACTTTTTGACAGCATTCTTCAAGAGTTATACAAGCTGATAGGACTATTTTTCAAAAACGTGACTTTTTTCAAAAAATCGCGATTTGGAGGCCGTGCCTCCCCTTAAGAAATTGCGTGTTCAAACGTTTTGAATAATCGTATCACACTAAAAAGTTTGTATATTTTCTCACCCATATTTTTTAGTAAGCAAAATACATGTCCCCATGTACTTGTTAGTGTAAGCATGTATGTCTGACGAAGCCTGACATTGTCTTGTGTTGCAGCACCAAATCACTCCACTTCACGTTGCTGCCAAATGGGGAAAGAGCAACATGGTGAAGCTGTTGCTCGAGAAAGGGGCCAAGATGGATGCTTCCACCAGGGTTAGCATGCTCTCTTCCTGCCATAGAGTTATTACAATAAACGCTAGAGGCTCAGCTGGCGCTAGTGTGCTGTTGCATTTTGAAGCAGACAGCAAGCAGTCAGAAATCGACTTCCGGTAATGCATTTCTATGGGAAAAAGCGAGTGCATTATCTCTCTGCGCTGGATTATAAGAGCAAATATCACGAATAATTTGTATGTACTAGGCACATTGTAACATTTCTCAGTCACGCAGACGAAATAATTGGTCAGTTTCAGCATTTTTATTTGAAATTCGTGGCATGAAAAACGGTGTTAAAACCGCTTCGTACGTGTATTTATGTGCACTGTCGGACACTGTTAGCGCGAACACGGCGTCGACGCTTTCCAGCATGGGGGATATACGTGCCAAACGAACGAAGGACATCTGGAAAACCAAGAGACGGCAAGAACTACGCAGTAACACTGGATTAGTAACTCCTTGTGCACGCAGACGATCAAAATAAATTGAAAGCCACGTAATATAGTCCGATTTGCAATAAATAGGTTCTGCTTTATTCTTTCTGCTCATGAATATGTGCAAAGATGCATGTTCAAATCATCAACCGCACGCTCCAAATCTTTGCAAATAGGGAGAAGCCAGAGAACAGGTGCCCGATAAAAACTGCCCGACATAGGAAATAATAAAAAAGCACACCTTTCGTAGTCCACGTACTTTATTTCTTACATTCGAATGTTTTAATTTTAACCACTCGTAAAGATGCACAACGGAGTCATTTTCATTGAGTGACAGGACGGGCATATTAGCAATATATAAGCGCCACCGCAATGCTAGCAAACCTTGAACACACTCTACATTCTTTTCGATCATTAGTTTGCTTAGAATCGTCGCTCGTTTTCACATACCTTCCTTGAAACAGAGGTTTTGGGCCTGAAATAGAGCGAAGTTTAACATCGTTCAGTGGTAAAGAAAAATGCTGTAACTAAAGCAATTACACTTTCACAGTACCAAAAAAGGTACATACTATCCGCTACAACCGAAATGACAAAAGTTACTTATGTTACTTTCCGGCGAAGAGACAAAATTCACGCGCGTTTTCCCATAGGAATACACAGGGAGGCTGGAAATGTAGACTGCATGCTGTCTGCTTCAATTTGCAACCGGAAGTCCCGTAGACACTAGCGCCAGCTGAGCCTCTAGCGTTTATTGTAATAACTCTATGCTTCCTGCCTTAGAAAAATTTGTAGAGAACACCAGCATCAATATAAACGCCATCATCTCTAACATTCCTGACACTGTAAAGTTAAGGTGGCACGTGGGAATACTTCTCAAAAGCATATCTAGAACCTTGACGATACTCTTTTTTTCAGAGGCCCTTGACGGGTGCTTGTAAATATATACATAATCTGGGCAAACCTAACAAATGGTAACGGTTTTGAAAAGTTAGAGAGTAACACAAAAACAATTCTTATAGGTTTTTTTTTTTTTTTTCAGGAAGGTATATATGTGTTAGGGCTATTCAGGCAGACTTTTTAAAAAGCCTCCAGATAAATGCCCAGAGCTTTGACTTCGTTTTTCTGATATACTACATTCTTTTTCAATGGAGTTGCAGCACATTCCCAACCACATCATAAGTGTGGTGTACTGTTGTTTCACTCACCACCACCCTTTTTTTTTTTTCTGTCATTAACTGCTTTGAACTGTTTAACAGAAATCTTGAAATGCCAAATTGAAGTTACCACGTGGCACATGTACCGTGCATTGTGCACTTGATGCGGATGAGGCAGGAGCAGCTGGCTGATGGTTTGCATAAGTGTGGGAAGGCAAACGAAAGGACGCAACCGAAATGGTCTGTTTTTCCCCAGCAATAGCCCTTAGGCCTGTTACTCTTGGTGTGGCAGCCCCATCTTATTTTACGCATACATATTTGGAATGAAGTAAAGCAGCCTTTAGAGTAAGAAGGCCCAGACAGTACTATGGATCTTATGCTAGTTTTGTAGCCCTACTTGCTTTCGCAGCCTCCTTTCTTTGGATGCTGCATGCTCATTACTTTGTGTGAAATGACGCAACGGGATCCGGTTTCAGGATGGACTGACGCCTCTGCACTGCGCGGCTCGCAGCGGTCACGACCAGGTGGTAGAGCAACTGTTGGAGAAGAATGCCCCCATCACTGCCAAGACCAAGGTAAGATGGCATTGGCCGAGCTCGACTGCCGGCGACATGCCGGAGCCACGCTTCATGTGGGAGGCCGGGATACTTCTGGCGCATGTGCGGAAGTGCGTGTAGTTTCCTGCTGGCTTTGTTAATGGAACATTCTGCGCTCTTGCAGAACGGCCTGGCCCCACTTCACATGGCCTCCCAAGGAGACCATGTGGACAGTGCCCGCATCTTGCTCTACCACAAGGCACCTGTCGACGACGTCACCGTGGTGAGACTTTTCCACTCGCTACCAAGTCGTTTGAACTGCTTGAGCTCTTAGCTGGCTGAAATGTGACAAACTCCCAGGTATACTTCTACCGCTCGTTTTGAAACTCGAGCAATGTGCAATCAGGGTTTGTCACCCCTTAGGCTGAGCCCAGCGGGTTTCGAGTAGTTTGTATGGAAAGGCCTTTTGTTGGCTTTCTTACCATGGCATTCTGCATAGAACTGGTGTGCTAGTAGTCCTGAATTCTCAAGCTCATGACATCTCTAGATCAATCTACAGTTGAAAAGAAATTTCACGTGTCTACTTTATCGGAGTGATCGGGTCATTCACGAGATGGACATCTGGGTAGTAGTCATGCGTAAAAAGTGAATTTTTAGTTCGAACCGAATTCGAAGTGAATAGTGGTTTGGCCGAATATTTTCGAATTGAATATCGAAAAGTTTCTCCGAGCCTTTCAGTTCTGCACCATGCTTAATGAAAAGCCAACAGAACTTGTCAATGTTGTTTCCAAGCTTCCACGTGTCCATTTTAAGCTACGTTAATCTTAAAGGGGCACTGACAGCCCAAAGGTCGTATTTTTTTTTATTGTCTAAAACGATGCAAGTTGTAGTCATAAACACGCAAAAAAAAACGCATCGCAAAAAAAAAGAAAATTCTCCGCTCGTGCGCGCGCACCTTTTTATATTTGGCGTTTATATTTCCCGCCGCTCACCTCCTCGCTTCTTTTGATCGGTGACGTCAAAAATCATGAAATTTAGAAGCTTTCTAGGCGACATTTCTATAACATTTAATAACGGCAATCGTAAAACATGTTTTTTAACGCAATTGCGAACACACTACGGCCCCTCTTTTTGAAATACCAAAAATCAGAGTTCGGTGTGATGTTGCTTCCTAGATTTGTATCCTTCCTCAGAAAACTTGGCGGCGCGCGTCGGCGAGTCGGGGAAGAAACCGGTTTTTTCCCGTGCCGGCGCCCTTCTATCCCGCAGGCTCACCTCCTCCTCGCTTCGGGTCGCTGGTGGCAACGGCGCTTTGCTTCATAGCGTGGAGCAGAGGTCCGAAAGAAAATCGAGTCGCAGGAGACCGCAAAATTTGACTCGCTGCACTGGTGCGGATCGCGCGGGAACTTCAAATTCGGCATTTGGAAATTGTTTTTTTAATTCACAAATACTGAATTTTCAAGTTTCGAATTTTGAGGGTAATGTCCCGTCATCGTTTGCAATCGTTTCGGATAATAAAAGAAAATATGATTTTGATGTTTCAGTGCTCCTTTAATCTAACTATTAATGGACAGTGGCCTCAGAAACTTTAATGCCTACATTAGGATGGCAGGTAAATTATACATTTGACATAAAATTTAACTTGTAGAAATATCCAGATGTACCTACCGTAATGTGGAGGAGAGGGGGGGTTATAAAAATTAACGCGAGAGTGTATAGGAGGTCGTGTCGCAAAACATCCAGCGTCGGCGGAACCAAAAATGCCCATAATGCAACGTGCGCAGCCATGTGGTGCGCAGCCACATGGTGCGCGGCCAAACCACGTGTGACACTTGGCTGTGACGTCATGACGCTATCGACCCGCTAAATTTGACGGGAAAATATTCTCGCCAAATATAGCGAAAAAGTTTCTCGCCAAATTTAGCGCAAAAGTTTCCCGCCAAGTTTGGAAGGAAAATTCAAATGAAAACATGCGATGCTACCGACTAGACCACGCACACACGCTTGCACGGCTTGGGAAAAAACGCAAGTTTAATGAGGCGGCTTTGCGACTGGGGCCCGATGATGCCATCGTTTCCACTCTGAAAGGCGAAGCTTAAGCGACCCCCAAGTTATTTTTTTTTTTGCTATTATGCAAATATCCTTTTTAGAGCGCAGCTCTTAGGCACCCGTTTCCGGCTTGAGCGGCGTCGCCGTCGCCGTCGGCGCAACCGTGCGGTGCGTTATGGGTAAATTTCCCCGCTAAATTTAGCGGAAAAATTTCCCCGCTAGGTTTAGCGGAAACATTTCCCCGCTAAATCTAGTGGAAAAATTTCCCCGCTAAATCGAGCGGAAAAATTTCCCCACTAGATTTAGCGGAAAAATTTTCCACTAAATGGGAGGCGAGCAGGAGAGGAGGAGGGGCATAGCCCCCTCTCCGTACCTTCCCCTCCTCCTCCTCAAGAGCTGCGCTCTAATTCGGCGTTACAGGGAGTTGCAAACGGCTTTCATTTTTTTAAAATCTAAACTTGAGAAAAGGACAAAGACAATCATGAATGATGAATGTAGGTTGTCAGGAAATCTCTGCCTAACGTATACTCTCGCATAGAATATCTACAGTTTATTTGTCGAAGGAGTGCAGATATCAACATTCACAAAGTTTGTTTCTTTTACACCAAGGAGCAAGATGGTGCCATTCCGCTTTGAAGATGTGCTTTTGTCCTAAGTTCGCGACTGCAATATTTGTACCTTTCCAAGTGTTGATCACAGCAAGATAGCCTCGTGGTGTGCGCTTGTTGCGGAGCACCGGTGCACTGCGGAGAAGCAACACCCGCAGACCCTGCTTCCATAGCTGTTGCTCCTCTGCACTGCACCCGTGCTTATGAATAAGCACATTCAACGGGGCTAACCCACCGCGATCAGTAGTTAGAAAAATGTGGCGCAGTTCCTCTCGAAGGAAATATAGAATTGCGTAATATTTGAAACCACATTTAGAAAATTAGAATATTTGCACAACACTACTAGGTAGACATCACTCTCACCTCTCGGTAACTTCAACATGCGCATTATGGCAAAAAAAGAAGCGCTCGCGAGTTGCAAAAAAACAACTTTTATTAATATGTTGACATAACGGTGCACCTTACATTAGTGGTAGAAGCTTTTGTGGGTCCAGCTACTCTTAATGTTTTGTTATCGGGCGTGCAGATTTTAAACCATGATTTCACACTAGTGCGTCATTTATACGTTACCTTTACTTCGCGCGCTCGCTTTGAGCCCCCGAACATGCTCTACAGTCTGTCTCTAAAGTTTCTGAAGAAGATCCGTGCAGCTTAGATGCAACTGAACTTGATGAGCACCTGTCTTGGAGAGATCCTGGTAGACTCACATAGTTGGCAAACGCGTGTAGGACATCTACGCTCAGTCAAAAGGGTTCCAACGCCTTTTTGAGCTCGTCGTCCTTGTCGTTGCCCGAACCTCCGTCTGTGCGTGTGAACGCAGGACTACCTGACGGCACTGCACGTGGCCGCCCACTGCGGCCACGTGGGAGTAGCCAAGCTACTGCTGGACCGGAAGGCCGACCCGAATGCGAGGGCGCTGAACGGCTTCACCCCCCTGCACATTGCCTGCAAGAAGAACCGCATCAAGGTGGTGGAGCTGCTGCTCAAGCACGGAGCTTCCATTGAGGCCACCACCGAGGTGACCGCTAGTTTCCACGGGCCTCCTCTTCGAGTTTGTGAGGACGTGAAAGTACCTAATAGTTCTCCCGGTCTCTTTGATGCCACAAAGTCCAAAGAACTTTGGACGCTTCGAGCGGCGTTCGCATTCTTTTGGAAGGCTACGTAGTTGCGCAGAATTTAAAACTGCTTGCCTGATCCTCGAAATTGTAAAAGATTGTGGGATTTCAATCAAGTTGTTAGTACATGTCCTCTATAGAAATGAGAAAAACTTCGTAGCAAATTTGAACTTAAGAAGAACGCTTAAGATAATGTCGGCAAACTTTTATAATTGCAAGATGGATAAGAAGGCTAGAGTATTTTTTCTAAAAGTTTTTTCGAGTGTTTTTCTTTTTTAAGGTGTTTTAAAATTTGAATTTTAAATTAAAAAAATTTGCCCATCATTTTTTTTTTTTTTTTATCACTCGCGATTTAGTAAATCTATTTTGGCTGTGGCGACGCAATGCAAGCCGGCATGGGCTTCCATCGTGGCAGCCCTATGTGTAGCCAAACTGCTTCCCGAAGCTGCAGGCTCGTGCCTGTGCATTAGACAGAATTGCACCCAAGCTATCTTTGTCTTCGGCTTCATATTTTGCCTGCGTTGCCAGGCAGTTTTCACACACTTTTCTTTGTTGGGGGCAATGCGAGTGGTACCATAGTACTTACTTGGCCTTTTTCGTTGGTTTTCGACTCTTTGAAGTTCATTTTGAACGCACAACTTTATCAGCGTGCCTGGGAGGATACCATCAAGAAATATCCATTGCCAAGTCGAAGCCTCTTTACTCACACTTTTTTCAGTTTTTCACACCGCTACGGCTTAGAGACAGGGTTTTACAGCCACATGCAGATAAGAACGGTATGAAGCGGTGCGCAGAAAGCACCATGTTTAGTCTTGAGGCCAACATTGAGTGCTTTCGGAGGAGAATCAAGAGCTCTTGCTTCCTGTGCCGATTTAGAAACGTAGCTCTTAAAATCTGAAGCTGCAATTTCATTAATGATTTTACGAGCAAGTTGTTCACTCGAATGGTCTATAATCGCTCACGGTATGAGAACAGAAGGGCGTCTCTTTCGAATCCCCAACCTCCAGCGTGCGCTCGTCAGCTTTTGTCGCGCTTAGTCCGCACACTCACCCTCAAAGCCCACAAGATGCTGAAGCATTGTCAAAGTTAGGAAGTCCGTGCTGGAGGCAACGCAACTGAAGGACCTCTCTGCCACTCTAATCCTTTCAGTGACCATATAAGAAACAAACAAAAAGTTAGGGCACAAACAAGCTGGTGAAGGTTTGACATAATTAAAGACAAACCCCTAAGACTGGGGAAAGGACGAATGACAGCACAACTCCCAGAGTCTCAAGAAACAGTGTGGATTCCTTCCGTTATGGCTTCTTATGAACGGGTCTTTAGTCGTCAGCGCGGCTGACTATACGACCGAGAGAGACCGAGACTCGTTAAAACCTTTTAAAATTTCTTAGGACGAGAGAACACACTGGCACGCTGGCACCATCTATGCGGTGACCCTGAACTGCATTTCACAAGAGGGAAGGTTTTGCGGGATTTCCGAGGTCAAATGTGCGTAATACCTATAAGAGAGGCTCGTTTATGACGTTGACAAAAGTTTTTCGAGCCAAGAAAGAAAGGATAATGCGCGAGAGAAATAGTAAATATGCCGGACCGCCAAGTTTACACTGCTATCGAGTAGATGGCGCCAGTGTGTCCTCTCGTTGTAAGAGGTTAACCCAGTTTTAAGATGTTGCAAGAGTGTGAACGGGCCTTAAGGGACTATTCAGTGCGACCTGTTGGTAGTGTGAACAAACGAGATGAAATTCTGGAGGGCTGCAGTCACGAGTGGCCGACTCCTTTCCCTCTCCTCCAACGCAGTCTGGGCTGACCCCGCTCCACGTGGCGTCCTTCATGGGCTGCATGAACATCGTCATCTACCTGATCCAGCACGGGGCCAACCCAGACATCCCGACGGTCCGCGGGGAAACTCCGCTGCACCTGGCAGCACGTGCCAACCAGACGGACATCATACGCATCCTCCTGCGCAACGGGGCACACGTCGACGCCAAGGCCAGGGTGGGTCCAGGTTCCACCCGGGTTTGCCCCAGTGGCTACTGCTGCGTTCCCTCGTTTGACATTGTTTGCAAACAGAGGACCACCTGTCTAATTTCCGGCTTGGATGAGTGGATTGCCGATTGTGGTAGTCTACAGAAGGGTGAGCTAACGACGCGAAAGGTTGTTACCAATCTTGTACAAAAGCTTTTTGTGCAAGATTTGTTTGCGTTTACACTGGGCATGGCATTCCACATGCCCTCAATTTGGGACAGATATTTTTATGAACATACATTTCTGGGCCTGTTTATCTACTGGAGCTCTTATGCAACATTGCCACAGTTGGCACTTCAAGGGCTCTTTGAGAAAGTAAACTCTCACTCCCCGTTAATGCATATTGAGCATTTTTTTTAAGGAATTTTAGACTACGGTAGGTAGGTTGCTGAAATCTTGAAATTGTATGCTGCTTGTTTGCGTTTTTTATTTATTATGTTTTTTTTTTAATCTATACTCTTCCACGTCTTGGCAGATACGTTCCTAATCTTCATTGGGATGCACAATGCATGCGCTACATTTGGGGCTAGCACATGGACGGGAGATTTGGTCATGACTCGTAGGACATGCATGAAGCCTTCGGATGCCAATTGTGGCCTAACGTTCATAACGTGTACAACCGAATGGTGATTTCGCTGTGACCTTTAAGACCCGCTTGCGACTCGCGTGTTTCTGTGGCTCTACCCCAAATAGCTCTCGAGGGTTTGTAATGCTGCGCAGGAGCTGCAGACGGCGCTGCACATAGCATCCCGGCTGGGCAACGCCGACATGGTGGGCCTCCTGTTGCAACACGGAGCGGCCGTGGACGCCCCCACCAAGGACGCCTACACCCCGCTGCACGTGGCTGCCCGGGAAGGACAGGACGAAGTGGCCGCCCTCCTGCTAGATCACGGCGCGGCCCTCGCAGCACCGACCAAGGTGACCGTGCAGCTTGCTTTGAGGTCTACCCACTATCCTTCAGGCGAAGCCAATAAGAGCTCGGCGTCTTTCTGACGTCACCGCGATTCCTGCACAAGAAGCGGACGACTTGCTCTCGGCATTACTCTCAAACTTCGGGGGAACGTTTCTTCTTTTCCTTACCGCGTCTAGGTTTTGCTATTGCTATTAATTACAGCTCATTGTGTTCTTTGCTGTTGTGACACTGAACTGTGCCCTTGCCCAGCATTGCAGTATTGCAGTTGTGCCTAAGGCCAATGCTGTGAAGACCAACTGTGGAGGCAATTGCAACAGTTGACTGGATTGAATTAGAAGTGGAACTGAGTGGGTCAACACTAAAACCTCTTTCTGGCCCTGGACTTAGTGCCTTCTATTTTTAATAAAGTTTTCTCCTCCTTCTGAAACCTCTCTATGTTGGCTTGGCCCTAGCAAGCTTGTATTTGTGTTCATGTAATGTGACACTGCCTGTCTGCCTTGGACCTTTGCAGAAGGGCTTCACCCCACTGCACCTGGCTGCCAAGTATGGAAACATCAAGGTGGCCAAGCTGCTCTTGCAGAAGGATGCACCTGTGGATGCACAGGGCAAGGTGAGATAACTGGGCCCTAGAAACGCCTACTTTAGCCACCGCGTTTTTAAATATATGTAAACTCTGAAAGCATTGTACCTACAGTGCAATCCACTTATAACAATAATGAGAAAACCCAAAATTTCAATCCTTATAACCGATTATCGTATCTTGACTAGAATTTGATCATTTCTAGACTAGACACTCTAGAAACTCATTGTTATAAGCAATACATTGTTATATGTGGTATCGTTACGAGTGGATTGCACTGTATATCTTTCCATAATAGCTGCACACAGTGCAGGGGATTTAGCGTCCACTAAATCCCCTACCAGCGTGCATAAATATTAGCAGAGACACAATTTGCTAACAACACTATGCCTGTTTTCATACATTCCGGTTGCACTTTAGGAACGACAATCTTGGAAGACCTGAGAAGCTTTCATTTGTGCTGACACCCATTATGTACACCTGTAGGAAACAACCATCTTTGAGGAACTTATTTGCCTACATAGCGTGCTCGTTACCCCATGACATAGAGTGTGGCCCTCAGATAGAGAGATGGTGTGTACCCTCACAAAATAGAGCAACCTTTTTTCAAGTTGTGGCCCACTATGATACCTTCCAGTTGTACACTGTGACTTGCAATCTTAATATAAAAACTGCCATTTACGTTACCACCCTTCACATGCGGAGGAGCCTTTCAGGCATGTGTGTTGTATGTAGCATGGTCATTACTTCCCGGCATAGAGTGTGGCCATCTGACTGAGGGGATCTGGGGGTGCGTACCCCCGCAGAACGGAGTGACCCCCCTGCACGTGGCGGCCCACTACGACCACGTCAACGTGGCCCTGCTGCTGCTGGAGAAGGGGGCGTCCCCGCACGCGGCGGCCCGCAACGGATACACCCCGCTGCACGTGGCGGCCCGCAAGGACCAGATGGACATTGCCAGCTCCCTGCTGGAGTACGGGGCCCGCCCAGGGGCAGAGTCCCGCGCTGGCTTCACCCCGCTCCACCTGGCCGCTCAGGAGGGACACGCCGATCTGGCTGCCCTCCTCGTGGAGCATGGCGCCGAATGCGACGCCAAGGCAAAGGTAAGGCCGCCTCGGTGCCTCCCCTTTTGGGTCGATTCGTTCGACGGACATGTCCGCGTCTAATGGTCCTGTACGATAAGACATCTCTGTCAAGAGTTAATCCTGGAGGGTTTGTTTTGAGAGGAAAAAGAGCTAATATGATAGCAGGTCGAGCTTTTTTTCTTTTTTAGGTTGATCAGTCCTTAGGATTAATATTGCAGCTGCGAGTGTAGAGTGTTTTTGTGAATGGTTCGTTACCTTTTACATGTTTGGCGATTAATGTTGAGGTTGGTACAGTCTCTGCCCGATTGTAGGTCGACCCTGTCTTTTTTAGATTAGGAAACCATAGCTAGGGCAGTTAATCTGTAGTTCGGGTCAAACCAAGCCACCCAGACGAAGCCGAAACAACTGAGCTATTGGCACACTCCAGTGCGTTTATTATTTCTGTGTGCTCTGGAGGCTGTTCCTAAACACCGGGCCATTTTGCGCATGTTTCTCGTAGTGGTTTTTCCTGAGATTGGGGTTTTAGTGCAGGACGACACTAACACATAGAAGTCTTCTATAGAGACTTTTGAGTGTTGGTGTCATCCTGAAGTAAGACCCCAGTCTCTGGTAAAGTCACTATGTTTAACCTTCACCAGCTTACTTGCACCCTCGTTTAAGAGCAGTAGCTTCATAGGGCAAACCAACCTCAGGAGCAATGTAAGCACGAAATATGTAGGTCGGTCAATCTATAACTGCTAAACGATCTCGAAAAAAATAGCAGCCAGTGCCAGGGATCGAACCCCAGTCACCGGCGTGGAAGCCGAGTGCACTGCTGACTGGGCTACGGACCCAGTGTGTAGGAACGGGAGGAGCAGAAGCAGGTGGTGTGAGAAAGCTTACGGAGCAGAAAGGGGTGGAAAGGGAAACAGAAAGGAGCAGAAATAGGTAGTGTAAAAAATCCTGAGCCATTCCACTCTGGGAAAGTGGATGACCAGCGAAGCTGTTAAGCGCACGACACAGACCTGCCCTGAGGAACTGGAGGAAACTAGACATGCACGACGTGAACGCCACCCGGCGGAAAGTAGACATGCGCTATGGGACTGCCACCCCGGGAGAGCGGAAGGAAAGGAAACTAGGCACGCAAGTGCTTGGAACGACGACAAAGAGAGTGCAGCGTGAGCATAGACATGGCCTACGCGGGTCCCACAGCGGCAAATCTTTGAGAAACTTTTATTATCTACCTGAGACACTACTGATCTTGAAAATGGTGCCTATTGATAACTAATCTACTGAGTAGACCTATAGACCTTTTGCTAAATTCTCAAGCGCCAGGGAGCATGCTCCGAGTGTAGTTACACGCGCTGCACGTGCTGGCGTCAGCAGTAGTAGCTTTTCTAAAGCAAATGTCTAAAACAAATGGCATTTGCACGCGCGCTTGTCAACGCTTTATTTTGGTGTTTTACTTCGAATCTTTTATACGGGGAAGGCGAGCGCGTGTGGCGCGTGTCCATACATTCCCATCATTCTCCTTGATGCTTGGGTAATTTAGCAAATGGTCTATTGCTAAGTTACGTAAGATCAAGGACAATGCAGGGAATGGTGTTCCACGTGCCGGCGTCTGCAGCAATAACTGTTCTAAAACAAAAGCCTAAAACAAATGGCATCTTGCACGCGCGTTCATCGACGTTTTATTTTGGTTATTTACTTTGAATCTTTTATACGAGAAAAGCGTGCACATGCGGCGCATGCAGCGGTGCGAGCATAGAGTTTTTGTTGATGCACATAAAAAATCCATGGAACCCTAACCATAAACAGCTTTGCCAAAAATATTTTATGAGCATTTTTTTTTTTTTAGGATGAATAGTGGAGTTAAGGATCTACATTTGAGTAGGCTTCTAATTTTGTAAATATGGCACTCCTTCCGCAGTTGTAGTTCCACTTGGAAATCTCAAGTGTGTCTGGCACCTGCTTCGATTGCAGAACGGCCTCACCCCCCTGCACTTGTGCGCCCAAGAAGACAGAGTGAATGTGGCGGCCATCTTGGCCAAGAGTGGGGCCACCATTGACCCCACCACCAAGGCTGGCTACACGCCACTGCACGTGGCATGCCACTTTGGACAGACCAACATGATCCGGTTCCTGCTGCGACAAGGAGCCAACGTCAATGCCACCACCACGGTGAGTGCTGCCATCCTTTGGATGGAGCTGCGTCTCAGTTTGTCGGACTCCGTTGATCTGAATCTGACATGTTGGCACCTGCCATTGCAGTGGGAGCTTTTAGGTTACATTGGATGTCTGCTCCTAACTGCGTAAAATGGGCTTTATGTTGTACTCTTATTGCAATGCCCATAATATGGTATCACTAGGACCTCTCTCCAGTGCTGTCCTTTTGATTGGCAATCCCGCAAGGTTTCATGGCTGTGGAAGACTGCAGCAGTGTGTTTTCCATGCAGCATGGCTACACTCCCCTGCACCAAGCAGCTCAGCAAGGACACACACTCATCATCAACCTCCTTTTGGAGCATCGAGCCTCTCCCAATGCCACCACCAAGGTTAGCATTGGAACATTCTCTTACAGAGGCAGAAGTTTTTCAAGAGCTCCGTGTTTCTTTGTTTGCTCGAAAATTTGACCGAAATCCTCTTATCTGTGTGTCCAAATGTTTAGGTGCATCTGGTGCCTCGAATGTTTCATTAGTTTGAAAAAATCTTAAATTAACGAATGTTATATTGTTTATTGAGTCAAGCAGCACAACGCATGGTACACATATTATTATGATTGTCTACGATTCTCCCCTGGTGTCGAGGTGTGTAGAAAGAGCATAAATCGTAGTTGTTGGTGCTTCCAGAATGTTCGCTATCACTTGTTTCCTCTTGGCACGCCATTAATGCATGTAGATTGGGTTGTCTTTTCAATATCCCTCTAGCTTTCCAATGGAAACAGTGCTCGGGTGTTTGCGAACTAATCTTGCGTGTTTCTGGCTGCAGCAAGGGCAGACAGCGCTTTCCATCGCCCAGCGCTTGGGCTACATCTCAGTTGTGGAGACTCTCAAGGTGGTCACAGAGACCACAGTGACCACCACCATCACGACGGTGACCGAAGAGAAGTACAAGGTGGTTGCCCCGGAGACCATGCACGAGACCTTCATGAGCGACTCCGAAGATGAAGGAGGTAATGGAGCGGACTGATTTTTACTAAATTGTCGCTTCTTTTAAGCACTTTTTTTTTATGCTTTTCTAAGAAACAAATTGACGTAATTGTGGCAAACTATTGTTACGGAAAACATTTATTTCCAACTCCAACTGCTTGCTTCTCATCCTTGAATGACTCGGCACAACATTTTTCATACTGAATTTAACCGAGATTTACTTCATATATTTATTGAACAGTGAATCGAGCCTCATTGATATGTTTAGGGTTCCGTGTTTTCTGATAAACTTGAAAAGCTTCGAAAAAAATCCGCCGGTAAAATTTTTGTCAATTCCGATTTATTTGATAAACTCCGAATTTTGATGTGACAATGTCCCCCCCCCCCACCAAAAATATAAATAAAAGGCGGTATTTTACAATTTGACGAGTGCAGGGTCAATGATCCTGGGGAAGGGCCACCATAGTTACCTTTTAAATCTCAGACCATTGTCAAAGGGGGTCTTACCGCTTATCTCGTCAAGGTTCATTCAGGATAACAGGTCATTGTACATTTGGGTCACGACAAAAGCCACAATTCTGGTTTCCAATTTAGGCTATACTATTTGTGCTTTAGAGGAAGGAGAGATTATGTTTTTTTAACAACCACTCCACCTCGCGCTGCCGCGGGATAGGTTGATGGAATGGGTGGGATGAATACGAGCTTCCTAGCGACTACCTCCGGGAGTTAATTGATTTTAAGGTATCGACATTTATCGAAGCAACACTCGCATGCAACTTTTGTCGTGGGACAAATTAGTTTTTCCAATGGCAATGGCACCAACGCCAAATCCAGCTGAAGAAATAAGAATTGATACAAGCGCGTTTTATTTTTTTTATCTGGCACGCATTTACATCCAGATACGATTAAATATTTTTTAATTGGAAACACCGCGAAATTAAACTCCGAATTTTAGAAAATTGGAAATCAAACAAATATAAAGTTTGATAAACTAAAACTTTCGTTAAAAAGTACACTTTGAAAAATTTCGAATTTGACGAAAATTAAACTCAGTAACAACAGAACCCTAGATATGTTCCTGGTTGAGAAGTTTTTCTGGCTTTTATGTTCACACACATTAGTCCCCTTGAGCTCCCATGGCAATATGTGTTAATTTTCCATTCGTTACATTTGCCTTCCTGGTTATTACTTCCAAAATCTGCCACCCGACACGACTGCCGTCACTCTTTGCTCTGCTCACCCTTGCTAGGAATACTGGCATGATGAAGGAAATCATCTGGGTTGGCTTGATGGGCTCGAGATATTTGTTGACTTTTATACGTCAACATACTTTCGTTAAGCTTTGATGTCAACTCCCAATTTTATAAAACAATGCTAACAAAAGATGTTGACCAGTATTTGAGTAAATATGACATCTCCCCACACCCGTAAAAGCCCGCATAAAATAAATTGTTACATAAGAGTCGCTCCCCGTCTCCCCCGTAGCCTCTTCCTGTGAATCGTCAGTTATCTTTTCCCAGATTATAATTTTATGTTTTCCGCTGTCTTCCGAAAAAAATTGATTGTGGTTCTTTTGTTGCGAGAGGCATTGGAGTATGTTTCGGAACCTTCTGGCAGCAGCTGTCGTCCGTACGAAAAAGGCTCATCCCAATACCGTGCTGTGCTCGTGTTTCAGCGGAAGACAACATGCTGGGGGACCAGTCCTTCCGATACCTGACTGCCGACGAAATGAAGTCTCTGGGCGACGACTCCCTGCCCATCGACGTCACCAGAGACGAACGCCTCACGGAGTCCATTCATGTCGGCCGAGAGCCTGGTGAGGAACGATCGTCCGGGATCCTCCAGGACCCTTTGTTCACATTACACTAGAGACTAAGCATTGTAGAGTCTTACAGAAAGGCAGCATTTGTTTGCATCGTAATTGCGGTCTTACCGCAGATTTCTTTCTTCGTTCTAATATCTAGAGCTGACTGCGTCTTGTGTTTCTCCTCGTCCATTTGGTGCTCTAGTGAGTAGGGCGAATTCAGTGATTTTCACTCGTTGTGAACACGAGCGGGTGGCTCTGTAGGCAACCCTACTGCACTTACGGCTATGCAACGAAAGAGCCGTAGAAGTTGCAATACTAGGCCCATGTCTGCTGCTCGTGGGGAGGTACGGACGATATGTATATTTACGAACGAACCACACCTATCCACAGCACCGAGAGGGTGTTTGTTAAAGTTTGCCGTGGCTGCAGGAATGAGCTAGTCCCCTGAGCATTGAAAAGTGCACTGAGCTTGAGTGTGTGCATGTTTGGTCTCTGCAGGGCATGTTGCTCCACTGACCCAGGAGGAAGAGCGGCTCTCTCCCACGCAAGCCCACCAGACGGAGGCAGTCTTTGTCGGCAACTACGCTCCGGACAACGTGGACATCTCCAGGACACCCATTCACGCTGGGTGAGCTCTCTGGGACTCTTTCAGCATTGAATCCAAGCTTCGTGCTTATTTTGAAGCCTCATTATAGCGAGCAAAAACTGGTAGTTTCTTTTGGGCGGTGGCTTTAGGTTATCACATGTGCATACGGGCATTCGATTATTGCGCTCGTAATATCGAGCAACACCAAAATCAGATTTATCGTTGCACCCTCATAGAAACCATCTGTGTCTTGTTCAGCAGTCCCGAAAGCAGATGGTTTTACATTTTCTTTGGCAGTCCTCCAGAAAATAGGCTAAAACCATATGTGCTTCTGCAGTTGTAGCTCGTAGCTTTTTAAAAAGCTAAAAGCTCTAGAACACCCCAGGAACTTAACTCATTCGATTTTAATTGCCTCTATGACACGCAATCCTCGTATGCCATCATCTTCGTTTCGGTGGTCTCTTTATTGAACTGTTTCATTAACATTACTCTCAGATTTAATTTAGCATTACCGTAATTAAGTTCTTCCATTATGAGATCAATTATACAAATAAATGCAATAAGGTTGCATTTATTTGCGTCTTGTTTGCGTGCATTTTATTACTACCAGTTACTCGACATTCTTTAGATCTTCGCTTTAATATTCCTTATGCATTTGGGCACCTATAGCTTTTCCTACGGGAAGACGTATAATGCTCTAGAATAATTTATATGGGTCATAAACCTAAGGATACAGCAAAAAAAAAACAAAAACCCAAAAACCAGTTGTTATGAACCAGAAATATTCTATACATTTTGTGTGAAGGGTTTGTTTAAAAGAGCAAAAATCGAGGGAGTAAAAGCAGCAGTGTGGGGTTTTGTTGCAAACATTTTTCTAATAGTAGTATATCAAGCTGAATGTACAGTTGATACAGGGTGTTTTTTTGGGGGGCTTTACAGATTTGTTTTAAAAAAGCTGCGAAAGCTACACTAATTCGGTCTGTACAGGTGAGTTATACGGCCACGGGGACATAAAATAGGAGGCTAATCGTCACTGTAAGTCAAATAGTCAACAAAATTTGTTAATCAACTTTTTAATCGGTGAAGATGAACGCATGGTTCCAATTAGAAACTTTCTGAGCATCATCCAAAAACGCTAATTCAGTAACGTTTCGAGAGACTTGAACTGCTTGGAAAGTGTGGTGGTGCTCTAAAGTTGCCCCTCGCGCAACAGGAGCAAGGCTGTGAGAACATGCTTGCGTGGCTCTGCATAACCATATGTTTATTTTCACTAGTTAAAAAGATCATTAACAAATTTTAGTTACTTGAATATTCAACTTATCCTGACGATTAGTCCCCTATATTATGTCCCCCTACCTATATAACTCACCTGCACAGACCGCATTAGCGTGCCTTTTGTGGCTTTTAATGCGAAAGCATTAACTGCCCCATGGAGCGAAGTCGGTGTTGTCTGTAGTCATTGTCTGTAGCAGCGAAAAACGGCCCCTAAATGCCCATTGGCTGAGCGAAACTGCATTTAAAATCCCATTGGCTGCGACGCGTCATATGAGATGCTTCGTCACGGAAGCCGGCTGGCCGCTCAAGGTCAAAGCGGATGCGCCTCGAAAATAAAGCGCGAAGAAGAGCACGCCGCACCTGCGCAGTGGGGGAGCGTGAGGTCACCGCCGGAGCGCCGTCTGGAGAAGGAAGACGTGGCGCGCTGCTTGTAGGAATGCGCTGTGCGTAGGAATGCATTCCTACATGTAAGCAATCTTAAGTGTCTCTGCCGAATTTTTTTTTTTTTTTAAGTGAATGTGTAAAGCTTAAAAAAAACACCCTGTATATTTTGGATGGGGTGTAACAATGAATGTGCTTTATTGTTTTTATTTTTTGTTTGAAAGAATATAACCTTATTTTTGCTTTTTGAACATCGTGAGACTATCTGCCTGATCTTTGATGTTTTGCTTTGGCAGTTTCTCACCATCACCACTGCTTTTTTTTTTTTCTGTTGCTTTTTGAGTAACCACTAAGGTTCTTTCTTTTTGTCTTTGGCACAACTAAAGCTTGCTTCTTTTGAGTTTTGAGCACTTCCTGCTGACCACGTACCGGAACTCTAAGATCTGCATCTGCAACTCTCTTAGGTTGCTATGACAGCAATGTCATTTAATCAAAACCCTAGGATTTCCTAATTTACTCAGAACTTTAACTTGCAGCTGCAACGAATCTCAGAGTTCCTTGTTATCTTGTTGTTTTTCTGTCACGTGAAACACTTAATTTTGTTGTGGCCCCGCAGAACTGCCGATCTCAGTGCCTATGTTGTTTTTTTTTCACTTCCCTGGCTTCACTTTTATGTGTTCTTCTTGTTCCTTTAGCTCCCTGATTAGTTGGGACGGCGATTCCTGCTCTTCCTCTTACCTGCTGTCACCCTCAAAACGCATGTGGCGTGAAAGGTGTGAACGCCGAACAGCGCTTTTGCTTTCTCGTTTTAAATTACCTCAGTTGCAGCTCTTTTGTTCACTGCAAGGCACAGTCGTGTTTTACCCAGTTGTTACATTTGCCTGTCATGCAGTTCAGCCTTGCTTTTCTACTCAGTGTTGCAGCTGTACTAGACCCCATTTTGGTTTTGCCGAAACATTGGAAAGATTTTTGCGTTTTGTTGGTTTCTCTACCAAGTCATTATTTTCCTTTTTAACTAGTCTTTTCAGTTTTTAAAAGTATATAATTTTTAAAGGGACTGGCTTAGTTTTAACCCTCTCTTTTAAGTTTTCTGCCTTCTTTTGTTGTCTGGACGGTGGCATATTTTTCGCTTTTTCCTCTGTCTTGCGTTTCAGGTGCATGTGGTGCAGTGTCTAATCCAGCATGCTCACTTAAACCCCATTATTCCCCAAAATCCTAACGGAGCACGTTGCACCTAGACTGCCTCGAGCTTATTTTGCTTTTCCTGCCTTTTTGCCTTATTGGGGGAGCTGTTGTTTGGGTGCTGTAGAACAGGTTGTGTGATTGTGGCTGTTCATAGCCTAGCTTGCCTCAGGGGTGGAATGGGGTGAGCATATTAATGGATTTTCCTGAAAATGGGACCTTTAATGCCTTTGAGACACTTTCCGGAGTGGTGATTGGGTTGTGGTGCGGGGAAGCAGGCTCTGTAGTTCATTTCGCTGTAGACCCAAGTTTTTCTCTGCCAACCCATTGGTCATACATTGGTGCAACATAGTTTTTATAGAAAGGAACGCGTGCTATGCGCATTATTTTTTATAAATAATAATAAATACTATATACACGGTTTATTTCGTATCGAAGCAGTATGGAAACGTTGGGAACCCAAGAGGAACAAGCATTAAACATTCTGCAAAGTGACCAAGCAGCTTCTTTAGAATGCTACATCATCGTATTAAGTATTTTTCTCATCTTAAACTGAGTTTGAGCACATATTGCGCATGATCAAAGAGCAAAGAAAGTTATTATGAAAACTTGTCCCTGATTCAGTATTCATATTTCTGTTCATATCTATTTGCTTTTGGGAGGCCCGTGGCACCGCAGAAATAATCCACAACTTTGGTGCGTTGTGCACGTGGGAATTCTCTTTTACATTCTCTGATCTCGGCACACAATGACTAGTTCCCTCGCTCTTAACTCGCAAATAAGCCCCGTTCCTCCCTGACCATGCGGCATATGACCGGTTATTGCACACGTCCTATCTGCGCGCAGCACTTTTAGAGAGCACTCACTTTTTTTGCTCGCATCACCATTTATCTTGTCAAGGGCAGGTACAGTAAAAATCTCTGTTCCTAATTGAAAACACTTCACTGTGAATTTGCGCGCAGCTGCGTTAATTGCGCTAAAGGCTAATTGAGTTTGCATCTGCAGAAACATACTATATATGAAGGAGTTATTTGCTCATATTCCTATTTCAGTGGAGTTACTACGTGCATATGTTCTTTATGTAGAGTAGAACCTCGTCTATACGTTTTTCAGGGAAACAAAAATGCATCACCTGGGAAAAAATAACAAGGGATAACGCTGTTGGTGGGGCTGCAGTTGTAGCGGGAGGCAACCCTCACACCGGGATTTACTCCAGAAGGACTTTTTGGGGCTTCGGAGAACTACCATGGTAGTTACCATATAGCTGAGCATTCTTTTTCGGCACAGTTGTTTAGAACTAGCAGTCAACCTATACCGTACCTACCCGATTAAAGCGCGATTGCTACCTCGAGGGGCAACTTTTGATATAGCTCAGTGGGGAAAATAGAACCACGAATGTCGCGCGAGGCTAATAGAGAAATAAAATGGTACCTTTATTTTGCTAGAAATTGTTTCCAGCACGATTTCTGACAACTGCGCTCGTTCACGTCGAGCAGCAGCCATGTTTTTCTCAGCTCTTGCTCCACTCCCGAAGCCGAAACGGGCGTCACACTGAGCCCGCCGCGTTGCCATCAGTTCCATCAAAACGTCCGACAGGAACGAAATCCATTAAGATCCAAGAACTAAAACACGCGCTAGAGACTAGCAGGTTAAAACTTTGAAATCTTTGAGTTGTTGAGCTATCCTATACGGACTCTGATTGTGCCATCGCTTGCTCGCTAGTCGCTATGGATTCGAATAGATCTGGATTCGACTAGATAATTTGAAGAATTCAGCAGAGAGGCCGAGAGGCATGTGTTGCCAACAGAAGACCGAAAATCCGCCGCGCACGACCCAGGAGCGCAGGTTTGGGAACGTCGAGGGGCAGATTTTGGACGTAACAACCGGGAAATCAAACGTAACAGACGGGAAACTAGTACATGTATCTCTATGGGAGTTAAACGGGACCGGCGCTCGTGAATGTAACAGCCGGGAAAACATATCAACCGGGAACATATCAACGAGGTTCTACTGTATTTAGTCTAAAAACCTCATTTCCTTGCATTGCTGAGATGCACTCTGTCAAGTACCCTTTGTAACCCTTGGACAGTTGTTGCTGTATGCGCATGTACGATGACCTGCACATCTGAAAGTGCCAGCTTAAACACGAAACTGTGCAGGCACCTAGGAAGGTGTTTGCCACTTCTTATGTTTATGGCAAACTATAAACGTTTAATGTTCCGCAGGGTGCTCCCCATTGCTGGGGCTGTTTATAGTTCTGAAATTGGAGGCTTTCACACTTTGATGCTTCTTGGAATTGAATTCAGAGGACGAGAGCTTACCACCTGATGGAGAAGCTCCGTAAAGTACTTCCGGTTCAGAATCTGAAACTGCCGAAATGTTGCAGAAGCAAACGCACGGAAGGGAAACTGAATGGAAGAAGGGTGACAACTTTTCACCTTCTATATTTCCACTCAACACTTCTAAACACGAACAGCTTGCAAGCACTGTACGTGCTCCCGCCAGGTAATTAAGAAGAAACCCGCGTATCGTCCCTCCCTTTATAATCTTCCTTCGGAAACAAAACCCAAACACTGGGAAACATCTTCTGGGAAAAACAATTCGACCGTCAAAGGGTTATGAAAGCTTGTCTTTATACGAGGTGTTTAATTTTAATTCGAACAGATATTTTTTAGAAATAGGGGGTGAAAGTTAGCCAAGTTCTGTCTTCATTGCGTATTTATCAGGCTCGGCAGATATTAGATGAGGGGATAATCGTCACCAAAAGTTGACTAATTAACTAAAATCTCTTTTAAATCATTGGCTTTAGGAGTCACGATGGTATTGCAGTATTGACAGCAATTACTATTAGAGGCCATATCAATTTAAAAGAATTTGCAGAAAAATAATAGTTTTAGAGATACTTATCAAAAAATATCTGGGCTTTTTCACCCAATTTAAAAATTGCGCTCAAAAAGGGTGTCTCAAGTCTTGCCCACAACAACGCTTGGAAGAGTGACGTCATTTTTATTGTGTCGTCGCTATCTCAGGAGCGTGTCCTTGGTGGGTGCGCCGACGACACAAGTGACAACGTGACCTAATCGACTATGTCGCTCTTACAACCCTCATTCTGGGCAGGGCTTGATGCACTCTTTTTCTAGCAATTTTTAAATCCGGCAAAAAAAACCCGAAAATTGATAGATTGACATCTAAAAAAGAATTACCTTTCCGCAAATTGTTTAGATTGGTTTGGCGTCTACTAGTAATTGCTGTCAGTACTGCGATTCCAACATGACCCCTAAAACCAATAATTAATAAAGTCATTAAGAGATTTTTTGTTCATTAATCAACTTACCGTGACAATTATGCCCTCATCTAATGTCTGCCGAGCCCGATAAATACACGATGAAGACGGTGCTCATCTAACTCTCGCCTCTTGTTTTTAAGAAATCTATTCGAGTTAAAAATCAAGCACCCTGTATATCCACATATAATGATATCAAATAACTTACCACAAAGGTTAAGTTTGTTTTTTTTCTTTTGTGGACACGAAGGTTTATACAGGAAGCTCACAAATATCCTTCTCCACAATTTGCGATGTTCCAGGACTTGGTAAGCATTTGTTGATGGAGTAAAATAAATAAAGCAGCTGATTGTTTTTGAAAGGAAAGCTCGCAGACTGCCAGTGGTTTTGCATTGCAGATGGTTAAGTGTCTCACGGGCTCCTCCTGCTTGTAGTTTTCTGTGAAAGTACCTTAAGGGGACAGGAACTAAAGACACACTTCCTTTGTGACACCCCAGCCCCATTGTAGTTCTTGGGTGAAGTACCGGGACATAGTGAATAAAAAGGGGAAACCACGATGTTAGTGAATATACATTGCACGACACATTTAGTGCAAACAAGAAATTGGTGCTTTTTCGCAAATTGGGCAGGCATGGTGTGACAAACACCAACGTTCAC
The DNA here is from genome assembly GCA_013358835.2 of Ixodes persulcatus. Classification (NCBI taxonomy): domain Eukaryota; kingdom Metazoa; phylum Arthropoda; class Arachnida; order Ixodida; family Ixodidae; genus Ixodes; species Ixodes persulcatus. The sequence goes on along the minus strand of JABSTQ010009654.1, from coordinate 3,369,398 downwards.
CACCTAAGTTGGTGCCTCTGATGAGCACTTTCTACCACACTGGTGGTTTAGGTGACAGCCTCTCAATTGCAAAAGAAAAGCAGGAAAGACCGGCAATCTCTCGTTAGTGTTTACTGTTTTGCACTTTGTATGTCAGAACATTCCCAATTAACGCTACTTTCTGTCTGTCCCCCAATCCTTACTTTTCCTTCCTTTTTGTTACAAGCAGACCTTGAAAACGAGAGAGAGGAAGAGAGGAGGCTCGCAAAAGAGGAAATACCTGACACTGTGCTGTGTTTATCCATTCGTACTAAAAAAAACGAGATCTTAAGAAAAAAAAGATTGAATTGATACATGCTCCTGTCGGCCATCATTTGGTCGGCATATTGCCATTCTCAAGGAGTGCGATCAGCCTTGTGTCTGTTGTGTGTGTGTGAATGTGTCGTTGGCTGAAGCGTTGGAGCAGGCTGCAGTGTTGGGCATGGTGCGTGTACTAACGTTTGGCTGTGCTCTCTTTCCCGTGTTCTTGGCCGTGCGCAGACGTCCTAACTTGTCTGTTTTTTCCTTCCGACCCTTTTTGTGGCCGCTTTCTTCCGCTGCACGTTTTGGATCCAAAGTAGCAAGCTAAAGTGGAAGACGTAAGTTGTTCTAACCCTCTTGGAACTCTCGGAGCGCTTGAGTGGGGCTCTTGACATTTGCTGCTGCAGCTATTGCGACCTCATGGAAAGCACGTGTGGACCTTGCGATACTGCCTCTCCGCTTTCTTTCTAGCAGATTTGCCGTAAATGCTGAGACCATTGAACGACTCACCAGTACACGTGTTTCCCCAGTAGGTTAGACATACGGTAGTCTCTCATTAATTCAAACTCCAGGAAGCCACGAATTTTGTTTGAATCATCGGAAGTTTGAATTATCAGAAATTGATCTAATTATGATGCGAGATGAAATGATGATTTGCCTAATGAATCGCTATACATACAAAGCAGATGTCTGATGATTTCCTCTACGTAGGCCTACTGATCGTAAGTAGGTATGCCACGCATGAAACATTAGTGAAATGTATGACATTAGTTTATTTTTCCCTCAAAAATGTTGTTTATCGTGGACTGTTTAGGCAGCATATGACAACTCAAAACAAAATAAGTTTGCTCATTAGGTTAAGTTGTCTAGTGTGGACTATTAAGCGGGGGACACATGAGCGATGAAAATGGGCATTGCGCGGACGTTTTCATAGCAACTTGCACGGAAACTGTGATGTGAACCTATGGCATGCCGCCACGTCACAGCGTCCGCGCAAGTTGCTGCGGAAATGTTTGCGTGGTGTCCGTTTTCATAGCCCATATGCGTCCGCTTGAACCCTGTTGAGTGCGCTTTTCACCGAGCACCGGTGCACTGCGGAGAAGCAACACCCGCAACCTCCAGAAGCAAGCTTCGTGGGTGTTGCCTTTGCAGTGCACCGGTGCTCGGAAAGAAATGGGGCTGTGAGAATGAAAAAGGACGAATTACGTGAGAACGCCGTTCAAATTAGGCGGCTTATGAATACACTAAAAACGTATCGGGACAACCAAAATGTTTAAATTTGTTTGAATTAACCTGGAGTATGAAATATTAGAGTTTGAATTATTGTGAGCCTACTGTACAAAATAGTATACTAAACAGTTCTTCGTGCAGCTGTATAGGGCTTATTATGAATAGCGAGCAAATGTCAATTTCTCGCGACTGGGTATGTTGCCATGCCTGTGCCTCATACATACAAAGCTTTCGTCGTGTATCGGGCTGTCCGAGACTATTGTTACGCTATATTGTAGCATACCTTGATTTTATAAGGAAAGTGACTTTGTGCAAGTTATACGCTAACCATTCACTAACATTTACTAATCGTGAAAAGTAATTATGGTCACTGCAAAGGTGAGAACGGCGGGACGTTTCCTTCGGACACGCAGTCGATGCTGACGGGACGCCCTCCTCCCGTCAGTCTCGGGACACCTGGCCGAAGCTAATGCTCTGGGCTGACAGGACGCCGAAATGTTGTCAAAGGTAGAGGGCTCGCTCTAGGGGCTAGACAACCGAATGACCTCCCTGCCGTTCTAACCCTGTCAGTGGCCACAGTGTGTGGCGCATCTCCTGCGTACTAAAATGTACGTTTGCATTGTGTTTTGGGGAGGGATGATGACATTATCGTGGGATGGGGCATCCTCACAAATTGTTTGAGGTTGCAGTCAGGGTGTTCCTTCATGGTATGAAAACGAGTTTAATGTGAAGGCAAGCTTAAATCTAGGAAATGTGGCCTAAACTGGGTTTATCAATTGTTTGCTGCTTATTGTCTTATCAAATCAAGCTATATAGCAATATTGAATGAGAGAGAAATAGTAGAGAGTTTCGAGTGTACTTAAGTTTATTCACCGGGCGTTATCTGAATATTTATGAAAACCCCGTCGTCCAGGTGAGAGCTTCTACTGATTACTGTTATAGATTTCTTACGTAAGTCATTACTCGAGATATAAACAAACAAAAGATCCACGGGGAAAACAGTGGGCATTCTTTTATACTTCCAGAGTTGAACCTCAGATGTAGCAGCGCGATAACACCCAAGGTCACTGTATAAAAGAAAAGTGGCGCAGTAATTGCCCGCTCTCTGATCTCTGATGCAGCGCGTGCATCTTTATAACGAGGACCTCATAATTACTACCATGTAGCACATTCACATCACTCTTTATTGCATTTAACGAAGTTTGGTTCAAGTTCAACATGATGGAAGATTCCCTAAGACTAGGTTGAGGATATCTCTAATAGGGGAGCACCACTCGTTAAAGTAAGGAGAACAGTGCTCATTCTGCTAGAATGGACTAGGGGTTACTAAATTTTGCGAGCCATCAAGCTGATAAAATGCGCAGAATGCTGCGTCACTTTTTTGTGTGTGACGTACGTGCGGAAAGAAATACCAGCGGGATATTGTTGGTCAGGAAGCGAGAAGAACCCGTTTTAGGGTCAAGTTCTGCCACCACATTGCTACATGGTACATCTATGCTACTTACTGCCTTAAGCTGGTTCAGACGTCTGTGTCGGTTGTGTGTGCCAGAGCGGCCGAAATGATAGCAATGATCGGGACACCCAAAACATTCATGACTGCCGATTGCTTCCCGAAGCTGCCTTGCTTGCCACATTGTGCGTGGCAAACACTTGTCCCAGCGACTTTGTCGCTGCCCTCATTTCTGTCGCTCCGAACACAACCGACGCAACTGTCCCAAACAGCCCTTAAATGTTCCGGGAGAACGAAAAAGTGGGTGCACGGGAGCTGGCTTTGAAATTGTACGTAGAAGGATCTGCGGGACTTGAGCGGCCTCGGGGCGCGCGTGCTGCATCGCCGCTCTCCGACCAGGTTCCTGGTGAGCTTCCTGGTGGACGCCCGTGGCGGGGCCATGCGCGGCTGCCGCCACTCCGGCGTGCGGGTCATCATCCCGCCCCGCAAGGCCCAGATGCCCATGCGCATCACCTGCCGCTACCTGCGCAAGGAGAAGCTGCCCCACCCGCCTCCGCTCCTCGAAGGGGAGGCCTGCGCCTCCCGCATCCTCGAAGTGGGGCCTGCCGGGGCCAAGTTCCTCGGGTGGGTGCTCCCATTGTCTCGAGGGGGAGGGGAGGCTTGCTGCGATGAGTTGGCAAAAATACGGGACGCTAAGCTAGATAGTGCTGCTTTGCACTTTACTTAACGGGGAAGCGGTGCTATGTAAGCACTGTCGGTGTTGTGTACTGAGACAAGTGCAGAGTCAGTGTTGCATCAGCATAAGGTGAGCTCAGTTTCCAGTGCTGACTAATACGTTGAGGTAGCACTGGGCTGTATGTAGGAACGGGTATTTACCTGCTCGGTCTCTTGGTGAGAACACGCAACAAGGCCCGAAATATTGGGAGTTTCATTTCGTTTAAAATAGGACATCAGTTAGTATTCCATATTTTGAGTAATGATCTTGACCTAACGAAGGGCTGGGCTGCTGAAAATCCTTCTTAGCAGCAATGAAGATCTAAAGCTCAGCTTTTGGTTGATCTCTGTCTGCATCATTCTATCTTCTGTATCTTTGACACGTCTCCTTTTGCAACGGTTCGGACATTGTGCTACCTGTCTAAGGTGGCTTCATGCTTCTACATAAGTAGTATAGAAAATGAGAGTTCTGGACCACCCCCATTCTCAAGACCTTGAAAAATGGTCTTCAAGAAATAATGGGAATACTATACAGTCGACGACCGATTATTCGGACTTCGCGGGGACCGAAAAAACGTCCGAATAATAGAGCAGTCATCGCGGTGACAGAACAACAGATGGGGCCATGACGTCCAAGCCAGCGTTGTCCGAACAAGATGAGAGGCGCAAATCCACGAGCGCAAAATGGCGACTGGCGACGCGAAGGAACGGAAAAACAAAGCAAACCGATAATGATGATGATGATGATGACGTGCAGCTAAATGGAAAAAAGGGCTAGCATAGCGTCACCTAGCGGTAAAACTCAAGAGTACTCAAGTAGCGCTGCCAAGCCAAGCCAATCCATTTGCAGCCAACATAAAATTCAAAATGGCCGCTTCTCGATGGTGTTTTTCGCCGATCGCTCGCGACGATTTTGTCCGAATAATCGAACTTTCGGACTTCAAGCTGTCCGAAACATTGGTCGTGAATATACACTATTTCTATGGGGTAAGTCACGGTTCCGGCTTTAGGTCCGAAATATCGAACAGGTCCGAATTATCGGAGTCCGAAAAATCGGTCGGCGACTGTATATAAAAATCGCCCTGTAGGAACGTATTTCACCATGTCCTGCTCCTAAATCGTGTCAACTAAATGGTAATGCATGTGATTCGTGTCAACTAAATGGTAATACAGAATGCCATCGCTGAAGACTTCTTTGATTTTTAACATTTCAAACGTCTAATTTTGCTTGTAACCCTTTTCGAAATCTCACAGAATCACCAACTTTGAATTTTGGCTTTTATTTATTTATTTATTTATTTATTTAAATACCTTAAGAACCCTGACTCGGGGTATTACATAAGGGAGTGGGTTAAAAAAAATAAAGAGGTTAGCATTTGGCGGAACAAATCAATGTCTTGAACAGAGACGATGGCTTCGGGCAGGCCGTTCCAGTCCACAGATGTTGCCGGGAAAAAAGATTGAAGGAAGGCTGTATTTCGAGTGAAAGGAAGGCCAACTTTTGTATGGTGATCAATGCGGGGTGATATGCAATGAGGTGGCAAGATGAAGGACTTGTGTAGATGATCATCGAAGTGAAACTTGCGGAAAAGACATAATTTAGCGACGTGCCTGCATGAACACAAAGGGGTTAGTGATAAATTTTGTTTAAGTTCAGTAACACTAACAAACTGAGAGTATTGAGACGTTATAAAGCGATCGGCACAATTTTGAACTGATTCTAGGTCGGATACGAGGTATTTAAGATGGGGGTCCCAGGTTGAGGATGCATATTTTAGTTTCGGACGTACCAATGGGACGTATGCAAGTCGCTTCACAGATGGGGACGTGAGACGAAGATTACGGCGCAAGAGACCAAGAGTGCGGTTTGAGTAGGAAAGAATAGTGTTAATATGGCTTTTCCAAGAAAGGTCGTGAGTGACATGAACGCCAGGATACTTGTCAGTCGACGCGGAATCACTATTAAGATTACCAACAGAGTAGGAAGATGTTGACGAGTTCGATAGAAGGAGAGGCATTTGGATTTTGATGTATTTAGTAGCATCTGCCACTTTGAACACCAATCAGTAATTTGGTCTAGATCAGCCTGTAGGTTAAGCAAGTCATCTGTGTTACCTATGGCTCTGTAGACTACACAATTATCGCGGAATAGCCGAACATCGGAAGACAATGAAAGAGGGAGGTCAATAGCATACACGAGAGAAAGTTGAGGTCTAAGAACAGATCCTTGCAATATACCGGAAGTTACAGGAGCTCCTTTGGGAATGGCAGTTGTTAATTTTTACATGCTGGCTTTGAGAGGTGAGAAAGCCTTTAATCCAGGCTAGAATGGAAGAGTCGAGAGACCGTGTTTTTATTACGTATCAGTGGAAACAAAGCGCTTCTGACGACCGCTTCTTTCTTTTTTAATGAGGCTTCAATTAAAGTCATTTTAGTAGATCAATGAAAAGAGGTACTGTAGTTTTTAACCACTTTATCTAAAACATCAAACCAAAACATGGTTATTTTGCACGCTAAAAAAAATCAGTCTCCACAACAAATGCGCAGTAGACACGTTCATCAGAGGGGGTCTTTCTGCTACGGCGATATCAGTTACAACACCCCCGGCTGGCGACCTCACTTCATTGACGAGACTTTTTTCGCAACAATTGTCGCCTTAGGAAACACGCTTGCGCAATAGCTGACTACGTCACTGGAATGCGCCGTTGTTCTAGGAATGCCGACAGCTCGATCGCGTCGCTGGAGGTAGAATTCGAATTCTTAAATAATACATGTTTCAGTTAATAGTAAGAAACATTTATTATGAGAGATCGTTACTAATTGGGCGTATATTTAAATGTGTTAAGATAATATAAATTTAAATGATAATAACTTCAGTAATTTTTATTTTTCTAGGCTGATCAGTGAGATAAACAGCTGTCACATAATAAATGCCTCTTGTTTTCCCTCTCAATTCGATTCGCACTCCACTGCAGCGCAAGTGAGACCTCTCCCCTCCACTCAACAAGGTGGCAGTGGGATTCATCAACATCTCCTAGAAACTAAGGCCGTAGCGCTCTTCTCCCGACGTCGCAAAGGAAGGCCATCGGGGGCGCGTGTCGATGCAAAGGCAACGCACGTGAATCGACCGTCATAACGCGCTTTTAGTCACATATGTGTGTCTTATCAGCTAAAATGAACGCTGCACATAGCAACGGGTCTAGAAAACATTTTATTATACGTGGGCAAAACATTACACCGCAAAATAATTGGTACGAAATGGGACAAGGTATGCATATAAGACGTCTATAGAAAAATGTGATTGTTTTAAGTCGAAAACATTGAGTCACACAATTATTGCTGTAGGAATGCATATTTTATACAGAAATACTTCGACAAAATGGCGAGGCATGCCGTGATTGGACACAGCGAAACAGATCACAATTAAAAATCAGGTAGACGTAGTCAACGCGGACACGGCTAGACAAGTGTCACTTATGATCATGTAAGCGATGTCATCGCGTGCAGTCACTGAATTCTTGCATTATACCCCGGCCACATGGCAAAATTAATGTAACTTCGATCGAATGACATTATGGGGGTCGACAAATCAGCTTGCGACGCTCGTATAGTCACTCAAGACCGCGAGCTGATTAAATCCCATATCATTTAGTAATGAAAATATATTAACCTCTCTGTGTGGAAGGGGTACTAAACTTACTATTTACAGTCAACTAATTTACTTCTTCCTATATGCTCGTGCTGCTTTAGAACAAAACATAACTTATTTTGTATACAATAATACTATTACCTTAATACAGTTACCTAAGATTCTAGTATAAACATGGTAAAAGCAATAAAATAACATTAGTATAAACAAACACAAGCACAAACAACACAGTTTTAATAATCACACAAACTTGTTATTCACCTTCCAGTAAAAACTAGAATATTACCACGCATATTTAAAAATGTCGATGCAACAGCACACGGATAACGACGAAGAACGAAATTCCATTCTATCACGAAATATATAAAAAAGAAAAATCGACTGCAGCACTTTACTCGCGTCCTACATGACCAAGAAAGCCTTAAATAAGTTGTTTCTCACCTGTCGATCGTATCCAGACGTCCCGCGATATCCGCCACGAAAACATTTGCACACGAGCCTTCAAGAAGTCTCTCTCTGTCGAGGGAGGTCTATCGATAATCGACCAGTGTCATCGTTGACTAGTTGCCACACATGTCACCCAAACCATAGCCGGACTTTTTCCACGAATCCACGTAAATGCCGTAGTATCGAGCGAACACAAAAAAAACTACCCGAGACTGCGGTGAGGGCAGAAAAACGACGGGAAGAAGGAAAGAAGGTCTCAAAAGAACCACACACGAGAGCAACGCCAGCAGTGTGGAACGAAAGGCTTAACATTGTCGACCCATCTCGCTCGTGCGCACTCCCTGCAGCGATGACTGGATTTTTTTCGGTTCCCTTCCCTTCTGAAATGCCTCAGCGTACCTTTTCAGGCAGTCAACAGCTCACGCACAGCGTAAATTTACCAGAATCGGAGCCCGTTTGAGGGAAAAAAATGTCGCACAGGAGCCAGTTCATTCGAAAAGTGTGGGGAGCTGCGGGACTGCACGTAGTCCCGCGGTTACGGGGATAATCATGAATATAAATTTGGTACTTTCAACCTTGGTAACGCGTTGTATATTACGTTTATATTATATACACGTTTCCAAAAAACGCCCATAGGCCGCCGCCATGTTACTGATGCTGATGCGGCTGGTGCGACTCTCGCGCCCTCTATCAGCTAGAAATTTTCTGCCACTCTCTTGAACTGTGAAGACCTGCTCAGCGCGGTTCTCTGCCTATGTTTTTGCGGTTTTGCATTCGACGTTTTCTCGCCCCTCTTGAAAGTTTCCACTTATTTTTTTTTATGCGTGCTGCGTACCCTTTTTGTGTTGTCTTCTATTGTGAGAAATAAAACTGGTAAGTGCCTGCACTTCAAGCTTTTCTGCTCGACATTCACAAGAAACGAAGGACGTCGAACGGCCCCCGACGCGATTTTGCGAACATTGGTCTCCCCCCTCCCAGAGATAATCCACGTAGAATCCTCAGTCATCTCCAAAAATAGTTCTCCCCGGGTTGGGGTGGGAAACAAGTCAGTCGCGTTCGTTCCTTTGCCTCGGTGCTGTTGTGAAAAATTGACCGCATCTCCACGTGGTGAATGATGCTGCTTGGGGCGAAGCTCTGGTGGTGCTTGTCTGCGTAGACGCCGAGCCGCAGCATGCCGAGCCTTTTCATTCATGTCAGTAGGAGAATGTGTGGTTTTCTTCTTTTTCTTTTTTTAAGCAGACAGATGGGATGGTATCTCAGAACCCCCTACTCTTTTTTTTCTTCTTTTTTTTTTTTCGTAATTTTTTTATCTTTTTTTCCCAATTCTTTTTTTTTTTTTTTTTGCCCTACACGAGCATGTGAGCACGTGATCTCACGAGCAGAAGCACGAGCACCCGACGCCGGGCCTACGGCGGACGGCGGACGGACATGGCTAGCCCCTAAGGAGCTTCGCCCCTAAAAAGGAAGCTCTCCCCACAACGTGCCCCAAAACGAAGTTTTGGGGCACGTTGTGGTTCCGTCCGATCGTCAAGATGCGACTGTCGTCGACTGTGACTGTGTTATCTCGGATCTCTCTCAAATAACTTATCCTCAGATAACGCGCTGCATCATGTGGTACGTACAATAAATTGTTTGAATGTCAACACTAGCTAAATTGTATGTCCGTGTCCTGTCCACCGGTAAACGCAATTTTTTTTGAAGCGTGAAAAATGCATGCCTCTCGGCTATCTTCTGTTGTAAATTATTTTCGCCAGCTAAGCGCTTTGTCGTTTGATATGCGGCTAATCGTGCGGCGCCGTCAAAACTTATCGCAAAAAAACAGAAAAAAAACTAGAGCTATACATTCCAGTCGCATCCGTTCTGTCGCGCGCATACCCAACAAAAATGGTGTATAGGTTTTTATTGCTTTTTTTTTTAATGTGGTACAATACTTTTTCATGACCTCGGGAAAATACATGCCCTATGAAACACAAAATATAGCGGGAAAAGTCGTGAATTTAGCCGTGAGCAGTGTTTGAAACTGCGCCTACGCAGGCTGCGCCTATCGAAATCACACTTCACTCGGTTAGGGTTAGCAGGGACGCCGGTGAGAGCCTAGCCTTAAACCCAGTGACTGGGCTCGAAAACGGTTTGCTGCCCCTGGGGTCAATTGTTTCTTGGAAAGGTGTATATATAATAAAATGTACAAGACTGCGCTTTTAAATTGTATATTAATGTCAAATAAACGTGCACGAACACCACCGCGCCGCTCGACAAGAAACATTTTTTTCACATCGATACCAGATATTTTCTCGCATAGTTGCGCCGTTGCCTTCCTTCTCCGACATTGTGACGTAACCACTCGGAGCGCTACGGCCTTCTTTCTAGGAGGTGTTGGATTGATGGTCACATATTTTCCCCTTGTGCGGTTCCTTAAGGGCCTCCTACCCCCACTCAATATGGTGGCGGATTGGATGCATGGCTGTGGTTCTCGCCAAGGGGCCAGTGAAACAAGCGCTCTGGTTCGCTTGTAATGGCCCTGTCTGCTGGTCGCAGCGAAGCACTCTCTATGAGTGAGAGGCTCAAGCACTTTGGTTTGTGTGTAACTGTAGCCCCGACTTGTGAAGCGCTCTCTATGAGTGAGAAGCTCAAGCACTTTGGCTCGTTTGTAATAGCCCCGGCCTGTCCGCTGGTACATAGTGGCAGATCACCTGTCACGGAGATCCAGCGAAGCTTCTATATGGTTGAGAAGCACTCTATATGGTTGCCCCGAGTGTTATATTGTAAAAAATGTATACTCAAAAAGCCTCCCCGTAATGAAGGAGACGAAACAACAGTAGAGAGAAATGTCATTAAAAGAAAATATTAGAAGAGGAAACAACAGAAAGGCAGCAGTCAATAAGATATAGGGAAAAAAAGAGGTCTAAGAAGAGATTTCAACGAAATTTGTTTTGTATTACTTAGCAATAATGCTTAGAGTTAATTTCTCATCTCATCAGTTTCTTTTATCCCTACGGTGACACCTCCTAGATGGGGTTCTTAGAATTCGCAGTAAGCAAAACATACGAGTTACGACATGAATGAAAAAAAAACACTTGCCAGGAAGAGTGTTGGCCAAACCTGTACTTTCTTGTTTCTCACGTTGCGTTTCGTTTAATTGGGTCACACGGGCAGTTGCGAACCGCCCTGAGCCTTGCCGGCCTTGCGTGCAGCCCCGTGATCCTGGAGGTGCCGCACTTTGCCTCGCTGCGTGGCAAGGAGCGCGAGATCACCATCCTGCGCAGCGACAACGGGGAGACATGGAAGGAGCACACTCTGGAGGCGTCCGAAGAGGCCGTGCAGGAAGTCCTCAACGAGAGCTTCGAGGGAGAAGGTAGGGCACACCAGAAGTTAGTAGCCGTGTCTTGGAGGGTGCAGAACTCGTCCTCATCTTGTATCCAGATGTCATTGGGAAATATTAGCCGTGCAAACGTGATAATATGTTTTCTTTTCTTCGACCAAATGAGCCGGTACCCTCTGGTTGGTATTGACAAGCGGGTAGAAAGAAACCTAAACTTACGAAGCACATAGGCCAACGCGCTGTTTACAAATGATAATCCATAGCTCGAGAAGCATTCGGGTAGTGGCCCGTGTCCGATCGCTGCAATGACGACAATAGCCGAACAAACTCGGCGCATGTCCTGTGCCTTGCCAACCCCAGCGCATGGCTATGATCAACATTGGCGGCATATAATCGAACGCGCCGCTTTCGAATCCACTTCCATGGACACCTTCTCGCCACCAATTTCTATGATGACAACGTATTTCGGGGAGGCACTAGGTACTTGCCTTATGTTCCACAACTCGCCGTTCTCTGTCTTTGGATTTGCAGCATCGTCGACGTTTTGCTGCATTTGTGATTTCTTCTTTGCTCGGCACGCTTAAGACATGTGCTTCTTGCCCGAGCAGCTGAAACAAACTGCGTTCTTGAACTTGCAGTGTATTGCTTCGTGATTGCCGAAGAGTCGAGAACAACACCAGTCGGAACGCTGACTGGACTGTTTTCCATCCCGCTCCTTATCGGCCTGTCTCTTTATTGTAATTTCTCGATGACCTTGCTCTTGCCATTTGTTGCTCGTGGCCTTCTGCAGTTTAGCAGTAGTTTCCGCCGTGACTGCTAGCTCTTATTTCGCCTCAAATGTCAATTTCTTTTCAGCCAGCAGTCGCTGCTGTACCACGCTGTCTGCGATTCCAAAAACCAAACGGTCGTGCAGCATTATGTAAAGCGGAAACTGCGCCTCACCAAACCCACAGTTATCAGCCAGCTTACGCAAGGCGGGGACATAGTCAGTGATAGACTCTCCATCTTGCTGGTCACGTTTCGAAAAGACGCACCTTGAGTACAGTTCAGACTGCTTCGGATTGATGTGATTTTTCACGGCATCGACGATGACCTTGTTATCCACAACCGGCGGTCGAAGAGGCTCGACTACGATTGCTATCAGAGAGTAGGTTTCTTGCCCACAGAAGCTGAGCAGCGCAGCCCTCTTGTCAGTGTCTTCCTTCAGCTTGTTAGCCGCAAAGCAGAGTTCAATGCGCTCAAGGTATTCCTCCCAGGAAGAATTACTGTTCAAGTCAAACTCTCGAATTTGACTGCTGAATGCCATCGTGCTGGTAGTGTCCGGCCCGCACGGGCTAGGCCGTGCTTCGTCGCCACTGTAGTGACCAATGCGAGAGCAACAACTACGCTTGCAAGAAGGGTTTATTTTGGAAAGAACATTCGGTTAAGTAGCCTCAGCGGTGATGCTTATCGGACGCGCGGGTCGTGATGCAAAAAACAAAAAGTAAGCACGCTCGCTATCTTCGTGCGTCATCTCGATACGGTCTACTAAAACTCCACTGCTTGTGGTCTGTTTGGGCAAGTTAATCAGCTCCTATGAGTGCACCTCTGAGTGCACGCTTGTGCACTGCAGTGAAGTTACACACGCGGAGTAGAAGTCGTGGTTCTGCGTGTCTCGTTTCGCCGCAGGACGCCCGCGTGCAGAGGGAAAAACAGTTGGGGTGCTGCTTCCGCTTGTGTCGGATATTGGAGGGGATAAAAGGGGGAGGTTTATGAATGCTGGTTTGACAACTCTGCTTTTCAGACAAAATTTTCAAAATGAAATCACGGCTATATATATGATAGACTGTGACATCCTGTCGCACAATGTGCATCGCTGGTCTTTTTTTTTTTCAAATTCAATACTTAAGAAGAGGTATTTAGGTATAGGGAGGGGATTATAGGCTATGCTGTAGGTTTATTTTTATTTCAAACTCATTATTTAGCGATCACCTCTATATTGACCTCCACCTATTCCATGGGCACAGTCGATAGATTAAATTAAAACTCAATTAGCTCGAGCAGTGGATTGGAAATAGCCTTAAACGAATTTGGCTAGATTGATTTTTTTTTTTTTGTGCATATTTGTTGCTTGCATGCAGAGAGTTTCGGTCATCATCAAACTCAGTATGTGCAATGTTATTGCCATTTATAACTAAATTGTGAAAGCTGTTTTTCAACTGAATTAAGAATTGCATCGCTTTATCGCAACCATTGAACCTTAAACAAAGCACAATTTCGGCACTTGAGATCATTCTATTCTACTTATTTTATATACCTTTGGTGGAAGTGTAACATTTAGGGTTTCCCTTTTGTCGCGCATTGTTGTGATTTGCAAATTCGTTTTTTATGTATTACCGGTTTGAGTTGAGCTAGTTGGTACAGAGGGCGACACTGTTAGCGCGAACAAGCGATCGCCGGTTTTTCCTGCTTTTCTCTTTGAAACCAAGGGATGTCATCCAAGTTATTATTGCTACGGAAAGAACTCAATTAGTTCTAGAATGTAAGCGTTAACATTTCGTGCTCGCTAATACAATTTAGAAGTAAAATCTGAAAATGCGCCGATGTCGTGTTCACGCTAACAGTGTCGCGATGTGTACATGTCTATGAGGAAACAGCTTGAACATTCAACACTTGCATACAGACAGGACAGGACATACACAGAGCTGACTATCAACTATTTGCTTGGGCATTTGCAAATCTTTTTTCAAATTTTTAATTTTCGTTAATGTACTTAGTATATATTTTTTTCTTTTTATTTGGTCTATGATTTCCTTTTATATATTGTTAGGAAAGACGACGTCGTCTTTCCTAACAATATGTACTCCTTATTATGCTTTGTTCTTTTAAAAAAAAAAAGTGCATCTTATTTTGCATTTGTGGAATGCTCGAAGGGACAAAGAAGAGGAGAGGAGGTGGAGGAGGAAGAAGTATTAAAGGGGTCATGAAACGATTTTCCTACTTCTTCTTCCTTAGCTTTAATCCTCAACTCAAATGCTAATTGTGAAATCACGTCGTCGTGACATTCTTCGGCACCGGTGCGATGACTCCTAGCTTCCACCGTGCTTTTTATGCACACCATAGAACTTGTCATTCGCCAGTGACGATAAGTTCCGTCAGGGCACTCATTGGCCACGAACGCGAATCCGAATATTCGTCGACGGATTTATTGTTGACGAGCGCATACGTCCGAGTGACGCAGCTCTCGTGTCCAATGCGTGAGCTGGGCTCGGCTGACGTCAGTTTGGCACCGCTGACGAGCTTTGGGAACCGCGGATGTATCATAGTGAAAAGACGGAGAGCTTTCGAAAGAAAGAAGGTACAAAATAGTCCGCTATATTTTCAAATGTTCGTACCGAAAAGCTGGCTGTGGACTTTCTACCCTCTTTCTTTTGGCCAACTAAACGATATGCGATTAGTAAAGTTCCAATTTAAAATCATTTATCCCAGCCCCAAATTCGTTTCATGGCCCCTTTAAATAGTTGATAATCAGCTCTGTGTCCTGTCCTGTCTGTGTGCAACTGTTTAATGTTCAAGCTGTTTCCTCATAGTCATTTTGTATGCTTTCTATTTACAGTAGTAGTGATTTTCCCTTGCCTCGGACACCGTATAGGTGGCTAGAGTTATTTCAAAATAAATAAATACGAAATACTCACGAATCCTACCCTAGTATTTAAATGTATGCTTGTGCTCCTAAAGTTATTTTTGCTGCTCCGAAAAAAGCTCCAAAACGGCTGGGGCCGATCACGTAACTTTTATTGTTTTAATTCTCGGCTTTCTTAAATGAATACTATACCAGTCCATCTAAAACTTGTTTTAAATCTTTGATTTCAACTTTCACCTTTTTGACAGTGCGTGAGTAGCATATCCAGGAGGTATGGTTCGCTCGATGCCGAGTGAATAAGTCGGTTTAGAGTTTAAAAGAGAATTACCACCATGATATGCTTCTCTCGTAGAACTTCCAGAACTTATTTTAATTTTAGCATTCATGCCAGTTTTCCGTAGAAACGGTACAATGGTGCGGAGCATTGCTAGTGGGTTACCACTATTAGAGTCAGCCTTTACAAATTCTGGACCAGAGGACCTGAAATCACTCGAGTTCGAAAGTCTCTGTATGGTCAATGTTCGAACGACACAACATTCGGTATAGGTTCCGAAACCACCTCATTAGCAGTGTCATGGCATCCTCTAGGTTAGAGTCACAAATACTACGCAAACGGCAGGAAGGAGCCTCTGTTGTCGCGCAATGCTCCGGTGTCCCATGAGCCTCGAGCATGCACGTGCTGTCAAAACACAGGAAAAGGCATCGGGCACGTGGTGGAGAAGGGCATCTGAAAAGGACACCCTGCCGTTTTCACTTTGTCAGTGAATATAGTCTCGTCACTCCAGCTTTTACATGGATTTTCTCGTTAGACAGCTCGATGGGTAGAGCGCGGCCAACCCCCTTCTGCTTTAGCACCGACGCCCGTGCTTCTGGGCACCGTCCTCTAAGAAGTCCCGCACCCAATGCCCCTTTTGCAGAGCTGAGTGCCCTGGAGGACCTGCAGACGAACCGCATCACGCGCATCCTCACGACGGACTTCCCGCAGTACTTTGCGGTGGTGAGCCGCACCCGGCAGGAGGTGCACGCGGTGGGGCCCGAGGGGGGCATGCTCAGCTCCACGGTGGTGCCCCAAGTGCAAGCCATCTTCCCAGAGGGGGCCCTCACCAAAAAGATCCGCGTGGGACTGCAGGTAACCCCACCCCCGTCCTACCTGGCCCAGGTAGAGGCCCTGAGCGAGGAGCAGCTTGCACCCCCCCTCTCCCCCTCCAACGCTCCACCCCCTCCGAAGGGGCGTGGCCGGCGGTTCAGGGCGCTCTGGGGGCGGGGTGGGGCCAAGAGGGCCCCACCCAAGAAGGCGGGCTTCTTCGCTCAGCTGGTTAGGAGGTCTTGGCCCCGGCTGAACCTCTTCTCTCAGGTCTGACTCGGTCCGCCCAGGCCGCAGAAAACGCCGGCAAAATGCCCTGGCCAATTCGTGCCTCTATCTTTCGTGGACCTTACGGCGTGGTTGATTTGAATGGGAGGTTGTGAGGGTAGCTTAGCTCGAGGTTGACTGAGTTTATTTAAGGGGTATTTTATTGTTCGACGCTAGTTTTAAAAACCTGGGGTTTGTAGGAGGTTGTGATGTGAGCTCGGCGTGGCGGAGAGTTACTTCTAAAAGAAACTATTATTGTTTAAAATGTGTTCGATATCCTGAGTGATGTGGTTAATTGTGAAGAAGCTCAAGCTCTTTCTTTTTTTAAATCGATTCGAGGGTACGGAAGGTTGAGGAAGATATGTCTACTTCTAAAGTTACTCCACAAATATTTTTTTTTTTTGCATAATGTAGCAGTTACTGTTACTGAGTTGAGCAGGGTTTTCTGGCATTGCTAGCAGGGTACTGCACTATAGACATATTGCAAACCTAATTTCACTGTAGAGCAATCTCACTTAGAGGTCCTGACAAAGTATCACCTTTGCCACAACCTCTCTTGTATGAAAACCTCTTTGTTCTGCCTTTCGTTTTTCTGCCGACTAATTTGTGTTGCTGGTGGCAGTGTTCACTCCGAGACTGTTAACTCAAACCTGTGCTTTGAGCAGTTTCGAGAGGTAGGTTGTCTACTCTTGCACATTTTTTTGAGAGGCCAATTCAGTTTGGCTTACACCTTCTAACCTGCCGTTACGGCACGATGTGCACAGTGCTGTGGTATGCTGGCATCTTTCTACATGAGCAAGTGTTGCAAGATGTGCTTCTGGGGTACAGCATATTTTGTTTACACTTTATATTCTTCCTTTTTGAATGGCTCAATGTGAGTGCGATCATGGTGCTCAATTGCTTAAAAGGAAGCTGAAGTGTTTTGTAAAAAAAACAGAGTTTTGCCTTTGGGTATCGCGCTAAAGTTGGGCAGGATTTAGTGTTAGTTACTTGAATTTTGGTAAAACATGCAGCAATTGCCACGTGCCATTGGGCATGTGTCGAGCCTCTCTGCTGCCTCTTTCTTATCTGTCCCAAGCATTGTGACATCCTCGCTAAAATTTCGGAGTTAGCTGAAAGGCGAGCGAGGGTCATCTGTCACCTCCGATGAAGTCACTTTTGCTAGTTTTTCTCTTTCCTACCTTCCACTCCCGTGCTCCGTAGCAGCAGAGCTACAGAAAAAACTTTATCTCGCTCCTACTAATGGCATTAAAACTTTGTGCGCACTATTTTTAAAGCACCTACATCTGAACTCTTCCAGCATTTTCAAACTCAAAAACCGTTTCAGCCTCCCTCTAATGTATCGAATAGTACAGCTTTTTTTCAATTTTTTTTTTATTATTAAAAGTAAAGTTTTTTTAAAAGTAGAAAAAGTGGAGAATGCAGGTAGTAAAATCAGAGTAGCTTATCAGAGCTCTGAATTCTTTTTAATCGGGAGCTGTTTTAATTTTTCTGTGTAGATAGCTCGGATAATCTGTGCTCTAGGCAGACTTGCACACTGCTTTTCTCCGGGGCTGTATCCCCAGAAAAAAGCATTGGGGGATGATGGTTTTATTTACCGTTTTTGGTGGAGCTTTATTGC
Organism: Ixodes persulcatus; assembly: GCA_013358835.2. Classification (NCBI taxonomy): domain Eukaryota; kingdom Metazoa; phylum Arthropoda; class Arachnida; order Ixodida; family Ixodidae; genus Ixodes; species Ixodes persulcatus. The sequence goes on along the minus strand of JABSTQ010009654.1, from coordinate 3,351,716 downwards.
TGTGACTGCAGTGCCGTGACTTCTAGCTTTCACTCGAGTATTGAGGCCGCGATAACTCCTCTCAATGCAGCTGTAGCTTACGCCGTGTAAATATTGAGCCGTGTACATTAATGGCACCTGCTTGGTGCATGCATGTTTTGTAGAGGTGAGCGAGTGACTCCGTGGCAGTGTTCTTTTCTATTTACTTTTTCTGGCCATCAGAACTGCATTGTTTTCCAGATGACCTATTTTTTATACTTTTCTCGCGGGTGCCAAAAACTTATTTTCTTAACCACTCCTCCCCTCTGGCCTTCGTGACTGCAACATTGTCTGTGTTCCCTCTCCACAGAAGTGTACTTACAGAGTGGTTTTGGATAGTCGTCGGAACAGGGTGTTTGGGCGAAAAAGGAACTGGGGATGCACTTATACTTAGATAGGCCTAAAATGTACCGTGTGTTGCTCTCTGCAGAAAGGAGGAGTCTGCTGTCACATTGTTCCGTTGTAACTGCACCCGTGAGATGAAAAAGGGGGGAAGGGAATATTTTAGCAGTGTGTGACTAGTCTTGGCTGGATGGTGGGACCTTGAAGATGGGAAAGCAGCTTTAGCAATCCTCAGCTAGTCGGCTCTAGACACGAGAATGAGGGTCTTAGCTTTCTACCAGTTGCCTTTACTGTACTCTGTTCACCCTTAAGCTGGGACTACAGCTGAAGCTACAAGTGCAAAGTAGCCCGCACTGCTGGCTTTGAGACGTGCATTTCTAGCGCGAGCGCTCGTTTTGCGAAAGAAAGCTTCAAAGCAGTGGCCTCGAGCTCTCGTGCTTGTGGCATTGGCTGCGACCTCGGCTTAAGGGTGAACAGGGTATACGAGTTCAGCCTCTGTCCAGGTAGTAGTTAGGGAAGTATGTGCTTCGTTTGTTTTATCTGCAACTTTTCGTTCCATGGTAGAGCTTTAACACAAAGGATTTATGTTGGGGTATAGAGTGCACCTATAGGTGACTGTAGAGATAGGCCTGACATTGTGCCAGTGTGCGTTAGTGCTCACATAGCAGGTTGCCTGACATGTCATTTGGTTGTGGTCGGACGAATATTTATTTTCTGCGCTGTCATTTTCACATTCCAACATTTTGAATTCCCATCACTCTCAGTTGCCCATCTGTACAGATTTTCACAGGTTTTCAGAGTGTGTCGACCGATAGGGAGGAGCGAAAGTCTTGTGTGCAAAATGCCCGTTGCAATCATCACTGTTCGCTAGTTTGTTTCACACGTGAGGCACAGGGCTGATAACATATCCCGGGGAAGGGCAGTTTCTTGTGATGTACCGTGAAAGTCTGTGGACGTCCTTCTCTGTCGGCTCGAGGGGTGACACCATTGGGGATCGTGGTCGGGAGACTGTCTTGGCTGTCATGCTTTTCAGCATGCTGCTGTCGCTTGTGTAGGGAATCCTTGCTCATCGCTTGTTGCTTTCTCGTCACGATTCCTCGTGGTTTCTGATAGCAAAGGTCCCGTGCTGCTAACCCACCTGTCATTTCTTACCACAGGGCACTGGGGCAAACGGCATGTAAGTAAGGGAACGATGCCCGACCAAATTAGTAGCATCGATGAGTGAGCATTTCCGAAAGTACTCTAGTGTCGCTTGCTGTTTTCCGAGTCCTTCCTTTCTCTTTCCTTTGGACTGTCTCAAAGTATATCTCCCTTTCTGTTAAACGGACAAAACTCTCTTCCGCTTTTTCTCTCTGTTGAGCCTGAAGCAGTGCTAAGTGCATCATGTTGCTCTTTGCTTCACCACCAGGATTAACCTGCTTTGCTTTTGAGACCCTCTTTGACTGACCTGTTCTTTACTCACTTGGTAATTAGACTAGGATGTATGTACTGAATAAAGGTCTTTCTAACCCGGAGCTATTACTGTCTCTGCCTGCTTCTTCCTACTACCCCTAAAAGTTGTAATCTTGATTAGCCCTTGGCTCCTACTTTCAAACTCCCACTAAAAAAAAACCTCCAAGTGAACTGGTGAAGCTCTAGATTATTTTCGAGTTTTCCTTTTTTTCCTTTCTCTTTGGTTGTAACTGTCCAGCTGTCACTAGGCTAGGTTCTTTCCTGGGTTTTCGTTTTGCAAATTCGAAAACCACCGAAGAGTGGCTACAAATTCCGCCCGTTTTTCCAACTTTGTTTGCTGAGAATAGAGTCAGGTTTACCTTTGAGGAACAAAAAAGGCTTCTTGTTTTCTCTCCATTTCTTTTTCTTTTTGTCCCCAGATCCAAAAGTAGGCAGAGATTTGTTCCTCGGGTAATTCAGTACATACATCTGGCTCCTTTGGTTTCTGCCTTGACCGCTTGTCCCTCGGCTGACCCGACTTAGCACCACCTCACCGGCTCTGACTGTTTGCTGCTACCGTTTACTCGGAGGTTGCTTGGCTGGGAAAGAGACTGGGTGCTGCTGCTTTTTCCTCACTCACACCTCACTTTCACCTGCTCACCTCTGCCTGATCACCCACCAGGCCGCCGTCGCTTCACTAGCGACCCTTGCACAGTGAGGTGCTTCTTGGAAAGCCAGCTGGTCAAGCTCCCTACTATGTATTTTGGTTCGTCTTACGACGAGCTGTGGAGTATGCTGCGAGCAATCTAAGAAGCCAATTCATTGCCGTGGGAGTGTCACGAGACCTTTCGGAGAGGTGCAGTGACGTGTGGGACGTATGGTCACGTGGTATGTTCACTGCCCCGGATTGGCCGGGTGGCTCGTAGCGTCCACTGCAGTTCGTTGTAAGGTGAAACAGAATATAGCATCCACACCGTTTTACCATTGCCTGGAAATATACTTAGTGCTCAGGCACATCTAGATGCTTTTGAACCTTTCTTCTGATTTAAAAACCTAGTGTTTACTTTTTAGTACTGGGCAACGAAAGTTCTGTCTAGAATTGGAACTTTGTGGGAAGATGATGCCTCCACAAATATTTACAAGGTGTGCGAAGTAAATCTTATTCTTCGTGTAAATCTTATTTGGTACGTGAAAGTTAACCTGACCCATGGTTAAACGTGAAGCCCATGTCGTAGCGGTGAATGATATATACAAACTATGGCCCTCTAAAAATTGAGGTGCAAACAAAATTTGTAACAAAACCTACCAGAAGTTGGCACAATTGGGTAAGTATACTTTCAAACTCTTGCAAAGATGAGCAAATTGGAGCTTTCATTTTGCCTGCATCTTGAAATTAAGAATCTAAATAACTTTTTGTTTTTATCATTTTTAATGCGAAAGCATTAACTGTCTCATGGAGCGGGCCGACGTCATCAGGTTTGAAACCTCGCCAAACGGCCCTTAAATCCTTCTCCAAGTCAAGCGAGCTCCCATTCGCCGGTTAGCCATGGCACCTTTTACACCGCTTCGATCCCATTGGCTAGCGCACGTCGACCAGGATCCCATTCGCTGGACACACAGCGCCATGGGGTGGCCGGTTGTTGAAACTGACGCTGCGTGTCAGTTTCAATGATCAACCACCTCATGGCGCTGCGTGTCCGTCAGCGCCAGCTCAGCGCTTGTCAGCGCGCCAACACGCGTGTTCCCCTTCTTGTTCCCCTTCTCTAGGGATTATTTTCGTCATTTGCATTTAATTGCATTATAATAATAATGTACATGCTTTTGCATTCACAACTCATAAGAAGTGCTTAGGTGTACCTCTTTTAAGGTTTCTTAAGGTGAGCTTTGGCACTATGACATATTCCATGTAAAGTTAACTTCGTATGCCTGCATCTTGGTAGTCGGTACTGTTTAGGTATTGTTGCAAATATTTTTTTTTCTATAGAAAGTTAGATATATATTTACTTTCTCCTTATGTATAGTGTACTTATAAAAAACATTTTTAAAATTGATCTATAAAAATTTGTTGCAAGTTCAAAACTATGTTTTCTTATTATTTTCTTTTCTTATATACATAACAATTTATTTGCTTCTAGAATTCTAAAATGTGTGCTTGAACTTCACTTTGCATCAAATCGGGCCACCTTGAAAGGTAGAATATACAGGGTGATGTTTTTTAAGGAAAACAGAATTTTGAATAAAGAGTGCAAACTTCTAGCTGAATGCTGTTTTCACTAGGTTTTATTCTCGAGTTTGGCGGACATTAGCTGAGGTAATAATTGTCATGCAAAGTTGACTAATCAACTAAAATCTGTTGATTAACTTTTTAATTACTGGCATTACGGGTCATGTTGCAATTGCAGAAATGACGGTAATTACTATCAGAGGCCAGACCAATTAAAAGAATTTGCAAAAGTTTATTAGTTTGATATTAACTAATAAAATTCCATGTTTTTTACCCCAGTTTAAAAATTGCACGCAAAAAGCGTGCCGCAAGCTCTGCCCACAATGACGCCCAGAAGAGTGACTAAGTCACTCTTCTAGGCGTCATTGTGGGCAGGGCTCTTGGCACGCTCCTTGCACACTATTTTCAAATCAAGCTAAAAACATGAAAATTGATTACTGTAAACAAACTTAATTTTCACGAAGACCTAATTTTCGCGCAAATCGCCTACAATTCGCGAAAAATAAGTCCCGCGAACAATTCCGGAAAAATGTAAACATATTGGAATCTATATTGAAATCCCACCGCGTTGCGAAGATTAGATCCCGCGAATTTTTCCAAAGCTCAGCTTTGGCCTAAATTGCAAAATATTGAGCCCGAGAAAAATAAGTCGTTTACAGTAATTAATATCTCAAACACTAATAAATTCTGCAAATTATTTTAATTAGTCTGGTTTCTAATTTCAATCGCCATCAATTTTGCAATTGCAACATGACCCGTAAAACCAAAAATTAAAAAGTTGATTAGCATACTTGAGTTAATTAGCCAACTTATCATGACGATTATTCTCTCAGCTATTTCTGCCGAACTCGAGAAACACCGAGCGAAGACGGCATTCAGCTAGCAGTTCTCAATCTTTTTTAAAAATTCTGCGAAACCAAATGAAACCAAAATTAAGCTCTTGTGGGAAAGCATTGTTACACTTGTTCAGAGCTGTATGTTTTCATCAGCAAGTAAATATTTTTACATTCTTTTATTACATTATCTAGGTCACAAATCAGTCACATCAAGTAACGTAAAATCTAACTCAATTTCGTAATTGATGTAGAAGTGTTAGCTTATTTTAAAGATCATACTACTTTTGTGATGTATTTTTCAATGCTATAAGATACAATGCATTTGTCAATACTACCAGACTTGCACCAATTGGTCCAAAGCAGGTTCTGTAAGTCAACCAAGTTTGAAATGATTCCAGAGGTGCCCTATTTATATTGGAAGTAGTGGGGCTTATCATGGTGGCTTATCACCTCATGGAACGAAAGACAAAAATTCTGTGTTGAATCTTACCCTCCAATTTGTTCAGTTTAGCGAGAGATAAAGTAGACTTAGTTGACGGTACAAAATTTTTATCGTACCAGTATATAAATAGTGTATTTATGATTGTCACACGCAGTAGACTCATCAGTTCAAACTCCAGGAAGCCACAAATTTTGTTTGAATTATCGGAAGTTTGAATTATCGTAAGTTTGTCTCAATATGATGCGAGATAAAATTATGATTTGTTAAACAGATGGCTAGACATTCAAAGCAGACATTTCATGATTTCCTCTACAGAGGCCCACTAACCATAAGCAGGTATGCAACAGATAAAACATTGGTGAAAGGTATGAGATAAGTTTATTCATCCCTCAAAAATGTTTCCTATCATAGACTGTTTAGACAGCACATGACACCTCAAATCAAAATTATGTTTGTTCATCGAGCAAAAAAGTTATCTATTGTGTAGGACACTTGAGCAATGAAAACGAGGGCAGCTTCCATGGCAACTTGCACGGATACTCTGGGGTGAACCTATGCTGTGCTGTCACATCACGGCGTCTGCGTAAGTTGCTATGGAAACTGCTGCGCAATGCCCATTTTCATCGCTCATGTGTCCCCTGCTTTAGCCCAGCTAGGCGCGCTTCTTACCAAGCACCGGTGCACTGTGGAGAAGTGACACCCGTATAAGCGAGCTCCGTGCCCCTCAGCAGTGCACCGGTGCTCGGAAAGAAGCACGGTCGTAGGGGTTGCAAGAAGAAAAATCACAAATTGCACGAAAACGCCGCTCGAATTAAGCAGCCTATGAAAGCATTAAAAACATAGCGTGACAACAAAAATTTAAAAATTTGTTTGAATTAACCTGGAGCATGAAATATCCGAGTTTGAATTATCGTGAGCCTACTGTAGTAAATTGTTTTTTTTCTAGCGTGAGGTTACTCTCATATTTGTGCACTTTTAAGCTCCCACAGTTCTAGGAAGCTTCCTGTTTCTTTAACACAAAACAAAAGCTTGTAGGCAAATGTAAAAATGCATAAAATAACCCTATCTTAGGTGCCATAATTTTTAAGGGGAGGGAATGTTAAAAATTTTGTAAGTATGGTTCTACAATTGAGTAAATCAATATAGGGTTTTTGTCTTATCACTTCTCTGCGGTACTTTGGTGTAATACGGGGAAGCACTTCTTTCTGGGGGGCGAGCCATCTGGGCATCGATCATTTAGAATTGTGTTTTTGTTGGGCACCGTCCATATCGCACGATTAATGAAGCAGAACTGCCGGAATCGCACGAGGCTGCTATGGCAGCCTGTACTTGTAGGAACACTGTAATGTCCCTACAGTTAAGTTGAAAATGCTCGACGAAACAATTCTTTGTGTCAAACCATAGTTCTGCATTGGGCTGAAAAACTGAATCTTGAGCTGACCAGTTATCTAAGTATTACCAGGTACGTCTTGACAGAAAATTGACCGCATCTCCACGTGGTGAATGATGTTGATTGGGGCGAAGCTCTGGTGGTGCTTGTCTGCGTAGACGCTGAGCCGCAGCATGCCGAGCCTTTCGTTTGTTTTCATCCATGTCAGAAAGAGAATGTGTGGTATGGAACGTGGGTATATACGCATTTGAGCATTTGACCGCAGCGCCCTCTCGTCTATAAACGTTGAGCCAATGCATGCAAAGTTTAACGCGATTAGTATATACGCATTTGACCGCAGCGCCCTCTCCTGTATAGACGTTGAGCGGCTACATGCAACGTTTCATCCATGACATCCCCAGCTCTCGAGTTACTACCACATCTCAGAGCCCCCTACTCGTCCTGCAGCCGTGGCCGAGTGGTTAAGGCGATGGACTAGAAATCCATTGGGGTCTCCCCGCACAGGTTCGAATCCTGTCAACTGCGCAAACAGACTTTTTTTTCATCTTTTTTTTTTTTTCACTTTTTTTTCATTATTATTTTTTTTTTTTCATCTTTTTTTTTTTGTCCTGCACGAGGACGAGCAGGAGCACGAGCACCAGACGCCGGACATACGGACATGGCTAGCCCCTATGGAGCTTCGCCCCTAATATTATCATGGACAGAAATAAATCTTGCCTTTTTAATTTCTCAGGGCTAGCATGCTTATGACAGCCAGGTATTTGTGTGGGTCGTAAAAAGGCGTAAAAAGGCCGTTCATACTGTAGCAGTTTGAAAGAGCATGTGGGCATTGCAACTTCCTATTGGGTGACATGGGAGTTGTATTTTTGTATACTTTGCACAGATGATCAGCAGTGTCCTGAAGCATTTGCATTGGAAGTACCCTTGGTAATGTTGCGAGCAGCTAAGGTTAACATTCTGCCAATAGCAAGGCCACGAAAGAGGGCACGGGACAGCAACGGAGGGATGTGCGAGTGAAAACGGAGATTGAAAGAAGCGGGGAATGCTATTTTCTCGGAGTCTGCTGCGCTCACTTCACTTAACTTTCAGCGCGTGACTACTGGGGCATCTAAGTAGGAACACAAATATACGTTAAATAATGGTAAAAACGAAACTTCATATGCTCATAATAATCTACACGTCTGATACACAAAGAAAGCTTTGCACAACTCATTATGCTCGTATGCACGGTTTGAACATCATTATTTGGGAGAAGTATTACTACAAAAGAACAAAGTTATTTTTCTATATATTAATTAGTGGTGGCTCCTTAGAACCTTTATACAATGTTTCAATAACATGTCTTAAATGTATAAAAAATCAGGCTTTGTATTTTTTTTTTTCTCGAAAGTTTAGCTTATTTTTAGAAATGCCGCAGTTAAAACAAAGAAGTAAAAGTGAATCAGTCACTTCTAATGCTAATTCGGCCACCAGAGTGAGAATGGCAGGGCATGTCTTTTGAACGTCCGGTTCCAGCGTGCGCCTCATGCCTTCTGCCGAAGCATTGTCAAAGGTAAGAAGCTCGGGCTGGAGGCAGGACAACTGAGGCTTTTCCCTGCCATTCTCAACTTGTCAGGGACTGCCTTTATTTCCCTCGAAGTAGAATTGGAATCCATTGTTCCTAAGTCTACACATAGCTTTGTCCAGATCCCTGTACTTTGAATTAGGAATTTAGTTTCATCCACGCAGGACTAGGCATGGGCAAATAGAGGATTTAGGGTCCAAATCGAATTCGAAGCGAATAATGATTTTGGACGAATAATTTCAAATCTAATAGTTTGAATAGTACAAGCAACAAATACCGCAAGATATGAAACTATAGCTTTATATTTTCCCTTATTTGGTATTAGAAGTACTGTAATTGTTAATTTCAAGCGTACCGAGTTTGGGAGCACGAAATGGCCGAAATGGTCGGAAGCTTGTGCCACCTGGCCGGAAATCCAAGCCAGAGTATTCTGAAAGGTAGAATAATTCGATATTGTCGAGTAATTTCATATTGTTGATTAAAGAGGCACTGACACCCGAAGGGTCATATTTTTTTTTATTGTCTAAAACGATGCAAGTTGTAGTCATAGACACGCAAAAAAAAAAAAATGCATCGCAAAAAACAATTTTTACGCGCGCGTGCACCTTTTTATTTTTGGCGTTTTCCTCTCCCGCTTTTCGCCTCCTCGCTTCTTTTGATTCCTGACGTCAAAAATCGTGAAATTTAGAAGCTTTCTAGGCGACATTTCTATAACATTTAATAACGGCAATCGTGAAACATGTTTTTTAACGCAATTGCGAACGCACTACGGCCCTTCTTTCTGAAATACCAAAAATCAGAGTCCGATGTGACGTTGCCTCCTGGATTTGTACCCTCCCTCGGAAAACTTGGCAGCGCTCGAGCAGAGGATGATCGGTGAGTCGGGGAACCGGACGAAGAAACCGGTTTTTCGTGGTCAGCCGGCGCCCTTATCTCTCCCCGCTCCCCGCTCCTTTCCTCCTCGCTTTGGGTCGCGGTGGCAACAGCACGGAGTCGTGAAAGAAAGTAGACTCTCAGAACTCTGCAATAGGTACTTGACATCAACGCACCGGCGCAGATCGCGCAGGAACTTCGAATTCGGCATTTGGAAATTGTTTTTTTACTTCACAAATACTGAATTCTCAAGTTTCGAATATAGAGGGTAATGTCCCGGCATCGTTTTCAATCGTTTCGGATAATGAAAAAAAAAAATGATTTTGATGCGTCAGTGCCCCTTTAAATTTGATTCGAAGTGAAAACCGAATAGAACAGAATTCGATGGGGCTATTCGCAGTTACCGTATATTTGCCCATCCCTACACAGGACTACAAACAAACATGCCCAGCGTGCACTCTAATAACTGATTAGTCCATTTGCTATCCTATGAAATTTAGCTTCTATAGATTGATACGACCTAAGAAACAAAAAGAAAGGCTTTGTATTTAGTGTTTCAAAGAGCCGAGCATTGCAGTGTGACAGTGCGGCGGAGAACGTCCTTAAGTATGGTTGTTCCATTTCCAAAAAATCATCGAACTTGTTGAGATCGTTGCAACGGTGCAGTATAGGAGTAAGCATGGCCTGAAGTCGTGTTCGCTCTAATGCAGCACCCTACCGGGAAATCGCTGTTTTACTGATGACTTCCACCGTTGAGTGACGTTAGTTGTTGATACTATCTGGGGATGTCGAGGCATCCGGACGTTTTATGGCAAGAAGTAAAACTAAAGCCTGGCTTTCTGACTTTACTGTACAAAAAATAGGCGTGGCTTGAACTTTGTTTGTATAATAATATGTTGGACATTTAACGATACAGCAGAAATCTTTCCGTTCCGTTTCTTTTTTTTTCCGTTTCCGATCTCGGGGTTGTTGAAGCGTTTATATTTTTGCGTTAACCTAAAGAATGTCACATCCCCCATTACTATGAGAGGGTATTTTCTCTTAAGTTATTGTTAGTTTCTGTGAGAGAGGAAACTCTGCATGTCAGTAAGTTTACTGGAATTTAGAAGTGCTACTAGTCCCAAATCGAGAGACCAAAAAAGGGCCAACTTTAAACTTGCGAGAGCATTGGGATTATTAAAAACATAAAAGATGCCATGAGATGGGAGCTTAAAGCAGCTGAAAGGCATTTTTCACTAGTGTATTGAGAAAATAAAATGTATAGCTTGTCACTTCCACGAGTGTACAGACCCAAATTTGTGGTATAGTTGAAATCGGACTGATATTTCCTGACAATAAAACGATGCAACAGAAACTCCTTGCATTCATGTAACATTATGCATCTCTTATATTTACTTGAGCTGACATAACATGATTATTTAACGTTGTTTGACAGTGGAATAATATGAATATCTGGGGAAACGGTCGGCCGATATATGAGCTACTAATTGAGATTTTTATTTCTAGTTTAGGCCATTTGTCTTTTAGAGGAGGATCAAGGTTTCATAATCACTACTGCTTATAAGTGGTTATCAATGAAATGATTACAGCAGTTGTCACATTTTGTCACATACCAAGTAAAACCAGATAATTTGCTTTTCATGCTCTTGTATATTGCACAATGGAAGTAACTTTGAGGTTGAAAGCCGATTCGGACATATCTGCTGGCTGCGTCCACAGCAGCCAAAACGACAGCAACGATAGGGGTGCTGAAACGACCACGATTTACAGTTGCGTTACGAAGCCACCTATTGCATCGCTTGTCACATTGATAAACACTTGTCCCAGTGACTTTGTCGTTGCCCTTGTTTTGGCCGCCCCAAATGCAACCAATGCCGCTGTCCAAACCAGCCTACTGGGAGAACTGAAAAGTGGGAATACATTACTAAAATCACAAACTGCCTCTCCTTGCCCTGCTAGCCTTGCACCCGAGGTTTCACCATGTTCACTCACCACTCTCATCTGACAGGAAGTCACACTCTAGGGAGGGGAGCAACAACAATGTTGCGGAAGGCTCGCACTACATGCACACCTTTCAGTGTGGTGATGACATACGTTTTGACTGGGTTTATGGATCCAGGTTTAGGTACAAAATAATATAGCGCAAAAGAGAGAAGAAGGACAGAGTAGACGGGTCATTTCTTACAATTCTTCTACAGGGGGCCCTTTTCAGCGTTCTACGTTTAGCGTCTGTCCCGTCTACTCTCTGGTCCTTGTCTCTTTAGCGGAATTTTGTTTCGTATTTAAATATGCCCCAACTACCCCAGCAACTCACTGGGTCGAGGTCGTTTGAGCAAGCAGCAGAGAGGGAAAGGGGGCAGGCAGTGAGGGCTGGGTTGGTCCCTTTCTGCAGGCTCAGCCCATCCAGCCGGAGCTGGTGACCAAGCTGCTGGGTCACCGCGTGGCCGTGAGCCCCATAGTCACGGTGGAGCCTCGGAGGCGCAAGTTCCACAAACCCATCACCCTGACCATCCCGGTGCCGCAGGCTGCCACCAAGGGCATGATCAACCAGTATGCCGGGGATGCTCCCACACTCCGCCTCCTCTGCAGCATCACAGGTGGGCGCTTCTTGCCCATGCGCTGGCCCCACTGGCACTGGTCACCCGTGCAGAGATCTCTCCTTCTCTGCTTTGAGGACTAAGAACTCCCGGCATTTGGTAGGCTATTCTGGCTGGTACATTAAAGGTAATGTGATGGAAGGAATGTCTGCTATTAAATTGGAATCAGGGGGTAGGGTCAAGTTGGTCTGGGCATTCCCGGAAATTCTCTTTGGGGTAAGCTGTTGAGTCTCGAAGACTCGAGGTCCGTCAGTTTAATCATTGCGCCGCATATTCGGAAGGCATCTACGAATAGTATATTTTATTATGCTAACACTTCACAGTGTACGAAAAAATGACACACTATAAAAATACATACGCACAAAAGCGCACAAAAAAATAACACTCACTCAGCATTGTATTGCAGCGCTGCGTGAAGTATTGAACGAGTATATTTTCTGTTTAAGTGGAATTTGAGGCAGACAGTGATTTTGGTCAAATTGTCTCGAATTGAATAGTAGCTCAACTAATTGCAGTGTGTGCCACTTAAATTATAAACAAAAAAATAAAACAATTTGTTTTAGCATCAAAGTTAGGTGTATTCATAGCTAGGTAATTAGGTGCTTAAAGCAAATGCAAAGAAGTTCTAATTGTAAATAATAATTTTCTAGAGCTTTAACAGTACCTTTGCCTTTCCTTTACTTCGACAAGTATTTTGACTTCTCCGAGGGAAGGCAAGATGAAGTCTCAGGCTTTCGATATATATACTATGCTTCACCTTTATTCTCGCTTTTTATCCTTTAAGGAATATTGTGGAGTGCCATGTACCTCAGTCTCTCCATGACTTTTTGGGCCATATGGCGTGTCCTCGCTAGATTTCTCTGCATGTCAGCGCGTGCCTGCTTGTTCACTGCTGCTCTCCTTTATGTTCTGCTGCCAAAGCACATGCCACTAGCACTGGGTTGGCTGCAAATCTGCACCACGCACACTGAAAGTATGCTGGTCGTAGCAACCAAAGATTTATGGATGCGCTAAAAAGTCTAATCATTCTTCAATTTCCAGGCAATGCTGTGATTTCATGAGTCAAATATGTGACAGCATTCCACTTGAAGCTTCGTGGCCTTTGGATAGATTTGAGCTGTATTTTATTTCTGGGGACTACACTTCATTTATTTGTCTCTAGTTCTGTGTATCATGACGTCCACTGGGACAACTGACATGATTAGGGGCTATTAGTAGTTCTGTGGCTTTTTGGGAAACCTTGTCATTTTTCCTAACCTCGCAAGTTAATGTTTTTTGCCATCTAATTTTGCCATAACGACATATGTGAAGTTCAAAACATTTTTTTAGTAAATGTAGAAAGTTTTTTATGCAAATATATATTGACACTATAGGGCTGTTTGTTCTGTTTCACTATCAAGCTTTTGCATATACACAAATGAATTATCATTGCTTCAAATGCTCCTGCCTCGTAAAGGCACATTCACACTGGCAACCAGCGACTAGCGACATGTGGCAAGCAACCATCGATGTTCACACTGCTGGCGATCGGCGACTCGCTTTTCGGAAGCTCACGGGAGCTGCCCTCGATTCAGCGCGCACCGCCACAGCTCGCGTTCGCGTTTCACTGCCTTTTTATTTTTGTTATGTCACAGCTACACACGCGTCGTTGTCGCAATATGAGAAAGACTATGTGTACCTGGGTCCTTCGGTAGCATACGGAGAAGCACAATCGCTACATCGGCGTGCACTCGCTCGAACTACCGCGTTGCAGTGCATACCTGTCCAGAAGTGGCACGGATTCGCTGCCAGGCCAAGTTTTTTTTCGGGTGCTCATTCAAATCGGGGTGCTGCGTTTATAAAGCGACGGGTATTCTTTATTAGCGCTGACCAGAGCCGCCGCAGAGACCTCCGTGGTTCTGTTTCCATGGCCGCTACCGCGAACCGAAGCTTCGAGCGGACATGTTGGTTGCTTCTCCCACAGAAGTTTGGCGTGCTGGGTGTAAACAAACGCGAGGCACACTCTGGTCACCTCCAAAGCGGTGCAAATTGGTCCCGTTGCCAGGCGACTTGGCGACAAGTTGCAAAATTCGGTCTGGAAGCGACTGCTCCAAACCTGTCGCTTTCGCGACTTGCGACTGTCGCTTTTGCGACAAACATTGTCGCGCTGCAGCTGCATCTTGCCGGTGTGAACTCGCCATATACTAAAGCTGCCTGCCTGAGCTTGTTAAATGCACCATTTAAATGCTTTAAGTGAGCATACTGTCATTTATGCCAACCTGAAAAAGATTAATAATTGAAACAACGCCTGGCTTTCTTAGGCGCTGTTATTAAAAAGGTAATGTTAACCTAACCTAATGTAGCTCCTGCTTAATGTTTCTGATTACCTTAGTTGCAACTAACCGTAAAAACCAGAATGCGCGATGCATTGGTGCAATCTGTTATTAATATTTCAATAAGCTGTAGAATGTACCTGGCACAAAGAGCAATAGGCTGTTAAAAAACAAAAAGGCAAAGCAAATGTTGTGCAGTGGGTTGGTTGCCAAGCCTTGCAGCCTCTTTCTCTCCTTCCCTGGGGCTTTTTGCTGTGACGTTTTTGTGTGTGTGTATGTGTGCTTTTACTGCCGCTGCCTCTCTCGGACACACCTGTTCTGAAGGCATTCTTCTCTTTCCCTGCTGCCGTGTCTGCCCTCGAGCAGCCAGTCGAAGGCACGGCCAGTTGTCGGGAGAGTACAGGCTCGAAGCAGGTCTCTGCATTTTTGGCTCTCTTCTTCCTTCCTTTTCTCTGGCGTTCCGGCCTTCCCCGCACCGCTGTCGTCCGAGCAGGAGAGCCGTTTCCCAGTTGCCTGGGCTTTCCTTGGTGTTCTTTGATTTCACATTTGGCCTTGATCTACGTCGAGCTCCCTTTTCAGTTTTTCTCAGTTTTCCTCCTTCAAAGGAAATGGGGATGTCTCCACCTGCATCGTGAACTGAGGGCTTTTTGTTGTCCCTCTGTCTTATGAGTTGTAAATTCAACACACCCTTTTTTGGCAGCTGGATTAGTTCACAGACTAGACTGCCTCCAAGGTATGGAGCACGCAAGTTTCGTGGTTAGGTTATTTTTTTCTTGAGTAGGATTTTAATGATATAAGCTAGTGCCAGTTTGGCATTTTCCTAAATGAAAAGGACTTTTCCTGCTTCTGTAGGTCTCGAGTATTATCTTGAATGAGCCTGAAAATGTTGCACCCGTCATTGCCGAGAGCTTAAATGGCCTTAGGCTGAACAGGATGAGGTAGTACGAGGGGTGATCAACAAGTTTTGCCCCTTAGACTAACTTTTTTATTTTATTTTATTCAGCGATGGAATTGAAAGATGTTAATTCAAATGAAAGTTTTGGAACCTCTTCTCTTCCAGGAGCACATCATTTTTCAATTTATAGTTCCCACCGGCAGCGATTCGCTTCTGCTACCTGTGCACTACTACTCTCCGCATGCCATCGTAGATGATTGAGGGCGGCTGTTTTGACGACACCAATGTCACGCTGGAGGAGCGACAGTTCCAAGATGTTCTACCTCATTCACCTTACGGGTCGGACATTGTGCCGACAGAGTTGTGGCTGTTTTCCAACATAAAGGAACATCTGAAGGGTACACGGTTTGCGTCCGACAACGAGGTTACCAATGCGTTGTCACGAGCTGCCCTCAACCATCTATGGCGGCATGCGGAGAGTAGTGCACCGGTAGCAAAAGTGCATCGCAGCCCCTGGGAAAGAGGAGATTCCAAAGCTTTCATTTGAATGTAACATCTTTCAATTTCATCACTGAATAAAAAAGTTACAACCTAGGATGCAGAACTTATTGACCACCCACGTATTATAAGTAAGCCATAAACAGCTGCATTTTTCACCTGCACTTTGTATATTTTCTTTTTGTGTTTTGCTTGCTCGATGGCTTTTTAGAAATGTCTATTTTCTATCTGCCTGTTATCACTGTCCCCTCTCATTGATTTTATTATTATTTTGAATTTGACAAACTGTTACAGTGTTTGTACTGTCATACCATCAATTATTCGGAAGTTTTTATTGTATGAGTGCAGTGATGTTTTCAGCCACAAACGTTCATCTGTGGCTAAAAGTTAAGGCTTGTTAACACAGTTGTGTCTACTGCATTGCAGCACAGCGCCTCCCAATGGGCTCGTCGTGAGGGTTGCCATAGCAACACGACGCAAGCAGTCTTAACGCAGTCAAATGCAACTGTGCGAACGAGCCTCTAGGCTTTTTTGTAAAACCCAGCAGCAGTCTTCGGTTATTTTTTGTATGTTTGTGCGCGTGACATTTATTTAAAGTTGCTCAGAACTCCTAGAATACAATCCTATTTAGTGTGCTTTTCTTAGGGTGAATATTCAAATACAAATTTCCAAAAGGAAGCATACCACAGCACAGCCTTGCAAAGCAAAATTTTGTGTAGTTTTGTGTCATGGATAATGCGAGGCCACAATTGGATGCCTATTGCCTTTCAGTGAGTATTTGATCTGCATGTACAGTGCATTGGGGCACAAAAATTTGTCATTTAGCAACCAGAATTTAGCATGTAATGTAATCACTGCACGGTTGTATACTACCTCCTGTAGTAGACCCGTTACTTGAGGAAAACAAAATGTTTCTTTTGTAGCGATTATGCTAAAGTTTGGAATATATTTATAAAAGATAAAAAAAAGAAGAAGCTCTTTTCATCTCCAGTTCTAAGTCCAATATTCTTATTAAAGGTTGTCGGCCTACTCGTTCGGCTAGGTAAAGCTTTTTAGAGGGGTGACCCCTAGTTGTTTGCTTAAGGATCATTGTCTTTGCAGGCGGTGCCAATAAGGCACAATGGGAAGATGTCACAGGATCTACGCCTCTCACCTTCGTCAATGACTGCGTCTCCTTCACAACCACGGTATCCGCAAGGTCAGTACATCCTTTTTCGTTTGTATATTTGATAGCTAATTTTCTGGCTGCAGCGAGCAACTAAGCCAAAGATGAACATAGTTATAAAGTACACAACAGCTGTATGAACCTTACGAAGAAGGCATAAAGGCAGTGCTACTTTAGAACCGGACTCCAAACCCCAGTGAGCTTAATGCATGCATTAAAGCCAGAAAGCCGCATTCAAACATCATTACACAGGAAAACAAAACGAGTACCGTATTTACACGGATGTAGGTCGACCCTTTTCTCAAGGGTCCACTTATACAGTGATGGGATTGCTGCACCAATTGCGCCAAACTGCGCCAAGGGACTAACCCTGCTATATCCTGCTACGTTTTGCCAAAATATGGGTAATCTGCGCCAAGCCTGCGCCAAAGGACCAATTTCGGTCGCCTTTCAAAACCCAAACTAAACTAAGAACGTAAGCGGCCGCCTGAAACAAAGTACCCTGCATCCATCCGGTCTTGCACGGTTTTTGCCGCCGTCTCGCTTTTCGCACCTTGTCGTCTCGGGAATCTCGTCTCGCGTCTTTTTTAAACTTTTTCAACGATAGACGCGGGCGTGTGAGGACGCTCCGACGCTAGTGTGCCGGGTGCCAGACATGCCGTCATGCTGTGAAACAAAACCACGTTTTTGCGCGACGAGAGTTGCTTTGTG
Source organism: Ixodes persulcatus (assembly GCA_013358835.2). NCBI lineage: Eukaryota > Metazoa > Arthropoda > Arachnida > Ixodida > Ixodidae > Ixodes > Ixodes persulcatus. Next base: position 3,334,418 of record JABSTQ010009654.1, on the reverse strand, counting down.
AGCTGAAACGCTGGTCGCGCGACGTCGGGTGTTGCTGTCCCCACGTCGCTGCAGATAGGGTGCTTTCTAAACTTGTTCATCGATATTCTTATCCTATCATACTCTACTACAAAAATCTCTCTTTAAAGGGATACTACAAGGAAATTTCGGCGCTTATCTCAGAGTCGATTCGTGTTCAAGGGAGCACTACCACATCAGACGCATCAATCTCTCGTTGAAAAAGGCACGAAAAGGAGTTTTAAACGATTAGCAGAGAGCACCTGGTGGTTGTCGCTAACGCCTCGTTTGTAATGCCCGTCTAGGAACTTTGACAGGTAGTGACGATAATTGTCTCGTCTCCGGGCACCACGGGAGAAAAGGGGAAGGAGGAGCTCCCCTCCCCCCGAGAATATCCTTTGTGTCTCCCAGAAGTCGCTATTGTCCCGCTACAAGATTATAGAAGATTAACCCGGCACTGAAAATTCGTACAAAAGCAGCCGCTTTGGTAGCTGGAACGACTAGGCCATCCTCTCGACGTCAGCCTTGCCGAAGCTTTGCTCGTTCGAGACGAACTACGTCCTGATTGCGGCGAATGTCACATGCTCTCCGCTGGCTGCTCTCTGAGCGCTTGCCAGAGTGGGCCGTTTCTAACCAAAAATACAGTGAAAGACCGTCCAGCAGGAGAAAAAGCACAAGGCGTTGTGTACCAAATTCCCTGCGCTGAGTGTTCCGCTTCATACGTCGGCGAAACAAAAAACCTTAAAGGAAAGAGTCCGCCAACATAAGAATGACGTACGCAAATTTGACCGAGAGCGTAGCGCTGTTGTGGAACACTGCGACGACAATGACCACCGCATCGACTTTGAAAATACCCGAATCCTGGAAGTAGAAACCAACTGGCGCCAACGGCTTTTTATTGAGTCATGGCGCATACAGACCACACCAGGAAATATTAATCGATCCTCCGGCACCTTGCCCTCAGCATACGTCAGTGGACTACGACACTTAGAGGAGACACCAAAGAAGCAGGCTCCTACCATAGAGGAAAGTGAAGATGCTGATCCTCGTTTGTTAATAACCAACTTTGAAGAAAACGAAGGTACCACACCTGGTTTGAAAACTAACCACCGTAAAAAACAATGATACTACCCTACATTCACCGCAGAAGAAAAGAAAGAAGCTGCTTCTCTTTTAAATAGCCCCCCTGAAGAAGGTGCCGAGCTGGCACCGAAACGCTGGGACCCTACAATCTTTTAGGGATTGGTTGGCATTTGCCCTTTATTTATGAAGTTTAACCCAACCAGGCAGACGTCTGCCGAAATGTTCACCTTCAAGTCTATACAGCGATCAGGCTCAAAATACAAACGTGCAATTATCATTTGCGGGTATTGTGGATCATATTCAACCTATTTCTGAACACGACAGGTGTTTTTCAAATTTCGTTGAAGTGTCCCTTTAATTCAAAGACTGCTCTGTCAAAGTATTGACTATCTAGATTCCTCTCAGTGGGCTTTCTTTCGAGAGGGACGTCGGTACGTGAAGAATCTGCCGTGAAAGAAAGTTGGTGAAGAGAAGTGAGCTAAAGCAAAGAAGGCAATGTCTGCATGCTGAACCCGCACATCGCGCCTGTTTGTCTTGAGTTCATTCGTTGCACAAAGCGCTCCAAGAAATGTTTGACCCTGGCTCGCGATGTCTTGCATTGATGCGCTCAGGTTCTTTTCTCCTGTGTGTTTAGCTTGTACACATCGCGACACTGTTAGCGCGAACACGACATCGGCGCATTTTCGCATTTTACTTCTAAATAGTATTAGCGAGCACGAAATTTCACCGCTTAAATTACAGAACTAAATGAGCTCTTTCCGTAGCAATAATAACTTGGATGACATCTCTTGGTTTCAAAGAGAAAAACTGGAAAAACCGGCGATCGCTTGTTTGCGCTAACAGTGTCGCGCTCTGTACCTCACCTGCCGGTCTGGCAAGCACGCGCCGCTGGAGTGTTGTTTTGTCGTATGCTGGACAGTTACATTTTGCATACTATTTTGGGAACCAGTTGGCGATGGAGCGGAGTGGCATTGTTCCGATTTCGATTGAACAGCCGCTTGCTCGACGAGGCACATACCACTGCAAGCCTGCTGATGTTGCCCTCACGTGCATGTGAACAGGACTGCACGACAAAGGCACCAGCCGGGACTCTTGCAATTCATTGTTTTACGTTTGCTTACTTTTGATGAAAATCTGGCACGTCGGGAACCAGTAAAATGGTGGCAAGCGTTCTTTTTTGGAATCGCTTTTTGGAATCGCTCGGCAACGCCTAGAACACTGTGCACTTGTGGGATGTCTCAGCAGTAAAAACACAAAAAGCGAGTTCCGTCACAACACAGCACAAAGTACCCTTCGTTTGTCCAGCACTTAAAACAAAAATTTTTTTTTCTAAGAAGCTATGCTTTAAAAGCCACTTTTGCTGCTCTGAAACGCTGTTTTGGCTGCTTCAAAAGCCACGTTTGCTGCTCCAAAGCACTGTTTTGGCTGCTGCAAGAGCTGCTCCAAAATGACTTAGGCCAATCACATCACTGTTATAATAGAACCAAAGCCTTCCACCGCCGGCAAAAACGAAACAACCGCAATATCATGAACACCTCGGCTTGTTACGAGTTCAGCCGGCTGTACCTCTAGCATTGCACTATTCAGTGCGCTCATTTTACAAATTAATCATTTTTTATTTGCGCGAACGAGTATTATTGATAGCGATTCGCAAATTAACCCAATTGTACGGTGGTGATCAGCGCACAGCGCGCCCGACTCCCGGGGGGTGGCGGTACTTCTTGTAAGAGCCACTTCGGAAGCCGCTGGAATAGCCTCACGGCTCACTCGCCCCGCGGCTTCTCTTCGCAGTTTTTCGCACGATTCACGGTCGCACATCGTTTGATCTGAGTGACGAGATCATGCAGGAGTGATAACTATGTTTTTTTGTGTTGACACGCGTGATCCTGGCAGTATAGGTTTTCGGTGCTTGCTTAGGGCCATTCTTCACTCAGAAGCAACCAACAACTGCGCTGTTGGATGCAAGTTCCACCCATCGGAGAGGGTGATGCTCCAGTGGAGTCTGCAGTGGCGCGGGATCTTAAACTGTGACGGCAAACGAAGAGGTTTCCGTAGGCCAAAGTCTGAATAGGTGGGGATGCCTTCTGGAGTTGGGGGTCAGGCTCGCAACGTATGCCGCAAAAGTGCGCAAGTGGTCCCTACCCGTGACGCCCAACGCGATCGCCGAGCAGGTGTGAAAGATGCGGTTGATGCTGTCATTTGCAGTGTATCGAGTACAGCTCCGCTGGTCTTCCTTCTTCACGAGAGTGGAAAGGCTGAACGTTTTTTTTTTTTAGACTTTTATATGTTTGATGGTATATACTAACCAGTGGCATCTGAACACAGAGGGGGGGGGGGGAGGGATCACTTTCTCCTCCCCCAGGCACTTTATGTAATGGTGGTGACCTTAGGCAGTCGGAAACCTGCGCCTCAGCATGAATTTCTTGTGCTTCTAGGTTCTGGCTGATGGACTGCCGGCAAGTGAGCGAGGCGACCAAGTTTGCGACGGAGCTGTACGCAGAGGCGATTCACGTGCCATTCATGGCCAAGTTCGTGGTGTTTGCCAAGAGGCAGGACCCCATGGAGGCGCAGCTACGGGTGTTTTGCATGACGGACGACAAGGAGGACAAGACCCTTGAGACAGCAGGAGCACTTCAGCGAAGTGGCCAAGAGCAGGGACGTTGAGGTCAGTTCTGCTTTGACGCAACCTCTCCTACCGTGACTTGGTTCTCAGCACAACAGCCGTAGCCTCACGGTAGCTATAAAGTATACTGTGTGCTAAAACGTAGCTGTAATTAGCTGATGAATGTTGCTTTGTTTGCGTCGCATGTGCCTTCATTTTTGACTAATTCTACCTCGGACATCCGTAACTGATCAAAATCACTCGAAAATGCTTAGGAGGCCCTGGAATTCTACTGTTACTTAAAAGTTTTTCAATTACCCACTTTTTGCAATTCTGAAGCCCTTCTACCGAAGCCACAGGCTTTATGTGGAATGTGAAAATATAAAAAAAAAAAAAAAGATTCTTAGTTTTTACGTTTCTATGCAGAGCAGTGAAAGTAAGGCGACGGCACAAATCCTACATGCCCTCGGTACAATTTATTCTCTAAAGTTCAAACATTTAGTGACAAAAACATATTTGGAAATTTCTTTTCACCAGAGAGAGTGACATCCCCAATGATGTAGTATAGCCCAAATTGCAAATAAGTTAAAGCAAAATAAGCGGAAGAACTCGTCAGGGCCATAAAACAGAGCATCGCCCCGCAAAAGATGCGCCATCGTCACGAGCACCCCTCTGGCCGCCGCAGGTGTTGGAGAACAAGTCCCAGTACTTGGAGTTTGCGGGCAACCTGGTCCCCGTGACCAAGTCCGGAGAGCAGCTGAAGCTGCACTTCCAGGCATTCCGGGAGAACCGGGTACCCTTTGTGGTGCGCGTCAAGGACATCCACCAGGAGCCCCTGGGACGAGTGGCCTTCATGCGAGAGCCTCGGGCTGCGCGCACCGAGCCGCCCCAAGTGCCCCTGTGCAACCTCAACATTGCCCTCCCTGAGGTGAGCTACCCCCTCCCCTCGGAGCAAGTGATCCTGGACAACGGGGCCGTGGCGCCGGAGTTTCCGTGTCGCCCGTCGGAGACCCATGCGGGGCAGGGACGGGACATAAGCACCGTTTCGGCATTTTACTCGGAGTCGCGTTCGATCGGTAAAGACGCTAGTCCCAGCCGAACACCGACGCAGCGCTCGGGTCTTCTCCAGGCGACATAAAAAGTCCGGCTCTACGGCCTCGTTATGCGGGAACCATCGCTCGGAAGGTCGGTTCTAAACTCTCGCACCGACAGTTTTCGCGCTTGCAGTTCGAGGCGTCCCGAGCTGTGTCCGAACTCGTCACCTTGGAGAAGAAGTACGGCTTTGTCGAAGAGACCGGGCTAGGTGAGTCTCGCTCTTGTGGCCGTCCTGGTTGCGGGTCGGCAGCTGTTCGTTGTGGCATTTAGCTGAATAGACAACTACTTCCAAAAATCATTGCACGCAACACTGCGCGTGTTGCGTTATGGGAGCTCTTTGGCCAAGGGGAGGAGTGGCGTGGTTTCAGTTTTAATTGCCCCTTTGACAAAGTAGCGAGCATCGCCACTGCATGAAAATAAAGTCGAGTCGCCATTGAAACACGGGCCTCCAGCAGACCTAAGGAGCTGCTTAGACTTGACGAGGAGTAGGTGGAAGTATGGCCGGTCACTCACCATAACTCCCTGGTGGACGGCTACTACTCTGGAGTGGATTGGAGCAGGATTGTTGTTGTCGGTCCAGTATAGTGCTTCTTCTATTTTCTGCCGCAGTTCCGTTCTTACCTGCGCACAAACCGTGGCATGTCGGGAGCCCAAAATAATGTGCACCAGCATTTTATCCGTACTGATAGGGCACACAAACAGCATTATAAATTTAAGGAAAGTCGCATATTCGAAAATGCAAGCACCATACTTGGTTGTGACGGGATGTCGTGAAGTGAGGTTGGCAGATCGAAAACCGAAACTGTTCCCAAGATGCTCTGTATGCCACTAGGATCGCTTTGGTTTTCCGAGACGTCTATTTTGAAGGCGCGTTTGGCTGTCTTTTGTGTTGATGCTTTCAGGAATATTGATTTTCTTTGTAAATTAATTTCTGGCCTGGATGATACTACGGAGTGCCGTTGAACTTCAAACGTTTTCCTGAAACGGCAAAGGTTCGGCCATCGTCATTCTTCCTTTTCGTATCCTTAGAGAACTGCCAACTCCAACCTGTTCTTTTTAGCTCGACTGGAAATGCACAAAAGTCCAAATAACCTGGCAGTTCAAAAAACCAATTTGGAACCAGTACCCGACTATAACCTTAATTCTCTGTTGCATAGGGCGTGGTGTAGACGTTTACAAGTCGAAACCAAGATGGCAGCGACTCGGTTCGAAGCGGCACTTACGGCGGTTCGGCGGGCGCAAAGCTGCGAACTATACAAACCAAGTCCAAAAGATTGAGCAACGAATTGTATGGCTTTCGAAATTTCTATTCACTATAACTTCATGGGCTGAGTGAGAGTTTTGCGAAGATGTCCGAATAATTGAGTTGGTCTGGGTATCCGAAGAATCGGTACGTGACCGTACTGGCATTTATTTGGGAGGGAGGATGTGATCTCTTTTATAGCTAATAGTGCTTTTGCTTTAGATTGTACAATCTATTTTTCTTCTTTGAAAAGTAGTAGTCGAACTTCAGTCGAAATGACTTGTTTTCCTTCCACAAAATTGTTAATACAGTCTAAGCTCGTTATAACAGACCTTCATTTTGACCAAGATTTCGGTCTGTTATTAAAGGGGTATGTTGTATGCAGATATGAAGTTGAGTCAATGGTATGTAGATCAAAACCAACCGAACTTCACAAATCGGTATGTTATATCCAAATGTCTGCTGTAACCAGGTCTGTTGTAATGAGCTTAGACTGTAATGATGCCTGAACACTTCTAAGCTCAGACACAAGCAGTAAGCTGATTTTTTTTTTTTGGAGGGGCTTTATTAATTTGAGTACTCTAATATCCCTAGAAATGCCCCACCCCCGAAAGATAACCCACCCATATTTTTGGCAAAATTTGCCACTTTTTTCAAAAACACAGGAAGATAGCTTACTTCTAGCAATTGCAGGGCCCTGGCCAATGGTTACCTCGGCCGAAATGGTGTTACTTGGCCAGGGCGGGAGATAAGTGCACATTGATGACTGGGAAGGACAATCATCTTTGGCTGATCACCCCTCCCCGTGATTGCAAGTTTCGCGAGTCACAAAAACTAAAGCTAGCATTTTTTCAACTTTTTTTGGTCGCACACAGCAAAAGTTAGCTTGCTCCTTATTTTCGCGCAATTTGCTTTCGATTTTAGGTGGGCTATATCCCGGGATATTACGGTAGTCTTTCTTAACGAGTGTGTAAGATGCCAGTGATCGGGTGGTTGTTCATCTTGAAGGCAAAGATAATCTTGAGGGTGGGAACACGAAGGGGAACAAACTAAACAACTGTTACGCATTTGTCCTCGAGCAGTTTGGGAGAACTTGGGTTGGTTGCATCTGCAAGTGGCAGACGACGCTTGGTGCCAGGCTAGAAATTGTGTTTTAAAGCTTGTCCTGAGCGGGGAGCGTCTGACAGGGGCGTCTCGTGCAGCCAAGCCAGAACTGATCCATCGGGCGGACCTGCGACTGTCCGACATAGCGCGAGAGCTCGGCGCAGACTGGGTGCCCCTGGCGGCGCAGCTCGACGTCCCGGACCAGGACGTCAGCTCCATCCGGAGCGAGTGCCCCAGCGACCTGGGACAACAGGCCTTACTCATGCTCCGCCTCTGGATGAAGCGTGCCAACACCAAGGCCACTGGTAGGGCAACATTTCCCTACCTCCTAGGCTCTTAAACTGGGCTCCGAGGAAACCAGGGGTCGCCCAGAGTATCCTCATGGGTTCGCTAAACTTTCCAACTTCCTCAACTGTTCTTAGTGGAGTGTTGGGCGACTCTGGTCTTAATCATTTTTTTTTTCTCATTTCTCATCCAATTTAAATTCTCACTTCCACTATGACTTTTAATGCTAAGCACGAGCATAAGCTCATTGTTTTCCCATCTATTATAGTTTTCGAGAAAATCTTGACTTTATCACATATGTTTCTATTTTTCTACAATACCCCCCCTTAAGAACTATGGACACAAAGTAGTCTTATATGTCTCCATATCCTACAAACAGTAGAGGATGCAACATTCTTATGATGTCAGCTTCATTCTGGAAAAGGTTATCGCAAGTTGAAATTATTTTGCTGATTAGAAGGGCATCCTAAAGTCTTTGCCAATTCAAAAATTTTGTTGTTAACATTGTTCAAAAATATTACTAGTTTGTTGCAATCTCTGATTCATGAGTAGAGAAATCATTTTTCGAGAAAGTATTCTGGAATTCGGGGTTTTAGGTTATTCTTAAAAACGTGAGTATAATTATTAAATAACGATAAAGAGCATTATTTTTCTTTTTCCCAGTCAAGTTAGTTAAGTACTCAAGATAGCATTGGAACATGGTATAAGAGCTCACTTGGGATTTTCGACTTTTCCTACTCATTTACGCCTATCTAATCTTCTAAATGCGCAGCAGCAGCATGTCTGTCTCCATCCTAGTCCTGTCTGGTTTTTGGACATGTCTGATTTGATAGAACATTCTCTCAACATCACAGCTTACGCTTACATTTGCAATGCATAACAATATCACTTCAGTTGGACTGGAACAAAATATCTGCTGTTCCTTTCAAAACGGAGTTGTTCAAAAACTTTCTCATTCTTTTTTTTCTTCTTCTTTTGTGCTAGTTGAAAGAGAAAGAGAAGGGCAAAGTATACTTCAAAATATAGATGTCAAATCAACATTTCAGGGCTCGATTTTTGTCGCTGCAGTTTACTGAAGACAACAGAATCTAAGTTTGTTTCAGAGGTCTGGAGCTAGCGCACATGCTCCTACCAACCTTTTGTTTTTAAAAAAAAGAATATCTTCGGAGCAGAGTAATTTGGAAAATGGTGAAATTCAATGTCTGAATTAGGTGGAAAAATCGGCTTTTACTCGACATTCAAGAAATATCTTCGAGGTGGTAATATTGGGAAATTGCGGGTTTCATTCAAAAACAAAACGTCCTATTTACGACATATCGAGCTCTATTGACGGACACGCCTTCGACAAACAAGTCAGCGTTCGCCCACATTAAGTGTGGACACTACACATGCACGAACTGAAGCGTCTGCACATGTGCTGGGCCAACAGCGCTACCGCAGAGTATTGACGTCAGGGCCACGTGTGGGTGTATAAAAGGAATTCAGATCCAAGTTCTAGTTCCAAAGAAACCGTGGGTAAAAAACTCTGTGTTGTGGCGAAAAAAATTAATTTTGAGAAAGCAGGTAAGGTTTTTCAGAACGTGCTTGTAAACATCCCAAGTATGAAACTTTGAATCAATGTAACCATACAGATGTGCACTTTCTGAGTGTAGTAATTAGAAAATGTGTTTGCGTGTGACTTAAAGATTTAAAAGAAATGTTCTAAAAATCTTTTTTTCTTTTTTTAATGATTGAGGTGTTTTTTTAAACACTATTTTAGCAGATCTGAGTCATCCTTTGATGCCTAACTATGAGCCAAACACTCTCTCGCTTATGCATTACTGTTTACAAGCTCTGTAGGCTTCTGCGCGGCTTTCTCGCATCGATGTCAAGACCGAGAGGGGTCCCCGGCATTTGAGAACCCCTGCCCTACCTTTTCAAGTTCTGCCTGCGGAGAACTGGATTGCCTCCTCTCTCTCTCTTTGTGCACCTCTTGTGGGGAGAAGGAAAGAACCCCTGGTGCAAACTTCAACATATGGACTACTTCACAATTGACAAAAAAGAGACTTTTTGGGGAGGCTGAGCGTTGTGGGCAGCCCATGTACGACACTCCAAACAGAGGGAAAGGGGAGAAATTCCAAGTAACAACTCTCTGTGGCTTGGTCCATAATACTCGTAAAAGCTCCGTTGAACGAGTAAGGTGTGTCACCCGTACAGTTGTGCGGTGCTTTCTTTCTTAATAAAAGTGTTTGAATGGTTGACTATTCTAACATCACTAAATCGGCCCCTTCCTCAACAGGCAACAACCTGGAGAAAGGCTTGCGAAGGATCAATCGCGAGGACATTGTCAACAAGTGCATGTTCAACGTGGAACTTGTCACTGACGACGTAGAAAAGGCCGTTGCCAAAGTTCACCTCGACCAGTCCGGTGAGTCGGGGCAGCCTCTGGAACCAGGCATCCGCCTTTTTTGTTAGTGCTGTGCACTCGAAGGTTCTTTTAAGCAACATTCGTTATGCGAGGGCTGCTTGGTTTTATTGCAGGCAGTTGTTTCAGCTTTATGTGCTGCCACCATTGATAACTTTTTTGTGCAGGGTTCGACACTTTCCGAGAGGAACTGGGGGCTCCCAAAACTTCATCACTGAAGAGGGATGCTTCCTTGGATGTCTCTTACGACGAACCAGACCTCATGAAGGTGAGGCACTTGCCTGACTGCACAAGACGCTTGTAACTTCGTTTGAGCGCATTGTGAATCTTGATTTTATAATGTAACACTGCTGCTGTGCTGTTCTGATCAGTCATATTGTTCAGCTTAGCACAACCGGCATTTGGGGTCCAGTATTTTTTAAATGTTTACAGATCACAGCAGAGGTGGATTTCGGCCTGGCATGTCTTGAAAATCTGTTGATGACTGTGAATTTTCTTTGATTCCTAATGATTGGGTTATCGAGGCAGATGCAAATTGGTCATTGCTATGGTACCTGGGATGCATCTCCGATTGGTGCGCAGCAATTTATGCATCCCATGCATTGGAATGTCGGGGACAAGGCAACGACTTACATCGCAGGGACATTTGGGAAAAGGCTCAGATTGCCACAATCCTGGTGATTGGTCATATGGAGGCATTGCTGTTGTCACTGTCGTCAATGGCCAGTCAACAACAGGTTATAGCTGATCGGGCATCTGCCATTCACACTTTTGTTGCTGACACAATAAGGGTTGGTGAGCACGAGAAACGGTTCAGCTGGTGAAATAAATATGTGGTAAACATGGGATATGGCCCATTCGTCACGTGCCAATTTCTCATAGGGCAGCTGGTAATAGGCCCATTCATCAGAGTGAAACATTCATCATAGGAAGATTCGTCGCTGTAAGAACTCGTTACACCTGAACCCCAGGGTCGTCATGTGTTTTGGTCTATTTGGTTTTCCTAAGAGGCTCTGCAAGGGGATCAGCCTGGGTAAACATAAACAAGGTCAGTGAGGTTGATCACAGGCAAAGACTTCCTATCAAAAGTTGCAAGAACGACAGCCGCAAGTTTAATGTGATCACTATTGTCACATAGTCATTTGCGAATAGTGAATTTTTAGTTCGAGTGAATTCAAAGCAAATGGTGGTTGCGGTCGAATATTTTCTAATTTAACATTGAATAGTTTTTCCGAGCCTTCTACTACTGTACACTATACTAAGACGAAAATTTAGCTGAACTCGTGAAGGTTGTTCCCAGCCTTCCACTTGTCCACTTCTAAGCTAAGTCAATTTTAAGATAACTATTATTTATGAGCTGTAGCATATAAACAACAAATGTTTTGCAGCTATCCCAATCGAGGGGATTTATAAACCTGCTTGCTATATGCAAACTTTCTTTCTTCTACTTCAAATTTGACAAAAAAGAAACCAAGCATGAATGATGAACACGGGTTGTGAAGACAGTATTGCCCGACACATACTCTTGCCATGGCCTTCGTGATACTTGTCACGCAAAGCTCTCCTCTGGCCTTCCAAATGCTCCTTTTCCCAGCTGTGCCGGCATTAGCATCTCAAACGTTAAATGTGTGCACGCGGTACAAAGCTCGTATTTTCGTTAACACTGCGGAGGCCGAGGCGCGCAAGTGCGTTGAGACGCGATTCAAGTGCTACTCAGCTGGTGCGCTGGCTCTGGCAGTTCTTTCTTTCACCCAGCGTTTACCGAGTTGCGGCTTCTCGCAAGCCGGCCCTGATTATCGGTATACAGTGGGAGAGACTGTCACAAAATATACCACTGCAGCGAAAGGGCCGAAGCCGTCAAAGCCCAGCCAATAACAAATTAAGTCATGGCGAGACGGCGTTCGAGGAACACTTGAGAGAAACGCGAAAAACGACAGAACGGAAACGGTGGGTAAAATTAAGCGCACAAAGATAAAGAGCAACACTCAGATTTCAACCTACTGCTTCCTTAAAAAAGTAATGTCTGTTGTGGTGATATGCAACGAGCGTAATTTGTTTGAATGAACAGATATTTTAAGCCCAATAATGTTGATTTCAAGCTTGGTACCTAGCGGCCTCGTAGCAGAGACAGCTGCGAGCCATTTTTTTCTCTGACAGTCTCTCCTGACGAATGGAATGGAAGAATCTCGGAGGCCATACTCTCGCGTAATTGCGTAATTATAGCGCTAAAGACTAGAACAGGAAGGAGATATGGGACAGGAGAGAGTGAATAATGAATACCCAACTAGCCCAACAGTTAATTTTAATCCTCTCGCAGAATTGCGGTGGGTTAGCCCCGTTGAGTGAGCTTCTCACCGAGCACTTGTGCATTGCGGGGAAGCAATACCCGCGAGCTCCGTGGAGGTGGCTTCCTCGCAGTTCACAGGTGCTCGGTGAGAAGCGCACTCAACGGGGCGAACTCGCCATGATCAACATTTTGAAAAGTATCAATATTGCAGTTTATCTCGAAGCGAATATTGAGCAGCATATAATTCGAAACTACTATTCGAATATTCGCGCAACCCTATTTGTGGCAGCTTACCCAAAGAACGAAGAAATAAAGAAACTTGACAAAAGATCCAGGCGATACTGAGAAAGTGAACCCGAACAAAAAGAGGCTCGTTTATTGTTTCTGAAGTTGAATTTCAACATCTTGTGTATGTTTCCAGAAGGATCTGTCGTTTGTAGCTCTGTTGCTTTACCGAGGGCATTGGATTTGCCGATTCCAGTATGTTACAGGGTTGGTTTGTGGGGTTAGAATTCCGGATGTTTCCTGGTTATAAAAGAAAGATTATTTTAGCTCTCGAGCTTACTTTCGATTTCCAAAGGGGAGTAATAACTACCGAGAGAACAGATGCTATGCTGCTCTGCATGATATATTCCTACGCTCGCATCAAAGTCAACAAAAGAATGTTGTATTGGTCTGCCGGCAAAAGGAAACTCGTAAAAGTAAAATTGCAATTGATCTTGCAGAAACTCGCTTAGTATCTTATACGAATGAGCATATGCTTGCCGGAGACCCAACCGAGTTAAGTGCACTTCTGGCTCATTTAGAGATGAAGGAAAATGCGAGTATGTGCCGCTATGTCGGTTTTATACTCCTGAATGTTTTTATTGACAACCACTTTTCTATTGCGCTTCTTTATTCCGAGGAACGGCCGTCTAGCTCCACACAATACTTTTAGATGCTGCCGCCGCCGCCTCTGTCACTGACAACAATGCTCCGCAGATTCTTCTGCCAACTGCAATAGGCGCCTTCAGGTCATTGTCAGCCGCTATGTTAGTTGAAGGCAGCAGCACATAACTTTGCATTTTAACAGGCTGATATTTTGCCTCAATAAACATTTCTTTTTCTGTGTGACCATGACTTTTTTTACTCTTAATTCTATTTGTTTTAGAGTGAGTGAATCTGACAGATCAGTATTTAGAACGCATTGACTTTAATTGCCACCTCATAAATCCGAGATTTATAATGTGAATTTTAACATGACAGCAATCATGCGGGCCCCTATAAGTGTCAAGTGAATGCAAGGGCCGTCGGTCAGCGTGTCTCTGTACCAAATGCACCTAGTGGCGAGTTCCCTCACGAACTCGCTGTGGGAATTATCCTATGTGGCCTGTTGCCCCGTTACCAATCGGCCCATGATGAATCCTGGCGTGACAAACGGGCCTACACCCAGTAAACATGCCAGTGAGAGACATATTCCACAAACCAGTGGTGGGTATACACCTTTCCAAAGAAACGCTCCTAGGCCGCCGCTATGTTGCTGATGATGATGCAGCTGGTGTGACTTTTCAATATCCTCGGAAAAATACATACACCATGAAATGGAAAAAACAGTGGGAAAAGACGAGAATTTAGCCGCCAGCTGTGTTTGAAATTGCGCCTACACAGGCTGTGCCTATCGAAATCACAGTCCACTAGGTTAGGGTTAGGAGGGATGCCGGTGAGGGACTAGCCTCAGACCCTGTGACTGGGCTGGATAAAGTTTCTATTGTCCCTGGGGTTGTGTGTTTCTTGGAAAGGTGTATACTGTGCAAATGGGTTTTGTCCTTAAAATCTGGGATCTTGTTGCAACCTCGGTGCAACTGCCAGCCTGAAATATTTAGTGTGCCTTGCTCAATCACAGCTGACAAAAGCATGGTGTTACTAAGGCAGCATAATTCCTTGCCTTACCACGTACATCCATTGTTCTGTGCCAGGAGGCCGAGTCGGCTGAAGAGACAAGTAGCGAGACTGGATCGGTCCAAGACAGGCACGCAAGTTCGGAGGCTAAGGGTGAGTTGCAGTTTCTCTTTTCAACCTCTTGGCCGGTCTCTTGGCCATTCTCTCCCGAGGAAATGGTGTGGCCAATACCTTGGCAGGTAGCTTGAGGCCTCTGCTGGCTGCTGCAAAAAGCCTGATTTTGGTACATAGTTTGAAAGTTTGGTGCAAAACTGGCAGAGTGAACAAGCATATCTGTAGAAGATGAGTTAAAAATGAGATGAGGGAGATAATGCTGCAAAATTCTGATTTTGAGGTGCTCAGTGAAGTGTAAAGCTAAGTTTCTCTGAGAGCCTTTGCCT